>CM030190.1:11157812-11180312 GCA_017639675.1 Aplochiton taeniatus
ACGGAACCCCTCCCCTTGGCCCTCCTGTGTTTGTCTATGAACATACAGTTCGCTGAGGTATCTGTGTGTGTGTGCGCGTGCGTGTGTGTATGTAGGTGTTTCTGTCTGTGTGTGTGTGTGAATGTTGGTGTATGTGTATGTGTGTGAATGTCCGTTTGTGTGTGTGTGTGTGTGTGTGTGTGTGTGTGTGTGTGTGTGTGTGTGTGTGTGTGTGTGTGTGTGTGTGTAAACGTCTGCCTATGAGTATGCTTGTTGCTGCAGTGTCTCTGTGGGCCCGGGCCGTTGATTAGCTATCTTCAGATGTGGCTGATGCCCAGAGCAGCTCAATTAGCGAGATGCATTCTCAATTGTTGATCTTATCGGGAAACAGATGTCTAGGGGCGGGGGGAACTCCCCCCCAGAGGTCCCACAGAGACTGTTACCCTTGCAGTGATGCAGAGCAGGCCCCCCCTCCCATCCCCCCCCCACCCCCACCCCCCACCCATGTCCCTACCCTCTGTGCCCATTATGACAGACTGCCTCTCTCTCCAAATAAGTAAATATACATTCATGGTGCTGTTAGATGTACTGGAAATCCCCAGCTCTGCTTCTTTCATCTGGGCAATGGAATGCTTCTAAATGGCCAGAAATGTAAACACACAGATGTGAATTTGGATGATGGACACCAAATTGAAACAGTAGGACTGTCCGACATCCAGGGTGTATATATGTATGCGTGTCGAAAAAAATGTTTTCTTAAACTTTACAAATCATTGACGGTTATGAAAAACATGAAACTAGAGTCGCTTGATGGCTGAGGGGTGGCAGAGAGGAGTGGGGTGGCAAGGTGTTCTAGTGGCTATGCCAGGGCATCGGAAGCAGGGGGGGGGGGGGGGGGGGGGGGGGGTTGGCACAGGCACAGACACTGTAGTACTTGAGAGGTAGAGGAACTTACCCAAGTCCTCTGATCTGGCATACGAAACTGAAAGGGGCGGGACAGAAGGAAAGAGAGAGCAGTCAGAACCAGGAAGCAGTGCATGAATCAACAGCTATTGATTGGACGCACATGGCCGTGGGGGTGGGGCTAGTCAGGTAAATGTGGACGAGGCGGCCCCGGGGGCCTGACTGCCGACCCTTAAACCGCTGCAGAAGACCCACGCAGGGGCCCCAGCGAGCTGGCTCTCTGGCAATGATCTGTGTGTCCAGACTTGATGAAGCCATAAAGATGGCCTAAACGCTGTTACTGTTTAGACTGATAGGACACCTCATTAAGCCGTGTGGTGACAGCCATGAGGCCTCCACATCTGGACCCGGAGACGGGACGTAAATCACGCGCCCCAAACAGCCCGTAAAAACCAGGCCTGAAACAGCCAGTAAAAAAACGCCGGCCCTGAGAAAATGCCCCCCCCCCCCTTTCTTTGGGAGGGCTTTTGCCCCCCCCTCCCCGGGGGGAGAGAGTAATGCATATCAATACACGAGGCACACATGCACCGAGTCACAATCAGGGGCCGAATATAGGCATAGCGAGACCGGGGGCAAAATAGGACTTCTTTAAGAGCATATCATTTTTTATATTGTAATGGAAGCCACATCTGTGAGGACATTTCCCAATGTGCCCTTTCCTTCTCCCACATCTGTTTCGGATCGCGGAGATGGGGCCAGCCCGGCTTCAGTTTGGCTCCGTCTGTTTCGGCTCCCTATCGGGTCCGGACCACCCCCACCCCGCGCCAAACAGAGTCGTTGCAGCCCCCCCACCCCACCCCACCCCACCCGAGGCTGTTTGGCGCGAGGCTGGCCTTCCTCGGGTGATCGCCACCTAGCTCTTTAAAACACTTACTGCCATGTCCGCAGACAACAGCAAAACAATTAAATAATACATTGAAAAAAGGGAGGGTCGGTATTCAGGTGATTCAAACCTCGGAATAGTCTGGAAAAACAGCCGATAGACCCCATCCCAGAAGACACTTCACCTACCTGTGGATGGAAGAGGAATCCTGGCGCCGGTCGCATG
Source organism: Aplochiton taeniatus (assembly GCA_017639675.1). Lineage (NCBI taxonomy): Eukaryota > Metazoa > Chordata > Actinopteri > Galaxiiformes > Galaxiidae > Aplochiton > Aplochiton taeniatus. The sequence goes on from CM030190.1 coordinate 11,159,803, forward strand.
TACTTGTCTTTCAGAGCCTCAAACGGATCCGCCATCTTCCTCTTCTCAACCCTGCTAATATTCGAATTCGATCAGTTCTTACACGAAAAGAAGGGCAAGGCTTTCATCATTACAACCTAATATACTACAGCACGTAGCATAACAATGCAGCTATAATGTATGTATGTCATTCATCATTGGTTTTTATTGTCATTTTGAAATGGGCATAGCCGCGTATTGACAGGGGAAAAGCAAGTGCTGTGTAGGGAAGTTATCAATCGTTCAAAGTAATACTTTGAAAGTATTTGGGTATGGAAAATAGCTGGACTGGAAATGTGTCTGCGGTTTTCTAGGTGTCCTTTCATTTTAATTTCGGTTTCCGTGGCTGTCCACGGCTGTGTCACAATGCCTTTCAAGAGACTAATGTTGAATGTGCTGCGTACTGGAGATCACTGTACCTGTAGATGGGGTCCATGAAGAACGGGGTGGGCCGGGCGTGCTGCAGGGAAGCGTCCGGCTTAGGGAGCTCCAGCCCGGCCTTCTCCTCCCCAAACATGTGGCTGCCCCTCCTCTGCTCCTCCCTCTTGACACAGCGGCCCCGCCCTCGCGGGCCCATGCTCAGGTCGAGGGGCTGCTCCTGATTGGCGGAGTGCGAAGCCTCCGGCTTGGAGGGCGTCGACGTTGCCACCGCCTTCTCCTCCTTCCGCTTGGTGGTGAGGTCAAAGGGCGACTCCGAGGGCCGGCTCTGGCCCTTCTTGGGCTCCTCGGCTGGAGACGGGGGCTCCCTCTTCAGGCCTGGAGGTCGGAGGTCCCGGTCCGGGAAGGGGTAGACCGGAGGGGAGAAGGCTGGGAAGAAGGGCAGGGGGAACATGGAGGGGTAGGGCAACGCTCCCACCTTCTTGTCCTGGAGGCCTGCCAGCCCTGTGGAGCCAAAGTACTTCTCGGCGATGGAGGCGATGGCCTTGATGGAGTCATTCACGGCCCCGGACACAGCCGTGTGCTCGTCCAGCGAGGAGGGGGGGAACAGAGCCGGCCCCCCGGGGAAGTCCTTGGCGGGGTTGCTGCCCGCCAGGCTTGGGCTCTGAGGGGTGCCCCCAGGCTTCCTCTTAGGGCCCTTGCCGTTGTCCCGGGGGGCACGGCGCTCCCTGTCGCTCTCCGGGTCGCTCTCCAGCTCCGAGCCCGACGTGGTCTCCAGGTCACTGCCGCTGGGCGTGCTCACGTCGTCCAGGTCGCTGCTCTCCGATTGGTCGCTCACCTTGGCCCTGCTCGGCTGGTGGGCGGAGGAGGTCGAGCCGTGCGGGAGGGGCTGGCCGGGGGCAGCCTCAGCGCGGGGTGAGTCCTTGTTGAAGCTCTTCAGGAGCTCCCTGGCCTCCTGCGCTGCCGGGCTAGGGGGCAGCAGAGGGCTCTTGCTGAGGTCCGTGCCGGGAGGCCGGCGGAGCGGGGAGTTGGCCGGGATGAGGGGGGGCCGGTGGTGGTACATGCCCGAGGGGAAGAGGCCCGGGAAGCTGAAAGGGAACGCAGGCGCAGCCGGGAAGGTCAGGCCACTATGGTGCCGGTTCACCCCGAAATAGTCCGCCAATCCGGCACTGCCATGCCCCATGGCACCCAGAGCCGACTTGTCCATTCCAGGGCCCCCGGGTAGAGACATGCCCTGAGCAAAAAGGCCCCCGGCCGTGAAATTGTTCTTCCCCTCGCAGAAGCGGCGGTGCTTGTTCAGCGAGGAGGTGGTGCTGAACATCTGGCCACAGTCTTTGCACTTGATCTGCGTGCGGCAGTCGGCATGCATGCGCTTGTGGCGGCAGAGGTTGGAGAACTGAGTGTAGGACTTGTGGCACACCTCGCCTAGGGGAACAGGGAGACACACACGGAACCCTCAGGCCAACGGTAGAGCAACACACTCCAGTACATACGTCCACACACACACACACGCAATACAACACGTTTCAGGGCAGGTGACGACCACAGAGATTGAATGAGGCGAACACACACCACGGGAATCTGGGGAAATGGAATTTTTTTGCAGATCCACGGATTTTTAGCGGGCCAAAATATTTCTTTTATGGCTTTTAATTTTCATGGATCTGTACATCAGGTACGGATATATTAGAGGTTGTGTTTCTCCTCCGACTTCTATATCTGTAGAGGACACCGCTATGAATAACAGTACAAGTGGGATCCCGACATTCCCAGCGTTCCTATGGGACTGTTGTTGAGGGATGCGGGAGGGAGATGAGTCTCCAGATCCTGTCATTGTCAGGGGGGGTTTTGGTTGGTGGGGAGGGAAGGGGGGTTCTGTGAGTCACTCTGTGGCACCAATCACCTGCAACGAACCCCCCCCTCCCCCTCCCAAGGCCCATTGTCCTCTCAGGGCCAGGAGTGTCTGAACAAACACACACACTCGCAAACAAACAAATACCCATGGACACACACATATTCAGACACATTCGCAGATATTCACACAACTCACATAGGCATAAACACAGTGGTACACAGACACACACACACACACACACACACACACACACACACACACACACACTCTCTCACAGACTCGGGTCCCATAGACAGAGACACAGAGCACAATGGCCCTATTTTGAGCTTGTGGAGGAAGCTGAGTTGAATGAATCCTATCCTGCAGGTCCGGTTCCCAGGGACAGGACTCACGCCCTCCGCTGCCCACAGCCCCCCTCACCGTCGCCCCCCCCCCCCCCCCCCCCGGCCCCCTCACCATGTCCCCTGGCTCCGGCCCTGTGGCCCTGCTCCCTGTCACCTTCCCACAGTCTGCCCTGGCCGAGTGTCTGACCCTGTCCCACCGCTAGGCTATCCACTGCTCTACCTGGACAGTGCCGTCAGACATCTTAAGGACCATTCCGCGGCAGAAACGACACTGTCCCTATAGAATTACTGAAATGACCTTCACTGAAAATACAATGTCCCTGTTCAGGTCAGGCTCATCAAAACCCCCGAGATGTTCATAATAATAATGTAAATATTAGGTGTTCCTGAGGTCCTGCATAACGGCTGTTGTTATTGGTTTCCCCTCCGCGGAGAGCGGGTGGATAGCCGGCGCTGTAAATCAGATGCCAGCGACGTTTACACCCTAACAACACGCGAGGCGATCCACTACACGCGTGTTTTGCCAGCTCCCTGTAAACTGAAACTAAATATTATAAACACATTCCAGCATGGAGACGCAAGAGTGCTGCGTAGTCACAGCCATCGGACTTCGACAGGGACTAGGAGAAAAAATATGGACCGTGTACCGCAACACACACAGAAATACTCACAAACACATACACACACACAAACACACACACACAGGAAAACACACACACACACACACACTCACACACACACACACACACACACGCATATACACACACACACACACACACAGAAATACTCACAAACACATACACACACACAAACACACACACACAGGAAAACGCACACACACACACACACTCACACACACACACACACACATACGCATATACACACACACACACACACACAGAAATACTCACAAACACATACACACACACAAACACACACACACAGGAAAACACACACACACACACACACTCACACACACACACACTCACACACACACACACACACACACGCATATACACACACACACACACACACACACACACACACAAATACTCACAAACACATACACACACACACACACACACATACACACACACACACACACACACACACACACTCAAACAATCACAAACACACACACACACACACACACACACACACACACACACACACACACACACCGCGACAGACTGAGTATCCACTTTCCCACAAAGTTCTGGTGCTCAATGTCACGTACGAACACAGAGACACGCACAGCGCACGACCCATTGCAAGAAGATAGTTTTGTTATTTATGGAGGCGCAGACAAACAAAGACTTCAGACACACACACACACACACACCCTCTTGCACACAGCTGTCAGGGCCGAGGGTGCTCTGTCTTTTTACACCGTCATTAGCTGGTTTTAAACCTGCACATTTTCTGCTGATTACAGCAAATGGCCTCCTGCTCGGAGCAGCCCAGCAGAGGGCTACATGTGGTTACTATTTGGGAGGAATGGAGCCTCAGGAGGGGAGGAGGGAGCCATGGGTCTACAGAAGGGACACAGCCACTCTGGCCCTGCGTGCATGTGTGTGTGCGGTGTGTGTGTGTGGGTGTGTGTGCGTGTGCGTGTGTGTGTGTGTGTGTTTGTGTGTACATGCATGTGTGTGTGTTTGCGTGTGTGTGTGCGTGTGCGTGTGTGCGTGTGTGTGTGTGTGTGCATGTGTGTGGGTTTGGGGTAGGGGGTCAAAGGTCTCAGGGTGAAGGTCACCGGGCTTTAGGGTAAATGTGGAGGTGTGTGAGGGGAGTGTGAGAAGTCTGGTGCTGTGTTCGAACTGCAGGTCAAAGGTCACAGTCCGAAGGTCTGGTGCGGTGTAAGGACTTGGGGTTGGCCTTTATAGATTAGGGCTTTAGGGATTGGCTGGGGTCAATGCAAGGCCAGGCAGGTCAACGGCAAAGGTAACTATGGCGATATCCCATGACGGAGCGGTATTCAAATTCAAATGATAATGAATTAAAAAATTGCCTCTCAACAATCAAAATATTAAGTGATGCTGCATATGATTCCTGTGGAGCAAAGGTCTGTTTACTTTAGGTTACTGGGAAAGGAAAATGATTTCAAATTCATGCAAAGTAATTTTTGTAAACACAATGAAGTCACTAAGTGACCTTACATTTCTTACACCTGTCATTTGTGTTGGCTGTAAAATTAAAACACGACAAATAACTCAGAAAATAATTATTACATATATATAATCAATGACAGGAAAACAATAATTTACCTAATCATAGCCAAACTAAATGTCATAGGATGAATCTCTAACTGTCTTCTGGGGACCATTGACTGTTCAATAGAAGATGTGGAAAAAGCATGCAGACTTACATATGAAGGGTCTGAGTGACTTACATATGAAGGGCTTGACGCTGCTGTGGATGTGCTTGTGCTGCTTCAGGCCCGAGGACGTGGCGAAGGTCTTGCCACAGTCAGGGCAGGCGTGCGCCCGCGCCCCCACGTGCTGGGAGCGGATGTGGCGCTGCAGGTTGCTGGGGTCTGTGAACACCTGCTGGGGGAGGAACCACACACACAGACAGCCACACACACACACACACACACACAGGCACACACACACGCACACATTCAACGAACAGGGGTCAGCCGTCAGGATCAAACAAATCCAATTCATCAGCGTCCGGTATGAAGTTCCTCTAGTCCGAACCCGAGCCCCCTCCATAAGTCATGACTGTACCCGAGCCCCCTCCATAAGTCATGAATGTACCCGAGCCCCCTCCATAAGTCATGACTGTACCCGAGCCCCCTCCATAAGTCATGACTGTACCCAAGCCCCCTACATAAGTCATGACTGTACCCAAGCCCCCTCCATAAGTCATGACTGTACCTGAGCCCCCTCCACAAGTCATGACTGTACCCGAGCCCCCTCCATAAGTCATGACTGTACCCAAGCCCCCTCCATAAGTCATGACTGTACCCGAGCCCCCTCCATAAGTCATGACTGTACCCAAGCCCCCTCCATAAGTCATGACTGTACCCGAGCCCCCTCCATAAGTCATGACTGTACCCGAGCCCCCTCCATAAGTCATGACTGTACCCGAGCCCCCTACATAAGTCATGACTGTACCCAAGCCCCCTCCATAAGTCATGACTGTACCCGAGCCCCCTCCATAAGTCATGACTGTACCCGAGCCCCCTCCATAAGTTATGACTGTACCCGAGCCCCCTCCATAAGTCACGACTGTACCCAAGCCCCCTCCATAAGTCATGACTGTACCCGAGCCCCCTCCATAAGTTATGACTGTACCCGAGCCCCCTCCATAAGTCATGACTCTACCCGAGCCCCCTACATAAGTCATGACTGTACCTTTGTGCAGTTTTCACATTCGTAGTGCTTGCCGTTGTCATGTGACATCTGGTGGCGAATCAGATTGGACTTCCAGTTGAAGGCCTTGGGACACTGGTCACACTTATACTCTCTCTCCTCTGAGTGGGACAGGGCATGGGCTTCCAGACTGCAGAGAAAGAGAGGGAGAGAGAGAGAGAGAGAGAGAGAGAGAGAGAGAGAGAGAGAGAGGGAGAGAGAGAAAAATAAAAGTCAAGGTTGCACTGTTGTTGTTATATTGTAAAGCAGAAAGGCTTTGGACCTTACACACACACACACACACACACACAAACACACACACACACACACACACACACACACACACACACACACACACACACATACACACACACACACACACACATGAACTACTCGTGCCTGAGATGTGTCCTCTTACCTCTGGGCGTCAGGGAACACCTGCTCACACTCCTTACACTCCTGGGGTCCGTGGGCCAGGTGCAGGGGGAGCAGGTCATGGGGCTCCAGGCCCTCCTCCTGGCCCTCCAGGTCGCTGTCCGCCCCCGGGGGGAGGAAGGAGGAGGGGGGGGTCCCACAGGGCTGCTTCTGGTGGTCCAGCAGCTCACCACGAGATTCAAAGTGCTGGTCACAGTCCTCACAGTGGTACTGCCTCTCCTCTGCAGAAACAACACACAGGTGTGAAGGCTGAAGGTGTGTGTGTGTGTGTGGGGGGTGTGTGTGTGTGTGTGTACTAACCATGGATGTCAGGAGCCATGTTGTCACATGAATACTCCTCTGCCTTCATGAACAGTAGCAGCTCTTCTCCGGCTCGGATCTCTTGGGTGACTCTGTAAAAGATCTAAAACACACACACACACACACACACACACACACACACACACACACAAACAAACCATATATTAATCTACCGCGTACATCTGCCACTGGAAATACTGCCACTTGAGACCTTATGAATGAACGCTGTCAAAAACATCCACTTAAATAAAAACACACATCAAGGTTGAACACCAAGCAAACTTGAACTAAACACACATCCAGAAACACACACAGGGCTGTGGGCAGGGACGCATAGCCAGGCACCCACCATCAGGCCCCTTATACACCCCCCCCCCCCCTCCCGGGGGGGAAAGGGACTGGGGGGGGGGGGTCTAGTGAATGGGGTGGCGGAGAGATCCTGAGATCGCCAAGCTTCCCATGCACACACAATGGCTCTCTCTGAAACAATCGCGGCAATGCCGTTATTTTTGGCCCGCCTTAAAGCATTGACTTATTAACTTCCTCTGCACTATTAAGACAGGACAGGACCAGGGCTATTGGAAATATGAAGGAAAAGCCCAGGTCACAGGCACACTGGCCAGGGCGAGAGAACCTGTCCTAACCCTAACCCTAACCCAGACACTAACCCTAACCCAGACCCTAACCCTAACCAAGTCCTGTCCTAACCCTAACCCAGACACTAACCCTAACCAAGTCCTGTCCTAAACCTAACCCTAACCAAGCCTAACCCCAACCCAGACCCTAAACCTGCCCCTAACCCTAACCCACACCTTAACCCTAACCGAGTCCTGTACTAACCCTAACCCTAACCTAACCTGCCCTGCTCATCACAATCTAGCCCTAACCACTAGTCCTGTCTGTCCTAACCCTAAGCCTGTCAGTCCTAACCCTAACCCTGTCGGTCCTGGGTTGAAGTGCTGGTCCTTCCATGGTTCTATTGTTAGAGCAGAGAATGCAGGGAACTGAGAGAGTCCCAAAAACAACATGAGAACACAAGCCTCCAGGTACCATAGCTCTGCTGTACACACACGCATGCACGCGCGTAGGGCGCACACACGCACGCACACACACCACTCACACACACATAGATAGATTTATATATAAGCCCACCCATGCACGCACGCACATAGAAACATATACATAATATACAGTGGGGCCAAAAAGTATTTAGTCAGCCACTGATTGTGCAAGTTCTCCTACTTAGAAAGATGAGAGAGGTCTGTAATTTTCATCATAGGTACACTTCAACTATGAGAGACAAAAATGAGAAAGAAAATCCAAGAAATCACATTGTAGGATTTTTAAAGAATTTATTTGTAAATGATGCGGGAAAATAAGTATTTGGTCACCCACAAACAAGCAAGATTTCTGGCTCTCACAGACCTGTAACTTCTTCTTTAAGAAGCTCTTCTGTCCTCCACTCGTTACCTGTATTAATGGAACCTGTTTGACCTCGTCATCTGTATAAAAGACACCTGTCCACAGCCTCAAACAGTCAGACTCCAAACTCAACCATGGCCAAGACCAAAGAGCTGTCGAAGGACACCAGGAAGAAAATTGTAGACCTGCACCAGGCTGGGAAGAGTGAATCTGCAATAGGCAAGCGGGTTGGTGTGAATAGATCAACTGTGGGAGCAATTGTAAGAAAATGGAAGACATACAAGACCATTGATAATCTCCCTCGATCTGGGGCCCCACGCAAGATCTCATCCCGTGGGGTCAAAATGATCATGAGAACGGAGAGCAAAAATCCCAGAACTACACGGAGGGACCTGATGAATGACCTGCAGAGAGCTGGGACCAAAGTAACAAAGGCTACCATCAGTAACACACTACGCCGAGAGGGACTCAAATCCTGCAGTGCCAGGCGTGTCCCCCTGCTTAAGCCAGTACATGTCCAGGCCCGTCTGAAGTTCGCCAGAGAGCATATGGATGATCCAGAAGAGGATTGGGAGAATATCATGTGTTCAGATTAAACTAAAATAGAACTTTTTGGTAAAAACTCAACTCGTCGTGTTTGGAGGAAGAAGAATGCTGAGTTGCATCCCAAGAACACCATACCTACTGTGAAGCATGGGGGTGGAAACATCATGCTTTGGGGCTGTTTTACTGCAAAGGGGACAGGACGACTGATCCTGTCCCCTTTGCAGTAAAACAAAGAATGGCCCCGTTCATTCTTCCCTTGTTAAGGGAAGAATGAACGGGGCCATGTATCGTGAGATTTTAAGCCAAAACCTCCTTCCATCAGTGAGAGCATTGAAGATGGAACGTGGCTGGGTCTTCCAGCATGACAATGATCCCAAACACACCGCTCGGGCAACGAAGGAGTGGCTCCGTAAAAAGCATTTCAAGGTCCTGGAGTGGCCTAGCCAGTCTCCAGACCTCAACCCCATAGAGAATGTGTGGAGGGAGTTGAAAGTCCGTGTTGCCCAGCGACAGCCTCAAAACATCACTGCTCTAGAGGAGATCTGCATGGAGGAATGGGCCAAAATACCAGCTACAGTGTGTGCAAACCTGGTGAAGACTTACAGGAAACGTTTGACCTCTGTCATTGCCAACAAAGGTTATGTTACAAAGTATTGAGTTGAACTTTTGTTATTGACCAAATACTTATTTTCCACCATCATTTACAAATAAATTCTTTACAAATCCTACAATGTGATTTCCTGGATTTTTTTTCTCATTTTTGTCTCATAGTTGAAGTGTACCTATGATGAAAATTACAGACCTCTCTCATCTTTCTAAGTAGGAGAACTTGCACAATCAGTGGCTGACTAAATACTTGTTGGCCCCACTGTAAACACACCCATTCATACACACACACACACACACACACACACACACACACACACACACACACACTGCGCCATCCCAGCTCCCTATCTCTTCCTGCTTGTCTGCCGCTCCGAGCCCAGAACTTTGGCCCTCGCGGCGTTGGGCCACAATAATATTGTGAGTTCGAAACAATCAAGGCGAGGTTTAAGCCGACATGTTGGGGCTTCAGGGGTTCCGCTCTGTGAGGCTGATACATGCCGCAGACAGAAGACCACCAGCCCAGGGAAGGAAGAGGAATGTGGAGCCCTTTCAAATCGCTGTCCCTTTGGCTCAAGATGGTGCAAAATCTGGTGCGGTGACATGGTACTGACATGGTACTTGTCGGACGACAAGTAAAGTCTCCCCCCGCAACACTCCATTTCTCTGGGCAGCCAGAGGTCAACACGGACGCAAACCAAGAAGTGTCAGCACAGCCTCGGCCCAGGTCTTATTTACCCAAGGCGCGTTGCTGTGTAGCTCTCGTAAAGGCTAGCAGGGGGCCGTAAAACGGCCGGTGGCCAGAAATAACAGAGAGGCTTCAGGAGATAAGGGCCGGGCGCTGGGGTCGCTGGGGAGAGGAGCGGGGCCGACGCCATGCCAACCGACACCTTGGCCTCGATGCCCAGAGAATGCCCTCTTCATGCCCTTATCCTCAGTCATATGAGTACAAGGCTCAAACGCACATTCTCCCTTTGTGTCAGCCTCTATCACTCTTTCCTTCCGCCTCTCTCTCTATCGATCGGAGTTGGTGAGTCTTCCCCTCCTTCTCTACCTCCTTTAGAGGTCAAATGCGACTAAGCGTTATCACCAGACACGCTGGTTACCTTGACACCCTTAGTCACCGGGCAGAGTAAACAAAGCGTGGGATTGGTCACCGGAACACACCCTGGGAGTGTTGCTCTAATGTCCTTCCTCATTCAGAGGTGATCCAGCAGGTATATGCATAACACACACATTCACACACACACACGGAGACACACATACACACACACACAAAGACAGACAGACAGACAGACAGACAGACAGACAGACAGACAGACAGACAGACAGACAGACACACACACACACACACACACACACACAAACAGACAGTAGATGGTAGCAGCGGGCGAATACATAACTAAGAAATCCATAACCTCGACAGCCAAAACTGTGCTACTTTATTAATATATACGCATACTTCCCTATGGTCCAATGTTTTGGAATATGTTGACTAGTAATATCTTTCCACCCCATTCATGTGAAGGCTATGCCATTGGCCTGCATTGGTGCTGTTTAGTCTGGAAAGGTTCTCATCATATTCCCCTCGTTCAGCCCCCTTCCTCCGTCCCTCTCCGTACAGAAAGGGGATCAATAGAGGTAATGAGTCCCGCCTCATAGCCCGCCACGCTGTCCTATGGAATGCTGGGTAGGGCTCCGCCGCTTCCATTAGACCGCTAATCCATTTTCACTTCAAGCAGATTGCAGAGAGCGGAGAACTGAGCGTGGGCAATTCTGGCCTAATTAGCCGAATGAATACGTCGAATGTGGAAAGGTGGGGATCAGGGCAGGATCTGTTGGAGTGTTCCCCTTCTTAGAAGGGCAACCGTTTACATGGGGATTAACTAACTGACGTTAGCGGGCGCTATCTTTTTATTCATTACATGTGGGCCAGCAGGCCGATGGAAACGCACTTAGCACTTCTGTCTGGCGTCTATACACACCGATAGATGGTGTATCTGCCGTTGCTTTTGTGTATACAGCTCACCGATCAGTCGAAGGTGGCGTAGACATTACGGCCCTGTTGTCTGTAAATGTTTAGCCGTTCTCTGAGTCAGCTTGCTCACTTCTCGACAGACAAACTCCTGGGGACGGGCCGAGGCGTTCCCTGAACTGGACCCAGACGATCGCGTTACCGGCACCTTGAAGAAACCTGGTCGCTGGGGCCACGCTCCCAAAAATCCAAAGGCAAACGTTGGCCTCTTGGCCTACTTCAGATGCACAGACGTGACCCCCTCATTTTGGGGGGGAATAATTCCACCGCGAGCCCCTTTCCAAACCCCTGACTCAAAACGCAAAGAGAGAGAGAGAGAGAGAGAGAGAGTGAGAGAGAGAGAGAGTGCTAGGGCCCAAAGCAGATCCTCTCTTCCCCCTTCCTCTTCGTTTCTCCATTCCCCCTCCCCTCGAGACTTGAACATGAAGTTTTATGGTAAACAGGGCAGGGGTCACCGGCGTGCGGCCGGAGGCCAGCTTCTTCCACAGTGTGCTATTGATCACGTCACGGCGCGCGATATGACGTGAGGCAGTCTGCAGCCGCCCTGACCTGTGGGAGTGTGTGCTTCTTCACTAAGCGCAGGGGGGGTGGGGGGGGAGCAGCAGTGAACATACGCAACTCTACGGGCCGCCCTTCGTTAAAAGGCTCCTGCAAACACACGCCTGTGGAAAGCATGCCCGTGCACATACCCTGTCCGCGCACGCGACCAAGCCACACGGCTGCCCGTGGCACGGCACAGGCTGGGAGACCACCCCCCGGGTTCAGCCTTTCGTTGGAACGCCCGGACAGGCATTGTGAGCGGCTACAGTGTGTTTTTCAAAAACATGAGGGGCGTCCGGAAGGCTTAGAGCCGGCCCATTGTGAGGCTGTTGTGACAGTGCGCCGCATGTAACAATCCCCTCGTTACAGACACGTCCGTGACCCCCACCGAGCCATACACTGGCACCCGAGCAGAACCCCCCCCCCCTACCCCCCGGTGATGACAGCAAGTCACACCTCAGGACTGGCGGTAGCTCTGAAAAGACTCTTCAAAACAGACATCGCTCTCAACACTGGGGGGGGGGGGGGGGGACGGGACAACAGGCCGGATACAGCAATGCATTGAGGGGCCACGTGAAGTTACCCCGTCCCATATCAAGGTCTCACTATGAGTCAGCCCACGGGCGTAGCATCTCTACACTGTCATGCAATCAAATCAACATTGACATGTTTTCTCCCTTTTTCGTTCTCGTTTAGTAAAGAGAATTCAATACCCCGGATTGCAGTCGTTAGTACTAAAGATCTCTGCTATCTTTAACACATCAGAATCATTTCACGTTTGTTTTCCAGGTAGGTCCAATTGCGTTTTGCTCAACTCTTTTAAACGTAGATACTCTAAGTGCTGAGAGATGGGGTGCAAGGGAGGATGGGGTCTGGCCCACAGGTAGAGTACGCAGTGAGTACGTCTATCTCCTACAGGTGAGAGCAGAAAGGGACCATTCCTCGCATACCTGACAGTTTACAGTGCCAGTGTGCTGTGTGGAGTGTGTGGGGCTATCAAGCACCTCGTCAGGAGGCGGTGTGTGTGTGATCTGGCCGTGTGGTCCTCCGCACCAGAAGCCAACACACAATTAAAGCCAAAACAAGACATGATGAGATAGGCCCCCTGAGCAGAGGGCTGTGGAGCTCCCTGGGTTTTATGTGTGTGTGTGTGTGTGTGCGCACGCATGTGTGAATGTGTGTGAGGGAGCCGGGTGGGCCGCTCCAAAGGCTATCTGAGTTGGATCACAACAACATCTTTTTAACGGGGACAGAAAGCCAGCAGAACCCGGGGGGGTGGAACACAGCCAGTGTTCTGGAAGCGCAGCGAACTGTGCCCTCTCTCTCTTCCCCACATACCTGATCATCTATCTGGCATGCAGTCAGGTTGTGTTGGTGGGCCGGCGGGGCAAACTGGATGTGCTTGAGCCAGCTCCCGATATCTGGCTCACTGGCATCCACGCAGAACTTCACATGGCCTGCCCCGTCCACGATCTGGAGAGGGGAAGAGACAGACACAGGCTCAGATTCAATGTGGATGTGGATCACTATCTAGGAAAGGTTACTGTGGCCACGAACACAAATAATACACACACACACACACACGTGCGCGCTCGCACACACGCGCATACACACACACACACACATATTTTGGCTGTACTCATTGTTCTGTTATGGGTTACACTTTAGATATTAACTTATATTCCCCCACACACACACACACACACACACACACACGGCACAAACAAACACACACACAAACATACAGTAAAAAATGCCAGTATAAACAAAATGTATTACAATACAAACTCATAACCACCCATATGAAAAAATTAATAAAAACCTTTCGAAATAAATAGTTCTGGAACTGTTAAATAACCAACTTACAGAATTGAGAATATTTGTGTTTGATAAATATTATGAAGCAGGTTAGCATGGATTATGTACAATAAGAAGCCTCACCACAAATGAAAAATAACACACAGGCCAATCATATTTCTTTATTTCTTGTGATAAAGAATATTTTTTATGAATTGCTTTCCAGTTAATTTCCAGTTGAGTTTTAATATGAATTTCCTTACAAACTAAAAGGGAAGGGCATTTCAAACTATTTCTTAAGATTTTTTTTATTTTTCATTTAGTAAATACATTTATGGGAATTCTTTGCAATTTTGAAAATTTCACAACTCTAAAACCTAACTATTTCATTTCAATTCAATCATTGGATTTGTTGATAAATATTCATATTAGGTTTCTTAAACTCTAAAAACGAATTAACACAATTAAATACAATATTATAGATTTCTATTATTAGCTGCCGTTCAAAATGATGGTGTTGGATATTTTCTTTCTTTCTTAAATCAAACTTTGTTTGTACATTAAGTTTTTTGTGTGTGTGTTTTTAGTAGACTGGCCTACGTTTTTGGAGTAGGCTAGGCTACAGCTTTAATTTGGTAAAAAGGATACACAGTGGCAAATAGAATCTTGGATAATAGTTGCAGGTCTATACTTACTAAAAGCGTTCATTTAATTTCACATGTCACGACTGACAAGATCTATTCTTTTCTGAAACAAAATTCCAAATTCCCAAAAGCACTGTATTGTACGAAAAGAATATTGACAGCTCATGATAACATCAAACTTCACTCGGAAGCAAATCAATAGCAGGAAACTGTAACTGATAAGCGCTATAAAGCCTTGTTTTATTGTGTAGCGAGGCAAAATATCGGTTAGACCCAAATTGATATCTGTTGAATTTGCGCAAGAATAAATATTTACGTTGGGTAAACCTTCTGTGTCATAATCATTTCCTTACAAAAATTACTATCCAATGTTTTAAACATTGTATCTAAACCTTGCGTTTACAAAGGATAACAAACAATGGAGATTGATTGACAGAAAAAAAAAAAAAATGTATTAGCTTACCGTAAAGTTGTGCAAAAAAAGAAACTTATTGCCTAACAGCGGTGACCGTGATTAAAAAGTGTTGGCTGACTCCAATGTTTTGCATTGAAAATCGAATTAACCCAAAATAATTAAAAGCAAGAAAAATATGCGCAAGACTATATCGGCCGTTTAGTTGTCTTCCACGCGTAAAAATACCCTTTTCTTGAGATCACAATTTATAAAATGCGAAGGGATTGGAATTCTGACATTTGTTAGTACTTGTCTTCTGTCGCCAATACGTTTGTTTCGCTAGCTCTCTCACTTATTATCATCTAGACAGCGTCGTAATCCCTCCGGAACATCAACTTGGTCCAACTTTAGTCTGTCAACGAGTTCGTCCGCTCTCTCTATGCTCCCAGGTGTCCGGTGGTCGGGCGCGCGACAATTTAACTTTTCGTTTTTCTTTCACCAGCGCGTGATAGAAAGATGGAGGGATCGCCCACCTACTTGCGCGTCCCGTAGTGTGTGATGTGTGTGTTTCTGTTTCACGCACTGTCTCTTAAGGAGGATCTTGCTCGCCCATCCATAGAGAGTAATGCAAAGCGGACTATCTTGCCTGTCCGCGGTAGGAAGGGACGCCCGCCACAGTAAATTTTAAAGTGACAGGGGCCCGGTTGAGAGGAGAGGTCAAAAAGAGGTCAAGATGGGGTTCTGAAGCATTGATAAGCTACACACACACTAGCCCAATGTTTCTTGGCTTTGAAGAAACCAGAGAGTAATCATGTAATCATCTGCATTTCACTCGCTTTTCTTTGAGCATGAGGGGGTGCACACAAAGCCTCGCTTAAAACGGCCATGGGCTTTTGAATGTGATGAAAGTGTTAGTGCTCAAATAATAAAGAAACAATAAAGGCGCCTTTGTCCAAGAATTAACATGAGTGGTAAATGGTTTAAAGTAATTAAATATGAATGCTTTTGGAGAAGAAAAAAAATAACTATCGTTATTTGACTTGTAAGAACGTGCTTTGTGAGGGAAGAGGTACATAAGGTGGGCTATCTTTCAACTAGAGAAAGGTGTCTTTTAACAAGAGAAAGGTAGGCAATCTTTCGACAAGGGAAAGGTAAACAGGATACAGGCAGATCATTTGGTTCAACCAAAACATTATAACAATATATCTATCAGATAAATGTAATATCTTCAAAACTATTACACTAAAGGGCATTTACGTTCTAATATTTTCGCAACAAAATAACCCCCAAATAATTACAATACATGTTTACTTAAAGCGTATTCTCCAAACCTCCCCTTCGATAAGTCCCTCTGTTTTATGATTTATTGATTTACTATTTAAAAACTTCTAAAATGATTGCTGTTTTATTTCTTAAATTATTTTTTAAAATTCGAGATATTTGGGGGGTGTAAACTTCTAGCCACTTAGGCTCGTGAGGAGATGGAAGTGGGCGGCCAATGAGAGGTGTGGAGGATGATGGATATGTCTCTGGCTGCTATCTCTGACATTGACCTTCTCTCCAAGATAATGTCCATTGTTTCAAAAAATTGCAAAGCAAACGTGCAGGAAGGACAGGAAAAATTATGTGTAAATAAGGCAGACCCCGCCAGAGATTCCCATAGTCTCGACTCCTTGAGAACCGAAAAGGCTCCGGGTCCGCCGGTCATTGATTTCCTGCCTTTCCTTGACTTGTCCATTGTTTGAAGCCTTTTTAATTTAGCCATAAATTGGGAAAGCTCAAGCTATGAGCCGTTCTATTTTCTTCCTGTCTGGATGAAGGATTTGTTTTATGATGCATTGTGTATTAAATACAAGTAATCTGGGAAAGTGATTTCATGGCTTCTATGCGTCTTATTGAGGGTTCAGATAGAGATCCGAGCACCTTCTCAAAAGGAGGAAACGTTAGTGGATAAACAACGGTTTTGTGGTATCACCATAAGTCCGGGGTAAATTAGGATAAAATGGTTAGGACAAGAGGGCGCCAACATATGCTCAATGCTGCACTGCTCCACCCGGTCAGGAGATGGCGTTCTCAACTGAGTAAATTTCTTTTGAAGGTCCCAGTTGCCGTTAAGTATGCTAAATAAAAAGTGATTCGTTCGAAGCAAATGTAATACTATAGGTATTTTTTTTATTGAGAGCTTTTATATTTGGTAAGTGAGCCTTACAAGTAGTCAGAACGAATTCCCCAACATAAATGTACAGCGCAGCCTGTCTCAAGAGGAAAGTGCATCCGTCAAGCGCTGACTCTGAGACGTTGAGTTATTAAGATGAGGGTCATTGCTTTCTCGTCAATGGAATTTTAGCACACAACATCTAGGCCTACATTAAGGCATTGAATTGCCATATGAAACATGAAAGATTCATGCGAATTTATAATAACCTGAACGATCTACAATGAAACAATTGGATCTACAATGAAAAAGCTCAAATTTAAATTAAAACATATGTTCATTTGATAATAACCCCCAGAATTATTTAAACACAACTAAACGCATGTTTATTCCAGCAATTCACATACACCCTGACACGGTCAGATAAAAAAAAAAACACTGCTTTAAAATAAACCCCAGCCTTTTCATTATGATGTTGACATGGTAAACAGATGACTGTGAAATAGCTGTTTATCAACAAATTACAAACCATCGAGCTGGCTTCGGGGTATTTATATTTTGACTATATTTCATTCCACAAAAACAACAACATTTAATAGGCTTAATGCTCTTGATTAGTCTTACAATCTGCCGCATCCGGATAATGTTTAGAATATTGGCCTTAAATTGGTGTGAAATTCCTTGAAGATTTCGGTCAATTTGTTTGTGCAGCACACACAAATTCCATGTTGGTTTTGTAATCAGTTAACTTTGTATCATGCATAGCATGCAATTAATACATTTATTAAGTTGGGATAGCTGCATTTTCAAAATATAAAAAAAAAGTGTAAACACTATATGACCTGTTAAGTCAAGGACTTTACAACTACCATTTTAGAAATAATTTGGTTGAGCTGGTCAGTGAATTACACGCGCGTGCTGTGGGGATTTCTGTGCGGTGGGTGCACTCTGAATCGGTCAAGGAGATGTCGTTCCCTTCTGCCGAGGGGGCCGATCTGGCTGCAGACTAGAGGCGCGCTCTAATGGAAACACTGTGTATAAGGTGCATTCCAGCACATCCTCCAGGAGAGAAAAAAGGAAGAAAAGAAAATATCTCAGCAAAATCCACATGAAATAGGTCCACTATTCATAGAGAGACCTCCCATTGACAGCGGCGAAAAGCTGCATTACGCTTCCATCATGACTCAATACAAACGGGCCCCTTGCACAATTTATTTTTGGTGCGGGGCAATTTAATCCCGCGGCAAAAGCTCCTTTCAAACTCAAACGTAGACAAATTTGTGTTGTGACATTTAATCATTAGCGGTGCTATGAGCGTAACAACATCCTTGCATATGTGTAATGTGAAAAAGACTAACAAAATATCATAAATAGTCTAGCAGGTAAGTAGGCTCAATAAAATAATTCGAAAAGTAAATTCAAATAATTTCAATAAACTTGTTTCGAACACATGTAGTATATCATATCAAGCCACTTAACACCTAGGAATGTCTTCGCAAGGACCAATTACCATTATGACAAAAAGGAGGAAATGAAAGAGGAAAATGTAAATACAACATTTCTTGGTCTGGAAGTGGGCCCGTTGCGAGCGCGTGTTAATCTCCACCTCAGTAATTTGGTTCTCCGGGAGAAGACAGAAGCCCCGCTGCCGTGCCCTGCACTTCATAAATCACCGCTTTATGTGGACAAGGTCAGCGGCCCCTGTCTCCCTTTAGGCCCCGCCAAGCAACGCAGCGCGCCGCCATGTTTACCCTGCCGCCCTGGGCTCTCAGGACCAGACCAGCTCAGTTCTAATTACTTTTGATTATTTTCATTTGCCAGGCATTCCAACAGACGGATGATTTTCTACAAATTCCGTTGCCTTTGCGAAGTGGGCTCGGGTTGTTTTCTGAATTAGTACCCTGTCATCTTGGCATTGTCGGTCTCTCAGAGAACCCCCTCCACTTCCTTAACAGGTTGGAGCCCCCCAGACATAATTTCATTATCTTTTGTCGTTGTTCGGACAGACAGGCACATATTTAAAACGCAACATTAATGTTCAATTAGTATTTATTTGACGCCGAAGCCTATTGTCAAATTGCTTTTAATAATACGGGGCTACATTATGTCTGACACCTTTAAGACAATCTCAAATTGGCAGCATGCAGGCCTACTTAGCCTAAAGTATAGAGTCGTCGTGATTTAAACGAAATTATTCGACTTATAGACTAGAATGACTATACGTTGTCAAGACCGACTGGGTTTGAATGAGATACATTGTCTGGCGTGCTAAACTGAAGTTAATTGCATTGACAGCAGAAATGACAGAACGTGCCTCGAGAGTTAAAACAAGACGCAGCCACACTTGACCACTGAGCTACGGTACAATATAGGCTACTATTCAAACTGTAGACTGAGGAGGTGAATGTAAAAATCAGAGAGCAGCAAAGTATCTCAAAACATTCATGCAGTTGATTTTCTGGAACTACCCGGCGTGTGCCCCTGCTTTAAAAAGCAGCCCGAGGAATGCGCCGTTGCGGGGGGGCTTTGGGTGGAGGGAGTGTTGCTGAGGCAGAGAAGTACGTACAGGCTTTGGTAATCACAGGCACTTCCTCAGCAGCGCCTCAACACACAGACCACACTGTATGCGGGCCACGGGGTGCCGTAAAGTCACGCCGGAGTCAAAGGTAACGTTTTTAAAACATAAATTCACCAGCGGAGAGCGAGAATCCGCTTGGGACAAGCTGGAAACTTAAACAAGCCAGCCAACCCCACCCCCGGGTAAAGCGTGGTAATTAGAGCATGTTGTTGGTCGCTCCAGGGTGAACAAATTGGTTCTTAAACGCTCATAGATATCATCTTTAAAAGAGCATTTTTTTTTAAGTCAGAAGAGAAGAAACAGAACACGCCAGATCTTCAATGCAGGCGGGTGTTACACATTCATTACATTTATCGAGCTGTCTGTTCAAGTTTGAAGTTGGGTACACTCGAGGAAGAAAAAACGTGCTTTTCATATACCGTGACGAATTGAAAGGCTAATATTTAATGTTGCCGGATATCTTAAAGTGTCATTACGCACGTCCAGCGAAGCAAAAGAGCAAAGAACCAGGCCAACCGTTTCTAGTCATGAACCTATACCGTTGAATAATTAATTTAGATTGTTTACACTACAATAAAATAATAGCAACGGTTAGAAGCTGCAGGGAAAAAGTGATGTAATACCAGAGGGAAAAAGGGTCTAACTGTGATTTCCTCAATGAAGTGACAGGTGCACAAATATAACGCGCCTGTGTCACCGATCACAGACAGGCTTGATGGCTCACAGGCACAGATTTACAAGGATTTATAAAAACTTAAAAATATAATAATCCGAACGCCGAATAGATTAGTATCCACTCGAAGATTAAAATCAAAATAACAAACTTAAGTTTTACCAAAGGCATATCAGTAATGTTTTGAAAATATTACCAAAACCATGAGATACATTTGAGACTGTCTAGAAGCTCAACGGCTGATCCACTGTGGGCAGTGTGTGCACAATCTACCCAGGCTAAGTCAAATGATGATTCATCAGATTGAAATAGCTGCCAAAGTGCCAAGCCCAATGTGATCCTGTTGGAGCAGTAGCCCTCTGTAGTGCCATGTGCTTAGGGATCAGTGCTATTTGAGGCTTCACTGGGTTTCAGTGGCATCAAAGAGGCCCTAT
>CM030190.1:11185312-11195312 GCA_017639675.1 Aplochiton taeniatus
GAGCTTCGAGCTAAACATCTGGGAGAGCTATTCCTGTCACACCAGCCGGGGTCCAGCTAACTTTGGCTGGACCGTGTCTGGCGTGGAGCTAAAAGAACCAAGTAGACCTGGGGACATCCCTGGGCCGAGGCCCAGACCAGCTGCCTGGTGCTGGGGTAAAGACGTTGTGAGGAGACCCCCTCCCATCACCCTGCTGGACATAATGGAGTCTTTGCAGACAGACAGGAGCACTTAGCCCTGACAGCTCCAGGACTATGGGCCAGGGAGACAGGTGGTTGGACCACACGCAGGCCAGGAGAGGAGAGGAGAGAAAGGGAGAGGAGAGGAGAGAAAGAGAGTGGGGTGAAGGGTCAAGTAGACTCAGTCAGCTTAGTTTGACTTATATGGAGAGACCACGAGAGAGCGGGACACACACACACACACACACACACACACACACTCAAAGACACACACACACTTAAAAACACACACTCAAACACACACAAACACAGAGAACTTCATGTAGGGGAGAAGAACGATAATGCAGGGAGACACTACAGAAATCTAGAGGAGTCCGTGATCACACACAAAACACACACACACACACACACACACACACACACACACACACACACACACACACACACACACACACACACACACGCAGACACACGCAGACACTCAGACAGACAGACAATCAGACAGACAGATAGAGCCGTAACAATAAGTACTTGTCTGAGACAGACAGACAGACAGACAGACAGACAGACAGACAGACAGACAGACAGACAGACAGACAGACAGACAGACAGACAGACAGACAGACAGACAGACTGCTCAGCACTTCTCCCTCAGGAAGCCTGATTGGCTGGCACAGAGAGAACAGGGATTGGAGAGGAGGAGAAGAATCTTGGCCGCTGTGTCTCGCCGTGTGTCCGATTACACTGGACTTGGTTACAAGGCCGAGGGAAAAAGCCTGTTTGTCCTTAAAGATCAGTGTGTGTGTGTCTGTGTGAGTGTGTGTATTTTTGTTTGTGCTTCCACGTATGTGTGTACATGATCCTCTGTTTATTTCCGTGTGTGTGTGTATATTTTTGTTTGTGCTTCTGCGTATGTGTGTATATGATCCTCTGTGTGTGTGTGTGTGTGTGTGTGATGACGGGTTATCACCGCCCCACTAGGTTACCCACTAGGTTATCACTCTCCTCTCTGTGTGTGATGACGGGCCCCACTAGGTTATCACTCTCCTCTCTGTGTGGAGCCAGGCGGCTGGCCTGGCCAGCGCGTGTCATCACCGCCCCGCACAGCACAGGGAGGCTCTGTCTACACGGCCCCCTTTCCCTGCTCCAGAACAGCGCCCACTACAGACACATTACAGCTACTACGGAGAGAAAAAGACCAGAACATATAGGGAAGTAGAAGAAATAGAGGGAGAACAAAAGAGAAGAAGGAGGGTGCATGTACTAAGACAGAGAGAGGCCCTACCCTGTAGCTTTGAGTAGCAAACAAACGAAGGAAGAAAGAGAGAAAACAGACGGAGGAGAAGTCAGGGAGGGCGTTGGAGAGGTTGGTAAGATAGAAAGAGATCAACCAAGCCATGAGGAGAGGAGAGGAGAGGAGAGGAGGAGGAGGGGAGGAGGAGAGGAGGTCCACCGCATTCCTGTGGCCACAGCTGCAGCGCTGTCTCAACGCCGGCCATCTCTGGAGACGTTACAAAGGAAATCAAGAGCAAACAACATGTCTGCTTTCCCAATCAAAGAGGAGACTAGCAATCAACGGTCCGAGGTTTACACTGTGGGCCATCGCCTCCTCTCTCTCTCTCTCTCTCTCTCTCTCTCTCTCTCTCTCTCTCTCTCTCTCTCTCTCTCTCTCTCTCTCTCTCTCTCTCTCTCTCTCTCTCTGCCCCTCTCTTTCTCTCTCCTTCTCTGTCTCTCTTTCTCTCTCTCTCTCTCTCTCTCTCTCTTTCTCTTTCTCTCTCTCTCTCTCTCTCTCTCTCTCTCTCTCTCTCTCTCTCTCTCTCTCTCTCTCTCTCTCTCTTTCTCTCTCTCTCTCTCCCCTTCCTGTCCTTTTCCCGCAGACCCTATATTTGCCCGACCAATCAGGGCGAAGCCTATCAGAGGTTGAGGGCCATCGATCATTTGGTTGACAGCGGGTCCGGGCCCCGAGCGAGGGCCCCTAGGCCGGTACGTGCCCTGTCATTTGGGCTCTGAGATGACTCCCCCAGAAAGGGCCTTTGTGGCAGAGAAAACGGCTCGGTTTGGAAGCGCCGGATGGCTTACTGTCCAGAAAACACACAGGGTTGCTGGCTCCCTGTTAGAGTGAACCAGAAGGGGCAAAGAGAGAGAGAGAGAGAGAGAGAGAGAGAGAGAGAGAGAGAGAGAGAGAGAGAGAGAGAGAGAGAGAGAGAGGAGAGAGAGAGAGAAGAGAGAGAGAGAGAGAGAGGAGAGAGAGAGAAATAGAGTGAGAGAGAGAGAGAGACAGAGTGTTTAAGGAAGAAAAGAGAGAGTGTTTAAGAAAGAGAGTGTGTGTGTGACCCTTTTATGTTGAGACCTGGATGTCATACTTTACTTGCGTAACTTGAGTAAATTAGCAAACAAGCATAATTTTATATATATATAGAGAGAAGGATTTATCAAAATGCAGTTAATTTCTTTGCCAAATACATAACGATTCTATTTTGTTATTGCTTTGGCAATATTCTATTTTGCCGTCACAGCCATGGCATGGCTATCAGTCTCCCACTGGCTAATTCCCTCTCATCTGCATCACAGTGGCCAGAGGATAGGGCCTGATAGGAGGCCTCTGGTAAGCCTCACACACACACACAGACGCGTACACACACACAAGCACACACACGTAACATCCAAACATCAAATCCGACGTAAACAAACAAATATGTCGAACAACAACACACGCAGGCGCACACACACACACACACACACACACACACACACACACACACACACACACACACACACACACACACACACACACACACACACAGACACACACACACGCGCACACACACACACACACACACTTCGTTCCCAGGGTGTCCGTGGGAAGCAGGGGACATCACACACGGCGACTGAGTGGGGATGTGTGCCTCAGTCCCGCCGCTCGGAGATGGATGCTTCCTTCCTGCTCTCGTACCTCCAGCCCTCCACCTGAACAATGGGCGATTTGTTCCAAAGACGTGCCCGCTCCACAAAGCAGGGGGCTCAGGTTACCAACTGGCAATGGAAGTCCCACACCCGCAGGTGTGGAGCTCTGTCCAAAGCTTCACAACACGATCAAGACCTTTAATTCCCCCCCCCCCCCCCCCCCCCCACACACACACACACAACCACCCTGCAGAGAGTATGAAGGATGGGGCAGAGGGGGGGCTTTGACAACTGGTTGAGCGGTTAGCGATTAGCAACCTGTCAGTTTCTATCTCTTTGTCATACCAAACACAACAAAAACACACACACACACACACACACACACACACACAGTCAGTGCTCATTGAAGTGCTATCTCACATAGCCTCACGCTCCTCTGCACCTTCACACTAACACCCCCCCCTCCTCTCTCTTTCTGTTTGTGCTCTGTGGAAATCGCATCCAATGCCACAAAGAAAAGATAGAGTTCTTGAGTCGCTTTGCTGCCAGGGAGGTCAGGCGCAGACCAAACATTGGAATACACGCCAAGACATGCCACTCAACCTGCAAGCGCCTTCACAATAAAAGTTGCATTTTTCAACGAGTTTCTCTCTGTTGTTCCTTCTTCCCTTTTTATTTTGTTTCGTTCTCTTTTTCTTTTCTTCTTCCCCTACTTCTCTCTTCTGTCTTTTGTTTGTTTGTTTGTGTGTCGTCCCCCCCCCCCCCCCTCTTCCTCCTCTTCCATTCCTCTCTGCCACGACGAAGAGGCTTTTATTTTGATGGGTCCTCAGTGTTTGCCTCCATCATAGTCATCCTCACTGATTTTCAAAATGGCTGACTGGGCTGAATGAGAGCCTCCCTTTCTGGCCTGGCGTTTAGAGAACGCCCTGGTATTAGTGTGTGCTGCACAGTTTAATGGATTCACACAGTCCAAAAACACATTTCAATCTAGCAAGTAATTACTCTCAAGGCACCCACACGAAAGGCAGCCGACACACGCACACACACACTCTCACACACACACACACACACACACACACACACACACACACACACACACACACACACACACACAAGATGATGACACACAAACACACACACATATACCAAGAGGGAGATAGAAAGAGAGGGAGAGGTACTCCCCCTCACCACACACACACACATGCACACACCCACACACAGCAGGGATCTTGGCCAACAGTATCACCTGCTTTCCCCTTGAGTGGCTCACTAAGTCCATATCTCTCCTGAGCGGCGTGAACTTTGGTAAATCATCATCAAATATTGTCTCAGGATTTGCCTCTTCTTTGTCACTGGCTCATGACCAGGGTCGTCACTTCAGAGCGACAGAGAAGAAAGGGAGGCATGCTGCCTCACAAAGACGGGCCTGCCACGCCACCCAGACACCCGGGCCTATGTGCATTCCTGCCGCCTTGCACAATAACTTATCTGGGGCTGAAGGGAGGAAGGGCCCAGGAGAGATAGAGAGGGATGAAAGGGGGACATGTGTGTGGGGGGGGGGACCACGTGCTTCCTGGGGTCACACTGGGAAGAGTCCACCACAAAGATGGCTAGGAATATCGGTGTGTGTGTGTGTGTGTGTGTGTGTGTGTGTGTGTGTGTGTGTGTGTATGTGTGTGTGTGGGGGGTCAGGCCAGCAGAAAAGGTGGTGTGTGTGTGTGTGTGTGTTTGAGAGAGAGACGTGCAGACTCTACGTGCTCCTCAGCACACACACGCACGCACACAAACACACACACAGGCACACACACACGCACACACACACAGGTGTACGGTTCCCACCGCCCTGACACCTTAAGCTGTGGGCATTGTGCGGGCTAAGTACTCTAATAAAGCATCTCTCCTCCGCCAGGAGCCGGCAGAACGGGACTGCCTCCACAAAGCCAGGGAGTCACCTAAGCTGAAAGTAGAGCTGGTGAGGCAACTGGATCCAACCATTAAAGACAGCCTCTATCGGGTGGCACTTCAAAGAGAGGAGATGCAGCCTCTTTAGTCATGGGGCTGCTGCACCGGAACCAGTGGTGAGGAAACAGGACCCGAAAGGACTGGGTACAGATCTGAGACCAGCTCATAAAACTGTCCCTTTTAATGGATCACTCGTCACACACACGCGCGCAGGTCACGCACACATTATACGCACACCGTCATACACACGCCTTTCACACACACTGTCACACACACACACACACACACACACACACACACACACACACACACACACACACACACACACCTTTCACACACACAGTCACACACACGCCTTTCACACACACTGTCCAACGCACACACACGCCTTTCACACACCCCGTCACACAGACACAAACGTTTCACACACACACCTATCCCACGCACCATCACACACACCGTCTCTCACACACACACACACACACACACACACACACACACACACACACACACACACACACACACACACACACACACATCACACACACGTTTCACACTTCCCCTTGACCGACGCGCGCTCTGAAACGTATTTATTGAATAATTTTTTCTATCAACGTGGCTCTCCTTTTCCAAAGGAGCTCTTTCAGATCAAACTCATGAATCCATAATACACGAGTTCATGTCAATTGCTCAGTGGGCCGTGTCATGTTTTCAGGCGTGTTTTGGGGGGAAACAGAGTTCTCTGTGATGTGGACAGAGCCTGTCAGCCCTCTCCCTAACACCCAAACAATCTCTCCCTCTCTGCCTCTCTCCCTCCCCCCTCTCTTCCTCTCCCCCTCTCCGCCTCCCTCCCTCCCTCTCTCGCCGCCTCCCTGCCTACCTCCCTCCTTCCTTCTCTCCCTCCCTCCCTCCCTCCCTCCTCCCTCCTCTGCCTCTTGTCAGGCCAGGCCTCCACTCTTGACCCCTCTGTGTCACTCCACCCAACCCGGGACAATATTTGCTTTCGTCATCATAAATATTAAATATGTGCCGAGGCAAATATTTGGGTTTGGCGACCTCGAAGTGCTAATGAATTAATGTATTCACAGAGGAAGCCGCAGGCCGGGGGCACACACACACACACACACACACACACACAGACACACACACCTCTTTCAGCCTCTTCAGGCTTCTTACGGTCATACTACAAGGGGGAAGGCATGCTCCCAAGGGTGGGGATGGGGTGTGAAGGGGGGGTGAAGAAGGGGGGCCGGGGGGGGGGGGGGTCGACTGGCGTCACGGGTAAACCGAGAGGGCAGGACAGAAAGCCAATCCCAGGGCTGACCCTGGGCCTCGGTGTATAATTGTGACCTTTGACCCCGAGAGCATCCTAAATCACCAATCCAAACAACCCCGGCCCGTGTAAATAACCCGGGGAGGGGGCCCCTTCTCGCCCTGGCCCGCTGGCCCCCGGCACACACTCCCTGGGGTTTCTGGGGTCCCTGTGAGGACTCTTGGCCCTGACACGGCCGGGGTCATTCGACCCTCACGGCTGACTTTCTCCACCGCCCCCCCACTCCACCCCGGGCGTCTGGCCTGGGCCTAATGGTTTAAGGCAGGGTGACGATGGGAATGTTTGGCCCGCTTGGCCTTCTGATTGCAAACAGAAGATAATTGGGAGCCTCAAACCTAATCCTCCCCTAGCTCCGATTCCCCCCTTCATACCCCCGCCCCCCTGACACCACAACGGGGCAACACACACACACACACACACACACACACTTTTGCAAACACGTACATTCAACCGCACGTAGAGTGGCAGTCACACATCCACTCCGCAAGCTAAAATACCAACACACACGCACACACACACAAACAGCGCATGAAAACATGTAAAAGACTCGTGTGTACAGACATCCTCAAAACACACGCAAACACGCACACACGCACACACGCACACACACACAGACATACACCAATGCCCCCCCCCCACACACACACACACACACACAGTATAATTTCATCCCCAGAGCCCCCCCCCCCCAAGCCTGTCTCTGTGATGACCCAGGCAGGACATCGTCTGAAGGGGGGAGTGAGTCTCTCCTGAGAGGGGCACAAAGGTTGCCATTAGAGGGGCCGAAAGCAAAGAGCCCCCCTCCCGGGGAGCCGCACAAAGCCAAAGAGCTCCGGCGAACAATGGTCCGGCCGTGCCGCGCCGCCGCAGAAGGACGGCGGCCGCTTCAAAGGGGCCTGGCACGGCGGGGGGGGGGCCTTGGACGGCCGGGCAGCGAGGATGAGACGGGGCTCTGGGCGCACAATGGAGGACGGAGAGGAGCCCTGTGGGAGAGGGTGTCTTCTGCTTTGTCCCGGTGACACCCGCACTACCCAGGGGGGGGGGGGGGGGGGGGGGGGGGCTGGGAGAAGCATCCCTGCCTCAAAAGGACTAGAGCAAGGCTGGCGTGACCTATTATGGCTGGGCAGAGCGGTCGCCGTTTGGAGCTATGGTTGAAAGGGGGGAGGGGGGAGGTTGCATTTCCTGGCGTAAATACACCAAACGTGGGAATTGTATCTCCACCGCGTTCGATGAAACATCCCTGCAACGTCGTTTCAGAGGGCTTCCTGAATTGGCCGGTAAGTGGGAAGGTTGAGTGGGGGTTAGGGTTATGGTTAGGGTTATATAGGTTGAGTTGGGGTTGTATAAAATGAGCCAGCAGCGTTACAGCTACCAGGCCGAGGCCAGTGACACGGCTGAGGGCTAAGAGAGGTAGAACTCCCATTCATTTATGGAAATACCCATACAGGTCCATGCCAAGCCGAGTCCGGCTGTGCCAAGCCCAGAGTACCCCCCCCTCCCTCCCTCCCTCTCTTCCTGGCATGTAGGGAAGCATGGGGCTGATCCAAGCCCTTGCTCGGTGCCAAGAGAGCTCCCGTTAACCCAAAACACTGCCCCAGAGCCAGGCCAAATGGGGGCGTCCTATAAAACAACACTGTCATTGTGGCATCCAGAGGAGGACCTGGAAATAGAGCCCGTCCGAATCTGGCCGGGAGAATAGAGATTTATCATCACCGGAATAAGATGGCGGACATGCTCAGAGGTATAAATATCCATGCGCGTGTCCATCTGTTTTCTGGTGAACGCACTTTCATGTTCGACTGTCTGTCTTCCTGCCGGGCAAACATGTGTGTGTATATATGTACGTGTGTGTGTGTATGTGTGTGTGTGTGTGTGTGTGTGTGTGTCTGTCTGTCTTCCTGCCGGGCCAACATGTGCATGTATATATGTACATGTGAGTGTGTGTGTGTGTGTGTGTGTGTGTGTGTGTGTGTGTGAGTCTGTCTGTCTGCCTGCCGGGCCTACATGTGCATGTATATATGTACGTGTGTGTGTGTGTGTCTGTCTGTCACTCAAAGTCCTCTAGTCAGAATCCCCACACAGAGGCCCTCAGTGGCCCCGGGCGCAGAGGAGAGAGTTTCTCTCACGCTCTCTGTCTGTCTGTCTGTCTGTCTGTCTGTCTGTCTGTCTGCCTGTGTGTCTGTCTGTCTGTCTGCCTGCTTGCCTGCCTGCCTGCCTGCCTGCCTGCCTGCCTGCCTGCCTGCCTGCCTGCCTGCCTGCCTGTCTGTCTGTCTGTCTGTATCTCTGGACATGCTGTCATTGAGTTTATAGCAAAGTGGAAAAGTCCCATATAAACTCACTCACAGCTCTCTCCCATATGGGCAATGGGCCCTCCCCTGGAAGACTTTTATTGCATTCACTCATCTACCAAAGAGGGAGGGAGGGAGGGGGAGAAAGAGGGAGCGAGAGGGAGAATGAGGGAAAGAGGGAAAGAGGGAAAAAAGCATTGTGGGCTGCGATGAGATCAAGCGAGAGAGAAGAGAGCTCTTTTTTTTTTCTGGCGTTGTAAAAGGCAGCACTCGGAGGAAACATCATCTACGTTTTGTTTTTAATAGATAGATTTAATTAAGCCAAATGATCCTAACAGCTTACAGCTGCCTTTGGCCTCCTGCTGTTTGCTTTATTGCGTGTGTGAAATCCATTTCAGTTGATTCAGCGCTGTCTCCTCCAACACACTCGGCTTCCTGTACTGTGCTCTGCTCCTCGCTGTATGACAGGGTTACCCTGAGTTGGCCTAGGCGTCAATCCCAGGTCATAGTTACACCGTTTGACATGTTCCATCGTTGCGGTGACGTCACTAAGTTCAACACACTAACATTCGTATGGGCGTCCTTCGATAGAACGCATGCAGCCTTTGCACACGCTCGCGAGCAGCCTGAAGTGTGTGTGTGTGTGTGTGTGTGTGTGTGTGTGTGTGATTTAACAGCAGGCTACCCAGCATGCTCTCTATCACAGAGCACTTGGTGGGCCGTGCGCACGCCCAGCCAGCCGTAGAAACACAACAAGTAGAAGAGACACAGCGGCCCTCTGTTTTAGGAGTTTGTGGACTCTGTTGTGACTTCTTCTTTTAAAACGATGGAAAACCCCCTCCATTTATTTTCCTTATCTGGGCTGAAAGTCCGTCTTAGTTGTCCCACTGGAATGGAACCAGACTGTGTGTCCATTCTACTACTCCTGGCTCTATGCTGCCAGCCAGCCCTTGCAGCCCCATGGATGTAATTGGGAGTTAATGATGCAGTTGGTTCTGCTCTTCACTTCATATTAAACAGAGCCCAGCGCTGCTGTCCGGCTGTAACCCCCCCCCCCCCCTCAAAACCCCCCGTTCCCCCACACTAAAACACACACTCCCCCTATTCCTCCAAACGACGTCTTCAAGCATCGAGGGGACGCGATGATTTAACAAGGGGAGGGGTGTCGTTTTTCTTCTGCTGCAGGCTACTGTGCCCCCCCCCCCTCTCCCTCCCCTCTCCCCCTACACACACACACATCCTCCCGCACGCCCCCAGTCGCACCTCCCTGAACAAAGACCCTAATGTCCAACAGACGGCCTGAACGGAGGGCTCTGGCAGACGACTACACACAC
>CM030190.1:11205312-11225312 GCA_017639675.1 Aplochiton taeniatus
CTCTGTGCCCCCAGGCACCACTCTGTAATGGGATACTCACTGTTATTTCTGCTGAATAAAATAAATCCCACTAATTAACATGTTAACATGATTGATGGGCCCCCGGTTTGGTGGGGGACGTCTGCGCTCAGGCTGGGCGGGTTGAGGGGGGGGGGGGCGCTACGGCTTAGAGGTCGACATGGTACAGGAGGAGAAAATAATAATAATCTTAGCATGCGAGGGAAATGTAAAAGAGGCTAAGAGACCTGCTGCATGGGACGCCGTGGGACTGACAGGAACATGGGGAAAGGAGAAGGCCAGACCAGATGAAGAGACTTCCAAACATCCACCATGAGGCATACAGCTTTCGCTGAACTGAAGGACAGTACCGGCACTGAGACCAGACCGGATCAGTGGATAACAGACTCACACACTGCTCACTGAGGACACACCAAACAGACATGAACAATGGATACGCCATCAGAATCCACTCTGTCACACAGACATGAACAATGGATACACGATCTGAATTCAGAGGGAGTCGGTACAGAGCGGATCTGAATCTGGTGTGACGACGCAGACACCGCCACACTCAGAGCTCTCCTGTTTCCCTTGATGGTGGCTTAATGGGAACGGGACCCACCGTTTCTAAACTAGGGAGTGTTCGGGTCCCAGCTCAGCGTCAGGCTGGGCTAACACAGGTCACTGGGCTCATTTTACAATTCAGCCCAAACCCAGGAGCACCAAGCTGAGGATCCATAGAACCTTCTAGTACCCTGAGGATGAACAGAACCTTCTGGTACCCTGAGGGTTAACAGAACCTTCTAGTACCCTGAGGATGAACAGAACCTTCTAGTACCCTGAGGATAAACAGAACCTTCTGGTACCCTGAGCGTTAACAGAACCTTCTAGTACCCTGAGGATGAACAGAGCTTTCTGGTACCCTGAGGATGAACAGAACCTTCTAGTACCCTGAGGATGAACAGAACCTTCTGGTACCCTGAGGGTTAACAGAACCTTCTAACCCTGAGGATGAACAGAACGTTCTGGTACCCTGAGGATGAACAGAACCTTCTGGTACCCTGAGGGTTAACAGAACCTTCTAACCCTGAGGATGAACAGAACTTTCTGGTACCCTGAGGATGAACAGAACCTTCTGGTACCCTGAGGGTTAACAGAACCTTCTAACCCTGAGGATGAACAGAACTTTCTGGTACCCCGAGGATGAACAGAACCTTCTGGTACCCTGAGGGTTAACAGAACCTTCTAACCCTGACGATGAACAGAACCTTCTGGTACCCTGAGGATGAACAGAACCTTCTGGTACCCTGAGGATGAACAGAACCTTCTAACCCTGACGATGAACAGAACCTTCTGGTACCCTGAGGATGAACAGAACCTTCTAACCCTGACGATGAACAGAACCATCTGGTACCCTGAGGATGAACAGAACCTTCTGGTACACTGTCTCTTTTATTCCCACCAGCAGCCTCTCTGTCAGGAGGGGCGAGGGCTTAGCTTTATGAATGAATTAATCAATAATGACACAGCACTACATCCTTCTGGCTTCCTCGTTATTTTAATTGGCCATTTATATGGACGGGACCCCCCCCCCCCCCCCCCCCGGCTCGCCAGGCGCTGCACCTCATGAACACATTAACATACAGTGAGTGGAGAGCAAGGACGCCGCCCAGCCAACGCACGGCTGGTCACTTTGTAGTCCGCCCCCTTTCCTCCCCTCTTCCTCCCCCTCTTCCTCCCCTCTTCTTCTCCTCTTCCTCCTTCCTGTGATCCGCTCCACGGTCCGGCGAACAAGTTCTGGGAAAGTCACAACTAATTACCGGTAATTTATGGTAATGAGCGGGCAGAGGTGTGTGTGCACGTGGCACTCTAACAAGGCTGGGCTGGCTTCTGGCTTTGGGTCCCTTTCGTTTGACATCAATCCATACACCCGTTGAGCATGCACACGTTAAGTGTGTGTGTGTGTGGGGGGGGCGGCCGGTCAATCCTACACGAAGGAGGGTGTTTGTTGTCATGGTGAAATCTAGTTAAAGCTTCGAATCCTTCTCAAACACTCTACCAAGATATGTGAGGGGCCCTTAACTAGTAGAAACTACAAACCACCCGCTAAAGATATGTGAGGGGCCCTTAACTAGTAGAAACTACAAACCACCCTCTAAAGTGATGTGAGGGGCCCTTAACTAGTAGAAACTACAAAGGCTACCTGTTCTCCCTCCTTACAGCACGCCAGGGAACCTGCCAACAAAAAAAAGCTGTCACACTGTAAGCCATTTTAAAATAAGTGGCCACTCCTGCTGTGAACGGCACTGCTGGTGTGTGCAGGTGACCCATGGTGTGTGTGTGTGTGAGGGTGTGTGTGAGGGTGTTTGTGGGTGTGAGCGGGTGCAGTCACTGCTCTGATGAAGTGAGAGTGATGAAGAGCACAGCTCGTACTTACTCGCTGTGGCACCATGTGGAGCTCATATGTGGAGTTTTTTTTAGGAGTCATCACCCCCCCCCCCCCCCCCCACGTAAACCAACACACACACACTCTCTCTTTCTCTCAAACACACACCCCCACTCACACTCACCCCCCCCCCCCCCACACACACACACACACACACACATACACACACACACACCATACTCCAGACGAGCACACACACACTCTATCACCCCCACCCCCACCCCCACTCACACACACTCACACACACTACACTCCAGACGCCCCCCCCCCCCCCCCCCACACACACACAAACACACACACACACTTACACACACATATAAACACACACATACTTCACTGTGGCAATGCCTGCAGGCCAAAGTGATTGACACTCCCCAGATTGCCAGATTGTTCTCAGAAGCACAGACCAATGACATCACACCCATTACAGCTTCTATATATAAATACTCCATCTGCATGAGTGGCAAGTGTGTATACACACCGCGTGTGTGAATTGTGTGTGTCCTGGTGTGTACATACGTGAATGAAAATGTCAATGCAGCGTGTGAGTGTGTGTAGGCATGCCAGCGTTTTAAATATGATGTCTGTGTTCACCTCGTGGTATGCAGAAATGCTCTGTCTGCACAGTGTCTAAGTGGAAGTAATGGCCAACTTAAATCAGTTGGAAAGCCCACTGTATTAATATGACAAACTGAATGCATTATAAATCCACAAGTGGGTGTGGCCAGTTGGACAAGTCCCAAGGAGCAGAGCCTGGTCATTGGTCGGCTGGTGAGGGCCGTGGGCGGGGTCTGGGAAACCGAGAAAGAGGATTGGTTGGTGGGCCTGGCCAATGGGAGTAGGCGGGGCCTGGTTCCTCTGTGTGCTTCTAATGAGAGCCAGACACACACGTCTGGGGCTGCTGCCCCGCTCGCCTGGACAACACATTGTAATTTACAAGCGCTCCTAGATGTCACTTTGAGATCTCAATTAAGCAGCCAACATGGCCGCCGGGCTGCGGGCCTGTGGCGCTCCTCAGCAGTCCATCGATGCCAGCGGGACATATTTGAGGTTAGAAACAAAGAGGGGTGGGGGGGGGCTTCATTTAGTGGGTTTGAAAACACGACATAGTGATTAAAGACAACACAACAGGGCGCACACACACACACACACACACACACGCACGCATGCACGCACGCCCGCACACACACACACACACGAGCATGCACGCTAGCATACACACACACACACGCACACACACACACACGCATGCACGCTAGCACACACACACACACATACACACACACACTTGCACCCACACATTCCCGCTTAAACAGAGCCACAACGGGTAGGCAGGGTGTGTAACCTAAGAACAGAGAGAGAGGAGCAGGGCGCCGTTAAACTTCCCTCTGAGTGAGCAGCAGACGCCACAGCGAGTGAGGAGGACAGAAAGACGCCATGACACCCCACTCCTGTCCACTGATCAGAGCCACATGCAGGGCCTCGCCCTCCAGGGCCCCACGCCCTGGCCCCCATCCAGTCCCCGCACCTTAACGAGCCCAGACACGTTTTACGAGGGGGCCCGTATCCATGGTTATCGAAAGATGGGGCCGGTTAGCAGAACCCAAAGTTCTGTTGATCAGCTTTTGAGGGAGTGCAGGCAGGCAGGGGGGGGGGACAGCGTGGAGCGCAGGACACCGTCCCTGGGCACGTCACCCTCAGCCTGGCCCCCGGGAGCCAACTACCAGGGACCGGACAGCAACGGCCCCCAAACGAGAGAGGGCTCCAGCCGTGTCCTGGGGTGCTTTGGTCCCTCCTACTGACACACCACACGCAGCGAGAGACAGCGCAATAGAGCTGTGTCCACCATGGGTTCCAGGTCCAAGGCCAGCAAACACAAACACAGAAAGGCTATTTGTCCAGAGCGTGCTGTATCTGCTGGGGGGAACAATGACCGAATATCCTGAGCGTGTGATGAGGGTCCAACTTCGGGCCCCCGGGGGCCAAAGCTGCCCTCGGGGGCCCTCAGCCAACGCTGATTGCCATCCTCTTAACGAGCTGTAATTACTGCTCTCGCTGCAGTCCACTGTAACAAGCGTGTCATCACACAGGCCACAATTATCATGGGCAGGACCATTAAAACACAGCCCCATCCCCGCTGAACGCTCTCACATGCGAGGCCTCGCATTCCTGGGCGGATGGACACACAGATAGGCCCATGGACAGAGCAACAAACACACACACACACAGGCAGACAGTCGAGTAGGAGATTTTGGGGGCAGACCGGGGCAGGTCCACGAAGGGTATTTCTGTGTCCAAGCCAAGCCTGTTCTAAATCAGGGTCCGGGCCCAAACACAGCGATGCAGAGGAATCCGAAAGCGTCCATAAACATGGTGGCCATTACACTGCCAGGCCGCGTTTAAACAGCACGCATGCCTCTTTAAACACCATCATTATATTATCCTTATTGTCACTCCCTTCTGCTTTCTCCTTCCTTTTTCACTGCCCTCTTTCTCTAATTCTCTATTTCTTTCCCTCCCTCCTGCCGTTCTCTCTCTCTCTCTCTCTCTCTCTCTCTCTCTCTCTCTCTCTCTCTCTCTCTCTCTCTCTCTCTCTCTCTCTCTTTCCGGGCCCTGGGCTGTGCAGCGGCGGCTGCGGGCTGTGCTGCCTGTGCTGCTCGGCGACCACAGTAACTTAGCGGTCTCCAGAAGCCCAAACAGCATTAGAGGCCCTGGCGGTTCTCCAGACAGCTGCTGCCCTGGGGCCGTTCAGCCCCGAGGACCACAGCACCACGACTGAAGACACAGGATGACTTGAATTATCAATGCTGGTAAAAAAAAAAACACTTTGCCCTTAAGAACAGAGATCGTTTCAAATTCTAAAAAGAACGGAGGATAGGAATATTCGAAGCCAAAGGGGTCCTTTTTTAGGTCAACACATTCAACCTTTTCTTCAGAGAGAGAGAGAGAGAGAGAGAGAGAGAGAGAGACAGAGAAAGGGAACGTGTTGGGGTGTTGAGGAGACAGAGGGGGGGTGAGGGTGTTGGAGGCAGCCACGGGCCGCATGCCTGCCCAGGTTGGCATGGCCCAGATCGGCCAGCTGGAGAGTGGGCTAAGCACGGGGGGGCAGAAAGGAGGCAAGGCCTCGCCAAGGCAGGGGTAGACTGGGGGGGGGGGGGGGGGGGGGGGGGGGGGGGGGGGGGGGGGGGCGGTATCGGAGCCCGAGAAAGAAGCCTCTGTGTGGGGCAGTGGGTCGGCAGGGAGTCCTTGGTATGGAGTGCACAGCCAGAGGGGGGGTGGGGGGGGGGTGGAGAGGCAGTGACGCAGAGAGGGCAAAACACAAAGCAAACACTCAACGTAACGGAGATTTCAGGCCAAAAGGGGAAAAAAAGGGAGAGTTTGTTTGTGTGTGTGTGTGTGTGTGTGTGTGTGTGTATATGTGAGTGTGTGTGTGAGTGTGTTGAGGGCCAGTGGGCAGCGGTCCCTGTATGTTTGTCAAGGCAGTGATTAATGACTCTCCATCATGATAACATGAGAGAGAGACTCATTCATTCACTCACACAAAGGACCTCATCTCTCTCTCTCTCTCTCTGTTTCACACACACACAAACACACACATTCATACAAACACCAACACTCACGCACACGCACACATTCATGCAGCCATCTTAGATGCTGGCCCTCTTAAATGCGACCAGACTATTGTGCCTGTTAACCTCTCCTTTACTTACCATCTCTCTCTCTCTCTCTCTCTCTCTCTCTCTCTCTCTCTCTCTCTCTCTCTCTCTCTCTCTCTCTCTCTCTCTCTTTATCACCCTGTCTTTCTCTCTATCTCTCTTTATCACCCTCCCTTTCTCTCTCTTTATCACCCTCTCCCTCTCCCTCTCTCTATATCTCTCTCTCTCTCTCTCTCTCTCTCGTTATCATATTCTTTCTCTCTCGACCACAGACAAACACACACATACACACAGTAAAACGTAAGACATCATTCTCACAATTCTCCTTCCTTTTTGCCATAACCCAGAAAGTGCCCTCAGTGGCACACTTGGGAAATAGCTGGCAGTGCTGAAGGTTACATGAACCTGTGCTTTCACGCTTGAGAATGTGAATATATTTCCACGGGACAGACATAAATAATACCTATGGCAATAGGCTATAACCCGCTGTCGTTCAACCTCAACACCCTGTAGGAGGAAAACGTTCTCTATCTCTGTTCAAACAACTCATTTAGGTAAGAAGTGTGCATGCTCCACGGTCATCTATAGAGACTTAGTATGGAATGCGAGTGTTTGGCTTGTACAAATACTGAAGAGGACTTGTACTCCCAATTCACCCTGGCTGACTGTCCAGCGCCCCCCCCCCCCCCCCCCCCCCCCCCCCTCCTACCTCCATGCACACACACACACACACACACACACACACACACACACACACACACACACTCAAGGACACACACATTGAGCGAGCTCTGCACACCCCCTGATTAATGGCGGTCATTTGTCAGGGAGAGGTGGATTAAAGAGTGAATATTATCTTTGTGTTAGAGCCAGTGCATGCCAGCCCTCGCGCCCCGCGCCTTTCATAAGCGGCTGGGCACACAAGCAGTGCCTGGGACACGGAGAGAGGCAGGAAACAGATCTGTTCTCATTACATCTGCATTAGGGCATCAGCTTCCACTGATCAGACTCTCTGTCTTAACGGAGACAGCAGAGGAGAGGCGAGGCGGGGGGGAGAGGAGAGGAGAGGAGAGGAGCTTTCAACTTGTATTTTAGCTTCAAAGATAAAGACACATTCTAGGAACTACAAGGCTCTACTGCTGTTTAAAAGATGGCACTAAGGTAATTTAGTTCATACGCTAAAAACGCATTATTTTCCTTTTCCACCGAAGAGTAAACCTGCTGACAGGTTGCAGAGCGACAACGAGTTACATCACAAAGGCTGGTCCGTGGGCCGCTGTTACTACTGTAACTATTGGTAACCACGCAAAATGTCTGGTGACAGACATCTCTATTGTTTAGGAGTTTATTTAGCTGGTGCAGCACTGAGCAGTGTGGTACAAAACAGGTTTTCTGGATCAGAACAGGACCATGGCTCCTATCTGGGTTAGAACAGAGCCATGGTTCCTCTGGGTTTAGAACAGGACCATGGCTCCTTTGGGTTAGAACAGGACGATGGCTCCTCTCTGGGTTAGAACAGGGCCAACAAGGAGGGAGGGAGGGGGGGGGGTGAGGGAGGGAGGAAGGGAGAGAGAGAATGAGGGAAGGAGAAAGAGAGAGAGAGAGAGAGAGAGAGAGAGAGAGAGAGAGAGAGAGAGAGAGAGAGAGAGAGAGAGAGAGAGAGAATGAGGGAGTGAGGGAGTGAGGGAGTGAAAGAGAGAGAGAGAGGGAGGGAGGGAGGGAGGGAGAGAGAGAGAGAGAGAGAGAGAGAGAGAGAGAGAGAGAGAGAGAGAGAGAGAGAGAGAGAGAGAGAGGGAAGGAGAGAGAAAGTGAGGGAGTGAGGGAGAGAGAGAGACAGAGAGAGAGAGAGAGAGAGAGAGAGAGAGAGAGAGAGAGAGAGAGAGAGAGAGAGAGGGAGGGAGAGAGGGAGGGAGGGAGGGAGGGAGGGAGGGAGAGAGAGAGAGAATGAGGGAGTGAGGGAGAGAGAGAGAGAGGGAGGGAGGGAAGGAGAGAGAAAGTGAGGGAGTGAGGGAGAGAGAGAGACAGAGAGAGAGAGAGAGAGAGAGAGAGAGAGAGAGAGAGAGAGAGAGAGAGAGAGAGAGAGAGAGAGAGGGAGGGAGAGAGAGAGAGAGAGAGGGAGGGAGGGAGTGAGAGAGACAGGGAGAGAGAGAGAGAGAGAGAGAGAGAGAGAGAGAGAGAGAGGGGGGGTGAGAGAGACAGGGAGTGAGAGAGAGAGAGAGAGAGAGAGAGAGAGAGAGAGAGAGAGAGAGAGAGAGAGAGAGAGAGAGAGAGAGAGAGAGAGAGGGGGGGAGGGAGGGAGGGCCGTGTTTGAGCAGGACAAACACAAAGGTTGAGCGTTCCCCATTAGCCAATGGAGGGATGGAGAGGGCAGAGGAATCTGGAGTCAAATATTGAATGTTCCACTTCTTAGGACTGAGCGGCGCTGAGTGTCTCAAGGTGGACTGAGTGTGACTTCCAAACGGCCGGTGTCTAATCTAGATGGATGGCATTTGACATTCAATGGGACTCGATAACAGCAGGCTCACCAGGGCGGAGATAAGCTGTGTGTGAATAACAAGGTGTTTGCAAGGATATCGGCGTGGTGAATCAGAGGGCAATTACTGAGCTGAAGGACTCCAGTACAGTAAATAGACCCATATTATGGAGTATATAGACCGATATTAAAGAGTATATAGACCCATATTATGGAGTATATAGACCGATATTAAAGAGTATATAGACCCATATTATAGAGCATATAGACCCATATTATAGAGTATATAAACCCATTTATAGAGTATATAGACCCATATTATAGATCCATATTATAGAGTATATAGACCCATATTATAGAGTAAATAGACCCATATTATAGAGTACATAGACCCATATTGTAGAGCATATAGACCCTTATAATAGACTATATAGACTCATATTATAGAGTATATATACCAATATTATAGAGTATATAGACCCATATTATAGAGTATATAAACCCATATTATAGAGTATATAGACCCATATTATAAAGTATATATACCCATATTATAGAGTATATA
This sequence comes from Aplochiton taeniatus, assembly GCA_017639675.1. Taxonomy (NCBI): domain Eukaryota; kingdom Metazoa; phylum Chordata; class Actinopteri; order Galaxiiformes; family Galaxiidae; genus Aplochiton; species Aplochiton taeniatus. The sequence continues at coordinate 11,214,453 of CM030190.1, forward strand.
GACCCATATTATAGACCCATATTATAGATTATATAAACCCATATTATAGAGTATATAGACCCATATTATAGATTATATAGACCCATATTATAGAGTATATAAACCAATATTCTAGAGTATATAGACCCATATTATAGAGTGCATAGACCCATATTGTAGAGCATATAGACACTTATTATAGACTACATAGACCCATATTATAGAGTATATATACCCATGTTATAGAGTATATAGACCCATATTATGGACCCATACTATAGAGTATATAAACCCATATTATAGAGTGTATAGACCCATATTATAGACCCATATTATAGAGTATATAGACCCATATTATAGAGTATATAAACCCATATTATAGACTATATAGACCCATATTATAGAGTATATAGACCCATATTATAGGGTATATATACCCATATTATAGAGTGGCTCTCCCTCTATGATCTAGGGCTGACCTACTATTCAACACGCCCTCTCTTCTCCCGACACAGGTTTTCACCTGACGCCCACATTCAAAATGGCTGCCCCAAACCCCTCCTCGCACAGATCCCCTGCTTGCTCCAAGTAACTAGGATACAATTCCAATCCGCTGCGGTCACTTTTGGCCTGCTTTGTTTCCCCTCTATGAAGCATCTGTCCAGAAAATATTGGCACACAAAACGCAGATTTTTTTTTTTTAAAGGTGCCAAATAGGAAGAAATTGTTGATCTCCTGGTGACCTGTTACAATGACTCGATGCCCCCTTGCAGGGCCCTCCCGTCTGGTTCGAGATGAAGACCTCAACCCCCCCCCCCCCCCCCCTCGCCTGCTAGCGGGGCCATTAGCAGCCCAGTGAGCTCTGCTTTCCCCCGCCAGGCGGGGAGCGTGGAGGCGGGGCAGAGCCAGTGTCGCCGCGGTAATGGATGCACCTGTCCGCGGTAAATCACCGCCTCAGAGGCCCATCCTCGCGGCGCGGCGTTTTAATGAACTGCCGGCCTCTCTCTCTGCCTCTGAAGGCGCATTGAGTGACCCACCACAGGCCGGCTCTGACGAGGCCACAATCATCGCCCCGCCACTAAATCTCCCCCAGCGCCACCGCGAATAAACCCTCCCTTTATTCATGGGCTATTTACCAGATTCAGATTTATGGCCGAGCGTTCTGTAACAAAGGAGGGGGGAAGGCTTGGGGATGCCCCCTACCTTGTGGGGGGTTGGGGTGTGGGGGGGGATAGGGGGGATAGGGGGGGATAGGGGGAGCATCCTCATTGGTGGAGGGCGGGGGGAGACACAGCAACATTGTCAGTGGCATCAGGGACCCCTGTGTGGCCTCTCTCAGTCTGAGAGAGAACTACAGCCCTGGCACACACGCACACACACACACACACACACACACACACACACACACGCACACACACACACAGACACAGACATGCGCCCACACACCCACACACACACATACACACAGGAGCACACACACACACACACAGGAGCACACGCACACATAGACACACACCCCCCCACACACACACACACACTAAATAAAAGCAGATCCAACAGATGCACCAGGCCGCTTAACTCAAGAGCGGCCTGCCCCCACGATGACCCAGGATGGACACCATGGCAACCCATCTCCGAAACCCATCCCTGATGTCGGTAGGCCCAGGGGTCAAAGTTGAGCTGTCAAAGGAATCGAGTATTGCACCCTCTGGGGTGACCTGACAGGGCAGACATGGCCACTTTTATCTGGCATCCTTTTCAGACGACTGTGTCCGGTGAACTTCAGAGGGCGTTGTGCTATTGTGCTGCTATCAAAGCAGAGAGCATTATGAGAGGGCTCTTATCAGAGGTCTCTGTGTGACTTTCAGTCCAGTCACTGCAAACACAGGAACACTATTCACTCCAAAGATAGGCTGGATAACAAGACCTCTTATATCACTGGGACATTGTTTTAAATGGCAGATCCCATAAAGTGGCTGCCTTGGTCAAATTCATAGTCTATAAAGTGCTGTCAAAAAAAAATCTAAGTGTTCATAGCTTGTTTTTCAGAATTAACTAAATGCAAAGTGAATGAACAAATGAACAATCTAAATCAAATCAATATTTGCTGTGACCAATCTTTGCTTTCAAATTTTTGCCAGCATTCTTTCACACCTGCCTAAAACTTTTGCACAGTACTGTGTATATATTAAGTAAATAATGTTTCAGCCTATATTATTGACAGCACATTTTGGGTCCTCTAACATAACTTGAATAGGCTTACTGTAAATATAGTACGGTTGCTGATCTTGTATTTAAACATAAAGAGATGGGATGGTGTGTGTTATGATTGCAGATCAGGCCGCAGCTCTGAGCGTGTAAGGAAATATCATTATTCTTGTACATCCGACCAAACAGGAGTTTCCAGTGCACGGCCTTCAATGACCCAGCTTTGAACCCTGAACCATTGTGTGTGTGTGTGTGTGTCTCACCCCCCCCCCCTCTCCCTGACACCACGCCCCTTTGCCTGGCAACAAGAGAGAGAGAACATCTCACTGGATCCTCCTCTTCACCTTAATGGCCTCAGATGCTCACACGTCCGTGTGCTGGAGTGTGTTTGAGTCTCAGCATCTCTGAGGGTGTGAATGTGTTTCTTTACTATGGTCTCTCTCTCTCTCTCTCTCTCGCTCTCTCTCTCTTTATTTCTCTCTCTCTCTCTATTTCTCTCTCTCTCTCTCTGATCTCTCTCTCTCTCTCTCTCTCTCTCTCTCTCTCTCCTCTCTCTCTCTCCATCTCTCTTTCTCTTTTCTCTCTCTCTCTCCCATTCAATTGTTTTTCTTTTTCTCCCTCCACTTTCTCTTCACGTATCCTTAGACACTATTAAAATCCATTTCTATATTGTTCTATTTAATCTTTCTTTTTGCTTAAAGGCATTTGAATGAAAGCCTTTTAAACACACACTTCAAAACCTTTGCATAAGGTCCTTTCTCTCTTGGGAGACTCTATCCTATCTTCTGCTTCTCTGACTCCATACACAGAGAACTTAGCTATACCTTTGACAAACTTTCATCCCTCAAGCACACACACACACACACACACACACACACACACACACACACACACACACACACACTCACTCCCTCATCTGAGAGTAACCACAAGCCCCAAGTGTTTATGGACTAAACAACAACTCCATATGGAGTCCAACATACTTCAGCAGCTTTGCGTCACTTTCTCATCAGCAGCATGAAAGACCCCTGGAAGCACGGCAGTGAACACGGCTCTTTGAGAGTGTGTGTGTGTGTGTGTGTGTGTGTGTGTGAGAGAAAAAGTTTTTGTTTCATATCCAGAACAACACTGCAGATTAATTACGGCATTACAATCTGGCTTGAGAAGTGGCTCTGACTGTTTCAGAGTTACGGCGATAGGGCCGACATCAAACAGCCACATGTGCTCATTCTAAGAGCAGGAGGCGTTATCAGGGCTGGGCAGCACCAACCATACACCATGTTGTTGCTCCTTTCTAGTCTTCAGTGTATTGGGCAGGGGCGGGGGGGTGGAGGAGTTTAGTAAGTGTGTGTGTGGGGGGGGGGGGTGGTGGTGGTGGTGGTGGGGGGGGGGGCGCTGTAAACCCTCCTGCCCGCCGAGGAGAGGGTAGAGCCAGGCTGGGCTGGCGCCAGAACCCCTGCTCTAATATTCACTGAAATAATGTGCCTGCTCTGAGGGGCCACAGAGAACACCGGGACAGTGGAGCAGGGCCAACGTCTGGGCTGCTCTGCCTCTGCCTCTCCCTCTCCCTCTCCCTCTCCTCTCCTCTACCCCTACCTCTTCCTCTTCCTCTTCCTCTTCCTCTCCTCTCCTCTCCTCTCCTCTCCTCTCCTCTCCATCCCCCCTCTTTCTCCTCTCCTCTCCTCTCCTCTCCTCTCCTCTCCTCTCCTCTCCTCTCCTTTACCTCTCCTCTCCATCTCTCTCTCTCCCTTGTCACTTTTACATCGCATGGCAATACTCAGGGAGCGTAGTGTACGTGTGTGCACTGTGCAGATAGACCGCTGTGTAGCTAGGCCTGTATGTGTGTGTGTGTGTGTGTGTGTGTGTGTGTGTGTGTGTGTGCCAGCCTGTCAGTGTGTGTTTCTATACATGCAGTTGATTACAGTAAGTGGTCGGGCCACACTGGAGGCTGCACTGTGCTTTGCGTCCATATGGCATGAGTGCCACATGATTTAAGTTAAGTCTTTAAACGAAGGAGATTTAGGTCTCCTCCTTTTGTTCAACAGTCTGGTGGATATTGGGTTGGATGCTTGGTTGGATGTCTGGTTGGATGTTTGGTTGGAGGTTGGGGTTGGATGTTGGGTTGGATGTTGGGTTGGAGGTTGGGTTGGATGTTGGGTTGGATGTTGGGTTGAATGTTTGGTTGGATGTTAGGTTGGATGTTGGGTTGGAGGTTTGGTTGAATGTTTGGTTGGATGTTGGGTTGGATGTTGGGTTGGATGTTAGGTTGGATGTTGGGTTGGATGTTGGTTTGGAGGGTGGGTTGGATGTTGGGTTGGATGTTGGGTTGGATGTTGGGTTGGAGGTTGGGTTGGATGTTGGGTTGGATGTTGGGTTGGAGGTTGGGTTGGATGTTGGGTTGGATGTTGGGTTGGATGTTGGGTTGGATGTTGGGTTGGAGGTTGAGTTGGATGTTGGGTTGGATGTTGGGTTGGAGGTTGGGCTGGATGTTGGGTTGGATTGGATGTTGGGTTGGAGGTTTGGTTGAATGTTTGGTTGGATGTTGGGTAGGATGTTGGGTTGGAGGTTTGGTTGGATGTTTGGTTGGATGTTGGGTTGGATGTTGGGTTGGAGGTTTGGTTGGATGTTAGGTTGGATGTTAGGTTGGATGTTGGGTTGGATGTTAGGTTGGATGTTAGGTTGGATGATTAGCTGAACAGAGGTGCTGTGTTCACGGGGCAGGCCCCCACAACGCACCCCGCATCGCCCCGTCCGATTGTTTCCCTGACAACAGAATGCATCTTGTCCTCCCACTCCACCCCAAAAAAACGAATGGAGCTGTCGGGCTGAAAGGCCCTTTGTAGCCTCACTGTCAGGCATCATCATAAATAAGCATGACATCATGGCGGCTCTTCTCCACGGGTGTCCCAGGCTGATCGATAGCAGGGCTCCTGCAGTGTAAATAGCTTCTAATGCCCCATCTTCCCCTTCAAATAGGCCGGCCTTATTTATGATGGCCGTTAGGTTACCGGGCCCGGGCGGTGGACCGCGATTTATTTTCTCCTTATGGTTGCTTTTGAGACGGGACGGGAGATGGGGGGCGTCAACCCCGCCACCATCATCACCCCCCCCCCCCACACACACACACACACACACACACGTTACGGCGAGAGGACGAAAGGCTCATCTCCGGGGGGGAGGAGGATGGGAGGGAGGGGGGGAGGAGGAGTGGACCTGAGCCACCTCCGTGCCCCGCCCCGCGGTAACGACAGGGCATCCGTTACCCTGGTGACAGTCCGAGTGGCAGGCCTATTTGTGAGGCCGGCGGCGCGGCGTGACGGATTGGAGTGGGGAGCGGGCGGAGGCAGCAGGGAGGTGACAGCCAGCGTTTCCATTTGGGTGAAAAATCTGGCTAACATCCACATCGGCTAACGGGTCTGGGTGGGTGGTAACAGACAGACAGGCAGGCAGGCAGGCAGGCAGACAGACAGACAGACAGACAGACAGACAGACAGACAGACAGACAGACAGACAGAGGGACAGAGGGACAATGAGTCAGGAAGGCATCCAGCCTGCCAGCTAGTCAGCTAGTCAGCCTGATAACTAGCTAGCCAGTCAGCCAGTCAGTCAGCCAGATAGCCTGATAACTAGCAAGCCAGTCAGTCAGTCAGTTAGCCTGATAGCTAGCTAGCCAGTCAGCCAATCAGCCTGATAACTAGCTAGCAAGCCAGCCAATCAGTCAGTCAGCCAGTCAGTCAGTCAGTCAGCCAGCCATCCAGCCAGCCAGCCAGCCAGTCAGTCAGCCAGCCATCCAGCTAGCCAGTCATTCAGTCAGACAGACAGTCAGTCAGTCAGTCAGTCATTAAGAGGTCTTCTGAATTTCTGAAGTGCGGCATCAACCAATCCAAGGGCATCATTTGCTCTACACGAGTATGAGACAATAACACACGCAAAGTCACAGACAAAACCATCAAACTATACACACACACACACACACACAAACACACACACACACACACACACACACACACACAGAGCACAGTGTGTTTCTACACCCACCTGTTCCGCCAGCCCTAAAGCTACACGCTCAACCCTCCAGGCGTGACACTGGTGGGAAGGATCCCTCGCAACAAGTTGATGTCTGAACCTTTCCTCCTCACTCTATTAGCAGCTATCCCATAATAACAGGGGAGGCTGTGTGTCTTTGCATGTGTGTGTGTGTGTGTGTGTCCATGCAGGGGGAGAGAGACAGACGGATGGCTGAGGATTATGGGAAAACGAGTATCAACACAGAGGGCTTTGGAAATGTTATTGCGCAGACAGTGGAATAACATACATGACGGCGCTTCATATTCATCACTTAACACAAACACGGGACCATACACTAAGTCAGCAGCCTTCCTGTGAACAGCTTTACCGGCTCCAGGCTGGGATAAGGGCCTTTTATTTCATCAGGGGTGGAAAGATAGAGGGGGGAAAGTTGCTGGGGTAGGCAGCTCCCCAGGCCCAAAAGGAGGCGGGAAAGTGATGTTTTCGCGGGGAGCGAGGGAACGTACCCCGGGGGTGGGGGGTGGGGGGGGACAGAGGAATGTTTTGGACCCGACGCATCGCTGGCGCTCGCATGGCGCAGGCGGGCGGGGTGGGGACGGGACGACGCAGATTTACGGTGGTGTCGGAGAGCCTCACCTCTCCCGGGGGGGGGGCCCTCAGGGGCCCCCAATCCCCAGGCTTGATCTAGCGCTGAAGGAAAATAGCCATCTCTCACTGGCTGACCCTGAGGTGGAGCCCTACAAACACACCGGGAGAGGGGGGGGAGCAGTGGAGAGGCGGGAGGGGGGGGTATCCCCCCCGTCACTGCATCCTAAAACCTGATAAAGGTGCACCATCAAATCCCCTTTGGTTTCCTCTAACACCGTCCAATCCCCTTTGGTTTCCTCTAACACCGTCCAATCCCCTTTGAGTCCCTCTGACACCGTCCAATCCCCTTTGGTTCCCTCTGACACCGTCCAATCCCCTTTGGTTCCCTCTAACACCGTCCAATCCCCTTTGAGTCCCTCTGACACCGTCCAATCCCCTTTGGTTCCCTCTAACACTGTCCAATCCCCTTTGGTTCCCTCTAACACCGTCCAATCCCCTTTGGTTTCCTCTAACACCGTCCAATCCCCTTTGAGTCCCTCTGACACCGTCCAATCCCCTTTGGTTCCCTCTAACACCGTCCAATCCCCTTTGGTTTCCTCTAACACCGTCCAATCCCCTTTGGTTTCCTCTAACACCGTCCAATCCCCTTTGGTTCCCTCTAACACCGTCCTCAGTGAGAGGTGCTGTTGCATCATGGGACAAAAGGCTAAGGTTATTGCGGTTACCACGCTGAACCCAAACACACAAACATTCATTAGCAGCTACTAAAGTTCTGCTGCCTTCCAGGTGGAGCGATTTCCACAACACTGGATGGAAACGTGCAACGCACTGTTTGACAAGTTAGCCCCCTCTCATTCCTCAATCCTGTTTTCTTCATCTAAGGCTCTCTCTCTTTCTTGTTCACACACACACACTCACACACACATTTGCGTACACACTCAGCACCTTTCTGGCGCGAGGCTGGCTCTCTCATGCTGCTACACAGCATCGCTCATAAACCTCAGCACCCTCAAAGACTGAGGAGCTGTCTGCCCAGAGCCCACAAAGGCCTTTTTGTCCCCTGCAGGAACTGGTAGTTGTTAAGGAAGTGATCCGCGGGCCCCGGGGCCGTGCCAGCAGGATGATTTATGACCCGTGTCCTGGTCGGTGGTTGGAGGACGGCCCGCTGTCACTCAGCGCCAGAGAGGAGTTAGCACTGCCCCCAAAGAGATTACAATGCCTGTCATAAAGTGTCTTTGAGGCCGGGGAAGCAGCCCTGAAAGCATCTAAAGACGGAAAAGATGGATGCCCTATTGAAACACACCGACACACACAGACACACCAACTCCTGTATGTCCGCTCCAACTCCTGTCCTTGGCTTGCCAGGAGGTTTTGTTTTGGCGGATGACTAAAGGTTCCGTGGAAGAAACCATGTCCCCCCCCCCCATCCCCACCCCACCCCTCCCGCGAAACTTTCCCTCCCCTCATCCCCGGCGCGGAGACGCCGACTTGTCAGGACTTCACAAGCTCGCCGGGAACGTTGGTAGACAACTGCTTAGCCGGGCGGAGATGGCAGCGCTGGCCGCCGAGCCTCTGCCAGGCAGGGGGGGGGGGGGGGGATCCTTTGTGACGGATTGGCGGTGACACGGCAGGCCAGCCAGAGGCGTACGGGAGTGAGAGAGGCTAACAGTGTGGCGCTGAGGCACAGGGCCCCTGGAGGTACCCTAGCCCTGATCTGTGAGTCCCCCTCGGACGGACGGGGTTAGGGTTAGGGCTAGGGCTAGGGTTAGGGTTAGGGCTAGGACAGGACATCTTACAATCACTCTCCCTTTCCCCCTGTCTCACTCTCCCTTTCCCCCCTGTCTCACTCTGCCTCTCCCCCTCTCACTCTGCCTTTCCCCCCTGTCTCACTCTGCCTTTCCCCCCCTGTCTCACTCTGCCTTTCGCTTTCCTGGGCAAGTTCTCCCTTCATTCTGTCCTGATGTACTTACGCTCCACTCCCCCCTCTCTCTCCTCCTCTGCCCCCTCTCTCCCTCCCCCCCCCCCCCCCCCCCCCCCCCCCCCCCCTTTCCCCCTCTCTCTCAGAAGGAGAAGAAACATGATCCGTTCCCCTCCGTCCTCGGATGAGTGAGCTGCATTTATCTGTGGATTTCGGGGTGACTGCCATGTCCAGCCTCACTCACTTACCTCACACAGAAGTTTAGACACATCTAATGCAAAACACATGAGGCTCCGCTGCCCCTCTAATCCAATAAAGTTGGCCTTTTTATTGCTCAATTTATGCTGCAAAAACAATGAACAATGCTGGACATGATATATATAAAAAATAAAAAAAAGAAGAAACGTATCCCGATGTAATAAAGTTAGAATAACATTCCTGAAGTCAATGTTAATGTAAACAGCCGATGTAGCTTAGTAGCATTGAGGGGACCTGATGTACAGCACATGCACATTGGACGAGTTGTTGACATGCTACCAGGAAAACCAACATCTTATATATCTCTACCTACACACATAAACATGTAAACTACTATGTTAACAACCCAACAATTAATTGCAATAATTAAGTGTTCAACTTGAACTTCCTGTGGTATTGCTGTGGGTTTATTGTAGCATGGCTGTTTGGTACAGGACCTTTTTTATCCAATAGAACCATGAAGATTACTCCAACCATGACAATAAATAATACCGAACCCTTTACATGAAATAGCATGTATTATGTTTGATATCTTGATGTACTTGAATGTGTGTGACGCTGAGTAGCACCGTAACAGATTAGGCAGATGTGTTGTGACCAGGTGAGTGACACAGCCCGCGGACCCTGCTGTCTGCCGCCAGTCACAGGCCAGCTCACAAATATTGACTTTCCAATAACACAGACATGCTGCGGCCCTCATATGGCTCAAATTAAAGCATTATGACATAACAGCGGCCTGACGAGTGTAAGACCTCGTTACGGCCCGGGCTGGGCCTCTGCTCTCTCTCCTGCCTGACAGCTCCGCGCTCGCCCCCCCCCTACCCCCACCCCCCCCAACCGGAGGGGCAATATGGAGTAATTGGCGGTGGATGAAGATGGTGTTACTCTGTGGCGGGGGGCTGGATGTGGCATTCTGAGTTCTTAACCTGGTAATGAGCTCTCCAAAGCAGACCCCGGCCCCATTAGCCTTTGAACTGGGACATAGCGAGAGGGGGGGGGGGGGGAGGGGGGGCACGGGGGGGTTTGAGAGGGGTAGCGAAGGAGGAGTTCATGCAGAGACGGAGAGAAGCATGGACATACAAAGAGACAGAGAGGGGGCGAGAAGGGAAAAAAAGGAAGAGAAAAAACGGAATGAAAGGAGAGGACGTTTTTGCCCTCCGCTCCAGCCCTCCTCCCCCCTTTCTTGAACATTGTTTTTTTATCGTAACTACTGGTCATATTTATTATTTCCCCGGTCATGTGCCCGCCATCTTTCCAGTGCACTGTAATGCACAAATGATTTAAATCAGGCTGCCTTTGTGCTGCTAAGCTATAATGGATGTTTAGTTTGTCACTGACATCAGGAACGTTGTTCCAACTTTGTTACACCAGGGCGTCTTTTCCCCCCCCTTTCAAATCGACCAATACACCACCTCTACACCAGAAGCCCTCACGTGCGTGCTCTGACCACAAAGAAAAGCTTCGAGATCCTTTTCCTCGCCCGCGCCAGGGAGAATCGGCCGAGAGTGAGCCTGTCAGCCGCTGAGAGGGAAGGAGGACCTGGGCTGTTTGCTCAGCTCCAACCACAGACAGAGAGAGCGCGTTCTGCCAGTGGTATTAGCTCTTGATTATTTGCGTTAACCGGTGCTCAGATTTACTGTTTGGGTAATGGGATCCGGCGGCGAGCTAAGCACCAGCGCGACGCGGAGGAGGAGAAGCAGGAGAGGGACACCCCCCCCCCCCCCCCCCCCCCCCCCCCCCCCCCCGCCCCCCCGCTCTTGGTGGACTGGACCCATAAAAAGCCTTCTGGCAGTGCTGTGCCCAGGGCCCGGCCCGCTCTCTCCCTCGCTCCCACCAGGGGGACATTTGGAAACAATCAGCCGTGTGTTTAAAAGGGAGAC
>CM030190.1:11227812-11240312 GCA_017639675.1 Aplochiton taeniatus
GGAGAGCTGACCGGGTTTGGGAGTGCGAGGTCACCAGAGAGGAGCGCACCGTTCTGGGGGCCTGCCTGGGAGCTGGGAGCCGGGTGGGGGCCCAGTCCACCGCGGCCGGGCACGGCTCAATCCCCCCCCCCCCCCCCCCCCCACACACACACACACACAGAGGGCAGCCGGGGGCCCCCCAGGGCAGCAGGGGGCCCCCCAGGGCCAGGCTCCTAGCACCTTAGCGCTCCTCACAATTAGCCTCATGGAGTAGGACGTCCTAGAGACATCCTATCTCTGCCCTACAGCCCTGGGTGGGGGTCTGTGTTGTGCTATCCACATGACACCACAGGGCAGCTTAGCCCTCCTCACAATTAGCCTCAGCACTCTTAATGAGCTCCATTGTCTTCGTTACAATCAATTAGGAGGAGCGTGGAGGCGCCCTCCTCCTCCCCGGGGGCGGGGGGGGACGCGGCCCAGCCCATGAGCGCCATCGCGCCGCAACCAAGCGGCGACAAAACTCTCCTCTCTCCTCGCGCTGCCGGGAGACGCGGGGCTCGCCTCTCACTTTGAATTTCCCCCAAAACGCAACTCGAGCGTGCGTGTGTGTGTGTGTGTGTGTGTGTGTGTGTGTGTGTGTGTGTGCGCGTGTGTGTGTGTGTGAGAGAGAGAGCCAGGGTGTGAATGGGCCCTGTCCATTGAGGTGGCGGTGAGTGACAGCGAGGTTCATCCCCAGTGCCTGGCCCTCTAAGCTCCGCTGTGGGCACGGCCCGTCTCCCTGACAGTCCCGGAGCAGGTCGGGCTTAAGCCCCTTTGGCCTGGGGGGAGAGGGGAGCGAGCACGGAGCTTTTTCCCACCGAGGTGACAGGCCGTCAGCACCCACAGGACAGGGGAGACAGTCAGGGGACATCTGCATTCATTCAGGACAGCAGCTTAGCCCCACACAGCCAGCGGGCCACGCCCTCTCCACCCCCTCCCAGGGCCCGCCCCTTCCCAGGGTCCGCCCCCTACCGGGCCGGCCTGGAACGCTGCGGCCCTGGCGCTGTCGGTCCCCTGGCGGCTCTTGACACGCCATCTTGAGAGGGTGAATGACAGCGCCTGCTAATGGGCCTCCTCCCCCCAGGGCCCCTGACTACGCTTTGGGACGGGCCCTAGAATTCAAAACTCTAGAAGGGACCCATTCATTTTCACCCCCTTGGACATAATAGATACGAAGTCTTAGGCTTATAAATCTGTTGATTTACGTTTCAGTTGACAGTGTACAGGTTAAATTTGCTTGGGGAAAAATCCCTTTCTGTCTGCCACGCTTGTATTTTGGGTGTGTGTGTTCTACTGACTCTAGCTCTAGGTCCAGGAAGTTTCCCAGTGCTGTCCCTCGGTCTAAGGAGCCAAGCAAAGCCAGGGGCAGAGCCGGGCCCGGCCACCTAATCCTCCTCTCCCATTCAGCAGCTCCGCTAATCTCCTCTGCACCACCACCACCTCCACCTCCACCCTTCACTCCAGAGGAGCACAAAAGAGGCCGGCCCGCCTCCTCAACCTCTCCATCATCCCGTCCGCCCCGCCCAGCCCCGATGCAGCGGGAGACCCCCGCCTTTATCCCCTCTGCCGTAATCCTAGAGAGAGAGAGAGAGAGAGAGAGAGAGAGAGAGAGAGAGAGAGAGAGAGAGAGAGAGAGAGAGAGAGAGAGAGAGAGAGAGAGAGAGACAAACAGACAGACAGACAGACAGACAGACAGACAGACAGACAGACAGAGAGAGAGAGAATCGCTTCCAACTTTTTGGCTTTGAGAATCTGTTTCTCTCTCAAACCCATTCCCCCACCACCCCACCACCCCCCCAGTCCCCGCTGCCTTTGTGAACTGACAACAAAATGGAGTCCGAATGTTAATGTTGACAGCAACTTCCCAAAGGGCACCAGAATATGGACCAGCAACTAACCACAAGGACTTCTCCCTGGTAACCTGTGCCCGGCTAATGGACACCCGCCCATAGAGACAGAGAGTGGTGTGTATAAAGACACCCTAACACACACGCCGGTTGGTATGGCTCTGAATCAGGTGCCGGCCTGATCTTTGTTATTTACCGTTGATATCCCTCCCATAAGTCACCATTCCGGTATTCATAAAACATCTCTTCCATAACTCAGCCTTCCTTTTATGAATAAAGCGGGCCAATTTATGGTGATGGCGCGGGAGCAGTGGCCTCCGCGGTGACAGACTCTCGGCGGTCCCCGGTGGCGTGGCGCTCAGGCCCCTCCATCACACAGCCTCCAGATGGGCCACGCTTTATCACTCCCTGGATGGTGACATCACCACGCCACGCGGCCAGGATTGATGATGAAAGCAAACAGATCTATCTCAACTCACATTTACCAAATCAATTTTATTTTTACGGACCGCAGGTTATTGGCATATTGACGGTTGGAGGGGGGGTGGGGGGTGGCAGGGGGTTAGACAAGGAGGAGGTAGGGGGGGGGCGGTTTAATGGCGTTTACCATATTTAATGCAGGGATGTCATCACTGAATATCCGTTCTGAATAATGTGGCATTTCGTCATAAATTCTTTACAACTTATTTACTTAATGGGAAGAGTTATAGTACGCTGTCAGCTTGGTAATTAAACATAATGATACACTGCTACCTCCCCTGATTCCCATCCTTTCCCCTCCCAGCTCCTCAGCTTTTTAAATACATATTATTCAGCCTCCCCATAAATTACCTCCGGATTAAAATTCATGAAACCTTTTCCCTTTTTCGTCCCTTCCTTGGGAAAAACAGGGAACCATGCAAGCCTGTGCAGGCCATCGTAAATCTCTTCAGCGGGAGAGACAGGGACTTTTTCAATCATATTAAAACCCAGTGTTTGTGAAATATATAAATACATATATATATATATATATATATATATATATATATATATATATATATATATATATATAGGTTTTATTTAGATTCAAGGACAATTCAAATGTGGAGGCTGATAGGGTAGTAAGGAAAAAAAGTCCATTCCTGGCTAAAACGCTGTCTCAGTCCAGAGCAAACACATTGAAGTCTGTCCGAGCCAAAACCACAGGTTCAGTCAGACCTGCCGGTCGGCCACGTGACCATAAGTCAGCCACATCCCAACCTCCACCTCTTCACAGGAGCCAAAGGTGGTATTTTACCAACACAGTTTCCCTCTGGAACATCAATGGGCTGGAGGGAAGATTTTGGGGACATTTCCATGGGGAGTGCAAAGGTGTTTCTTTTTCTCACTGAACTTCACTCCTCGAACTAGAAATACTTTGTTTGTGGATCAGCGATGTGATGTTTCTGATATGTGTATTATCCCTGCCCAAACCCTAAAGCCACTGGGACTAAATCGAAACCTTGCAATCCAAATGAGTGACCTGTTTAGGGGGACTCAATTAGGCTGATCCTCGCTCTGGCCTCGCCATCTTAGTAAAATGAGTCCGGGCTGACACAGACCGAGGTCACCCCTGACCCCTGGCTTTGTCCTATGACCCTGCTTTCGATTTTGCCCGTTGACCGACCAATATGTGATTGGCACGGCGGCCACCATGGGTCTTTAACTCGGATCAGCCGGGGGATTTATGGCTTTCTATTTTAATTGAGTTAAGAGCATAGATCCTTGTTGGTCTGGGGGCTTTCTCCCATTCACCATGACATCACCGGGTAACCCATGGCAACGTCTTTCATTGAAACCGCGGGGTTAGAATTGGATCTCGACGACAATGGGCCGGGGAATGGAGCTAATAACAGAGGTCTGTGTCTATCAGCGTGATACCCTGCTAGTCTCACCTCTCTTTCTGCTAGCCTGCTAGCCTCACCTCTCTATCTGCTAGCCTGCTAGCCTCACCTCTCTATCTGCTAGCCTGACCTCTCTTTCTGCTAGCCTGCTAGCCTCACCTCTCTTTCTACTAGCCTGCTAGCTTCACCTCTCTTTCTGCTAGCCTGATAGCTTCACCTGTCTTCCTGATACCCCGCTAGCCTCACTTCTCTTTCTGCTAGCCTGCTAGCTTCACCTTTCTTCCTGCTAGCCTGCTAGCTTCACCTTTCTTCCTGATACCCCGCTAGCCTCACCTCTCTTTCTGCTAGCCTGCTAGTTTCCCCTCTCTTTCTGCTAGCCTCACCTCTCTTTCTGCTAGCCTGCTAGCCTCACCTCTCTTTCTGCTAGCCTCACCTCTCTTTCTGCTAGCCTGCTAGCCTCACCTTTCTTTCTGCTGGCCTGCTAGCCTCACCTCTCTTCCTGCTAGCATTACCTTTCTTCCTGATACCCTGCTAGCCTTACCTCTCTTTCTGCTACCCTGCTAGCCTCACCTCTCTTCCTGCTAGCCTCACCTCTCTTCGTGCTAGCATCACCTCTCTTCCTGCTAGCCTCACCTTTCTTCCTGATACCCTGCTAGCCTCACCTCTCTTCCTGCTAGCCTCACCTCTCTTCCTGCTAGTCTGCTAGCCTCACCTCTCTTTCTGCTAGCCTGCTAGCCTCACCTTTCTTCCTGATACCCTGTTAGCCTCACCTCTCTTTCTGCTAGCCTGTTAGCCTCACCTCTCTTTCTGCTAGCCTCACCTCTCTTCCTGCTAGCCTCACCTCTCTTCCTGCTAGCCCCAGTTCTCTTCCTGCTAGCCTCACCTCTCCTCCTGCTAACCTTTCTTCCCGGGCCCCATTCTAATGAGAGTATGTCCCTCCCTATCTACGTGCATGGAGGAGGTTCTCTCCGGTCAGACAGCGTTTGTTCCTACCTCCCAGCCTTGGGTCGGGTCCCGCAGACACGGCCGCTGCTCGCCGACGTACGGCCCGAAGCGCTCGCCGACGTCCACGCTCCTCTGTGCCCACACGCCCAGGTCGGCGCCAGGGATGCCCGACTCTCGCAGCTCAAAGTCCGGGGGGACGGGCAGGTCGTCCTGGGGGAGGTAGAGGGATGGATGGTGGGCGTAAGGGCAGGGCTCCAGGGGGGAGGCCTGCTCGCTGTAGAGGGCTGGGGAGGGAGGGTCGTCTGCCAGGGCCATGGAGGACAGGGTGGGGTCCACATCCTCCAAGGCGTTGGAAGGGTACACTGTGAAGTCGTCGTCATCGCCTAGGAGACAGAGGAGATAGTCCACTTGAGGGCAATGCTCAGGTTTTATGAATTGGTTATGAAACTAAATAGAGTTTATTCACCTAAATATCATTTTATCAGGTTTTGTTATAAAATGGTTATGAAGCTTGGCACAGTTTATTCACTGATGAATAATTTTCTCATTTTTTCTTATAAATTAGTACTGAAGCTAAATATAGTTAATTCACCCATATAACATTTTATTTTGTGGTTGTAAAAAGGTCTTAACTCTCAGTTAAGGAAAAAATTATTTTAACTTGAACCTTTATTTAAGCTTGCCCTTAGAAAATAGGCAGGCCTTAAAAAATGTATTTCTTGAACTTGAACTTTAAACTTTCACTGTAAACCTTTTGATTAATTTAACTTGAGTTTTTGGAGAGAGGAAACCAGTGGCAGTAGTTGTGTTAAAATGAAAAGCAGACACCTCCAACCTCTCCCAGGTCTTTTTCAATAGACCCACAGAGTGTAATCGGATCCTACCTCGCCAACACAATGGAGCTACTTAAGAATGGCTGGCTCTTCCTCCGACCCCCACTGAACTTACATCAAAACATACAAGGCGAACACCACACACACAAATATTTGAGTAGCAGGCAACTCAAACAAACACAAAGGCGGAGGGAAAGGTGTTGCGGGACTGTGAAAACATGGAGAGGTGTTCGATGACAAATCCTTGGCCCTGCGTCCATCGTGCCCACTGACACCCTGCCCGAGCCTGGGGAGCGCTGAGACCACGCGGGCTTGGATTGTTTGTCTTAGGCCGTGTTGGCCTGGACCAAGCAGTGCTCGGCCTTCCTACCGCGCTGCCTACTTCGATGTATTTATTGATTGTTCGACGTTTCCTTTTCCTGAGGCCCGCCACTCCACAGTCTGATAACAGAACAGGGCCCGGCTGGCGGAGGGGTTAATTGTGAGTGCAGCGGGAGAGGACACAGTTGTTTGACCCTCGACCCCAACCCTTGGGAAGGGAAGGCCAGATGTGGCGGCCAAGCTGTGCTGGTGGCGGAGCACTGTGTGGAAGGTAAGTACAAAACACCGCACTACAAGAACGAGATTCCATCCGTTTCTGGCTAAAAGATGGGGCCTGTCTCTCTGCAATGGAGAGGAGAGACAGAGAGACAGAGAGAGAGAGAGAGACAGACAGACAGACAGACAGACAGACAGACAGACAGACAGACAGACAGACAGACAGACAGACAGACAGGGTAGCAGGCCTGTTGCCATTGGAGGACGGACAGACGGACCAATCAGTGGGACAGGAAGAGGTCCACAGGAAGTAGACGCTCCCCCTCGGCGCATCTGTGTCAGACTGTGGCTAACGTGCTCTGACAGGCCGGGGAGGAGAGGAGGAGGAGGAGAGGAGGAGGAGAGGAGGACAGGAGGAGGAGAGGAGGAGGAGAGTGCCGCTGCTAATGAGGCTCGGCTGCACATCTCTGGAACGCATCAGAACATTCCGGCACGGCTCTGTGACACTCCACCGCTGGGCTGTCGGAACAGGCCTTTCATCCCAACACACACACACACACACACACACACACACACACGGGCACACACACACACACACACACACACACACACACACACACAAGGGCACACACACACACAGGCACACACGCAGGCACGCACACACACACACACACCCACACACAGGCACACACGCACACAAACACAGGGGCGCACACGCACACACATACACACACCCACACACACACACGCAGGCACGCACACACAAACACATACACACACACACACGCAGGCATGCACACACACACACACACACACTAAGGCACACGCACAAACACTTCGGGCTTGCCACTGTTTCAGCTAACCTCGTACACTCTCCTTGTTAGACAGACAGACACGCATACCAACTAACATACACACATGTACGCATGCACACACCTGTACGCACGCACACACACACAAACACACACACACACACACACGCACGCACTATCAACAGACTACCTATTGTACAAAAGGACCAAAGATCAGTTAATCCATTCCTTCCCATCAGACCAGAGCAAAACTCGCCAAGCCTAGAAGTCCCACAGAACTCCCATCCTCACCGAAGGAGTTGTCCAAACAAACGTGCCCTGAATGCGTCTAAAGTGTGTGATAAAACGGATTTCTCGGCATGCGTCGTTGGTTCCGCTGACTCAGGGCAGCCCGTGTCTGGCTGTGTATTCACATCCCATAATATTCCTCCCTGTCAGTCCGCCAGTGCCCTCGTCTGTGTTTGACATGGACATTGTGTGGCCCCGGCGTGTTTAAGGAGAAAAGCACACGCACACACACACACACACACACACACACGAGCTGGACCGGACCTGAAACCCCGAGTGGCGCTGAGAGGGCGGGTAATGATTTTCAGCCGGGCGGCTGTGTAACATGGTTAAGGCCCTGGATGTGAGGGCGGCCACATGCTTTGAGACCCAGGGCTTTTAACGGTAACCCAATCCCTCCTTCGCCTGCTCCTCCGCGGACATTTTTCCCTCCGCACTGGTCTCCACGTTCCCATTTGATTCGAACCAGAAACGCCCAGTCAGGTCGATTTAAGGGAAGACATTTTGATTCCTAAACATCTCGATTTCAGAAAAGGTAAACGGGGGCCCGAAACAAAATAGGCGATGTCCCCTGTTTCTGAAACGGTGGTTTCAACGAAAGATACGTTAAAGGTTGTAGCTATATACAGATGATGAGGAAGACATGGGCCTATGCAATTGAGGACAATGCTCACTTAGCCAACTGTGTTTGTGTGTGTGTGTGTGTGTGTATGTGTGTGTGTGTGTGTGTGTGTGTGTGTGTGTGTGTGTGTGTGTGTGTGTGTGTGTGTGTGTGTGTGTGTGTGTGTGTCCTTGTGATAAGGGGCAAACACTTGTGTTTGTTTCTTCAGTCATGGACATGACCTCATAACTACTGAGTTAACGCCCTCCTTCAAAGAAAGCGCAACTAAGGACTGTGTATGTGTGTGTGTGTGTGTGTGTGTGCGTCCTTAAGAGCTGTGGGTGAGGGAGGGGAACTCCTACCAGAGGAAACATCCAGAAGGCGGCTTTATCAGCCTCAGTGAGGAGATGGCAAACCCAGATAAAATACAATGCAAAAAACATCTCTCAAATCCTTCAGATAACAACCAGACGCAGAGATAACGCGACAAGGCAGGACAATCATTCACAATGTCAACATAGGATCTCCATTGGCAATGATTCGACACCAAAACACATCATTGAAGGTATGAACATAAGAAAAGCTGTTTCTTATTCATTCTGAAAGATACATATATATATATATATATATATACATATATATATATATATATATATATATATATAAATAATATTGAGGGAAATCAACAAAAAAGGGGACTCTTTTAAATTAATAGTTAAAAACAAAACACACATAACATAATGCAGGAAATACACACACACACACACACACACACATTAAACAAGACGTATGCTCACACGCACACACACACACACACACACACACGCCTACATTTGCATGCGCGCAACACCAAATTCATACATTTGTATTAGGAGGGAAAACCTTGGTTCCCGTGGCTGCTATCTGCATGGGCGGAATGGTTTTCACCCCTGCCACGAGGTGTTGGGCCCGCTCATACATCACATGATTACCTGGAGCAGGCAGCGGCCTGGCGTCATCAGGGAGTGAATTAAAGATGATAGAAGGGGCCATTAATCACCCCGACAAAGCCCTTAATGGTGGGGTGAACCCAGCCGCTGCCCACGCTCTGCCCAGGGACCCAACCAAAACATATGTTTACCCAGAAATAACCTACCTGTGCACACAGCCTTTTGCTTTCTCCCTCTTCCCCTCGGCCCTTGTCTCTGCTGTCTCCCCTCCCTCTCTCTCCCTGGCTCATTTGCGCTGCCTGTGTCAGTCTGGCTCTTCTGTTTCTATGTTCCCCTAGTTGTTCTTACAGCTGAGCCGGTAATTCTTGTGTTTAACATTTTGATGAGTTCATCTTGATGCTTCTCAGTTCTCGTCAAATGTAAGGAAATGTAAGGGAATAAGGGAAATTATCCGAAATGTTAGCCTCATTTTTGGGATCCCATTTCTGTAGACATCGTTGTCAGTTTATGACAGATAGAGATGGTAATGGTGATTACACACACACACACACATCAGTCACCCAGCCAAGTTCCACCCACAAAGCACTCTGTCCAGCCAATCACTAAGGCCAGAAGGTTTGATTGATGGCGGGTCTTCTGTGGTCAGGAAATATAGAAATGAACTTATCACTTTATGGGCGAGGCTTTGGTGCCTTCTGAAGCTCATTGGTCGCCGTTAATATCAGACAGGTGGGCGGGCACATGACCTTACTCTACGAGTCATGTAATCACATGACCCCCCCTTTGGTCAAGCCTGTCTCTGACTTTTATCGTTGTCCATATCAATTATTAAAATAAGCCTATGGCTCTGACACAGTTTTTAATACATTTTTCCAAACAGTTCACTATTGCTAATCCAAATAATCCTTGTTTTTTTCTTTTAATTCTTTATTTTTTCATTTATTTGCATATGTCCCTTACTGGACTGTAGAAAAAGCATTCCATTCTAAATTCAAAAGACAATTCGACACTCAAACTCTCTCTCTCTCTCTCACACACACACACACACACACACACACACACACACACACACACGCACACACACACACACACACACACACACACACACACTGACACACCTTCCTTCCTTCCTTCCGCCACCGAACAAAGCGGATCCACAACATCTCAAGTCATTCCCAGGCTCTGACAACGGCCGACAGGATAATTACCGCTGTCGATTCTTCCTAAGCACTGGCGGTATAATTACGGCTCATGTAGGCATGGCTGTCCTCTGTGGGGTGTAAGGGAGTGTGTGCGAGGGCCCCGGGCCCCGGGCCCCGGGCCCCGGGGAGAGGCAGTAAGCCTCATAATTAACTCCGGCTTTGTGCTTAATGAAGGCCTCGCCGCTGCATTGTGGGAATCCTTCAGTCTCTCCGTCCGCTGGGTCGAGTGTGGAGCTGCCTGATAGAGGGGCCCACGCAAAACCAATGCCCAGGAGAGGAGGGCCAAAGCCAGGGAGAGGACGGAGAACCAGAGGGGTCAAACAGCACCAGGAAAACACAACGCCTTTTCAAAATACGTGTCTATGCCGAAAACTGTTCAAAAAGCACAAAAGACAAGGCAGAGATAGGTCTGCATGTAGATGCCGGGTACACACACACACACACACACACACACAAACAGCTAATCTCTCTCCTGCCACAGTGGCCAGAGTGCCGCACTTACAGAGTCCTAATTAATGGCAGCATTGTCTATTTGTTTCCTCTCTGCTAGTCCACTTCTTGACTCGTTAAAAACGCTCAATTAGGGCCTCGCCTCTGACGAACCAATTAGCACTAGCCCACCACTGAACGTTAGGCTGCCTCCCTCTGGATATACAGGCACACTCACACAGACACACACACACACACACACATACACACACAGACACACACACACACGCACAGACATCTAATTAATTAGCGTTAGTTGTGATTAATAATGAGGCCCTTTTAATGGTAAATTTGTGCTGCCGATGGCAGGGCTGACACAACAAAGGCGTCCGGGCAGACAGCAGGATTTATCTGGGGAACGCGGAGGGATTTGAACATGTTTCTCACAGGGCTGACAAATGGCCTATTAATTATCTAATGTTGTCTGACAACAAGCGCTTGATAAAGATGTATGTTTGGACGAGACTGGGAGGGGACCGGGGAAAAAGGGAGAGGGAGAGGGAGGTAGAGAGAGAGAGAGAGAGAGAGAGAGAGAGAGAGAGAGAGAGAGAGAGAGAGAGAGAGAGAGAGAGAGAGAGAAGGGAGGGGGAGGAGAGAGAGAAGGGAGGTGGGCTTGCATATAGATCACAACATAGTAGTAGCCTATTGCATGGAGATTCATGCAGGCAAAAACCTGAGCAGGCAGATGTACACACACACACACACACACAGAGATATGCCCCCCCCCCCACACACACACACACACACACACACAAACACACACACACATACACACCTAAAACATACAACCATACACACACTTCCTCTACAGAATAAAGACACACAGAATAACACAACGACAAAAAGCTTAGTACAGTAAGTGCACTACTACTGGGATGTATCCCAAAACACTGAACAAATACAATACAACTACTGGGATTCAAGTGCGTGCACAACACACACACACACACACACACACACACACACACATACACAAACACACACACACAAATGCTTGGCCATGGTCGAGTGTCTCTAACCACGATCAATATCATCAATGAAGAGGCGGGGGCAGTGTTACACTGAGCCCACCACTTCATATCATTAAGAGTCCCTAACGGCACGGAGCATATGGGCCCTCTCTCTCTCCCTCTCCCTCTCTCTCTTTCTCTCTCCCTCCCTCTCTCTCTCTCCCTCTCTCTCTCTCTCTCTCTCTCTCTCTCTCTCTCTCTCTCTCTCTCTCTCTCTCTCTCTCTCTCTCTCTCTCTCTCTCTCTCTCTCTCTCTCTCTCCCTTTCTCTCCCTCTCTCTCTCTCCCTCTCTCCCTCTCTCTCTCCCAGCATCTCTCCCTCCATCCCTCCCCACATCCCTCTATCCCTCCCTACATCCCTCCATCCCTCCCTCTATCCCTCCATCCATCCCTCCCTCCCTCCATCCATCCATCCCTCCCTCCCTCCCTCCCTCCCTCTCTCCCTCTCTCCCTCCATCCCTCCCTCCCGCTCCCTCCCTCTCTCCCTCCCTCCCTCTCTCTATTCCTCTCTCCCTCTCTCCCTCCCTTCCTCCCTCCATCCCTCCCTCCCGCTCCCTCCCTCTCTCCCTGTCTCCAATTTGCAGAGTTTATCTTCAACCTGCGTGACAGCCCCTCCTAAGTGGCTGGCCGTTGCCAAATGATTTTTTATGATTGTCGGAGCTGAGCATTCGGCCTAATGAGCTAGCATCCCTGTTGGACGCTAACTCATGCCTGTCAAACGCCAAGGCAAACAGAATAGCAGGCCGCCGCTCAGACGGCCCCCGCCAGCCATACATCAGCTCGGGCTTAAAGAGCCTGTGGGACGTCCCATGGACCCAGGACATGGAGAGGACAGAAGGGGGGGGGGGGCGGGGGTATTGGAAACATCCACCTGGTCATGTTGTCTTGGAAACACGTAGATTGGGGGGGGGGGTGAAACATGTATCTAGGTGTTCATGTCAATGTAAGAACGGTATCGAAGGCAGATGTTTTCCTGTGGAAGTGTGTGTGTGTGCGTGTGTGTGTGTGTGTGTGTGTGTGTTGGCAGGTGCGTCGTTGATTGCACTCACTCTGTGTGCGATGACAAAGGTCATTCATCCAATCATCAGCCTCTGTCTTCCAGCCTCGGGCCAATCACAGCCCAGCCCCC
>CM030190.1:11245312-11265312 GCA_017639675.1 Aplochiton taeniatus
AATTGAGCCGATTAAATCAAAAAATCTATGACAAATGATTTGAACTTGAACAATATGTTGGTTAGCGTCATGTTAAGGAGAGAACATGATTGATAACATTTGTGTTAGCCAACTATGAAACATGTCCGTATTTGTTCTGGTGTGCAAGATATATTTTTAATGAATAATTCACATCCAAATGTTTTAGGTTTAATAACATATTTTATTTAAGTGTTAACAACAAAGCTAATGGCAATTTAAAATAAATAAAACATTCCAACTGCACAAAAGCAATAAACACTTCGATATATTAGGATAATGAAGAAAGTCATATTTTCTGTGATAGAACCAAAAATAATTAATTTGAATTTAAAACAATTTGATAGTGTGCAATTGATTGGAAAATGTATCTGATATTTAAGCCTGTAGCTGAAATTAAACATGATATATATTTAATTTTTACATTGACAGGTAGACTTGCCTCAAATGTTATTATAAAATGAATGTGCATTAAATCCATCATTAATACAATAAGATACAAGAGAGATGTACACATAATTAAAAGCAGCACCATAAAGTTTTAGAACTCAGTCATGGAAAGACCAATCCAAAATCCGAGTTTCAGCAATTAATAAAATAACCTACTGAATGTTCACAGCACGCCACAGAATCAATCAAGGTCTAATTCTTTATTTTTTTTCATATCGATGGAATGTTGGGAGAGAAAGAAACACACACACTCTAGAATAACAATACAGCCGCCATGTACATAGATGGAAATCAATACTAATTAAAACAGAACAAGTGTTCCGCTTTATACTCTCAAAGAGTGCATTGGTCATTAAATACATTTCCATCACTTATTAGTTAAAGGTTTTCAACTGAGTCTGTGGCTCCTGCCTCCGCTGGGAGAGTCCTTCATGCCTTCGCACTGGCTGCCGCCAATTTAACAGCGCATGTCGCAATCAAACGGCGGCCCAACACAGTATCAAACACTTGAAATGCTATGTGCCGGTTCCCTTAAACGAGCCGTATTAGAAGCACTTAATTAAACCCTCCAATTCAAATGTACTAATCAGTTTGCGGCAGAGTGGGCACTTGTCACCCCCCCCCCCCACACACACACACACACATGAAACGCTCTGGCTGGCCAGGCTGGCTCTCTCTCCTGGCCATTAACATGAAGGTGCCATTTGCATTTCCTGATAGACTATTGCCGTTTTAATAGGCCGTCTCTCTCTGCTCACATCAATCACTGGGGGGAGGCCATCGCGGCCTGCCACTAACCCCCCCAATCTGCCACAACACAAATATTACAAGGGTTCACTAATTTGGAGATCAAAAACCCACTTGTCCATTATATAATTGAAATGAAGGCGGAGTGTTGCACTTCTGAAGAGCCCGATAATTACCAGCTGTTAATTGCGCACTTGTAGTGTCTCACTTTTAATTAAAAAGAGCAGCTCCTAGCCGGACGATAAGCGCGCGCTAGCAAGCCGGCGCTTCTAATCAACAAAGCGGAAGAATGCGTTTCTGCGATGGCCAGCAGCGCAGGCAGGGAGAAATCTTCAAATAACCCAGGGAGATTAAAACCTGTCCATTAGAAGCAGGGAGCTTTTATTTGGGGGGGGGGGGGGGGGGGGGGAGGCCCGGGGGGGGGGGGCATTTGAAGTGGTCCCGTAGCTGAGTCCTGTAGCCGCACGGCTGGGGGTGGGAGTCTAATCAGCCTGCAGCCGGGCCTGGGCGTTCAACTGGAGGAATTGGACCCCGCTGGCATGGAGGGAGGGGGGGAGGGAGGGCGGGAGGGGGAGGGAGGGGGGGGGGGCAGCTGTAAAGTCCCCCAGTCTTCCTCCTCTCTCTCCTTTTCCCCTGCCCTCCCTTTCTCTTCTCTGGGCTCGGCCTTTCCCACTCAATTAAAAACGTTCAGCCCAAATCGCGTTACCTGTCGAGGCCTAAGGACGCCATGTCCTGAACCAGCTACGGCCCTGGTTGTCAATAAACGTCTCATCGGCAAAGGCACAAATCACCTTTTCACCACACGGAAGCCCCTCCTAACGGCATCAAGGGGCTTTTCTGTGGGAACACGTAAACAAGGTGTCCGACACCGACTCCCAGCCGCGGCCGCGAGGACCCAGAGAGAACAGCGCCTGTCCCCTCGGCGCGGAGCTGTAATTCACGGTGTGTTTACAGGACAGAGACAGCCAGCTGGGTCAGCCACACTGTGGCCTTGTGTCACACGGGCTAAGGCTAGGCTGCGCGATAGCTCCCCCCCCCAGCGACCCCTCTGCTCCCTGGCTGATAAAACCGTCTGACAGGAAGCGGCCCTTCTCCACACTTCCTCCCTCCCGTGCTCAATCAACACCTGTCACCGCGGCGATGGCCACGGCGATGCAGCTCGGCTAGCAGGCGGGCGCGGGGCGGGGGGGGGGTTCTGGGAGCCTCTCTGGGTTTATCTGAGGAAACAGGGTCTGGGGCGAGGATGGTCTGGCTGGGCGGACAGATTAGTCCAGCCGCGGCCCACTTCCTGTTTCAGAGGGACTAATTAGGGGGAAGGCCCCACGCCACAATACCAGCAGACAACCCAGAGGAGGAGACGGAGAGAGAGAGAGGAAGAAAGAGAGGATGAGAGAGAGAGAGAGAGAGAGAGAGAGAGAGGAAGAAAGAGGGGACGGAGAGGGAGAGAGGAAGAAAGAGGGGACAGAGCGATCCCATTGGTCCGCTTCGGATCAAGTGCCGTACAGCATATCGATGTTTTACGTGAAGCTGGAAGCTGGAACCTGGATCAATAAACAACACAAGTTCAAGTCCTGTAAGCCACTAGGTTGCCGCTACAAAACAGATGAGATGGTGTGTGTGTGTGTGTGTGTGTGTGTGTGTGTGTTTGTTGTTGTTGACTCTCTCTCCCATCATTGTCACACAAACTAAAAACCCAAACACACACACCCATACGAACACACACACACACACACACACACACACACACACACACACACACACAGAATGCACAGTCATTGTCAGCATGTTCCCAGAGTTAATGACCTCCTGTTTACAAACAAGGTCAAAGGGTCCCTGGGGTCAGCCACCTCACACTCTCTCACTCTCTCTCTCACTCTCACTCTCACTCTCAGACTCTCTCTCTCTCTCTCTCTCTCTCTCTCTCTCTCTCTCTCTCGCTCTCTCTCTCTCTCTCTCTCTCTCTCTCTCTCTCTCTCTCTCTCTCTCTCTCTCTCTCTCTCTCTCTCTCTCTCTCTGTCGGTCTGTGTGCTGCATCCTCCCTTTCTATTCAAACGACCTTTGACCCACAGTAACGTTCAACAGGGCTACCGAGACCTAACGCACTCCCTATTACGTCAGCCTTAAGTTAAGCTCACTTGGCAACGCTGGGATCGGCTGTAACGCACGACTGCTTTGGGACAACACACACAAACAAAACACACACACACACACACACACACACACACACACAACCCCACACACACACACAAATATTATGATGGGAAAATCCATTTAAGTTAGGGGGGAAAACTTAGCCTTCCCCAAAGGGTAAGTGGACAGTGCCTGTACCCTGTGAGGGGGGGGGGGGACAGACTGAGCTGCTGTCTAACGGACTATGAGCGGAGCCATTGTGTTGTTATGATAAGGCCTGCCTGTGTTATTGGGTTCTTTTACGCTAGCAGGGGGAGTTTCCTTTCGGAGGCCTTCTCTGTTAGCCGTGTGTGCGGGGAGAGAGAGCACAGCCCTGCGATTGTGCGCGCGTGTGTGTTATGGGTCCAACGGTGTTTATTCATCACAAAGCTAATGTCTCCCCCACTGTGGAGCCGCGGGGGGGCAGCAGGTAAGGACTGCTCCTCCGCACGCTAGCGAAGCCCAGAGCCCAGCCCTCTCCACCCGCACCGGGCTGCAGCTCTGGAACACACAGCAGCAGCAAAAAGCAGGGGAGAGGGAGAGGATGGAAAGAAAGGGGGGGGGGGGGGGACGGACAGTGTTTCTTTGTACCGAGGTGTTTTTTTATTTTTTTTTACAAAAGTTTAGATATGAGTGTTATCTGAAGGTAATTGTGGATCGGCTTCTCTCTTAGGAGTTAACACTGAGTAAAGGCTGCGTCATGTGTGTGTGTATGTGTGTGTGTGTGTGTGTGTGTGTGTGTGTGTGTGTGTATGTTTGCGTGCCTGTGCAGAGAAAGTATATATTTGCATCTAAATCTCTGAACGAGTGCAGCTGGCGAAGCGGGCATTTTTTCAGGGTGGGGGGGGGGGGGGGCTGTCTGCGTCCATGCCAGCCAGCGGGCGGGCGGGGCAGTGTGGGTCGGGGCGCCACAATGTGCCTGTCAGTCGACGGGACGTCCCGGAGGAGAGGAGCGGAGGGCCAGCCCCTGCCACCCCAGCCCATCCATCATGGTGACACCGCAAGCTCCCCAGCCATGGGAAAGACAGCGGCCAGTGGCTCCGGCCTTGTGGGGGGGGGGGGGGGGGAACTAGCCATCCATTAAAAACACATTGTTGTGTTTATTCGAACCAGTTAATGAGCTTGAAGGGGAAAGCACACTTTGTTTTAGAGCGCTTCCAGCGGGGGAGGGGGGCAGCTGCCGTCGAACACATAAGGCCCTGTGTGTTTTCATGTCCACGGCCTTTTATGGGAGTGGGCCTGCCATGTCAGGAGTAAGATCCCGGCTTCTTGTAAAAACGAAGGGTTTTCACGGCGTTCCCTGTTCCGAGGCCTCTTTATTCCCTGCTTCAGATCGCTCCACGCCGCCCTCCATTTTAGGACTTTTATCCAGCAGTGGTTTCCCTTTCTGATGGCCGTAGAAGCGAGGGTTTGGACTATGAGTTGACTAAAACCAGGCTGGCCTACGACTTGTACAAACCAGAAAGTGCTCCCCAGAACAAGGCATTCCGGGTTAACATTCGCAAAAATGTTCCCGCCATTGCAATTTAACAAATGAATTGATGGACTCCACATACCAAGAAAATTCAGTTAAGTGAAGACAAAAAAACGATTAAAATTGAATCAAATTTTCTCCCAAAACATTTGTGTTTTTGTGCTGGTATTATTTGTCATCTGCCGATGGTCTTTATGACTAAGTGATTTATATTTTATATAAGTAAGTAGTAAGGTATTATTAATAATGGTCATCTTGGGTATTATAATTATATATACAGTATACAGCATATGGTATATACTGTGTATTTCTATATAAATATAAACTTGTATATTATAGAGTCCAATACATCAGTGAAAGGGATGGTTTGAAAGATATTTTTCCTCGAAATCTGTTTTATAAAAAAGATCCTTGCTATCTAAATCTATAAGTTGGTTAACTCTTGGAGTCAAAAACTGTTCAAAAGTGCAATTAGATGCAACCTCAGTACCACCAAGCGACTTAGATGGCTAACCAGAAAAACACACATCATGCCATCAAAGAGGAAACATAAGGGCTGGAAATATTTTCAAAACGTTCCTGGAACGTGGAGGGCAAATGGCTGCTTTGGACATCCACGTCGTGGCAGCCAGGAGGGGTGCGTGGAGCCGGAGAGGCCCCCGTGTCTGTCCTCCCGTCTGGGGGAGATATGGGAGAAGGTCCCCTCCCGTCTGGCCAACCTGAGCTTCCCACTGGCAATAATGGTTCCCATTAAACCCCGCACACTTAGCCCCAAAGATGCTATCTGCGTGCTAAGTATTTTTACCGGCGTGAGCTGTCCAAATACAGAACACGTCTCTGACACGCACACGCAGTCCAGCTCACAGGACACACCAGTAGACACGTAAACACGCACGCACGCGCGGATGCCGCGACCCCAAACGGAGAGGGTGCCGGGGTCCATTTCCACGGTGATACGCCCTGGGCCTGTCACTCACCAAGCAGCACCAGCTCCACCAACCACTGTTTTCATAGGGATGGCGGCTCAGAGCCAATTAAAACACACTTAGCGCAGTGTCCGCGGCCGTGTTTGGAGAGATAATAGCCGCACGGACCCCAATCCACGCTGGGCACACACACTACTCAGCAACACTGGGCACACACTACTCAGCAACACTGGGCACACACACTACTCAGCAACATTGTCTGGCAATAGCACTGCTTTATCACACAGACAAGATACTTATCTGCTCCCAAGCTGAAGCAGAGAATTCCTTCTCCCACGGAAAGCACAATATTATCTTAGCCGTTATTGTCGATCAGATATTTACTCTGCCTAAAAATATCACATTAGGTCATGTGTAGATATCAATGTTAATCTTTAAAGCAGTGTTAATAGCTTAGGTGGTTTAGGGTGACTGCTAATGCAATGCATGGAAACTCTACTGGGAATATAGAGTGAGTTTCTGGATAACAGAAAATTACGGGGGCACACACACACACCTTCGAATGAACACACTCACACACACACACACACACACACACACACACACACACACACACACCTTCGAATGAACACACACACACACACCTACGAATGAACACACACACACACACACAAATCTACGAATGAACACACACACACACACACACCTACGAATTAACACACACACACACACACACACACACACACACACACACACACACACACACACACACACACACACACCTATAAATGAACACTCCAGCAGGAAAGTCAAGTTTGAAACAGATGGAGAACGGATACACACTGAGGTAGCAGGTAAGTATGACACGCACGGAGAGCACACACACACACACACACACACACACACATACTCACACACACACACACACACACACACACACACACACTCCATAGTATGCCCAGGTGCGGATTGGGTCTAAGGGTGCTGATATGAGCGGCGAGTGTTGAGCTGAGACAGGAGCTCTACGTCTGTTTCGCTGTGTTTAAAGGAGGGAGTCGTCTTATGGCTTCCAGATGGGGGCCCGGTTTGATTCAGATCGTTGTGACAGGACTGGGCTTTGATGTGCTGCCGCCTATTACCCACATTACCAGGAGACGGGCCTCGCTCTCCCTAATCACTTCCAACACCACCAACACCGCCAGAGGAATCGCCAGGGCTTGGCTAGCTCCCCACCCAAACCTGCATCAGCAAAACCCAACCCACCCTCGCTATGCCACACGTGTGTGTGTGTGTGTGTCTGTGTGTGTGTGTGTGTGTGTGTGTGTGTGTGTGTGTGTGTGTGTGTGTGTGAGTGTGTGAGTGAGTGAGTGTGTGCGGGTGTGCAACTCTGTGCACGTCCACTGATGTGTGTTCACACACGCGCGGAAGACAACCAGAGAATGAGAGAGCATATTCAGCGAAAAAGGGCTTCTGGTGGCCCATGCAGTGTCTGAAGCCGCCCCTGTTTGGGGGTCAGGGGGCTGCTGACTGCTGTCTTGCTAAACCACCCCAGGTCAGGAAAGGGAGGAATAATGGCTTCATTTATGCTGAGGCCGGAGCTCCTGGCTGTGAACATACATCCAGCCTGGCCGGTTAAATATAGCCGCGGCCAGACAGACACACAGACACAGGGGGAATATTTCCTCTCCTTCCACTCTCCACCCACACTCCCCAGTATGCCCCAGCTCATTCCTCATAGCCCAGAATGGAGGCTGGAGGAGGATTGTGTGTGTGTGTGTGTGTGTGTGTGTGTGTGTGTGTGTGTGTGTGTGTGTGTGTGTGTGTGGACGGAGGGATTTGGAAGCCTGCTTCCTGGTAATCACTCTCTGACCCTGGGACCACCCTTTCAGTGCCCGCCCCGGTGGTTTTGGGGCTGTAAGGACAGGGGGGCTGGGGGGCTCAATCCCTCTTTATCTCCCGGAGACAGGGGAATGCCGAGAGGGAACGGCTCCTTTGGAATCTGCTGTTTTGTCTGCTGCCTCTCTTTGGGAGAACCCTGTTGAGCCCACTTTGGGACAGCACAGGGAGACTCATTCAGAGACTAGGCCCTTGAGGGCCCTTCAGGGGACAATGGCGTGGCCCCAGGGACAGAATGAGGCCCTTGATGAGGGGAGCAGTTGAGAGGCGCAGGTGTCTGAGGTGAAGAGCAGAGCAGAGTCTTTTAGTCCGGGCCCCCACTTAGCCTTCAGCGTCTCCTCCTCTCTCTCCCCTCCCTTTCTCTTTCTCCGTATCCCTTTCTCCCTCTCTCTCTCTCTCTCTCTCTCTCTCTCTCTCTCTCTCTCTCTCTCTCTCTCTCTCTCCCTCCCTCAATATCTATCTCTCCTTCGCTTCGTCATCCTCCCTTTGTCTGGGCCTGAGAAGCTCATCTCACGGTCGTACCCCTGAAGTGGCTGACCCCCCCCCCCCCCCCCCCCCCCCCCCACCAGCAGATGTCCGTGTCCGCATCTGACACAGGACCCTGTGGTACCAGGCGGGGCGGGAGGGGTACAGGAAGTGACCCTTGACCCCCGGGAGATCATTCCACATTCCTCCTAATTGCACTCCATCATACTTTACGCCGGACAAAGAAAACATCTAAACAAACCCCGTGGGCCCTCCTCATCTATCTGCCTCCAGATAAGACAGAAGAAAATACAAAAGCCCATGTTCCATAAACACAAACATTAGGAGCACAAATCAACGTTAACGGGTTACCGCGGCCATAAATTAGCGGCCGGGGGCCATTTTGAGGCTGACCGGCGAGGGCGAGGACAGTGAGAGGAGACAGAGAAGCCTCTCTTTAAAATCCCATCCCAAAAGGAGACTGGGAGGG
The DNA here is from genome assembly GCA_017639675.1 of Aplochiton taeniatus. NCBI lineage: Eukaryota > Metazoa > Chordata > Actinopteri > Galaxiiformes > Galaxiidae > Aplochiton > Aplochiton taeniatus. The sequence continues at coordinate 11,253,948 of CM030190.1, forward strand.
TCTCACTTCAGCCCTGGAACGTTCTCAGGACGCAGATGGCAGGAGTCTGAGAGGAGAGAGAAAGCAAGTGTTGGGGGGGGGGGGGGGGGGGGGGGGTTGATGGACAAATGGCCAAGAAGTCACAGACAGCCCCCTTGCGTAAAAAGTCCAACCGACAATTACACACAAATTCAAAACCTCACTATCTACAAGAGCTGTAATAAGACCAAATGACAAACCACTGATATTTATTTATTTTTAGACGCAAATTATGGGTAATACTTCAGCGCGTGATTGGATTAAAGCAGTGATACATTGGATGTGAAAAAGAAACCACTCAGCTCCGGCGTTCTCTTCTGCTTCCCCTCGGTTCTCTCTGAATCACTCCCCTTGCTTTTGTCTCATTCAGTATTTCATTGGAGAGGGCCAATGAATCCTTCAATTGGAGACATCTATTCTTTAAGGCCGCCCCTTTGTTTTGCATGGGTAAGACCCTCTGGGAAGACATTACCTTTATACACGACCTACTGCGAAATAAAATAACAAATCGACAATTGCACGGCCCGCCGCTCCCGGGAGCCAGCTCCGTGAATTACGTCTCCCTCTCCCTCCCGGATTCGGAAACCGGGCCTTTGGAATTCCACCGCCAGATTTATCTTATTTTCCCCCAACTTATTTTCATATCTATTTCCTTTTCTTTGGGAATTAGGCAGTAAATAAAGTCGCGGGGGCCCGGGGCCTGGGGCCCGGGGCCCGAGCGAAATCAGTTGGAATTGCTACATTAAAGCAGGCAGGCGCGGGCGCTGCCGGGGCCATCCTCGTGGATTTGGGAAAATTCAGCCGATGCAAAACAAGGAATTAATTTGAGGGGAGGCGGCTGCATACCGAGCCCGGCCGCCCTGACAAAGATGAATGGCATCATTCCAAGCAAATGGTAATTTCACTTTTTTGTGACAGTGCTTTGGAGCAAAAGCGACAAAGCCCTCGCAATCCCCATTGAGGGCCCTTGCTACCTGCCCATCAGACACCGCACATTGTTTACCAATCATCTGATATTGATTGGTTTCGGACTAAAGTTGGAAGACGAAATCAAGAGAGAAGGTTAAGTCCTAACCTTGAAAGGTTTAGTGTCTATTCAGCCAGCGTGCTGGACTCTCCTTGGTTCCCTGGCAGAATGGAGATCTTTGCTATTCAGTAGGGGGTGGGAGACACAAAACGTGTCGCATTCATCGAATGAATCCACTGGAAGAAACGCAGAAGAACACCCAAAAAGCATAATCTTTCTCCCCCAGTCGATAGAAATGGTAATCGCATGTGTGGAATAACACTTTGAAGCCAAGGCCATGGTGAGACGGACCGCCTATTTAGAATGAAAAAAAAAAAAACGCCCCTTCTGTGCACTTTGTTTTGCTTTCTTTTAAATGTTTACTAAAAAAGAAAACTTTTAAGCCCACTCTCCATCTCTGGCACAATGTGGCACGTATCACTGGTGGGAGCATGGGCCCATTGTGTTGTGGGAATGTCCCATATCTGCCGATGATTCCCATGGAACATTTTTTATTTGAACTAGAAAGAAACCAGATTCTTATCCACATGACATAAACTATCAATTATTGTAAAAAAAAAAAAAAACAGATGCCAATTCTAAGAAGAGATTTTTTCTAGACCTTCCTCAAAAAATATTTTGGACGACAGACGATTATTCTGAAAGCCCTAAACATTGAACAATTTCCGTGCATTGAAATTTTGCGATCTAGAAATGTTCTTACAAGTGGAGTACATTGGCCAGTGTCTGAAATGCACTTCCCCCAAGGCCCCAGTGTCTTCCATTTGAGATACAAGTGGATAAGATGTTCCTGCCTTTCCACAGCCATGTCTGGACCTGGCCCACCGCGTGGGGGTCCCTCGGCTGTCTGAGCTCCGTAACCCAACAGGGGGCGCTGGCCCCAAATGGACCTCTGGGCAGCCCTCCGCAGCGGAGCCCCAGCACTTAGAGGCCCCCCCCCCCCCCCACGAGGCCCCTCCAAACCCTCTCGACCTGCTGACACGTCTCAGCAGAGACACTGGCAGGCTAGGCACGACGCAGGGGGTCAGAGGTCAGCGAGGGAGAGTGGCTGCGTGGGCGGCGGGGGGGGGGGGGGGGGGGGGCTGATAAACACCATCTAGCTGCAGTCAATCCCAAACAGAAGCCCCATCAGGGGAAGCCACACTGTACACTCTGTACACATTGGCGCCCAGGCTTGAGCTGAACTCCCCAAAATGGCCGCCAAAACACATCCCGGTCCAGCTATGTGAGGACCAAGAGAGACGAGGTCACCTTATGTACTTAGAGCAGGTAGAACTAGCCTTCTGCCCTGGTCTGGGCCCGTTCGACGATGTCTCCGTTTCCATGGGGATTGGAAGTGGGTTGGAGAGGGCTGATGACGCAGCAGGTGTGTCCAGGCTGACAGAGGAAAGGGTGGGGGGGGGGGGGGGGGGGCAGACAGGGACAGGAAAAGTAGCTCCACTAAGTGTGTGTGTGTGTGGGGGGGGTGGGCAGACAGTATAGGGAAAGAAGCTCCACTAAGGGTGGGGAGGACAGACAGTACAGGGAAAGAAGCTCCACTAAGGGTGAGGAGGACAGACAGTACAGGGAAAGTAGCTCCACTAAGGGTGAGGAGGACAGACAGTACAGGGAAAGTAGCTCCACTAAGGGTGAGGAGGACAGACAGTATAGGGAAAGTAGCTCCACTAAGGGTGAGGAGGACAGACAGTACAGGGAAAGAAGCTCCACTAAGGGTGAGGAGGACAGACAGTACAGTGAAAGTAGCTCCACTAAGGGTGAGGAGGACAGACAGTACAGGGAAAGTAGCTCCACTAAGGGTGAGGAGGACAGACAGTACAGGGAAAGTAGCTCCACTAAGGGTGAGGAGGACAGACAGTACAGTGCAACGGTAGATCATCCAGGAGCCAGGGCCTACTGTTACTTCCTACCCCCCCCCAAGCAGTGTGCTCCCTGCAGCCAAGACGATGGCTAGACAACCTGCCACTACAGGCCCACAGCATGACCCAGGAGACATCCCTCAGTGCACGGTATCGAGCCACTGTGACAATCAGATTCAACTGGAGACAACACGCGGGAGCCCGTGAGCTGAGTGCAGTAAATAAGCCTTGAATAGAAAGAACTACACTACCCAGCGGAGAAGGCGAGGTGCAAAATGACATCTGCATTGACACACACATTGACATGGAGGGAGAAGCCCACAGAGGGCCTCTTTAGGCTAATCCAGGCCAACATCCACACATCCAGGCCCCGGGGCTTAACCCTCTCAGGCTGGGGCCCGGCCCCTGGGCCCCTGAATGTGGGCAGCACTTAAACTTTCCCCTTTCAAACAGGCCGGCACAAAAGGAGAGGGAGCCCACAGACGGCCGGATGGGGACAACGGGCAGGTCCCCAGCGCACCTCCTACACACCCACACGCACACGCACACGCACATGCACACAAACACACACACGCAGTCCCCCGCGGCCCCTGTCTCATCGCCAACGCAGCCCGTTCAGAGCACGCAGCCCGCTCTCAGACTAGATAAAAGTCTTTGCAGAGAGGGCTGGGATGAAGGAGGGATGAAGAGAGAGAGAGAGAGAGAGAGAGAGAGAGAGAGAGAGAGAGAGAGAGAGAGAGAGAGAGAGAGAGAGAGAGAGAGACAAACAGAGACAGACAGACAGACAGACAGACAGACAGACAGACAGACAGACAGACAGACAGACAGACATACAGACAGAGAGAGAGAGAGAGAGACAGAGACAGAGACAGAGACAGAGAGAGAAAGACAGCCAGGGAGGCGGTGGTGAAGGGCGGGCGGGCTGGGGGTCCACCCTGCAGCTGTCCCAGTCGGCCATGCCCCCCTACCAGCAGCAGGTCGCTGCCTTCAGAAACCACACGCTTCATTAGGTCCTCCCTCCCCGGAGCGACCAGGGGCCTTTCAGCGCAGATAAGCCTCTTAGAGGCTGAGGAGCGCTCGGCGCGGACGCTTGACTGACAGCAGGAAGGTTTGGCCATTCAGCGGACAATGGCGCATTCTCCTGCTTTAATCTAGGAGGCGGACAATGATCTGTTTTCTGGGCCTCATCTCCTGGCTCGCTCCCTGTTCCCATAGCAATAGGTGACTGGCAGGAGAGGAAGAGAGCGGGAGGCGAGGAAGTCGCTATCTCCCAAGGCCTGGTGTTTCCTTCACCGTCCGCGTCGGGGTGGGAGGGGTGGGGGTTGGGGCAGTGTGTGAGTGGGAAGGTACAGGACACGGGGGGGTGGCGACGACGGGTGAAGAGCGTGGGTCACACACAGACGCACACACACACACACACACACACTCACACACAATGGCAGTGTGATGGTTGAGCGGCGCTGCTTGACGGACGAGCAGGTGAGTCCACCGGAGGCTGCGGCCGTCTTATCTCCATGGCGATGACGTCGACCCCGCCGTGGGGCCGCGGGGAGCGTGCGCATCCTCTTTCAGTCGCCATCCCAGAATCCCTTGCTCCCCGACCAACGAAAGCAGCTGGGAAAACACCACGACCTCACCGAGCTCCTCCTCTCCGAGCACATACAAGCGTGGCGCGTCGTTCCGTCACCACAACGTCTAAGAAACGAGCTTTAAAAACACACACTTCGCCTCTGAGCGCTCTCGGCTTTCAAGTCCCGGGTTTCCGAGCCTGGGGGCATCCAGCGCACGGTGGGGGTGGGGGCGCAGGCTGGCCGATTATTTTAGAACCACCTCACACTTCAGGCCGGTTTGTTTGGCCCTGCCGAGTGTATAAACATCCACATCGCTGGTACAATAAACAGCGGCTTTATGTGCCAGAGGGAAGGGGAGAAAGGCAGGGAGGGCCCGAAAAGCAGCCCCGGGCGCTTTCCAAGGACCTGTGTTTGCGTGTGAATGGCCGTCTGTCTGACAGGCAGCCGGCCGTACGGAAACACCTCCTTCAGGATACACGACCATAACCCCCCCCTCCCCCCTGCATGTATGACTTAGGTGTCAATCACCAGCCTACTTATTACGCTAATTGTCCTGATTACTACAGTTTAGTAGTGTGGTTATCCCAGCAGCGAACGCCGTGGCACAGAGTCCTTCCAGACGCAGAGACATCACTGAGGGAAATGGAGGTATAGAGAGAGAGAGAGAGAGAGAGAGAGAGAGAGAGAGAGAGAGAGAGAGAGAGAGAGAGAGAGAGAGAGTAAGAGAGAAAGGGAGGGTGGGGGTTCATAGTGGAGTCATATTTAACCTCTCCATTTGAGATAATCAGCATGACAGAAAGAAAAGAGAGAGAGAGCAACAAAAGAGTTCAGGATATGGAGTGGGTGCTGTTCTCTGCTTCTCCAGAGTTCAGGATATGGAGTGGGTGCTGTTCTCTGCTTCTCCAGAGTTCAGGATATGGAGTGGGTGCTGTTCTCTGCTTCTCCAGAGTTCAGGAAATGGAGTTGGTGCTGTTCTCTGCTTCTCCAGAGCGAGGCAGGACATGACCTCCCCTAACCACCTCCATACGGCCCCGTCCAGCCACAAGTCGATACCACGCCGACGTCAGCGGCCTCACACATCCACATCCACCAATGCCACCGACCCCTACTCCATACCCCCCCCCCCCCCCCCCTTGGTCTCCTGCCATTTCTCCCTCACACCTAATCCCAGACCCAGCACCTTAACCCCCTTAAGATCTCATATCCTCCACACACCTTAGATTAGGGTTAGGATTAGGGTTAGGCACCTTAACCATCTCCTGCACACAGCTTTGCCTCCACCTCTCGAAGGGTTAGGGTTAGGGTTAGGAACCTTAACCCCCTGAAGATCTCATATCCTCCAAACACCTTAGCCTCCACCTCTTGAAGGGTTAGGGTTAGGCACCTTAACCCTCTTAAGATCTCATATCCTCCACACACCTTAGCCTCCACCTCTTGAAGGGTTAGGGTTAGGCACCTTAACCCCCTTAAGATCTCATATCCTCCACACACCTCAGCTTCCACCTCTGGTAGGGTTAGGGTTAGGGTATACAGGTATGGTCGGGTTAGGGTTGGGGTTAGGAAATACAGGTATCGTAGACAGACAGACAGACAGACAGACAGACAGACAGACAGACAGACAGACAGACAGACAGACAGACAGACAGACAGACAGACAGACAGACAGACAGACAGACAATGGCCCCCTTCACTGCAGCCTTGTGTGTTTATGTCCCCCGTCAGACTGGATCACCCAATGTCTCTCCTGAGTGCTCCCAGTCACCCCCAAACCACACACACACACACACACACACACACACACACACACACACACACACACACACACACACACACACACACACACATTATGTGTCCTGACCTCCCACACTCTCTTTGAACATGCACGCTTGTTCTCTGTCACATGTCAGAGTATTGCCGTCGCTGTGTCTATCATGAACACGCACACACACACACACACACACACACACACACACACACACACACTCACACACACTGATGGTGGGATTTGAATGAATGGGCTTCTGTTGCAGCGACCTAATGACTTTATTTAGAAATGTTGTGCTTAACGTCAGGAAACACCAGTCATGTCTGCAGCCAGTGTGGTGGCAGCCATTTGGATGAGGGCAGTGTGACCATGTCAGGGTCCTATGAGCCCCATTCATCGGCCCCTCTCCGGCCCATCTTGATCTAGTTTACAGGTCTGGCTGGAGGGGAGGGGCTGGGATGGGTGGAGGGGGGCGAGGGAGCAAGGGGGGGCGCTCGTTCTGATAGCAGGCAGCGTATAAAACACACCGAAGGTTTTCACTGGAACTAATGAGGGTCACCTCTGACCTAGCTTGATGAGTTCCATACCTGTGCTTGTGTGTGTGTGTTTGTGTGTGTGTGTGTGTGTGTGTGTGCATGCGTGCGTGCGTGCGTGCGTGCGTGCGTGCGTGCATGCGTGCATGTGTGTGTGTGTTGGATGTGTGTACCTGCAGCTGCCGTTTGACAGGGACATGACTAATGATGGCGCAGGACAAAAATAATAGGTGGGAATTATCATGAAAAAAACGTGTGTTAGGGAGGAAAGGAAAAGGTAGAACACATGACAGTGATAAAGAGGGAAGGAGAGAAAGAGAGAGAGAGAGAGAGAGAGAGAGAGAGAGAGAGAGAGAGAGAGCAAACCAGCCCAGACAGAGAGTTGTAGCTAAAATGAAGAAGAGACAGTTGCTCTTAGCCAGCAGAGGGCTACAGAGTGAGGACTATGTGCCAGTTTGAATCTTATAAAAAGATGTACGTATGTGTAGCACAAAAAGCACCCACCTAAAAAATATAATCCAGGAAATCTATGCTATAAAACTTCTTAGATGAAATTGAACTACATGCTTTTTTGGGGGTGGAAGATGATTAATATAGAATGGCTTTTTTGTCGAATTCCTGGGAGGATGTTTTTAGCATGTGTGACTCCGCCCCGCGCAACCGACCTAAAGGTCAGAGGTGGTGGTCTAGACAGAGCCGCACTTCCTAATTACACATGATAAATGTGATCACACAGGAAGCATTTGGCTGTCAGTTTCACATGCTTAACCTGCCATCGGTCCCCACATCACACTGCACAAGTGCACTGAGGAACATTCTCCCTGGCCATGAAATGGTTCTTAATGATACGGTTGTAATTACTGGCAATGCTGGATGGTTTCATTCCCTTTGAGTGCCCTCCCCTGCCCCCCCCCCCCCTCCCCTGCCCCCCCCCCCCCCCCCCCCTCCCCTGCCCCCCCCCCCCCCCCTCCCCTGCCCCCCCCCCCCCCCCCCCCCCATCATGACACTAAAAGTATTTCAATTTTTTCCTGATCCAGAAGAATTTCCCAGCCGTATTTCACCGAGGCTTGTCATGGGATGATGTTTTGGTAAGGATGCTATGCTATGCGATGCTATCTGATCTAGTGAGGAGCTGTCCCAAAGCCAGGCCCCCTGTGCTGAAGCCCAGATCTAGAGCCATCGTGGCATCATAAGGCGCGTTTCCACCCAAAGTGCCCGAAACTTTTAGTCCCTGGAACTACGTTCCAAGGAACTAAGAGGTTCCTTCAGCCCCTTGTTGTCTGCGTTTCCACCGCAGCCCAAAGACCCGTGAGGATTATGCAATGTAGGTTTACAAAATGGCGGCTGAATCAAATGATACGAATACTCGACCAATTAGAAATATTCAGCACTGCAAGCCACACCTGACGAGCAGGGACCTTCGGGGGTGAAATAATGTCCCCTTAACTAAATTTAGACCCTGGTCCCCGCAGTCGAAACGCACAGAGTTCCTCCATGGTTCCTAGTTTCTAGGAAAAGTTCCTGCGGTGGAGACGCGACTATAGGGTCACAGGCCACCCAGATCTAGAGTCACCACGGCATCAAGGGGTCACAGCCCTACTCTTACACAGCCCACAGCCCTACTCTCACAGCCCTACTCTTACACCCAACGGTGTAACCTGCACGGATCAACAGCCACGTAATGACTAAAACCACAGGTCCTTCTCATGTCTACTTCCACATGGAGCGGATCACGTTTTTAGTCTGAAATCCATTTACAATGCTGGTACAGTCGTCTTAAGATGGCTGACCACATTAACCTACAAAAACTTACAAAACCTAGATTCAAGTTTGGCGGTTCAGCAATCTTATAAAAAGCAGGAACACACTTTTCCCATTTGAAAGACTCTCTCTCTTTTATGAACTAATTAAATCCCCAGTTTACTGCTGTAGCCCCTTTGTCAGACAGTAAATCCTTTGGGGGTTTTCTTGGGCTACACAGTCCCGAAACGCATCAATTGTATGAACAATACCGAATTCACGCTGATTTCTATCAACTCTTTTTTGTCTCTACCTCCACCACCCACTGAAAGGCTGCGTCTTTCTTCTACGGCCAGGTAACAGAACAGCACACACAGGACATTCACCATTCATCTCGTCTCAGTGGCCTAGGCGCTCAGCGCCATGACAGCGTTGGATCCAGCGTTGTTTTATTAGCCTTCCTCCGCTCCTCTAAAGCTGGGATGATGAATGGAGGCTTGTGCTGAGCTTTTCCAGAGCACTGCGTCTTGCTTGTCAGTGGAAATTCCGTGATTGCCGTTTTTTTCTACGACCGGTGACTGCGAACATTGTTTCCATGGATTGTCCCGTTCGGAATGATTGTGTTAAAGTCCCTCTTGATGGCGGTTCTTTCATATCTATATTAATGTTGATATAAAAGTTGAGGAAATAATCTTGGGCCTGGCCCCAGAAAAAGACACTGTGTGTGCAGTACTGGAATATATGGGATTTATTGTTCTTTTATGCTGCAAAGGTTCCTCATTGGAGGGTTTTAGAATTTGTATTAAAGGACAGATTTCCATGTCTTTGGCATCTTGCCCATTTTATTATTTCTTATTATTTTATTATTGGGACCAAATTGACGCGCTGACCAATGTAATCGGAGGAGTTGATCTGAAAATAAATAAAATAAATGGATTTGGGCATTATCCTACTTTGCCCATGTTGACATGAGGTAACATTACACCACCATGGAGCATTATATGGTAGTTATATTATATATATATATATATATATATATATATATATATATATATATATAATTCCACTGGCTTCTTGGAAAACCTCGGCCTGCTCTGACACACGGAAAGACAGCCTCTACCACTGACGTGTTGCCGTGGTCACAGAATCAATGCCCTGACACACTGGTCTGTGAAGGGTCCCAGCCTGGCAGGTAGCAGACACGCGTCGTAAATCATATCTGTATTTGATCAGCCCGTTCTGGACCTGGCTGACTGTGTGACAGCGGTCACGGGCCCCTGCAAGCCCCTGAGGCCCCCCCGGGGGGGGGGGGGGGGGGCCTTGGTTCCCTGAACCGCCGATCCTCTAAGGTTACATCACTTCAATCTTCCGCCCACACTCTGACGCCATGGAAGCCGGCTGGACACCCACGCTCCGGCCGGTCTCCTCCCGGCTCTGTATTCCCCCGGGGGACGTGGAGCCGGCGGGACGGCCCAGCGAGGAATCACATTACCACCAGGTGGAGCGTTTCATCAGCACCGGCAGTGGTCCGCAGCCTGGAACACCGCTAATAGAGTTTCCCCCTCTTCCAAACGCCTTTTGTCAGGCACACTGTTTTCCTACCTTTGGTCTGAAATGCGCTTCGCCAACTGATCCAATCACGGCAAATGAATTACATTCTGTTGGAGACGGCGATCGAATGCGAACGCCCACAACAACTCCGACAACAGAGCGCAGGACGTGATCGGATTAACACCAACGGGCCAATGAGGACGAGGAACTTGTGGGAATCGAAGCTGTCACTGTGTCCCAGTTTTCTCTCCCTGCTTTACTGCTGTGCAGAAGACACATTAAGGCACGCAGGCTTAAAAGCCGAGAAAGACTGCATGAAGGCGTAGCCCAGCGGCACAGCCCCTGCACGCTTCTCCTGCACACAACGTTTTCTATCGAGATGAACCAAACTACGCACAAGCCCAGTAACTAATTTCAAACTTGGCCTGAGACAGCGATTTGCCTCCATAAAAGATGAAATGTTTTACGATAAAATGCCCAAACTGTTGAGGTGGTTGTAAAACGTTAGAATCTCCGTTTCATTTGTTCCATTTTGAGATGCAAGTCTGTCAAAAAAAAGAGCAGAATAAAGTCCATGGAACGCAGTCAAACATCCCATTTAGGGAAGGGAAGGGAAGGGAAGGGAAGATATGTTCTTGTTTGATATGAAAACAAACCAAGCTGGCGATGTCTGGGATGAACTGGACTGTGAAGCCTGGGAGAGGGACCGGGGGGGATGATGGAGAGCTGGGTCCTCGGGGGCCGGCCTCTCTGACAGACAGCCAGGGAGACGGACAGGAACTTGGCATGGGGGAATAGGACTCTGCCCGAGAGAGGATCATAAAGTCTGCAAGGGGGGTCAAAGGTCAGACTCTGTTTAATGAGTCATCATCACTCAGAGGTGTCCGAGGCCAGGCGGGGCCCGGGGGCCCCCGGGGGCCCCTGATGGAGACAGGATCCAGTGGATCCGCTGAGAGATAGCGCAGGATAAATGGACAGCTCTGCTGTGATAGGCCCCTTCAGGGAGCAGAGCCTCTGTTGTTTTTAACCGCGCCGGGGCCCAATGTGTCGCGGGGCCCGTCAATTCAGCTATACACGAGTGAGGAGGTGAAAATGACATTCATTGGGGGTTATGAAATATGATAAGTGTCGTAAAGCGGGTGGAATTCCGTTTGGTTAGCGAGGCTTGTGTTTGACTTCTGGGGGGTGAGTCAACAGAGCTGGACCTCGATGCGGCCGTTCCCGTGGTAACTGGCCCGACGCTGGGGGTGGAGGGGGGGCCTACATGGGAGCAGTGGCGTTTTCATGAACTGTATTTTTTTCTT
>CM030190.1:11270312-11310312 GCA_017639675.1 Aplochiton taeniatus
CTGGACGGCCCAGATTCCATACCAGAGAGAAGGTTTATTCAGATGCTAGACCAGAGAGATGGAAGTTTAGATGCCATAAGAGTCTCTGAAATGTTACAATCGATACACCATAAGAATGTCAAATGCTTTCCCAAAGTCTAGGTCTCAGACTGGTTCTACTCTGGTTGTTGGTTTTATATGTTAGTGTATGATATGTGTCCCTGTATGTAACCTCAACCCGATGGAAGTTCTTTAATTAGCTAACAGATGCAGTCTCTCAAATTCGCCGAGGAGTGCAAGCCTCATATCATCTCGTTAATAGAGTGTGGAGTCAGCAGTCTGTTGACATAATAACTGCTCTGGCACAAATCAATCAGATGTTTTGTCGAGAATATTTCAACTCAGCAGAATGTAATTTTTCCTAATAACACAATAAAACAAACAGTTGTTTGTGTGCCCAATTTATAAGACGATTCTGCACTCTGTCTACCTCTCGAATGCATAAAGGTACAGACACACACACACACACACACACACACACACATACACACACACACACACACACACACACACACACACACACACACACGACTCATGCAGGTGCACACACACACTCGGGCTCTCCTCCAGTCTCAGACACACAAGCCCACAGACACAGACCCGCACACAATCTATAAAAATATGCTTGGCTGAGGATGTGTGTGTTGATAATGACCTCAGCACTGGCACCAGGACAGGCCAGACTGCCGTCAGACTGTAAGGGGCTTTGTGTGTGTGGACGCCCTATCTCTAACTCCACGACCTTTGGGAAGAAAGAAGCCATGCCTTTTTTATTTCGAAGGGGGTAAGGTTAGCTCATTGTTCTGATGCTGGTATATACAGCTTCCCCAGCGGTCAACACAAAGTGGTTCCCAGGCTAGACGTGACCCCCCCCCACGCCCCCCTCCCCCCCCCCCCCCCCCCCCCCCCCCCCCCCCCCCCCCCCCCCCCCCCCCTCCTCCTCCTCCTATTCTCACTCAGTATTCCCACACTGGTCTACTGGAGTGGCTGCGCTATCCACCCACTGCCCCCCTCCCAGTCCCCAGTCCCCAGCCCCCGCCACAACCATCCACACACCAGCACATCTTAGTTAGCACAAGGCTACACACTTCCCTTTCTAACCCCAGTGCCAGCTACACGGCCCAAAAAAACTGCGTTCCTCATTGGCCCTGTTTTCCCACTGTTATTTGGGACTCCACTGAGCGTCTCTTGATAGAGTCCAAAGGAGGAACGCTGCCGTCCAGGCCCCGCAGGTTTGCGCCACTCAGCCCGGGCCCCCGGGGGCCTCCAAACTCCCTGTTGCCAGGGACAGCGGCCATCCTTCACCCGTGCGGCCCTGGCACATAAACAAACAGGTCCCACAGTCCCAGGCTCGGGCTGATCCCAGCCCTGGGGCCATTAGGACCGGAGACCTTCTGAGGGCCGTGTTTGAACCGAGGGGGAGGCTCCGACACAGGAGGAGAGCCAATCAGCCGGCCAACCCGAGTGGGGGCATTGATGGATGAGAGGAGCAGTGTCACAGTCACCTGGCTCGCACCCCCCAAGACCCCGATAAACATTACCACGCTAATGCAGAGGCTGCACATGCACGTGTGTGAGCACACACACACATCAAAAAAGCAAACACACACAAGTACACTGGGAAATCTTCAAACGTTTGAATAATTATTACGGAAGGCAACCAACTCCTCGTAAACAAAACACCAAACCCTATTCCAGTCATCAATATTCACCACATATTGAGAGAAATTGGAAAGTCCAAATCTAATGAAGACTTTCATTCATTTGTTTCTGTATTTTAGCTTACAGCGATTCATTCCAGGTCTATGCATAACATTGGTAATTGTTCTGCATGAACCAGACTAATTAATGTTTGATGTATTTGTTGTTAGAAGCAACATTCATATATTTAAAAAGCGTAATTAAGCGATGTATGAATGCATGCAATGCTGCAGTACAGATTTCACTCCGTTCAATGCTTAAGAAGATACGCAACATTTATTTACCGATCTTTGGCAACAGGTGGAGCGAAGGCGCATGCAAAGCTAAGCGCAACAGGACAACGGTTCTTTAATGGGCTCTCTGCTCGTGCCCGCTCACTCTCACCTTTTAAATGGCCCGATCCATTAACCCTTTTAATGAGCTCCACCAGACAGACGAGTGATGCACGGCCCATTTCACAACGCGACGAAGCACTCGGGAATGAAGAGGCGGAGACGGACAGAAAATGCGCTTTTCAAACGATAGTGGATGCACGGGCGTGAAGCCCGACAAATAAGAAAATATTATTGAGTAGGCTATATGTCTTTTAATAAAGATAACTCGGCTGTGGATGAGGTTACAGCCTGTTTAGTCAGATGTTGAGCATGATTTCACATCTGGGCATATCACGCCGTTATGACACCTCTCCATCAACCCGCCATTATTCGGACAGTTTTATCACGTCGCCCGCTCACACCTATTCTCAGTGGCGTAAGGAGGCCTGCATGCCCGTTTAAATTCAACTTTTTTGGACAGGCACACACTGAACACATTTACCGACAGAGCCCTTATGAGGAGTCTGGGAATTTAAATATTCACTGTTGACATTGTGCAGTCCTGGCTGCAGGCCAGAGCTAGCCGATCCCGAGGGAGGCAAGGCCGAGCAGTTCAGAACATTCTCTCCCTCTGACTAATAGGTAGAAATCTTCCTCTTACATCTTGAGTAAATAATAATCTTTAAATATACCTCAATTATCCCTCTGATTCTCAGATTCGAGGTAATGATTTAGAATAGGGCGGTCCGTTTGCTGCCGCTGGTTCGCTGGGAGTAGGGCCTATTGAGGGCGCATCGGGCACTAAAAGTGTTAATTGGAGTATGTGCGTGTGAGTGTGTGAGAGAGAGTGAGGAAGAGTGTGCGTATGTGAGTGCGTGCGTGCGTGCGTGCGTGCGTGCGTGCGTGTGTGCGTGTGTGTGTGTTTGTGTGTTTGTATGGGTTGGCTATATCTACATGGCTTTTAATTATGTATTTTGTCTATGTGCATGTAAAAGTAATAGGCATATGCACATTATTGTATTTGACCTCTTTCGTTTCGTTTACAGTATGAAGAAGAATTCGCCAAAGTTATGAGTGTGGATCCGATAGCCTAGGGTGTTTAACTAAAAGACAATATCATACAGCCTATAAAAAAAGGTTAGCTTCCAATATGATATTATGTGTGGAATGTTTTTTTTATATATTTTGATTTTATGATTTTTATTTTTTTTTTTGTTTTATGTTATATTATTACGGCCATGCATCCAGGTATAGCTTTTTATTGGCTTTTGAATACAATAGTAGGCCGCTTACAAGCCAATGGGGAGTCTCAGAGTGCCATGGTCAAATGCTAAATATATGTGTAGATCATGAACATATTGTTTAGATACATAATAACAACGTGACTAATAGATCAGTGAAGTTTATTGACTTCTGCGTGGCACCCATGCCCTTTGCGTGGCTGTAATGGGCCTTAAAGCCTCTTTCGAACAAAATACAGACGTTTATAAAATTGAATATCAATTCAATTGAATTTAATTGATTTAAATTAAAATGACCCCTTTCTGTAATATTGTTTGAGGAAATGGTATCATGACTGAAGTGCCCACTAAATAATCTTTGGAGTTAATAAACTGTATTAATTGGAAAACGTTATTAATCAACATACACACACCACTTTCACTCCCTAGACGCAGTAGAAAAAGCTTTCTGCGTCGATAGGTAATCAAATAAAGGAGTCTATTTTAATAGCCAATGGATTCAACTAAATAGTTTAATAATTGTCGCAAAAAGGTTTACTCATTCTAATGTAATTAATTTAAGAAATGAAAAAGCTTTCGTGTTTTGCAAAAATTGCAATGCCTCTTTGCAGATACTCTAATTTACATCATTTAAGAGGTAAGCTAACTTGTCAACCATTTTAACTTTGGTTGCAGCAAAAAAAAACTGTAGTCAGGACGACATTTAAATCGTACAATTTGGAACAATACTTCCACAAAACAGTTACACTGAAATAAAACAAACTATTGCCTTTGCATGCATCGATACACGTTTAATAAATTCAACAATGTAAACTATTCGGTTGACGCAAAAACACTCAATGAGTGAGAATGAGTATGATACAACACAGCACATAAGCCTTGTAAAGAAACAATTCCAACATAGATTCTTGATAAGACACCACTACCTGTTCAAAACTAATGCACAAATCCTTATTTCTCGTACTTTGCCGCGTTGTCTTAGCCAACCTGCCTTTTCAAAGTTACTTCAGCAAATTGAAGTGACCAGCCCAGTCGCGCGCAACAACATCCTCGCAGGACAGGGGATACTCGATGCTACAGCGCCCACTATATGCAACGCGATTCCGAATGTAGCCTACGATGTCTGCAAAGTTCCTTCACCATTTTCACAACTTTTAAGCAATGTTAATACGCCAATTAATCTATTTATGTTGTGGAATCGGACTAGTATTGACAATTTAAACATTCAACCTTTAAGACCAAACCTATGCGCAAAAATGGAAGTTGTTAAAGTGAAGTTCAGAAAACTGTAACTATGAATAGATGCGAACACATTGATAACTGAGATATAGCCTATAGGCTACCTATAAGATGGCAGTTTCAAAAGGCAAAGAAAGGGATGTTGCACCTACTCGTGGCCAGTTTCCGTGCCCTGCCTTTGGACCTCATGGTGCCAGTCTTTCGGCGTGGATTTGTTAGATTTTTTCTTGGATCTTTTCCTCCTTTTTCTTTTTTCTCTGTCCTTTTCTCTGTGTTTCTCAATCCAGACTCGCTATCTATCCAGCATTGTCAGTTTGGACACCTTCGCACATGCGCATAACCAAACTGCCAGCGCCGCCAGAAAACTTTCGAACGATTTATCACTTGATATTACTGATTTAGTCAGATGGCAATAGCAGAGATCCCTTCGTGTCAGATCTTCAGAGATCACTGAGTCAGAAAAGGAGCATTCAGCGCCCCGGACCTACGGAGAGCCGGAGACATTAATTATAATGAGCTATTCTCAATTACACAATTCGCATACCTCTTGTGTTTAAATGAAATCACATTCATCCATTTGAATGAGAGAAACCTACGTTAAACAAATTTATTAAATTAGAGAGCCTAGGTTTTAATTCTGTTTTGACGAGCACATCGCTCGCATTCGAAAATGAATGAAAACTTTTCCCCTCCCATCCCTGCTTGCCACTCGACTGACAGCTCGTGCATAACGCTTTAACGTTTTTATTTTTTTCTGTGCTGAAAATATTTAATATTTACAACAATTTGAATCCATTTTTAAAATGTTTGGTAGTTAGGCCTACGCGTTATTCCATCACTTTTTGATTGGTATAGCCTGAACGATCTAACCGTGTTCTGATCAAATTAATGTCACCAATATTATTAGTTTGGTGCACACTTCAGTTTTAACTGACGAAGTAAAGCCCCAGTATCCCCCCTACATTTGTTGCTGCTAGTTGTTAACGATATGAAGTCTGTCTATAGGCTGTAGATCTATAGGCTGTAGGTCATTCAAAATGAACATGCGGTAAACCTTGAGATGAGAAGATTTCATTAAAAAGAGAACTGCTCAAATAATTTATTTACATATTTGCAAGTTGTCAATGTTGTTAGTACATTTATTTGCTAAGATTGTCCTCTGTGATCTGGGCTACAAAATCACAATAATCTGTTCTAGTGCAAATCAATGTCAAGACGTATTGAAATAGACCTATAGCCAATTTTCCCACAAATTGAGAGGGAGTTTAATTCAGGTAATTGTTCATTAATTAGATCCACGTGATCAACATGCTGGCCTTGGCTCGTGAACTCATTTAATGGGTTCGATCTATCGATTCCAAGGATGGTCAATTGATTTTGGTCATGACATCCCACCACACAAGGCATACATTCTAGGTCAAGTTTATCCTACAGTCAAAATGTAAACATCAATAAAAAATAATTCATCATAAAGACCTGTGTGTGTGTGTGTGTGTGTGTGTGTGTGTGTGTGTGTGTGTGTGTGTGTGTGTGCGTGTGTGCGCGCGTAGGTTATGTGTTTAATGCTGCGTCGCTCTGCCCCCAATTGAAGACAATGGGAAGGTAATCTTTTTTTCCCTCCTGTAGACCATTACTTGAATGCACTTTGATAAATGATTGCCATTTTAACGTGGAGAAATCACCTTGTCATTTAATTCACCAAGTCAAGAAAGGTTAAAATAGATACTTTATTGTGGTTATACCTCAACGTTACTCCAACGTAATGACATAAATGGTGCTATTAAGTTGGTTACGCCGTGTGCAGGAGAAGGTAGCGCGCGCGACGCAGGAAAGCAAGCATTCCAGACCCACAGCTAGGCCTACAGCTCCAGGCAGCGCGCTCAATTAGCTTAAATGGAAACAGTTTTCATTCATTGCAATAACTCACTGTTCTCGAGACCACTTTCCGAATGCATACTTTATTATGATACGCTGACCCCAGTGGCAAGAAATGGCCGGGCGAGAGAGTGGTAAAGCTCTGCAAAGCCCCGTGGGTTGTAATTATTAGAAATTAATTAGGTTCAAGACCCTTGCAAGTATAGCTAAATTATTAGCTTGCTCGTCATTTCATCTGATTTTATTCAAGACATATAACAAGATATGCTATTATTTGATGGGATTTAACAGCCTCTGAATCCTAGAGCTTTTTTCAATTAATATTGACATCTATATTAACTAAATACGAAGCCAATCCCCAGAAAGTAAATCCTAGAAAACAAGCAAATATAGGCTATTCTTATAGAATTTTTTTACAAGTTTATTACTATGTCAGCGAGTTGGTTGGTTAAGAAAAACACAATTTGTAGCCTATGGCCAGAATGAAAGTGAAAAGGCTGCCTCGGGCGCATGGAAATTACCTCGCGACCGAGTGACCTTTGAGCAATGTAATCAATCAAGAGATCAACAGGGATATTTATCAATGTTTTGTCCAGCAAGCCATGCTTCGCAAACAAAAGGAAATAATCTCGGACAAAAAATGCAGGCCTTACGTTTGAACTTTTTATGTCATCTGCATGTTGACTTGTATTTGGCACGTCCAGTCTAAACGTCCTTTTAGCAGTTTGTTAAAAGTCTCAGAATCATTCATATTTTTGTAATAATAATAATAATAATAATAATAATTGTTATTTTTTGGTGGCTGATTTTTCACCCTGTGGCCTCAAACAATAACAAATGTAAGCCAAATGATAATGTCATTAACAATAATAAAGATTCAATTATTAACGGTAAAAATATGATTCGCATGCACTGTGTGTTTGCAATTTGAGATTAAGGTTGTGCTATTATGTTTATATCAGCTAGGATTTTTGGTAGCTGTTCCAAGGAGCGGAAACTTTTTTTCCCCTTTACAACAATTTGTTCCTATATGATGTGTATTATATTATTGTATTTTCAGTAGGTTAAAATCTTCTATTGCATTGTCAACTTGTGTGTAAAATTTGTACGGCTTTGTAAAGTCAGCGGCTTTGTGAAGAGTGCACAGTGCCCCTATCTGGAAAAAGAAAGACCAACAAGCCGTTTATAGACAGAACATTTCCTACTATTTCTTGAGTGTGTCAAGGATCCATTACTTGAATATTCGATAGGTTTAACTATAGGCCCTCATATTTCATAGTTGTTCAGTGCATGGATTTTCTTTTGGCGGTTTAAAAGGCGAAGATAATCAAATATAAAGCAATTTCAACAAAAGCCATTGGGGAAAATACCCCCCCACCCCCACCCCCACCAACAATCATATTACATAAACACAACCTAACATATCACTACATAGCCTTTCCAACCTTAGTTATTTATTGTTTGTTGTGTTCACTTTAATAAGATAAAAAAAATATATCTGCAATTGGCTAAATTATATTTAATTAAAGACACCGATTTCAAAAAGCAATTGCAACAATTGCTATGTCTGTATCTTCCTTTTCGACCAAAGTGGAGACTTGAGCAAGTAATTTAAATTAATACCAAACAATTTTGATGCAGCAGGCTGTCTCAAAGAACGCTTAACAAGACTATGCCAATATTAAAAGAAACGTGCAAAATAACTGGACAGCATGCAGCTCAATTAATTCCCCGAGTAAATGGGAAAATCCGTTGTAAAATCATATGTGAACCGTGCACAAGGACAATAATTAAAACACAATATGTTCTCAATCCATATCACATCAAAGCAAATGCAATGGCCGAAGACATTATTGTTAAGCTTACCACATTATTTGACCTTCTACCATATGACGGTTCACACAAATGATTGAACATGTTTATACGAATTTGATGATTCAATGTATGTGAGTATATGGCTTTCTGTTATTCTCAGAACTACTGATTGGCCTCTGTAATGGCCAACAGGTCTAGCTGGAAAAAAGAGCTCATGATTAAAATGGTCTGCCACTTCGTTAAAACGGAACACAGCCATGAAACGTCGTTGCCTTGTGATTCTAAGCACTAACTGCATAGATTGCTCTGGTTTGAAACAAAGTAATATACTTGATCTGTAATCTAAAATGACATGTTTTAGTTTTGAAGATGAAGACTGGTTTCCCCTCATAAAACCATAACATTTGAAAATGTCTGAAACAGTAGACAACTCTGTTGTACATAACTAGCTGATAATCATATGGCAACAAGATACATTTTGTTAAGACTCCCTTAAAACACTTGCACGTGCATAAACCATGATGGCTGTTTTATTCTGTTATAATTTTTTTATTTCAGTTATTTATCTCTATGTATTTAATCACAACAGTGAGAAGAGCGCTGATTTGATTGATACTATACTACCCCCTAGTGTTCAATAGGCATACAACAATAATTGTAAAAACAGAATTATGTTGTGTTCCGTTCACAAAATATTCTGACCCAAAATTAAGGATATTCTAACTAACTAGCATGTGAATGATCAATATTTTGACTCGTCAGAGAGGGAAGGAAGTAAAGTAAATATTAAAAACCATTCCTGAAATCAACTACAATGCATTCATGAGTCCTTCTGACGACATGTTCATCAGGCTTTTGGCAGAGATGTGTTCAGCAGGGCTCCTCTCTCTCCCTCTTCTCCCCCCCCCTCCTCTCTCTCTCTCTCTCTCCCTCCCTCCCCCCCTCCCTCTCCCCCTCTCTCTCTCTTTCCCTTTCTCCCTCTCCCCCCCCCTCTCTCTCACTCTCCCTCCCCCCCTCCTCTCTCTCTCTCTCCCTCCCTCTCCCCCCCCCCCCCTCTCTCTCCCTTTCTCCCTCTCCCCCTCTCTCTCCCCCTTCTCTTTCTCTCCCTCTCCCTCCTCCCTTCCTCTCCCTCCCTCTCTCTTGCTCACCTTTCACTATTCAACACAGGCTGGTCCTGCACAACAGGCAGTGTATTAGGTACACATCTGGTCAAAAAGTCACTCCATCGGAGAGAAAATGCTGAAATAGGCATAGCAGTATGACAACCCAGTCTTCTACCGTTAGAATAACTAAAAATCCCCCTCGCCTTTTTTAACTGGCCCTCAGTCCCATCATCATCCTGGCGCCGGGCCTGAACACAGGGGTCATGGCAGGTAATCAATGGGACCGGTTTATTTATCTTTGGTTCCCGTAAGAGCAGCCAGGAGGATCCTCATCCGTTTCCCGGTGCCAATCCCATTGATAGAGATGGGACGTTCATGAGGACAGTAACGGTAGATGCAATTAAAACTCTAGCTTTTAAAACGTGCTCTCGGCTCAATTGTTGGCTCAGATTTATCGTACACATTTTCAATAAATGTTTTCAGAGAAAGTAAGACATTTGACTGGCTGAAAAACACATGGACGTTGCATTAATGGTTTTAGTGTAGTTACAACGGCAAATATGCGCGAACAAGAACGAAACAACTCTTTTTTCATAAATTGCGGGTTTCTTCTTCAAAAAATACAAACAAAGTTAATGTTTCGGAAAGACATATTCAGAAGCACTTGTGACGGACCACGTTGGGCCCAAACTCCTGGAACTCGGCGATACTAATGCATATGTCAGTGAAGGAGGGCAGGGAGGCCAGGAGGGAGCCCCCAAGCCAGGCAGAGCCGGCTAGGGGAACTGCTCCGACACAGCTCCCTCTCTGAGGGGCCAGCAGAGCAGACACCTCCTCCCCCAACCTACGGCCCATCCCTGGGAAGAGGCCCGAGCCGCCGGCCAGCACACAGTTGTCCAGCAGAAGCCCCTGGAGGTCCGTGTCGCTGTCCATCACGGAGCTCGCCAGCAGGGTGGAGAGCCCCGGGCCCACCACGCCCACCGCGTGCGGGGAGAAGAGGATCTCGGGGGCCCTGAAGCGCTCGCTGCCCAGCCGAAGCACCTGTCCGTCAGGGAGCAGGTAGTCGGCCTCGGCACGGGCCACCGTGAGGGGGGTCTCCGCGGACGGGTCGGCCGAGACGTAGCCCAGCTGTTCCTTGGCACCCTGTACGGCGTCATGCTCCTGGGCGGGGCTGGAGAAGCGGGCGGCCCCAGACAGCCTCAGCAGCTCGGCCAGGTTGGCCGTCACGTCGCGCCCCCCTAGACCCAGCTGGCGGACGGCGTGGGGGAGGCAGTGACCTTGGAACACGGGCACGGCGTGGGTGACATCAAAGCCGCAGTCGAGCACACACCCAGAAACCCGGCCCGAGGCGAGCAGAGCCAGGACGGACTGCGTGGCCAGGTGCAGACCAGGGACCGCCAGGCCTTCGAACATGAAGGCGCAGGTCCGCTCCCGGTCCGCGGGGGGCGAAAGCGGGAACTCCGTGAGCAGAACCGGCTGCTCGCTCGAGGACACGTGCAGGAGTGTGGTGAACACGCTCTCCAAAGCCATCTCCATGTCGCCCCAGGACAGCACCCTGCCTCGCTCCATGTGGCGGAGCACAGAGACGGTGTCTCTCCTGTGCCAGGCCTCATCGCCAAAGTACAGCTCCTCTTCCCCGCTTGATATGGAGCGGCCAATGACGTTTTTGGAAACGTGGCTTGGCTTAAGCTGCCCGGATACGCCTGCTTTTATTTGGTCAGTGCCGTAGTCCACAACCACGGGAGGCAGCAAGAATGCCATCACTCATGAACGAGTAAGTAAAACCGGACTGGAAAAGTAAAGCAGCAAACAAGGCAAGCCGTGTCCTTGATTTCTAATAGATCTGACTAAAATACTGGGCGTGTATTGAGAACACTTTAGTTTTATGAAGACTATTGTGACGTCACAATCTGTGACCCCGGTTCAGAATGAATGGAATAATAAAAATACTACAGACAATTTACCTAGTAACAAAGTTTCTATATATTCGGATATAAACATTCAGGCAATTCTATTAAAAATTATGTATTTAAAAAAACAACATGACAGCAATCAGAACACATTAGAATCATCGTTTTATTTGCAATTCTTAATGTCTTGCTTTTAAACAATGTCAATCGAACCCCCCATTTTTTATTTGTTTATGCAAATGCCACTCACACGGTTTAAATGTGTACGATGCCACGTTTGTAATTGGTTTTTACTTTGTTTGTATCCATTTTAGTTTAATACATTTCTGAATTTAGGAGACAGCAGCAAGATATGTTGCTCCTGTACAGCAAAAGCTACTGCTAACATGGGCTAACTAGCATCATTTCAGCTAATATTTTCCTGTGCAATTGTTCAAATACTGCCTGTTTGTAAGCCAGGAAACACACACTTAGAAAGAGGGACTCCAGGGACAAGTTTGACTTGACAAGCAGCCAGGGAGTGAGCCTGATTTTAGATCTACTTACAGAAGCTATAACCCTGATCATGCTTGGTGGTGACTACATTTTTTCTTTATTAGGCAAATTCCTTCCTTCTGACATCATACATACTTGACTTAACTTGGCATGCTCCTAAAGAGAGTGACCAAAATGTTGACATTTATTGCTAAGACCCTAATTCTGGCTCTTAACTCTATGAGTGGAACTGGCCAATAGAGGATTGAGGAGCCACGCTGAATGCAGCCAATCGCTTACTTGTCGCAAAACATTCACACACCTTGGTCGGGTAAGAGATTTAGCAATCCCTCTAAAGTTAGTTTATATACAGGTATACACAAAGCCAGGCTTTTCATTCGCTCACTACCTCCCGTAACCTGCAAGCTATTTATGTAAATCCATGTTGAGAATAATGTTCATGATTAATGATGAAAAATGTGTATTGTTTTTGTTGAATGGCATTAGAGGATTTGTGGTTCCAATTTATAAAACAAACATTCATACACCGTCAGTGTACAAAATAGTATTGCACGAAAGAGAAAATAGTTCTGAAATGTACCTAAACAATTTACCCTGAGCATCTACGCCAATGTTCTTCTCTCCGAAGTTGTTTTCAGTGACTTTATTGAACTTTCTACAACTGTGCATGTACAACTTATAACGAGAGTCAAGGAGCAAAAATGATTGCGCCCCAGTCGGGAAATACGAGACCAATCAATAACTTCAGACAGCGCAGACGGTTTGTAATCTACATTTTAATGATGATTATACATTTTACTCACTCACTATATATATATATTTATGTAGTTCATTAAAAATATATATATTTTAAATACCACGAACCACTGTCACCTCAAATGTCAACAGTCCAAATTCAGGGAACATCTAAAATTATAAAAGAGCCAAAAAAAAAGAGAGAATGAAACGTCTGTTTGGCCATTTGATTTGTACACGACCTTCCAGATTGAACGGATTCATGTGAATATTTCTGCTCGGATAGTGTTGCTTCCAAATAGTGTTGTCACACCCCGCTCGTTAGGAGGTGACAAAGAGGGAGACAAGTCAGAGTCTTGAGGTAACAATTATTCATTCTCAAGCAAACAAAGCATGTATCACGCTCAGCCAGAGCCAAAACAAAGAGCGCCAGCACACCAACAAACCAGGAGTGCCAGCCAAACAAGAGAGAGACGTGGGAGCAAGGCACAGCTTAAATACCCAGGCCCCAACCAGGTACAGGTGTTCCTACTTACTGGCTCCTCCCCTTTCCTTCCAACCTGCAACAGAAACACAAGAACAAGGACACAGCAGAGAAAAGGGAGACGAGGCCGTAACAGTATGCAGTATAACAATAGTGTAATTTGCTGCTGGGTGTTTGCTGGCAAGGACGGGGATTTTACGGATTTGCATTTCCCCTGTTTATTTGAATAGTTAAAATATATTTAAAATAAATCAATAATATAAATGAATAGACTACATTAAAAAAAAGGTATTTGTTTATTAATATACGGTGCCTCGAAAAAATTTACCATATACAAATGTACAGGGTAAAAATAGTATGTTTTTATTTTGACATAATTTTCCACGATTTATACTTACAGTAAACATTGTTGTCACCTAGGGGAATAACAATGGCAGTTGGATGCTGTGAGGCATCTATTAGATAGCCCTCATGGTGTACGTAATGTGATGTTCATAATCTACATACAATCTTTTTATAAAAATGTTATTTCCTTCTCAAATGTTTTTTCTATCTCGGATCATTATGACATTGAATATTCCCTATTGCTGAAGGGCTGAATGCCATGTTTTTTTCCAAGTGTAGAGGTAAAACTCTCGGGTCGCCTGGTAGGGATAGGCCACTGATTCTTCACCGCTTAACTTGTCCTTTCGGACTGTTTACCATGCCAATGAAATATGGATAGGATAGGATTATTCGTTTGATGGCTGCATTTACATCAGAGAGCCACTAGAGGGCCAAGCCAGACCGAAGGATGCACCATGGCCATCATCGCTTTGTGATGTGAGTCTCCGTACAGCCGTATAAAGACCGGCTGCCATAGACTGTTTGGATGCTGTTCAAAATCTTCAGTGTCTGGTGAATGGCCGCAGGGTCAGTGAAGTGTACTGTGGGGCAGATCCATTCATCCCTTGCCTTTCTTAAAACATAACAGCCATAACCTACATGAACGGAAGCATGAAATACATTTGAAAAATCTGACCATAACCTTTAGAACAGACTGCAGAGTTCTTTACGATTAACAGCATATACCGCGTGGTCATACGGAACCCTTGTATCGACTAATCTCAAAGATCAACTCTTCTGCTGAAATGGGCATCCGCATAGGCCTACCTTTCAACCATTTTACCTATAGCTAATACACACTTACTATGTTTGCAAATTACTACCACTATGATATGCAACTTCAGGATCAGGTCCTGCATGTCTATATAACCGGAATTACAATTGGGCAACTTCCATGTCACTAATAGTTTACGGACGGTCATATTGTCATCATATTTGGTCATTCCTCTACCCTTTCTTACTTGGGATTTCGTTCATCAGTGTAGACTTTTAAAGCATATATCCATCCAGCCATTAAACTGTATTGAAAACATCGTGTTTATTATATGTTTCCTCTTCTGTTTTTTTCGTCTGTTCCTTTTGTCTTGTAGTTTTAACTTGTGTTCAGGCTGCATTTACACCAGCAAGCCACCAGAGGACGAAAAAGAGCGACGCTTGCACAAGAGCAGACAATGCAACATGGCCGTTATGAATACAGTAACTAGAGATGTCACAGCCCCTTTACAGGTATGGACAGACTAGTAATACTACAACTGTTGATGTGGCGAACTATTTTCATGAACATATATAGTGATGAATGTGACAGTACCATAGCTGCACAGCTGTTTAAACAAATTCAGATCCCACAAAGTTTTTACTGTTGGTACAATGACAGCCATTCACCTCTGCAGGAGCTCCGCTGGTGCTTAGGCTTACATATCAAGAAGTGTCGGCCAAGCATCATTGGAAAACAAAGACACTGTTGGTGGTGGAAAATTCAAATATACAGAGCAACACAAAATGGAAAGAGCAATTAAAGGGGAGAGCCTCAGGCTGCTGTACTCCATTGCATGCCATTTTAAAATATCCTAGGCATAATCCATCGGTGATTTTCCATATATCTTCAGGATTGCTTCCATATGTGCGTATTGCTGGAATTCAATGACTGTTTGGTCCTATGGCACTGGACATAGCCCCGGAGAAGAGGAAGGAGGGGTCAGATACCTCCACCCATGGCAGATTTCAATAAGGATAAGTCTGTATCCACAGTAGACCAGAGAGGTCATGAGAGGTGAACAGTGGAACATCCACATAGATACCACGTTTAAAAGTCTCCTATAGTTCCATATTAGGATTTGCATAATTATTGTTTATTTATTGCCATAGCATTTATTACAGTGGCGTAATCATATTATGCATGTTCTAGGAGTACTGGTGCACCCATGTCTGATCAGTTGGTTCGGGACTGGGTCAACCAGTTCAGTTATCACCTGTTTAAACTATACCGGGGCCATCTATGTGGCCTAGGGTATAAGTATTCTGTGCACACCCTGCTGTGGCTCTCAATCTAGGTAGTGAACCACTATCATCCTGGGTAGTGGTGTGCATAGGAGGGCCCATGGACAAACACGTCATATTATATTTGTCCGTGACGGTGTTATGATTTAACTCTGAATAAATTATTACAAAATGATGTTACATACTAAAATAACCTAAAGACTCTGTTTTCTTCTGTCCACACCAGAGATGAAGCGCCAACACATGAAAAGCAGAAGGCATTGGTCAGTCACTGTGTCCTTTGTAGCAGCAAAGCAGACAACCAGAGCTATGTATACTGCAGTCCCTCCCGTTCAGCAAGGCTAGCTCTGGGATTGGTTGGTTTTAATGACTAACAGGAGACTGGCCCACTCCTTCATCCCATTAGGGTTCAAATGGACCAGTCTCAGGCGTAGGGCCGCCCTCTGTGAGGACATGAATGACTAATCCACAAACTATTAATCATTTAGTGAACGTAGTGGCGGCTGGCCATGAACGAACACACACACACACACACACACACACACACACACACACACACACACACACACACACACACACACACACACACACAGACACACACACACACACACACACACACGGAAAATGTCAGGCAAATCCCTGTGCTAGTTTACATGATAGGTACTTCCCAGGGTACCCATAGATAATCCTCCATCAATGTAAGTGAATGAGAAAGATTAAAGCTGGCCATTAGTAAGGTGGGGCCAGACAGCTCCATTCAGAATAATTACTGTCTCCCTAATGAATGGGTACCAAGGCTCTCAAACGCAACACCAAAACATACTCAGGACAACACATTGAATGTGAACACAGAAGCACACTCAGAACAACACATTGAATGTAAACACAGGCACACACTCAGGACAACACATTGAATGTAAACACAGGCACACACTCAGGACAACACATTGAATGTAAACACAGGCACACACTCAGGACAACACATTGAATGTAAACACAGGCACACACTCAGGACAACACATTGAATGTAAACACAGAAAGAACCAGACACTGCATGTCCCTCTCCTCCTCTCATTTCTGTGTGTGTGTGTGTGTGTGTGTGTGTGTGTGTGTGTGTGTGTATGTGTGTTTGAGAGGTTGGGGAATGGTTCTTGAGCAGCCCGAGCATGCATAGATTAACTCAATATCTATTCTCAAGCTAGTCAGCAGAATTTCATGAGATTATTTTAGGAGAGGATTATTCACAGAGCAGCTTCAAATCATCACCGGCCTTAGGCCGTTCTCATGTTTCTTCATCCATGTTCCAGATACCAGGAGAAGGCTTGGAGAGGTCACTCAGAGGTCATGCAGCCCAACCAACTCACTGTGACCCCTAGAAATGAGAGGATAGACAAAGAAAAAGTAGACTTGCATTGTTTTTCACAGAGAAATCAAACGGTGCACCTACCAAAGTGGGACCTAGAACTCAAAACTGAGTAGAATACAATAGAATATAATAGAAGAGATATCTTGTAGAGGCCATTCATTTTATGATCTGCTGGCGGCTGTGTCCCTTTTAAGTGCCAAACTGACTCAGCATCTATGATGTAGACTGTGACAACAGATTAGTACTGTGGTATACAAGTAGTCTGTCATAAGGCTCGACTTAGTCCCATATAAGCACTTTAGGCAGTGAACGGTATGTTCAAGCTACCAAAGACTGAATACATTCTGAAATATTCAAACAGCTGAACTCGACCTCCTGGACTTTTAGAAAGAGGAAGAATACATAAAACCAGATCTATAACTTCCTTATCAATGCGTTGTTTAACTCAACAGGGAACCAAACTAAACAGGTAACTTATTAGAGAGAGAGAGAGAGAGAGAGAGAGAGAGAGAGAGAGAGAGAGAGAGAGAGAGAGAGAGAGAGAGAGAGAAATGATATATATACTGTATATAGAGAATCAGAGACAGAGAGAGAGAGAGAAAGAGAGAGAGAGAGAGAAAAGGAGAAAGAGAAATTATATATATATAGGAGAGAGAGAAATCCACCAATGAGAATGAGTCCCTTAGGTGGAAACAGCTAAATATAGTGAGCGAGAGTGTTTTTGATGTGCCAATCAAAATGGCTAAAAACGCCTTCTTACTGTTTGACACACATTTACATGCATGGTGTAGCATAGTGCACAATTTTTAATCTTTAGTAACTCCTAAAATTCTGCCTTTCCAGCTCCCTTTGTTACATTCATATTGTTTACGTACTGTATGTAGTATACAGTATAATAATGTAATATAATAATAATCATACTGTAGAGGTTTCCTCTTTAGGTAAATCTGGCTTGCTTTGATATATTTTATTCCGATTAAAGAATAACTAGTTCTCAAAACTCCACTGTGGATGAAATGGGATTTTATAGATTATACATAGTCTCTGTGACTTACCATATCAACCTCTGGCAAAGAGGGGGGAAATGTGTTCAAAGAAGCAGGAGCAGAGGCACACACACATATGTATTTATGTGTGTGTGTGTGTGTGTGTGTGTGTGTGTGTGTGTGAGAGAGAGAGCTTGTGTGTGAGAGAGAGTGTGTCTGCACAACCCAGACCAGGCAGCAGTTAAAATGGTGACTCTCGCATGGTGCACTGGTGAGGCAAGGACCCCAATGGTTTTGATTGATCCACAAATAATAATACATTTAATTAATTTACCACTTTTCAAGACACAAAGTTTGTATAGACATACATGTTACTTACAGATTGGTAGTCGCAAATGAACGTAAAGAAATAACCTATATAAGACGCTCTCAGAGCGCTCAAAATCTAGCATAGTATAGTAGTTATCAAATTGATAACTCCCGTGATTGTTATTACTGCACTTCACAAACCTCAACCATGTAAGAGAAAGGTTCGGGGTGGATACGTTTCATTGGACCAGACTGTACAGAGCAGTACGTTTCATTGGACCAGACTGACAGAACAGTACGTTTCATTGGACCAGGCCTACAGAACAGTACGTTTCATTGGACCAGACCGTACAGAACAGTACATTTCATTGGACCAGACTGTACAGAACAGTACGTTTCATTGGACCAGATTGTACACAACAGTACGTTTCATTGGACCAGACCGTACAGAGCAGTACGTTTCATTGGACCAGAATACAGAACAGTACGTTTCATTGGACCAGACTGTGCAGAACAGTACATTTCATTGGACCAGACTGAACACAACAGTATGTTTCATTGGACCAGACTGTACAGAACAGTACGTTTCATTGGACCAGACCATACAAAAACAGTACGTTTCATTGGACCAGACTACAGAACAGTACGTTTCATTGGACCAGACTACAGAACAGTACGTTTCATTGTAAGCGGCTGCAGCCTGATAGTGATCAGTCAGTCGTGGCTCTCAGGGCTGATGGTGCTGATGAGCACGGCCCATCCCCCTTCACGTTGTCATGGCGAGGGTCACCTTGTCTCCGTCCGGGATGACGGCTTCACGGTCTGCTCTGTGTTCGCCTCCAGCCACAGAGAGGGACAGACGCGCGACGCTAAGGAAAGTGTTTCCAGCCATAAACAATTCATTAGTGCCTCGCTGGCTGAGGCAAAGTGGCTTAGCCCAGCCAAGTCAATCCATCAATTCCTGCTCAACACAAGTGATCTCATCCCAGAGCATTGATCCTTCAAGTAGAATGCCCCTTCCATCGCTGTGTGTGTTTTAGTGCGTGTGTGTGTGTGTGTGTGTGTGTGTGTGTGTGTGTGTGTGTGGGTGTGTGTGTGTGTGTGTGTGTGTGGGTGTGTGTGTGTGTGTGTGCCAAAGCTTTTACATTAGCCTTTATGTTTGCATGTCATCAAGGAATTTTCCCCAACACACACCACATCACACACACACACACACAATTGCACACAGGCACATAATTACACACGCACTCACCAAACACAGACATACACAGACAAAAAAAAGGCAGGAATAAAGGTATAAAACCTTCCAAAATGTAATTCCTGTTGCACCGTACCTTACTGGTTCATACCTAATAGCTCATACTTCACTACAGACTTATTTATCTAATATTTACTAGTGGTAACTTCTAGTGTAGGGGTCACAACAATAGAAAGAAACATTTGTTCAAGAAAAAGGCTTTCTAAAATATGTCGATCATTTTTGTTCAGAGATATTGAATGAGGAATTTGAGATTTACCAAAACTTTTGCATTTTATTTCTGGAATTGGATTCTAATTTTGGGAAAGAAACTCCTCAAATAT
Organism: Aplochiton taeniatus; assembly: GCA_017639675.1. Taxonomy (NCBI): domain Eukaryota; kingdom Metazoa; phylum Chordata; class Actinopteri; order Galaxiiformes; family Galaxiidae; genus Aplochiton; species Aplochiton taeniatus. Next base: position 11,289,888 of record CM030190.1, read on the forward strand.
TGGTTTCCTCTGAAGCCGTGGAGGGAGAAATATTTTCTCTTTTGAAAGGATTAAGTTCTATTTTTGGCTGTTATTCCTTGAGTGCTTGGATTGAAGAGCTTTTTGGAGATAACACACACACACACACACACACACACACACACACACACACCAACACACGCAGACTATCCCATATTCATAAAGTCATCCGGTCCACATCACACCTTGTTGACATATCCGTATCGCAGACGACCGGTCCCTGTCTGTCATTTACTGTTGCTCATGCTCTGCATCCCCGAGTTCCGCCATTTTGAAATCAACCGGCTGAAAGTTTCATGAGAGAGTCCATCTCCTGGCAGGCTGAGGCGGAGGCCTCCTCTGGGTGGGGACAAGCTGCCAACACCACTGACAGCTCTCTCTGTATTCTGCACACTTAAGGCTCTGTCCCAGACGAACATGACACATCCAGCAAGGATGGACAGACGTAAAAGGATATACTGTGGGACTATAGGTACTGTGGGTGGGACTATAGGTATTCTGGGTGGTACTATAGGTACTGTGGGTGGGACTATAGGTACTGTGGGTGGGACTATAGGTATTCTGGGTGGTACTATAGGTACTGTGGGTGGGACTATAGGTACTGTGGGTGGGACTATAGGTATTGTGGGTGGTACTATAGGTACTACCCATGGTACTGTGGATGGTACTATAGCTACTACCCCTGGTACTGTGGGTGGTACTATAGCTACTGTGGGTGGTACTATAGGTACTACCCCTGGTACTGTGGGTGGTACTATAGGTACTACCCTTGGTACTGTGGGTGGTACTATAGCTACTGTGGGTGGTGCCATAGCTACTGTGGGTGGTGCTGTAGCTACTGTGGGTGGCACTATAGGTACTACCCCTGGTACTGTGGATGGTACTATAGCTACTACCCCTGGTACTGTGGGTGGTACTATAGCTACTGTGGGTGGTGCTGTAGCTACTGTGGGTGGTGCTGTAGCTACTGTGGCTGGTACTATAGCTACTGTGGGTGGTGCTATAGGTACTGTGGGTGGTGCTGTAGCTACTGTGGCTGGTACTATAGCTAGTGTGGGTGGCACTATAGGTACTGTGGGTGGTGCTATAGGTAATGTGGGTGGTGCTATAGGTACTACATACTGGTACTACTACAACTGGCTCATGTACATAAAGATTCTCCAGGATAGATCAAATTCAATCAAAGGTTTTCATAAGGACAGTTAGTCTAAATTGTAATTCAAACAAGAATGTGTGTTCATCATCCTAGACAGTATAGGCTGCTGGAGGAGTAATATGCTACAATCAATGCCTATATTATTAGTTTGATATTTAAGCCCTATTGTATAATAGATACCGTACATTTTGCATGCTGTTTAGAGACACATCTTTGTATTTTAATAATTCAGTCAGAATTAGAGAAACACTATTTATGAATTTCATAAAATAGTTGAACACTTCAGTGTGGTAGCTATTTCAGAGGTTCCCTGTCAGAAACAGAATCAATTTATTCTGCGAGTTACACAGTGTAGAAAGGGAGCACAACGCTGGCTTCTCAATCTTCGAGCTCATCCATATTGTACTGGCAGAAAAAAAGTAGTGGGACAATGCTGGGGTGGGGTTTGGCTAAGGTAAAGAAATATGAACTACTAATACTACTACTATTACTAATACTTTACCAAGGTAAAGAAATATTAACTACTAATACTACTACTATTACTAATACTTTACCAAGGTAAAGAAATACTAACTGCTAATACTACTACTATTACTAATACTTAACCAAGGTAAAGAAATATTAACTACTAATACTACTACTATTACTAATACTTTACCAAGGTAAAGAAATACTAACTGCTAATACTACTACTCTTACTAATACTTTACCAAGGTAAAGAAATACTAACTGCTAATACTACTACTATAACTAATACTTTACCAAGGTAAATAAATACTAACTACTAATACTACTACTATTACTAATACTTTACTAACGTAAAGAAATATGAACCCAAAATAACACATACAGACATACCAACACAGAGAGACGTGGTTGGCGTACAGGCCATTTAAAATCCAGTAAACAAAGAACTGTGTGCTGTTAGTGTCACGGCCTGGACATTGAGGGCTTGATTAAATTATTGTTTGCACCTGCCTCTTGTTCTCTTGTGTAGGTTTCCTGTATTTTCATTGGTTATTGGTTTGCCCTGGTCATCTAGGTCCGGTTTCTTGTGTTGTCCCTTTGTCGATCCGTTGTTTGTTACGTGCCTCTGGTGCCTCTGTATTCCTGCATTTTTGATTAAATAACTCTGCTCCTTTTGTGTTTGGGTCTGCATTCCTGTTTGGTGGTGATAGTTAGTTACTGAAAGTGTTTCGTTTTGGATCTTTGGCAGAAAGGTTGGTTGGTTCAGTCATGGTGACAGAATCCTCAAATAAAAAATGAAATACAACTGCAATTCACGAGTTAAAGACTTCAAATCCCAAAACGGGTTGTACTGTCACTAAAACCAATGTTTAGTTCTCAATATTGCACTACACAATGCCTTCAAATGTATTCACAACAGTAAAATGTTATACGATGTAATGTAATCCAATATACCTGTTTCAATATTTATTATCTGATTAACTTGAGTTATTCTTTGCTGACTGTAAGTTACTACAGGCGGACCCTGATGAACGACTCTGTCTTGTCTTTGTGTGTGTGTGTCAGACTAGAGCTGCTCCCAAATGTGTTCCCTCAGCCTGAGGTAGCGTTTCCCCTTTCCCTCCACCAGGGGCGCTGTAGATCCATCTCATCCCACAGAGCTCAGTGTTCTGTGTTGACCTGCTTTTTGATGAGTGGGAGGGTATTGGATTGTTGTAAAGACTGCATTTCCCGACTGTTGATCTCCAACAAAAATGGCACTGTGATGCGTTGCGGATGTTTAGTTGCGTTCATGTTCTATTTTTTATGGCTTTTTAAAGAGCAATTTGGTGAGCCATGTTTGCTTTACCTGAGCTGAGTTGTTTGTAATAATGTGATTAGACAGATAGCCTGGTGATGCAGCCTGGCCTCTACGTCTCTCTGTGCTGCAGCAGCTCATGCTGGGGCCGTCGTTTGCTGTGTGTGTGGAGGGTCCAGCGGGCTGGGTGTTACCTGTCTAGAGTGGGGATGTCTTCTGCTTTCTGCTGTGCCCTTTGTCTGCTGTGGTGTGTTTCTACTGCCCTTTCCTTTCCTGATGGGACCCCTCCTCCCTGGATCCCCCCATAACAATCGCATGACTGGATCTAATGCAGCGTTAGCATTGGACAGTCCCTTGCAATGTTCTAATACTCTCCAGCCCCCCCACGCATACACACACACAACCTCCCTCCTCGCCCCCTACTGACTGCCCCTTCAGCCTGTCTGCCCCCAGGACCCCCCCTCCGAAGCTGTGTGGGTGGGGAACGTTGCTTTCCTTGAGTCACTGGAGGTGATTGATGTGTGAGATGTACGTGTATGACAATTTTTTGTCTATGTCACACACACACACACGAGCGTCTCTCATCAGGTCTTGGAGAGGGAGTTTTCAGACACAAAAAGGATCACGGCGTAAAAGAGGAGAAGGAGCCGAGCTGGCAGGATGAGTCAGAGGAGAGACTGGAGAGATGATGTAAGATGAACCTTGGGAGCTGGTAAACCGGAGACAAGGTGACAGGGGAACAGAGAAGTCTGTTTGAAGCTATTTACTCTGTTCACTTCAAGCTAATGACTCATATTGAAGATTTCCTGAATGACAGCTTAAACTACACTTCAGTTCTGGAACACAGGGAGCTGTTTTGGAGTAGAAGTAGATTTAATAAAACCTTAACCATGTTTGTCCAAAACGCCCGGCAATTGTCTAATAAAACACATTGGATTGTTATGCTCACACCTACAAATACAGTATTTGCGCGTGTTGGCGTGTGTGTGTTGGCGTGTGTATTGGCGTGTGTGTGGGTGTGTGCGTCCTTGTGAATGTTGTTGTGACCCCCCCCCCCCAAATCCAGCTTGTCCTTACATCAGCACATCCTCCGTCTTGTGTGTTAGTGCTGTGTTGGCGTGTGTGTTAGTGCTGTGTGTTAGTGCTGTGTGTTGGTGGTGTGTTAGTGCTGTGTGTTAGTGCTGTGTTGGCGTGTGTGTTAGTGCTGTGTGTTAGTGCTGTGTGTTGGTGGTGTGTTAGTGCTGTGTCTTGGCGTGTGTGTTAGTGCTGTGTGTTTGTGCTGTGTGTTAGTGCTGTGTGTTAGTGCTGTGTGTTGGCGTGTGTGTTAGTGCTGCGTGTTTGTGCTGTGTGTTTGTGCTGTGTGTTAGTGCTGTGTGTTGGCATTGTGTTAGAACTGTGTGTGTCCACCTGTGCAGTATTGCTCTGCCAAATGCCGACACAACAGAGAGACAGAGAGACAACTGCTTAGGACGGGCTGACAGTAACCATGTCACTACCATGGCAACGGATGCTCCATTTTGGCCCTAACCTTTTTACTGTCCTCCTTCAAACGGTCATCGCTCGTTCTCTGGACCCCCCCCACCCCCCCTCCCCCCATCTCCAAACAGCCTCCAGTCTGTCTCAGAGCTGTCCATGGTGCTGGAACCCTGAGTCTCAACTTACAGAGGCAGGGGAGGAAAGGGTGACAGACCAAGGAAGGCAAGAGAGAGAGAGAGAGAGAGAGAGAGAGAGAGAGAGAGAGGATGGGAGGGTGAGGGATGGGGAGGCAGCACGCGAGATTGTGTGTGTGTGTGTGTGTGTTGTGGGGGTGAAGTGAGGATGGGAGCGAGGGAGCGAGCAAAAGAGAGAGGGAAAGAGAAAGAGCAAGCGGGAGCTTTGGTGAGCGCGCCGCTCAGAGGAGGAGGAGGAGGAGGAGGGGGAGGAGACTAGCAGGGAGGAAGGAAGGGAATGGAGGACGATCGGCACACACACACACACACACACACACACACACACACACACTGTTGGGCTTTAGCCAGCCGCAAGTTAGCGCTTTGAACTATAGGATTAATCTACTACTGCTGCTCGAAGCCTGCCTGACGAGAGGATTGTGACGGAGTCGGCGGAGGAATACACACACACACACACACACACACACACACGTCGTCCATCTCTCGGGAAGATGCTACGGACACACACACCGTCGACAAGTCCCTTTCTGCTGCGGACGCCTGTCGCGTAGATCTCTCTCTCTCTCTCTCTCTCTCTCTCTCTCTCTCTCTCTCTGTCTCCCTCTGTCTCCCTCTGTCTCCCTCTGTCTCTCTCTCTCTCCCGTGTGGAAGCGTCTCCAAGCGTGTGGATCGGGCTGCGCGTGTGTGCGTGGAGAGGAAGGAGGGGGGGGGGGCCGGGGAGATCAGGGAGAGGGACAGGAGCGGCTGTCACACACCCTCCCGCGCTCCCGCACACACACACACACGCCGACAACGGGAAACGGGCAACGGCAGGCGGAGGAGGAGGAGCGCCGGCGCGACGAGCGGGGGAAGCGATCGACGAGGCTCTCCGGGTTGCCGTGGCAGCCGCACCGCCGCAGCCGACGGCCGTTTCCAGGGGCGACCGTTGCACCAGGGGATGCCGGCGGCCGTGTGTCTCTGAGCCCCGAGAGGGAGGCGCAGAGGAGCCACCACTCCCAGCCCGGAGCGTGCAGGCAGGGCTGGCTCAGTCCCCTCCTGCCCGTCGCCGCCAACCCAGACCTCCATTTTCTACCAGCCATCAGAGATCTGCCCCCCCCCCCCGCCCCCCCCCCCCCTACCCCCTCCCCTCCCACCCTCCCTCATCAACAGCACGGACTCGGCGACGCCAAGATGACGACGGTCTCGTCCCTGCTCCTGGAGCCCGATGATTCCCCGCAGCCTCTGAGCCAGGCGGCCCCCTCCTGCTCCGTGGCCCGGCCGTGAGCTGCTCTCTGACGCCCCCCCTAACCCCCCTCCCCTGCCACCGCTGCTTTACCAGAGGACTGCCTGAAGCTCCCCCCTGGTCTCCCTTCCCCTTTTCTGGCGTCCAGGACTGACCGAGCCCTCCTAATCTGGCTCCAACACCACCCAGCCTCGGTGAGTAGCACTGCCTGCTAGCAGCTGAGCGCTAGCGGCGGGCTTTTGTTTGGCGTTCCGCTCTGTTTGTCCGTCTGCCTGCTCGCTGTCCGGTGCTCTCTCACCCACACCGTTTGCTCCTCTACAGACGGCTCATATTTAGCGACCGTCGGCTGCTTGTGATCCTATTTCGTAGTTCACAAAGTGGCAGAGAATGTTGTATGATTCACTTTAGCCACCGTCAGATTTCCGATCTGTCACTTCCATCTCCCATTGATTATCCCTATCGGTGGAAGAAGCTCTCGTTCCCAAACCACTGCAGATAAAAAAAATAATAATAACTCACGCCTCCTTCCGCCAGGCGGAACGAATGCGTTTCCAAGCGATGAATTAGGAACTCCCTCTGCACATTATGTCACCCTCCGCTGTGAGATGCTGTTGCCTGGAAACGGCTGAGCTCACTCCTCGTTCCATTTTTAGAATGCAGCTGTGACTCGTTAAGGAGCGCTGGGAATAAGAAGCTATGGAGTGGGGGAGAGGGGGAGGAGAGGAGAGGGAAAAGGAGTAAGAGAGTGAAATGGAGAATTGGGCCAAAGATTAAAGCTGAGAGTGTGGAAAGGAAAGGAGGAGGAAAACATGAATCATACAAGGGGAGGGGTGGGGGTGGGGTGCAACGTCTTTACAACCTGCAGCGTTACATACAGACCTGTGTGGCTGGGTGAAACACACACACACACACACACACACACTGACCCTCCCCCTCAATGCTCCAGTTAACCCTTCCCTTCCCCACACACTATCCAAACAGAAGAATACACTCTCTCCTGCTTTGGCCTGCAGGAAGAGGGCCTGGCACCGTGTTGACCTGTCCTCCTGGAAGCGGCTAACTAGCTGGCTGTGCAACCCCCATCGGGCTCCAGCCCAAACCTTTCACACTACCCCTGCCTTAACCCCCCCACTCTCCCTCTCTCTCTCTCTCTATGTATCTGTCTCTGTCTTTCTCTCTTTCTCTCCCCAGCTCTCTCTCTCTCTGTCTCTGATTCTCTACATACAGTATATATATCATTTCTCTCTCTCTCTCTCTCTCTCTCTCTCTCTCTCTCTCTCTCTCTCTCTCTCTCTCTCTCTCTCTCTCTCTCTTTCTCTCTTTCTCTCTCTGTCTCTGATGCTCTATATACAGTATATATATAATATCTCTCTCTCTCTCTCTCTCTCTCTCTCTCTCTCTCTCTCTCTCTCTCTCTCTCTCTGTCTCTGATTCTCTACTTACAGTATATATATAATTTCTCTCTCTCTCTCTCTCTCTCTCTCTCTCTCTTTCTCTCTCTCTCTCTTTGTCTCTGATTCTCTATACACCCACACACTGCCTCTTGCCTGATGCACGCAGCATCCACAGACAATGGCAGAGAGTGAAACATTTAGAGCGAAGGGAGGAAAATAAACCTGCATGACGACATTGAACCTGGCATGATGCAACCAGGACTCTGATAGAGCGGCCCCTTAGCCAATTAGAACAACTGTCTGAGGTATCTACGGGCGTGGCTAACTCTGATTGAGCGGCACCTTAACCAATCAGAACTGCCTGTGGTGTCTACGGCCGTGGCTAACTCCGATTGACCCCCAACACAGAATACTCTCCAACTATCTCCACTGCTCTTTAAACACATCCACACTGTTCTGCTTCTAGATGCTTAGGGATATTGAGCTACACCATGCTTGGTGTTATCCAGAAAATAACTCATGGTTAAAATTCTCACATAAGCTTGAACAATGATACATTACAAATGACACCAATATTCGCAAGAAAACGGAAAAATAACCTGCAATTTAAAACCCTGGGCGTCAGCAGAGATACTAACACGTAAACGCCCCGCCCCTGACCGCGCCATTATTCAAATCCCTCTCCACTCCATCCAAATTCCCTCAGCAACAATTTGCGGGGCCAGCTGTCAGAGCCCGGGTGCTGTGAGGGGGTTCGGCGAGCATGCTTCCCGTCGGCCTGAACGCCACGCTCCTTCAGCCCGCTAACGCTGCCCTGCGCTCCCCTCTCTCGACAGTGCCCGCTGCACCGCCGGCAGGCACCATGACCTCCCGGGAGGAGGGGGCCTCCTTCAGCCGCTTCTTCCAGTACGTCGAGGACAGCGGCCTGCGCGCCTACGACGGCCTGGTCATCCAGAACGCGTCCGACATCGCCCGCGAGAGCGACCGCGTGCGCAACGAAACCAACTGGGCCTACCTCCAGGAGAAGCACGAGAAGAAGAGGAGACAGGATGACGCCATTAAGTGGTAGGAAGACCAGAGCTGCTACATCTCAGACACACAGTACATAGACTCAACCCAGACATACAGTACATAGACTCAACCCAGACATACAGCACATAGACTCAACCCAGACATACAGTACATAGACTCAACCCAGACATACAGCACATAGACTCAACCCAGACATACAGTACATAGACTCAACCCAGACATACAGCACATAGACTCAACCCAGACATACAGTACATAGACTCAACCCAGACATACAGTACATAGACTCAACCCAGACATACAGTACATAGACTCAACCCAGACATACAGTACATAGACTCAATCCAGAGATATACAGTACATAGACTCAATCCAGAGATATACAGTACATAGACTCAACCCAGACATACAGTACATAGACTCAACCCAGACATACAGTACATAGTCTCAACCCAGACATACAGTACATAGACTCAACCCAGACATACAGTACATAGACTCAATCCAGAGATATACAGTACATAGGCTCAATCCAGAGATATACAGTACATAGACTCAACCCAGACATACAGTACATAGACTCAACCCAGACATGCAGTACATAGACTCAACCCAGACACACAGTACATAGACTCAACCCAGATATACAGTACATAGACTCAATTCAGAGATACACAGTACATAGACTCAAACCAGACATACAGTACATAGACTCAACCCAGATATACAGTACATAGACTCAATTCAGAGATACACAGTACATAGACTCAAACCAGACACATACTCAGTGTTTTACACATATTTTGAAGGCATTGTGTAGTGTACAATGCCAAAATGTCTCCCTGCATGTTTGTGGGCTTGACAAAGGACAGAGGATGCTTCCTCTTCATGTGGCGGTTCCTCCCCCCCAACTTACCACCCAAAGCTTCCGAGATACAGCGACGTCCTTGAAATGGAGGGAGTGATCCTAATGAGATTTTGTCCTGTTGGGCTGGTCGGTCTGGGAGGATCGGAATGACCGTGGGGAATAGTGTGGCTACTGGAAGAGACAGACTCTGGAGCAGGGATGTGTTGTCAGGATGTCGCAGCAATCAAAGTAGATTTAGAGGAAATTCGGGATTTAAAGAATTATCTAGAACCCGTTTACAGAGCTGCTGAAAATGGCATCCGAGATCTTTGATATTGACATTATTCCATCACAAAGCCGGATAAACCAAAAAAGATCTCTTCTACTGAGGTGTCCAGTTTTAGACTTTCTGAGGACATGAGAGGGAAATACATTTAACAAGGAAAATTTGAGTGACAGCTCCTTTATCTGCCTGGCGACTGCCAGCTTAGAGCCAATCAGTTACCAGATGTCCAGGGGAAGGAGGCAGAGCTTCCTGGACATGAAGGTGTTGAGCTTTGTGTGGAAAGCCCTATTTCACTTACTTCGCAAATACGTTGTTATATTTGTTATACAAAACATGAACACACACACACACACACACACACACACACACACACACACAAACACACTCACACACACACACACACACATACAAAGACACAAACGTATGTCATACAGATATGAATCATAACAAAAGATAAAGTGCAGGAGAACAACGTGACTGTGGTAATGTGTTTACAATATGTGTTCTTGATGCAGGTGCGTCTGAGGTCATGGTTTTGCATGCGTGTATTTCCATATATTTGCCTCACCACAAATCACTAACCTGTATATCAACAGGATTGGGAATAATCAACATACATCCCAGTTGGGTATGGCATGCCTATATGGAGTCTGTACGGTGCAACTCGGTGTACCTCCAGCCATTGATCTTTACCTTAATGAAAGATTAAATAAATAGATTAAACAAAGTCTTCCTTTTCTTTTCCATTATTGGGTCAATATGTGCCAGGCAGAGGTGTAGATCTAGTGCAGCTCCTCCCTGAGCCTCTGATGGAGTGTGGCGATTCTCCCAAGCTTTGAATCTCTCTCCCTTTGTCTCTATTCCTCCATTCTTTCAATCTCTTTCTCTTTCTCCTTCTCCTTCTCCTTCTCCTTCTCCTTCTCCTTCTCCTTCTCTTTCTCCTTCTCCTTCTCTTTCTCTTTCTCCATCTCTTTTTCTTTTTCCTCCTCCATCTCCTTTTCTTTTTCTTTCTCCCTCTCTTTCTCTTTCTCTTCCCTCCCTCTGTCTACCTGTTCCTCCCATCTCTACCATACGTGACCCGGCTCTCCATCTTACTCCCTGCTTGCACACCCATTCCGTGCGCTCTCTCCAGACCTGCCCCCACTTGACTTTTCCTCAAAGCTATTCCGATTCCCATGCCGGCCCTCCTCTCCTCTCCACCCCTCTATCCGTCCCTCTCCATAGTGCCCTCTCTTGTTCCCCAGCTTCCCCTCTGTGGCCTCCTTACCTCCATCAGCAAGCGCCTCCTGTTGACCCCAGGATGCCAGGCCCGCTCAGCCCCCCACGCCCTTCCTAAAAGGGCAGCCAGGGACTTCCTCTCAGCCCCCTCACCCCCTTCCTACAGGGAAAGCCAGGGGCTCCCTCTCAGCCCCAACACCCCCTTCCTAAAGGGGCAGCCAGGGGCTCCCTCTCAGCATCTCTCGGCCCTGAGCTCCACGTTGATCCGTCTTGACAGCCAGATTGGCCCGGTCTCCCCTCCCGGCCCGGTCTCCCCTCCCGGCCCGGTCTCCCCTCCTGGCCCGGTCTCCCCTCCCGGCCCGGTCCCTCTTCCTGGACCGGTCTCCCCTCCTGGCCCGATCTCCCCTCCCAGCCCGATCTCCCCTCCCGGCCCGGTCTCCCCTCCTGGCCCGGTCTCTCCTCCTGGCCCGGTCTCTCCTCCTGGCCCGGTCTCTCCTCCAGGCCCCGGTCTCTCCTCCTGGCCCGGTCTCTCCTTCTGGCCCGGTCTCCCACGCTACCGTCTTTCTGGGGCCCTGGCCTGTCTTTCTGGGGCCCTGGCTGGCCCCCCTCCCACGGTCATCCCTTTCTCCTCCCCTCCTTTCCTCTCCCTCTCTCCGCTCCCTCTCTCCTCTCCTTCTCCCTCTCCCTCTCTCCTCTCCTTCTCCCTCTCTCTCTACCTCTCCCTCTCTCCTCTCCCTCTCTCCCTCTCTCCCTCTCTCCTCTCCCTCTCTCTTCCGCTGACAAAGAGGTGACCATACAGATGCTGGTAGAGGAGGAACCCGTCATCAATTCTATGTCAATACGCTGTTCTCTTGTTTTATGAACGTATGGCGTCTATCTTTCCCCATCTCTCTCTCTCTCTCTCTCTCTCTCTCTCTCTCTCTCTCTCTCTCTCTCTCTCTATCTCTATATCTATATCTCTCTCTCTCTGGGACTCTATCTCTCTATCTCTCTCTCTCTCTCTCTCTCTCTCTCTCTCTCTCTTTCGCTCTCTCTCTCTCTTTCTGCCTTTTTCTATCCCTTAATTATTCACTCTATTTTCTTGTGACGTCTTGCGCTTAGCGTTTCTCCTGCTTCTGTCTTTCTCTCGTTTTATAGCTTCCTCCCCCTCTAAATAGTTTCTTGTTCACGTTGGTGTTACTCTGCTGCTCTCTCTCTAACCCTAACCCCAACCCTTACCCTGATACGAACCCTAACCCTAAATAATCAATCGCAGCTCTCCTATTGAGAAATGCGTCACAAAATCATAACGCATAGCTACTTCTCCCATTGAGAAATGCGTTGCCTGTAATAACGCTTCTCTGTGATGGGTCTCCATTACCACCAACCTGGTTGGTCTCAAGCCATAGCCTTAGGCTTAGCCTGCTCCCGCTGCTGTTCGGTGTTATTGATTATAGCACTTACATGGGAAACTATCGTTCAACCAAATGGAATATATTTTTGTTGTGAATCGAAGAGAAATTATCCAGAATCAAGAGGCTGTTTTTCCCTTGCACTAGTGTGTGGGCCTTCGTCTGTGCTACGGGACACTTGGAAGTATGGAGGACTTTACCCGTGTGTGTGTGTGTGTGTGTGTGTGTGTTTGTGCTATTTCTATTACTCTATTACTTGGATAGTTAAGAATATCTTAACACTTTCGTTTTGTTCAGTAAGTCTTTATAAACCCTACTTTAGGCTGTTTCGTGTTCAGGGTGTGCATCCCAGCCTTATCATTGGAAAGATAGCCTTATTCCCTCCGTCAACCAGTGGTCGTCATGGTGACGTCAGCAGCCTTGAAAGTGAGACACAAGCAAGGCCGCCTTATTGTCCACATCTTGGAGACCAGCTGAAAAAGAGGTTTCCCAGCTTCAGTTGGGGCAGGGTTCACTCCGAACGACTCTTTGTCCCTGCGAATTCAGCGATGAAGGCGGCACTATTAAGGTGCGTGTCCTAACAAGTGCAACTGTGTCCTCACAGCGCAGCTCAATATCGCGACGGCTCCTTGCTGTTTTTCAAGTCAAGCCGCGTGGATGGGCTGGGAGTTAACCGAATGCCATTCTCTCTTTTTTGATCCCTTCAGATGAATTGGCCAACAGCTGGGCCCGTCAGCCAGACAGAGAGGGAACAGTGGATTCAATTCTGCCAACCAGCCATTTAGATTAGAGTGCTGTCTCACTGTAACCTTGTTATCAGCTCTAACAGGTTATGGAGGGAGAGAAGACCCGAGGGCTCTGTTTCAGTCGTAGAATCGTGGAGCCTAGAATCACTCCGCGCAATCAAGCCAACAGACAAGGACAGTCGCTAGTTAGTTCAGTTCCTAAAATAGCAAGCGCAAAAAACAGCTTCCAAATGAACGATATTGTACAGAAAACCATTGAATCTACATTTTGTACTTTGTGCTCAAATAGTACAGAATCTTTGGGACAAACTCCAAACTCTTTGCCTTAATGATGATTTCAGGGTTAGTTCTGTTGTATTATGTGCCTTAGAATGGGCCTATCTGTTTCAAACCTTCGATGGTCCCAGTTGTACTCAATGGCTGTTGATTGGCCTGTGTTAAGCTCCGTGGCTGCTGATTGGCCTGTGCTGGGCTCCGTGGCTGCTGATTGGCCTGTGTTGGGCTCCATGGCTACTGATTGGCCTATGCCTTGTGATTCCAGTCCCTTCCGTTCCGCCAGGAGTCACCAGCCTCATGGACACACGTTCACGGCACAGGGACTTCCTGCGCTAGTGTGTGTTTCAGTTTGGATGAGAAAATTGCCCTCTGTTTTGTACTCTTCATCACTAAGGTATCCACCTGCTTTGGATCTGGCGGTACTTAGTACAGAACGAAGAGAATCGATGGCTTTAAACAAACTGAACACTGGCTAAATGGTTTGAATGGCGGGTTTGTTTCTGATCTGAACAGATAGCTCCAAATGCTTCGAGCTCCAAGCCTGTTGTTTGCCATTAACCAGTAAAACAAAAGCATTTCACCATACAGCAATGACACATCACCTACACACACACACACACGCACACACACACACACACGCACACGCACCCACACCCGCACCCACACTCCAACACACCTCCCCACACACACACACACACACACATTTCTTTTTAGGTTTGCTCCTTGCACATATTGTATCCTTGTTTCTAATAGAGTGGAAATATTTCTCTGGTGTTGCCATGGCACTAAGATGGAAAAAAGCTTCTGAGGCGGCCGCTAATGGGGGTTGTGAAAACCGTGTTTGAATATGGGTTCATGCAAGTCCTGCATGCCCGCGTTTGGAGAGAAAAAATGGGGTGGCAAGCATGCCAGCTGTACGTTGGCACTTTTGTGTGCCCAGCATGCAAAGCCTGTTTGCCAGTGTTGAACTGTCACTGAACTGCGGGCTTAAATGTTATTCACCTTAAAACCCCCCCCCCCCCCCAGGTACAGTACAACTCTAGGCTGCTCCTTACAACACATTTCGCACGCACACACACACACACACACACACACACACACACACACACGCACACACGCACACGCACACACACACACACAGTGCGGTTGATTTGATCGGATAGAACTATCAACATGTAAAATGCATGTAGGTCTGCGTCTCTGTTTGTGTGTGTGTGTGTGTGTGTGTGTGTGTGTGTGTGTGTGTGTGTGTGTGTGAGAGAGAGAGAGATAGGTGAGTATTTGCATTTCCTCTGTTGCTGCTGGAGCTCCATTCTCTGCTGTCCCTAGCTTTTGTGTCTGGTTTCCAAGGGGGCTAGTTGCTAGGCAGACGGAAGGTTCTGACCAATACGTCTTTACCGACGGCCAGTCCTCCTCATAGTGACACAGGCAGGGTCTGAAGTCCAACACTAGAGTCAGTTTTACGACACTGCACATTACTACACTTACTGCACGTACATTTACAATAGCAATCAACACAGGACATATCTATGACGGATTCTGTCACTCATAATTGCACAGCAAGTTGCATACACGCATGTCAACATGCATGTACATGTGGGACCTCGCCCACCACTTCCTGAAACAGGGAATCTCGCCCAACACATGGGACTTGTAGTCCAGCTTTACAAAAAATTACGGAATCCTAACCCTACCCTAGCAATAGTCTCCCATTCCCCCTAACGTCGAAACGACTGCATAGCGCTGGGTAGAGGTGCGGTGGGTAGGAGCTGCCGAGCTAGCAGCCCAGGAGGTAGCCAAGCAGCAGCAGCAGGAGGAGGAGGGAGAGGGGGAGCAGGAGGAGGAGGAGGAGGAGGAGGGAGAGGAGGAAGAGGAGGGGGAGCAGGAGGAGGAGGAGGAACAGGAGCAGGAGGAGGAGGAAGAGGAGGAGGAGGGACCTAGTGACAGATGAGGTGGCTAATCACTCCTGAAAGCAGACGACAACAAAAAATCCACTCATCTTTTTCAATCTGTCGGCCAATTCATTGTGCTGCCATTAATCTAGCCACGGACAGACTCACACACACACACACACACACACACACACAGTCATTTATTTTCTGATTCACCGCCCCCTCACTGCCTCCCCCCTTTGCAGAAGAACCTGAAATGAACTCTCAACCAGCATAGTAACGATTGGACAGAAGCTCCAGCGTTGCCAGGCGGAGATGATAAAGCCGTGGCCTGACAATAAGAAGCAGACGACGTCACGTTTGTCCTGATGTGGCCCCGTAGCACCCTGCCAAGGGCTCGGGGCCCGGAGAGGAGGCAGGTCAGAGAGGCAGGGGAGGAGTCCTGATGTGGCCCCATAACACCCTGCCAAGGGCTCGGGGCCCGGAGAGGAGGCAGGTCAGAGAGGCAGGGGAGGAGTCCTGATGTGGCCCCATAACACCCTGCCAAGGGCCCGGGGCCCGGAGAGGAGGCAGGTCAGAGAGGCAGGGGAGGAGTCCTGATGTGGCCCCATAACACCCTGCCAAGGGCTCGGGGCCCGGAGAGGAGGCAGGTAAGAGAGGCAGGGGAGGAGTCCTGATGTGGCCCCATAACACCCTGCCAAGGGCCCGGGGCCCGGAGAGGAGGCAGGTCAGAGAGGCAGGGGAGGAGTCCTGATGTGGCCCCATAACACCCTGCCAAGGGCCCGGGGCCCGGGGACCAGAGAGGAGGCAGGGCAGAGAGGCAGGATCCCTGGGGATCCAAAAGGCTGAAAAGTGTTTGCAGTGCGGACCTTAACATAAAAGTTAAAAATGAAAGGTATATACAGAGCCTTGTAACCGAATCACAAGTTGACGGTAGAAAGGTTAAGAGCTTCATATGTGAGAGAAGTCAGTCGATGTGTAGCTGTACTGGGTTGCACTGGGTCTCTGTGTGTAAGTCATTGGGGCTGTTTGTATTGGGTTACACTGTCTCTCTGTGTGTAAGCCACTGGGGCTGTTTGTATTGGGTTGGACTGTCTCTCTGTGTGTAAGCCACTGGGGCTGTTTGTATTGGGTTGGACTGTCTCTCTGTGTCTAAGCCATTGGGGCTGTTTGTATTGGGTTGGACTGTCTCTCTGTGTGTAAGTCATTGGGGCTGTTTGTATTGGGTTGGACTGTCTCTCTGTGTGTAAGTCTTTGGGGCTGTTTGTATTGGGTTGGACTGTCTCTCTGTGTCTAAGCCATTGGGGCTGTTTGTATTGGGTTACACTGTCTCTCTGTGTGTAAGTCATTGGGGCTGTTTGTATTGGGTTGGACTGTCTCTCTGTGTGTAAGTCATTGGGGCTGTTTGTATTGGGTTGGGCTGTCTCTCTGTGTGTGTGTGTGTAAGTCATTGGGGCTGTTTGTATTGGGTTGGACCATCTCTGTGTGTGTGTGTGTGTGTGTGTGTGTGTGTGTGTGTGTGTGTGTGTGTGTGTGTGTGTGTGTGTGTGTAAGCCACTGGGGCCATTTCACTCCTTTTTATCAGGATTATGATTCTTATGCAACTGGATGAGCAGAGTTTAGGGTGTCAGGGTTTGTGTCTGCGTCATTTTGGAATATTAACAAGGCCACCATTTCATTACCATTAATAATAATAATAATAATAAATTATTTTATTCAGATAGCACTTTCCTCAGACCCAAAGACGCTTCACATAATAAGTCAACCCATACAACCCCTACAACGCCTACAACCCATACCACCCATACAACCTATACAACCTATACAACCCATACAATCCCTACAACCTATACAATCTATACAACCCATACAACCTATACAACCTATACAACCCCTACAACCCCTACAACCCCTAAAACCTATACAACCCATACAACCTATACAACCCATACAACCCATACAACCCATACAACCTATACAACCCATACAACCACTACAACATATACAACCCCTACAACCTGTAGAACCCATGGAACCCATAAAACCTATACAACCTATACAACCCATACAACCTATACAACCCATACAACCTATACAACCCATACAACCCATACAACCTATACAACCCATACAACCCCTACAACCCATACAACCTATACAACATATACAACCCATACAACCCCTACAACCTGTAGAACCCATACAACCCATAAAACCTATACAACCTATACAACCCATACAACCTATACAACCCATACAACCTATACAACCCATACAACCCATACAACCTATACAACCCATACAACCTATACAACCCATACAACCTATACAACCCATACAACCCCTACAACCCATACAACCTATACAACATATACAACCCATACAACCCCTACAACCTGTAGAACACATACAACCCATAAAACGTATACAACCTATACAACCGATACAACCTATACAACCCATACAACCCATACAACCTATACAACCCATACAACCCATAAAACCTATACAACCCATACAACCCATACAACCTATACAACCCCTACAACCCATACAACCTATACAACCCATACAACCCCTACAACATATACAACCCCTACAACCTGTAGAACCCATACAAGCCATAAAACCTATACAACCTATACAACCCATACAACCTATACAACCCATACAACCCATACAACCTATACAACCCATACAACCCATAAAACCTATACAACCTATACAACCCATACAACCTATACAAGCCATACAACCTATACAACCCATACAACCCCTACAACCTATACAACCTATACATTCAATTGTTCCATTTATTTTGATAGGTTTTTGTCTTCCCTGTGTTTACATGAGGGTACATCAACATGTATGCATCAGACCTGTTGGAAAGCTTTGTTACACATTTGGCTTCTGGACCAACCTTCTAAACCTTTCCGATTAGGAGAACTGAGATTCTCACAACTCAAAGCCATGTGTCCATATGAAACACACAGGTTCCCTGAAACCCTTTGTGTGATCCTTTTTCCTTTGAATTGTTTGAATGATTGAAATCCTTCTCTGCCTAGCCGGACGTTCCCAGTAGACGTAGCCAAAGCCTCCTTGCGGAAAAGGCAGAAAAATGCTTAATTCCAGTGCTTATTCCAAAGGTGTGGGTGTGGAAGAATTGGCTGTTCTAGACGTTGAGGCAGATTCTAGGAACTTTGTGTGACGTCTTCACGGTTTTCCAGGGATAATCTGCAAAAGTCTTGTTTTCTATTTGATAAAGAAACACGAAAGTCAAGAACTTGGAATGAATTTAGCCGTTTTTTTTTATGGATTGTTATTTTTGGTGTCTGGTGACTCTCCGAATGTTTGGCAGCATAACACTTGCTAGAAGAAAAGTCGGCAGACCATGGCAAGGGCCAAAAGAGGGGACGCATTGAAAATCTAAAATGCGACTTGATCAAAAGTCTTGGGTGGCTATTTTAATAACCTGACTCGAAGAAAGAAAATGCAAAATCATTTGCAGTTCAAAGGTGCCCACACAGCAATCAAGTTCAAGCGAATTCCTTCCCTAATTCAATGGCCGGGGTCCAGCCAACCTTTTCTAGAGCACGGAGGTTTGCCACTGCCACCTCCCATGATGCTCGCTGACAGGAAGCTGTTGCAATTACACCCAGGGAGCATGTGACCCACCGACCCACGAGGTGTTGTGTGTAAGCCTGTGGCCCCAATCGGATTCTGAACCGCATCACAATTAATCAAGGCTAGGCTGATTCAACCAGAGGGAATAAAGCTTTACATTGCTGTCATAAGTATCTTTAAAAAATATATATACAGTGGGGCCAAAAAGTATTTAGTCAGCCACTGATTGTGCAAGTTCTCCTACTTAGAAAGATGAGAGAGGTCTGTAATTTTCATCATCGTACTTCAACTATGAGGGACAAAAATGAGAAAAAAAAATCCAGGAAATCACATTGTAGGATTTTTAAAGAATTTATTTGTAGATGATGGTGGAAAATAAGTATTTGGTCAATAACAAAAGTTCAACTCAATACTTTGTAACATAACCTTTGTTGGCAATGAAAGAGGTCAAACGTTTCCTGTAAGTCTTCACCAGGTTTGCACACACACTGTAGCTGGTATTTTGGCCCATTCCTCCATGCAGATCTCCTCTAGAGCAGTCATGTTTTGGGGCTGTCGCTGGGCAACACGGACTTTCAACTCCCTGCACAAATTTTCTATGGGGTTGAGGTCTGGAGACTGGCTAGGCCACTCCAGGACCTTGAAATGCTTTTTACGGAGCCACTCCTTCGTTGCCCGAGCGGTGTGTTTGGGATCATTGTCATGCTCGAAGACCCAGCCACGTTCCATCTTCAATGCTCTCACTGATGGAGGGCAGTTTTGGCTTAAAATCTCACGATACATGGCCCCGTTCATTCTTCCCTTAACACGGATCAGTCGTCCCGTCCCCTTTGCAGTAAAACAGCCCCAAAGCATGATGTTTCCACCCCCATGCTTCACAGTAGGTATGGTGTTCTTGGGATGCAACTCAGCATTCTTCTTCCTCCAAACACGACGAGTTGAGTTTTTACCAAAAAGTTTATTTTGGTTTCATCTGACCACATGATATTCTCCCAATCCTCTTCTGGATCATCCATTTGCTCTCTGGCAAACTTCAGATGGGCCTGGACATGTACTGGCTTAAGCAGGGGGACACGCCTGGCACTGCAGGATTTGAGTCCCTCTCGGCGTAGTGTGTTACTGATGGTAGCCTTTGTTACTTTGGTCCCAGCTCTCTGCAGGTCATTCATCAGGTCCCTCCGTGTAGTTCTGGGATTTTTGCTCACCGTTCTCATGATCATTTTGACCCCACGGGATGAGATCTCGCGTGGGGCCCCAGATCGAGGGAGATTATCAATGGTCTTGGATGTCTTCCATTTTCTTACAATTGCTCCCACAGTTGATCTATTCACACCAACCTGCTTGCCTATTGCAGATTCACTCTTCCCAGCTTGGTGCAGGTCTACAATTTTCTTCCTGGTGTCCTTCGACAGCTCTTTGGTCTTGGCTATGGTTGAGTTTGGAGTCTGACTGTTTGAGGCTGTGAACAGGTGTCTTTTATACAGATGACGAGGTCAAACAGGTTCCCTTAATACAGGTAACGAGTGGAGGACAGAAGAGCTTCTTAAAGAAGAAGTTACAGGTCTGTGAGAGCCAGAAATCTTGCTTGTTTGTGGGTGACCAAATACTTATTTTCCACCATCATTTACAAATAAATTCTTTAAAAATCCTACAATGTGATTTCCTGGATTTTTTTTCTCATTTTTGTCTCTCATAGTTGAAGTGTACCTATGATGCAAATTACAGACCTCTCTCATCTTTCTAAGTAGGAGAACTTGCACAATCAGTGGCTGACTAAATAATTTTTGGCCCCACTGTACTTTCCAGTCATCGAGAACGATTGCTTGGCTTTTAGTAGGATGAACAACATTGGGTTTTAAGCTCCTTAGATCCTGAAATGTTCTCAGCA
>CM030190.1:11315312-11340312 GCA_017639675.1 Aplochiton taeniatus
AGAGGAGGAATAGAGGAGGAGTAGAGGAGTAGAGGAGGAGCGGAGGGAGGCCGAGGACAGACGGAGGTAAAGTGAAACAGCAGATGAGCTTACGCAGGGCGGCTGATCATCGGGCACGGAATTCATTCATGAAGTATGAGTGGCCTAGATTTGACTCCCCCCCCCCCCTCCCTCCCCCTGCCTACCGCCCCCCCCCCCCCCCCCCCCCTCCCTCCCCTGCCTGCGTCAGGCCTCTTGCGTCCACACACTGCGAGTTGAAAGAGAGATGAAGAGCCCGGCGCTGACGTAATCAGCTGCTCCCTACGCACACGAACACACACACACACACACACACACACACAGACACACACACACACACACACACACACACACACACACACACTCTCTAGCACGGGTTCGCACGTGTGCCAGAGAACGCCCACGGAACAAAGCCTTTGATCAAATAGGGGCGCACACACACACACACACATGCACACACATGCATACACACACACAAGCCCCCAGAGCCCAGCCCTCCCCCCCTCCCACACGTTTCTCCCCTCCACAGGGAAAAGGCTGCAGTGGGGGAGAGTCCCACTGCATTCCCCTGGGCTGCAACACAATCCTCCCCTTTAATGGCTCACTGACTGCAGCTTCTGTCTCCCTCTGCAGAAGCAGCAGCTGTCTGCGTTACACGCTGAGCCCCCTTGCCCCTCTCCATCCTCGTCTTTACCCCCCCCCCCCCCTAAAAAAACACCCAGAGGTCCTCCTGCTGCATGCTTTTGAGTTCAATATCTCTCCTGCCTGTGGCTTCTGCTGCGATGGTAGTGATCGTGCACCATACTATGCCTAGCAAAATCAACATCTATTGGAGGGTGTCGAAAAATAAACGTAGGCTATTCGCTGTCGTCCAGTAGACTTACCAACGTCGTGGCGTTTGTCCCCGACCACACACAGGTGACCTATGTCCCACGTGTCCTGTCTCTCCTGTGCAGGGTCCAAATCCCGGCCGTGCAGCGAGGAGTACAGGCGGCTGCCTCCCCCCAAGCCCAAGCGCAACCCCAACACGCAGCTCAGCACCTCCTTCGACGAGTCCTACATCCGAAACCACTGCTCCAGGCGGGCCGCCAAGCGGGACCAGGCCTCGTCCCAGAGCCAGAGCCCGGCCCGGGACACGGACGAGGACGAGGCAGTCTACATCGAGATGGTGGGCAACATCCTGCGGGACCTCCAGCACCGGGCGGAGGAGGAGGACCAGAGCGAGGCCGTCTACGAGGAGATGAAGTACCCGGCGTTCGACGAGGCGCCGCAGGACGGACCACACTGGGAGCCGGGCGAGGCCAGCCGAGGGTCCCCGCCGCGGGGCTCCCTCTGCGACATCCCCGCCCCCTTCCCCAACCTGCTCACCCACCGGCCCCCCCTGCTGGTGTTCCCCCCCGCCCCCGCCCAGTGCTCGCCCAACTCGGACGAGTCGCCCCTCACCCCCCTGGACGTCACCAAGCTGCCGGTGCTGGAGCACGCCGCCTACGGCAAGGCCGAGGCCCCGGCCCCCGCCCCCGCCCCCTCCCCCTCTTCCTCCTCCTCCTCCTCCTCCCACCACCACCACCGCAAGGGCGAGCGGGAGCGTGAGCGAGAGCGAGAGCGGGAGCGGGAGCGGGAGAGGGAGCTGGCCTCCACGCCCACCATCACCTCCTCCGGCCGCTCCTCCGCCCCCCCCCTGCCCTCCGGCGTCTACAAGGCGTCGGCCCACGGCTACCCACGCTCCCACTCGGCCTGCCCCTCGCCCGTTAGCGTGGGCCGCGCCCTCACGCCCCTCAGCCTCAAGCGGCCGCCCCCCTACGACGCCGTGATGTCGGGCGGCAGCATGCCCCGCAGCTCCTCCTCCCACGCCCCCCCCCGGGGCCCGGAGGGCGGGGCCAAGCTCAGCAGCTCCTCCTCGGCCCATGGCTCCATGCAGAACGTGGCGCGCTCCCGCACGCCCACCAGCCCGCTGGACGAGCTCACCAACCTGTTCACCAGCGGGAGGAACATGCTGAAGAAGGGCTCTGGAGGGAGGAAGACCAAGGACGCAGCCGACGGTGAGTGCAACAGGGAGGGGTAGGAGCATTGAAGAACGGTTTGAAAAAGCCTCTGTTTGGTTTAGGGGTGTAACAGCAGGGGGTTGAAGCGTCCGTCAGCGGTAACCCTGTGTTCACACACACAAACATAATTCATTCAGACTGCATCAGTGATGGCTGGCCAATGTGTGTGTGTGTGTGTGTGTGTGTGTGTGTGTGTGTGTGTGTGTGTGTGTGTGTGTGTGTGAGTCATTCTGAGCTGCACCGGAATACTCCATGCTGCACCTGACATCCCACCAGTCGCTCGGTGTGTGTGTGTGTGCGTGCGTGCGTGCGTGCCTGCGTGTGTGCGTGCGTGCGTGAGTGCGTGCGTGCGTGCGTGTGAGCAGTACGTCTGCAGGGATGAAGGCTTGAATAAGCGGCCAACAGACAGGACTGAGAGAGAGAGAGTGTGAGAGAGAGAGAGAGAGAGAGAGAGAGAGAGAGAGAGAGAGAGAGAGAGAGAGAGAGAGAGAGAGAGAGGGAACAATGGACAGCAGGAGAGAGCCAGTAAGATGGTGTGATTGAAAGACAGAGGGAGACAGCAAAGGAGAGGACAGAGAGAGGAGGAAACAGAGAGATGGAGACAGCAGAGGAGAAGACAGAAAGAGAGAGTAGGAAACAGAGAGAGGGAGACAGCAGAGGAGAAGACAGAAAGAGAGAGGAGGAAACAGAGAGATGGAGACAGCAGAGGAGAGGACAGAGAGAGGAGGAAACAGAGAGAGGGAGACAGCAGAGGAGAAGACAGAAAGAGAGAGGAGGAAACAGAGAGAGGGAGACAGCAGAGGAGAGGACAGAAAGAGGAGGAAACAGAGAGATGGAGACAGCAGAGGAGAGGACAGAGAGAGGAGGAAACAGAGAGAGGGAGACAGCAGAGAAGACAGAAAGAGAGAGGAGGAAACAGAGAGAGGGAGACAGCAGAGGAGAGGACAGAGAGAGTAGGAAACAGAGAGAGGGAGACAGCAGAGGAGAGGACAGAAAAGAGGAGGAAACAGAGAGAGGGAGACAGCAGAGGAGAGGACAGAGAAAGAGGAGGAAACAGAGAGAGGGAGACAGCAGAGGAGAGGACAGAGAAAGAGGAGGAAACAGAGAGAGGGAGACCCAGATTCTAACAATCCCTTCTCTAGCTCGCCGTGTCAAACTCCACTTTAGCCCTGCATGCCACACAGTATGATATGTTTTTCTTTATATGCATACATACTGCACAAATACATACTAGTAATTCATTATACTACTACTTTTTATATAGTATACTAGTAATACATTATACTACTACTTTTTATATAGTATACTAGTAACACATAGTACTACCAGGAGAGAGAGGACAGAGAGGAGGACAGAGAGGAGAACAGAGAGGAGAACAGAGAGGAGAACAGAGAGGAGGAGGAAAGAGAGGAGGACAGAGAGGAGGACAGAGAGGAGAACAGAGAGGAGGAGGAAAGAGAGGAGGACAGAGAGGAGGACAGAGAGGAGAACAGAGAGGAGAACAGAGAGGAGGAGGAAAGAGAGGAGGACAGAGAGGAGAACAGAGAAGAGAACAGAGAGGAGGACAGAGAGGAGGACAGAGAGGAGAACAGAGAGGAGGAGGAAAGAGAGGAGGACAGAGAGGAGAACAGAGAGGAGGACAGAGAGGAGAACAGGGAGGAGGACAGAGAGGAGGACAGAGAGGAGAACAGAGAGGAGGAGGAAAGAGAGGAGGACAGAGAGGATAACAGAGAGGAGAGAGAGGAGAACAGAGAGGAGGACAGAGAGGAGGACAGAGAGGAGGACAGAGATGAGGACAGAGAGGAGGACATAGAGGAGAACAGAGAGGAGGAGGAAAGAGAGGAGGACAGAGAAGAGAAGGACAGCAGAGAGGAGGAGAAGAGGGATAGGAGGGAAGGGAGAGTCAGGTGACAGAGTGTATTGGAGGGTTGACGGAGCGTGGAGGAGACCTGTGGCACACCAAACAGACGCGGTCAGGCACAACTAGGACTGTGTGTGTGTGTGTGTGTGTGTGTGTGTATGTGTGTTTTGGTGTGTATGCCTCTAGGAGCATGAGTTGTCTTTTCCATGACTTGTTGTCACATTGACTTGGGCTCTGGAGAGTGTAGAGGATCCTCACACACTGCATAGTGGCACGTCCAGTCACACACACACACACACACACACACACACACACACACTAAAGCCCCCGCCACACACACACACACACACACACACACACACATACACACCGGCACACACACACACACACCAAAGCCACAAACACATACACTGAAGAAACACACACACACACACACACACACACATACACACACACACACACACACACACAAACTAAATCATAGGGCCAGAATCCTGCTCCAGCGTAGAAGCCACAGGGGAACAGTTAGTTCTCCTAGCAGCGTAATAATCTCTGCTGGAATCCAGTTAGACTGTTCCTTCAAAGTAGCTTTGGCTGTCCCAGTCTGAACCTGATTACAGGACGCCTCAGAATAGAACTAAGCCACACGCTCCTGCTCCTCCTCCTCCTCCTCCCCCTCCCCAACCACACTCCACACACTGCCAGGGTGGACCCAGGAGGCCCGCCCAGCCAGAGGATGAGTAGGGTCAAAGGGCGCTTGCCAGTCTGGGACAGGAACACTGCTCTGGTACAGAGGTCTGCCGCTGGGATCATGTGTAACGTCCATTCAATAGAGGTAGGCTGAGCCTTCAGTGGATTATAGGCAATCAACTTGAAAGATATTCCTCTAGGTAGATTTGGACTAGTGCTAGTGTAGATTAGGCCGGCTTTTACAAAAAGTACATGAACCTTGCACCCCTTTCACACTATCTATCAGTGCTGTATAAACATGTGAAAAGGTTAAGTATAAATGTGTTTCTAAAGCACAACCCTCGTCGACCCAAAGTACTGTGCATCAATAAGAACATCCACGAAAAGAACTCATTAAAAGACAACCACAACACTTCAAAAACATACATTCACACTTCCTTTCCAAACGCTGATGAATTAAATGGGTCTTAATGTGTCTGTAGTCACTAGCCATTAACCCTCGAGTCTGAGTGGAGTCCCAAGGCCCCAGTGCTCCAGTCCCAGTCACCGTAGGTCCAGTCCCAGTCCCAGTAGGTCCAGTCCCAGTCACCGTAGGTCCAGTCCAAGTCACTGTAGGTCCAGTCCCAGTCACCGTTGGTCCAGTCCCAATCCCCATAGGTCAAGTCCTAGTCACCGTAGGTCCAGTCCCAGTCACCGTAGGTCCAGGACCAGTCACCGTAGGTCCAGTCCCAGTCCCCGTAGGTCCAGTCCCAGTCACCAGAGGTCCAGTCCCAGTCACCGTAGGTCCAGTCCGAGTCACCATAGGTCCAGTCCCAGTCACCATAAGTCCAGTCCAAGTCACTGTAGGTCCTGTCCGAGTCACCATAGGTCCACTCCAAGTCACTGTAGGTCCAGTCCCAGTCACTGTAGGTCCAGTCCGAGTCACCATAGGTCCACTCCAAGTCACTGTAGGTCCAGTCCCAGTCACTGTAGGTCCAGTTTGAGTCACCATAGGTCCAGTCCAAGTCACTGTAGGTCCAGTCCCAGTCGAGTCACAAGTCCCTAAAGGTCTAAATCCA
Organism: Aplochiton taeniatus; assembly: GCA_017639675.1. NCBI lineage: Eukaryota > Metazoa > Chordata > Actinopteri > Galaxiiformes > Galaxiidae > Aplochiton > Aplochiton taeniatus. The sequence goes on from CM030190.1 coordinate 11,320,982, forward strand.
AACCCAGCATATTATTCTCTACTAGATCTCACAATAAATATAAGCACACAAAATCATTAGTATATTGCAGTGATATATGCTAGTGATGGAGCCTCACATTTGAACAAAAACAAAACAAACATCACTGATATAACACAATAATTAAATATATAAATACATATCATTTATTATAAATATAATATAATAAATAACATTACCCCGAATCGCCGTAACACTATATATATAATACAAAAAACATTACCCAGAGTCCCAGTAACACTATATATGTATACATGTACAGCCCTGCTGTATATAGAGTACTATGACCAGGTTAGTACGGTACAGCAGTGCAGCACTAGATTCCTCCAACGGACCCAAAGGTTGACTAGCATAGCCTGGCTGCCACGTTAACCTGCTAGCCATAGAGCTGTCTGACACAGAACAGACACATGTTAGCCTGCTAGCTGTAGAGCTGTCTGACTCAGAACAGACACACGCTAGCCTGCTAGCCGTAGAGCTGTCTGACACAGAACAGACACACGTCAGCCTGCTGGCCGTACAGCTGTCAGACACAGAACAGACACAGCGTTAGCCTACTAGCCGTAGAGCTGTCAGACACAGAACAGACACACGTTAGCCTGCTAGCCGTAGAGCTGTCAGACACAGAACAGACACACGTTAGCCTGCTAGCCGTAGAGCTGTCTGACACAGAACAGACACAGCGTTACATAATGTATACGATGCCGCTATCTGCTAGCCATTTGAGACTGCCAACTGTGATTTGACCTTGTCACTGGCACAGTCCAGTGCGAACCCCTTGGTCGTTTCATTCCAGTAGCGTGCTCCTTCTACTCCCTCAGATGGCATGCTAGGCCAGTGAAGGCTTGGTGCCATGGCAGCTCAAACTCGGCACACCTGGTAGAGGTGTAAGCCCAGCATGGCAGCCCTAAAAATAGAGTGCCAGGTCTGTACCTGAGTAAATAGCAGCGGCAGAAAAGCAAGTAAACCACACACACGCACACACACGCACACACCTCCACACACACACACACAGGTAGGTAGGCATAATCACACACATACCCAAGCACAAATATAGAAGTCCACTTTTATAGACACGGAAGACACATGAAGTAAGTAACCCGGTAAGTCACAATGTAAGCTGAAAAAGGGCGAGCCCCCCCCCCTCTGCTCCTTGTTCTTTGCTAGAGACGAGGCAGGCGTCCGCTCGCTAATGCCAGAGGAGGCTAATTAGATCCAGGTTAATTGAGCGGGCTTCAGCTAATGGGGGCTGGCTGGACGTGGCCTGGGGGGGAAGCGTTTGCCCTGGGTGGCTGGAGACCGTCCTGCTCCTTCTAAACTTAACACGGCACTGGTCCCAGCCAGGCCATCTCTGTTAGGTTGTTGGTTTTAGGAAACAAGTCTGGAGAGGCTCGGTGCCACCATGGCCTGGGTGAAGCCTGAGCCCCCGCCTGCATGGATCCCCCACGCTGCCGTCACCAGTCGGTCTAGACCGGACCCTTCAGTTCAGTCCAGTTCACCTCGCCACCAGTGTGTCAGGGCCTGTCCAGTGGGCCGTGCAGGAGAGGGTTATTACGCCTTATACACTCGCCAGCGGAAAATAATTGAAAAGCTTTCATCTGCTGGCAAAGCAATTTCCTTAATGTCCTCCTCCGCAGCAGCAGCAGGAGGATGTGATGAATGTGAGGGCTAATGGACAGGCCTGCTAGAGGCACACAGGGTGAGGAGAGGAGACAGAGGGGGGAGGGAGGAGAGGAGGAGAGGAGGAGGGGAGTGTGAGGGGAATGACAACACCTTGCTTTGAAAAGGATGGAATGGTGTGGGATGATTTGGGGCCAACATACACACACACACACACACACACACATATGTATATATGTATATATATATGTTTAAATGTATATTAAATTATATATTCATTTATATTTTGAATTACAAGGTTATGGCTGGATGGAAACAAGACATCGTGTCACAGTCTCTGAACAGGAAGGTGCTCTTTAGACCTTCAGTCACACAGACACTGGTCACAGTCTCTGAACAGGAAGGTGCTCTTTAGAACTTCAGTCAGGCTGGTGTCACACAGACAGTCACAGTATGGATCCAGCCTAGTAGGATCTGAAACGCACGTCGACCCTCTCTTTTTTTGTGCAAAAGTATTATTTCCAGATTGGAATAAGCGCATCCTGATTCGTTAACAGGTAACAGGGAACAATAAAAAAAAAAAGCTTTTTTCTGTGGGGAATTCTGAATGCTTCTTTCTGATTATAGTGTTAGTGTAGTGACCCAGTGTGAGAGTCGGGGTGGTGATCTAATGGTGATAGGCTGGGAGTGTAAGCTGCTTTTCACCATGGACTCTGTGGGTGTATGACTCGCCTACGACCCTGCACACCATCTCAGTGGGTTCACCTCCATCAGCTCTACAGCAGCCTCTTGTGGCCAAAATGACACACTACAATATCACCACTGCCACTGCTTGCTTGCCCTGGGCAACCTTGACTTGGGTGTGATGCATTAGGCGTAGATAAATTGCCGGTTATAACGATGTTTACGCAGTCTGAACGAATGTGCCGCGATACGCTACGGGTTAAAACAAGAGCAGGTTGATATAAAGTCAACATTTGCAGTACAGTGGCCTACTCAAGGTGAGGTCACCCCAAACCTGCTCTCATTGGTCGATGTCTCCCCCCCCCCCCCCCCCTCGCCAGGCGAGTCTAAGTCCCGGAGCCACAGTACGGAGCCCAAAGAGTGGGGGGGGAGCCACGGCGCCGGCAGGGAGTCCTCCAAGGCCCAGGAGTGGGATGGGCCCTCTGGACAGTCCTCCACCCCCACGGCCACCCCCGGGCGCCTGGGCCGATCCTCCGTCAGCCCCACCATGATGCTAGGGAGCGGGGGCTCAGGTCAGAAGGAGACTACCATAATGACACAGCCTTTATACAGCATACAATATGGGATTCAAAGTGTATTGCTATCTTCATTCATGTTAGTGGATAATAACCTTAACAAAATCATACAGTGATTTAAAGTGTATTGCTATCTTCATTCATTTGAGTGGATAATAACCCTAACAAAATCACACAGTGATTCAGAGTGTATTGTTATCATTCATTTGAGTGGATAATAACCCTAACAAAATCACACAGTGATTCAGTGTATTGTTATCATTCCTTTGAGCGGATAATAACCCTAACAAAATCACACAGTGATTCAAAGTGTATTGTTATCATTCATTTTAGTGGATAATAACCCTAACAAAATCACACGTTGCTTCAAAGTGTATAGCTATCATTCATGTTAGTGGATAATAACCCTAACAAAATCACACAGTGATTCAAAGTGTATTGTTATCATTCATTTGAGGTGGTTTCAATCTGACCCATTCTTCCTCCTTCCAGACCCTAAGTCCGTGGTGTGCAAGCTGGGGCGCTCAGCCTCTACGTCAGGGGTGCCCTCCCCAGGCGGCACCCCCCAGCGCCAACCCTCCGAGCCCCACCCTGCCCTGAGCCAGGTACAGCCCTCCTACACTGCAGAATGAGAGCGTACCCCCCCCCCCCCCTCCCCTCTGTGGAGCAGGCGTGCCCTGTCTACATGTGTCCAACCTGTCTGTCTGTCTGTCTGTCTGTCTGTCTGTCTGTCTGTCTGTCTGTCTGTCTGTCTGTCTGTCTGTCTGTCTGTCTGTCTGTCTGTCTCCCGACCACCCACTGCTTACGTAACCCATCTGTGTCTCTTGGTCTTTTGCAATGCTTTTGTTTTGTTGCATTAATGATGTGTTCATGAGGCCCACTGGCTGTTCTGTGTTTTGTGTGAATTGGCCCCACATTCCTCCAGTGGTACAAAAGCTTCCAAGCCTGTACGTTGCCCCAATTACCGGCTTCTGCATTTTTAAACGTTTCACCTTTCCGTTGCATGACTCTCTGTTTTCAGTCCCTCCATATAAAGTGACCCCTGCCTGGCTGCAAAGGCATAGCCACGGTCGTGAATAAGTTAACGTTCCAGCTAGATATTATGATATTCATATCTACAGACGGAAAGGTTCAGCAAATCTCTCAGGACTTTGAGCTTCGGCTCCTCCTGCTCTCTTCCTTCCATGGCCTCTGACCTTTGACCTTTGACACTAACTAATACCTTAGATGAGCTCTTTACGGTGCCTTCTCTTTGCCTCCATTGAGACCTAACCTGCTCTTTGATGCATAGATTCTACTAACCTCCATGATACCTACCTATTGACATGCCGTTTGAAGTTGGCATTTTGAACTACGTCTGTCTCAAAGTTCTTATATCTGTGAGGTTGTTAGCCATTAGCAGTTGTGCCGTTTGTAGTTTCCTTTATAAAAAAAACTGTTTGATGTATGCATACACATCTATTCATATGCAGTGTATGTGCAGAATGTCTTTGGGTTTGTGTATGTTGTTTGTCATGGAATCCAGTTTTTACTTTTCATGACTGTGTCACTTTGACCATTACCTGTTACATGTCACATTGATGTAAAGCATTCTGTCTGACGGTTGGGGAGTTAGCGTGTGCAACACAGACACACGCACCGACATACACAAATACATAGGTTTTCACACGCAAACGGACAAACACAAATACACATGCAACCAGACAAACACAAATACACACGTTGTCACACAAACAGACAAACAGACAAACACACATACACACGTTGTCACACGCAAACAGACAAACACAAATACACACGTTGTCACACGCAAACAGACAAACACAGTCACAGTATTACATTTGCATGAATTCATGCCCGTATAATGTCAAACTTCCACAAGAAAGACTCTTAGTTATTAACGATGAAATCATATTTGTACTAATCAGCAAATTAGAAATACATCACCCATGCTAATCCTAGATCTGTTCCCCCTCCCTCCCCAGTAAACCACTGGGATCACACCATAAATGTCTTCTTGAACAGTTAGCCACCAGTTACATTGCGTAGCAATAAAATGGTCCAACTTGGATGTTCTTCCTCCCTGTCTGTGTCCTCTGTGTGTCTCTGTCTCTGTCTTCTCCGAATGGTGTTTTTGGATGGACAGTGGTGCTTTTAAAAGGGACCGTTTATGCTAATTTTCACTTCTCTTTGTCGTATTCTGGGACGCCACTACACGCTTTTCACGATTCACAGATTAAAAAAGATGCTTATTATCTTATACTGGCCATTCATGTACCTCATTTTATCCTCTGTCTGAAACAAGCCTTGTTGGGTCCTGTCTTTTTAAGGCCCCCCCTCCCTAAAAGCCAACTTTCTTCTGATTGGCCAACTTCGCAGAGGCCTCTCGCTGTGGCCGTGCCTGTAGAAGATCACCATATAAGGAAAGCCGGGGCGAACTGTCGTCAGATAGAAAAAAACGGTTGAAAACATAACATTCAGAGCAGTCTGAAGCCTGAGGTTTTTGCTCACAGGAATTACTTTTGCATACGTTTATCTCATTATTCAAATCTTTGGTCACGTTTAATATGAAACTCCGACAGTGCAATGTTATGTTCATGACCCAAAATACGGAAATGCACAATAGGTCCCCTTTAAATGTGTTTTCGTTTGGATGTTGCGTGTGCATGTGCATTGGTGTTGGGGGGGATCCCTATTCTGCAGGGGGAGTCCTTACCTGCTGTGATTGTCTAGTTGGTCTGCTCTGTGTCTGCAAGGTGCCAGCTGTTCATCTGTTGGTGATGCCACCACACCTCCGAAAAGTCTCTCAGTCTCTATTAAATGGAGCAGTAACGCTGTTCTGAGCGCGAGCAATCAACCCCAACACTATTTCCACTCTCTCCGTCCACCACCGAGTTCTAGAGAAGAAGAGTAGAACAGCTAAAATGTTGGGTTGGAAGAGAGCTGTTGGCGGCCGGTGTCATGTCGGAAGGGCTCGCTGATGAGACGTTAGCGTGAAACCCAGATATCTCATACGGTAGAGCGCCCGCCAAACCTCCAATCAGCAACTCTGTTCTTCAAAGACATCATGATTGATTGGCTACACATAAAGGTGCTTTCACGTGATCAGCGCGAAAACCTGTGCTGGCTGTCCCATCGTTGCCTATGGAGCAGAACTCTGCCCCCCGCTACCCTCCGCATCGCGCACCGCTCAAGGTCAAATGATTTCAACTTAGACCTGGGTCGCCGCTGACCTTTCAAAGCGCCCCCAGTGAGACGGCAGCTGTGTGTGACGTTGCCAGACGCTATTTCCGAACGGAGCGAAATCCAGTTCAGAAGCTAGCTTGCTGCCCCGTACGCAGGTCTCGCTGGCAAACGAAAGGTTTCATCTCAGAGTGTTTCTCCTAGTGAAATTTACAAAAAAAAACGCTGTTTATGTTCGTTAATAATAATAAATAATAAATATAATGAATGTACGTTGCTGTGCCAGGCTGACACAGTGACAAGGGGCAGTGTTTCATGTGCAAACGTTAGCGTAGCAACAGCACGCCGCATCATGGCGATGACGTCGATCTGCGCTGTGCTTTGTATCTGCTGTCGGCACTATGCTCTGCGCCCTCCCTCGCGGTGAGCGCAGCGCAGAGTTCTTATCAGGCGAAGGCAGCTTAAGGGTGTGGTTGTGTGTGACCCCCCCCTCTCCACATGTTGGACCACCCCCCTCCCCCTCTCCCCTCTCCTGTGCTCCTCCACCCTTAGATGCCGTGGGCCTGCGGAGACAGCACCATGATGGAGATGATTGAGAAGAAGCGCGTGCTGTGCCGGGAGATCAAGGCCCGCCAGCGGCCTGACAGGAACCTGTGTAAGCAGGACAGCATGCCCATCCTGCCCAGCTGGAAGAAGAGCAACGGGACCAAGAAGCACGGCCCACCGCCCTACTCCACACAAACCACCGTGTTCTGGGACACCGCCATCTGAACACGGGGCTCCGGCACTCACCCTCACACACACACACAAACACACACACTCCCTCACACACACACACACACACTCACCCTCACACACACACACAAACACACACACTCCCTCACACACACACACACACACTCACCCTCACACACATACACACACACACCCTCACACACACACAGGCACACACTCACCCTCTCACACATACACACACACACACACACACACACACTCACACACACACAGGCACACACTCACCCTTACACACACACACACTCACCCTCACACACACACAGGCACACACTCACCCTCACACACACACACACACACACACACACACACACTCCCCCTCACACACACACACAGACACACACTCCCCCTCACACACACACAGACACCCAGACACACACTCACCCTCACACACACACACACAGACACACACTCACCCTCACATACACACAGACACACACACACACACTCACCCTCACACACACACACACACACACACACATACACAGAGACAGGGCCCCTACACTCACCCACACACATACACACAGACAGGGCCCCTACACTCACCCACACACAGACACACAAACAGGGCCTCTACACTCACCCTCATACAGACAGAGAGACAGAGAGACAGAGAGACAGACAGACAGACAGACAGACAGACAGACAGACAGACAGACAGACAGACAGACAGACAGACAGACAGACAGACAGACAGACAGACAGACATTGTGGGCATTGTGAGCTGTAAGCCAATCAGATAAGAGGGATGCACGGCCATACCATTGTAGCAAATCACATCAAAGATCTCCCTGGTTTCTATTTACTATTTATATTTCATATTTTTGTATTTGAATAATTGTCTCAACATTGAATATGCTTAGCATAATTAGATATTTTCTAAACAAAAAAAAGTACAGTCAAGAGGAAATTGTAGTTTAGCTGTGAGCTGTGGAATGGTTTCTTCACCTTGTTTTGGTATCTATGTCTCAAGCAACACTCATCTGTGTTGTCCACATAAAACAATGCTGTGTATGTGTTGAGCCAATTTAGTGATTCAACTTTGGTTTTTATATTTCAAAAATCTCAAAGATTAATTTTCCTAATGCAATGAAATGAAGCACTATTTTAAAAGGGATATATTTTGGCACCTTGAATTACGAGGGGGTGATAGTGTGGAAAGCTGCTGTGATCTATTTGAATCAATGTTGATTTAGCCAGCTACTCCATCGCCCTGACCATAGTATATTATTAACACACCAGCCTCATGCTATGCTCACATATAACCCGTTTTTAAAGACACATAAAGTGTCATAAAAAAAGTTATCAATCCGCTAATAATGAAGTTGCAGTAAATATGTCATAGCAGGACATCTTAGGATATAAAAAAAAAATCTTCCAGTTCCAGCATTTTCTCAAATTAAGCAAAGGTAGTATTTATGGTGATCAGGGAAGTGATAGTGATGATATGCGGCATTTATTTCGTTAGGCATCAGCGCCGCGCTGCCTGTCCTCTGTTTCAGAGAACACCCAGGGTGGACCTTAGGAGGGGCAGTGGAGGAGTTGGCTAACGTTGAGACGCTGCAATGTCAACCGGGATGAATGCAAACGGTTCGTACTTTAGCGAATGGACGATACCGTAAATCAGTGTGAAGATGATGTCATAGCAACGGTGTGGGTCGAACAGGGATACTCTTGGCAACTTGAAGCCATTGCGGTCAAACTTAATCTGGATGTCTTGCTGGAGCTTTTTTGACCTGTGCATGATGGTACTTTTGACTACATTCCGTGCATATACACTTGCATTCGTTTCTGTGTAACGCTGTGACACTGCAATCATTTGTGGTTGGCGACTGCCATTTCATCGTCCGCAATTGGCTGGCCGTGTCATTCAATCAGATTTGATTGGCTGACTGTGTCATTTAATCACCCACAATTGGCTGGCCGTGTCATTGAATCATCTGTGATTGGCCTGTTATGGAATTTGATTAGGTTTGTTAAGCTGGCTGCCTCGCAGGCATGTGTGGGTCTGCAGTGGTCCCATTTCCACTTCTGTTGAAATGCTGCAAACAAGGATCGCATCTAGATGGCCGCCCTGCCCTGCACTACATTTCCCATCAGCGCTCACTCCATATCCGTTAGCTCTTTCTTCCTTGTTCCTGCCAATCACTGCTGTAGTCAGCTGTTTGGCCCAACCAAGGGCGAGTACACCAGGACACACATGGGTCAATCAGCGATGGAATCCCATTCAGCTACAATGGCCTCGTTTCCACCAGGGCTACAAAGAGTTAATCAGTTCTATTGGACCAAAAGGAAAATGAAAATGTGACTTCCTAACTGATCGTTGCATAATTTGACCCCAGGGGCACGGTGTCATATGAATTGAAATGGTTTTTGGTGTGTTTGGTTGCCCGTGGCCTAGGCAACCGATGCTAAGCCCTCGAGTGGAAAAATGAGCCCATTGCTTCACACCCTGATCCTAACCTACCAGAGAGGCCAGTGGGGCTGTGTTGGAGCATTTAAGACCCGTAAGAACACTCACACTTAGTAACACACACTGTTACTAAAACAACCAGAGTAACACACACAGTTACTATAACAACCAGAATAACACACACTGCATTACTGGAACCAAGAGGTATATGAGGGAACAGAACCTTATTGCAGCCAATAGGAAGGGCCAGCAAGGCTCACCTCACCAGCCAATAGGAAGGGCCAGACGGGCTCACCTCTACAGCCAATAGGAAGGGCCAGACGGGCTCACCTCTCCAGCCAATAGGAATGGCCAGACAGGCTAGCCTCTCCAGCTAATAGGAGGGGCCGGACAGGCTCACCTCTCCAGCCAATAGGAAGGGCCAGACAGGCTCACCTCTCCACCCAATAGGAAGGGCCATGGCTAATAATCTGCAGTATCTTCCTTCCTTTGATTGTTTTGCACCTCACACTGAATTCCAATTGATTTTCTTTTTTTGTATCTTTCCAAAATGAACACAGACACACGCACAAACTCAAGCACACGCACACGCGTGCACACCAAAACAATAGCGTTGGCTTGATGAGGGGCTTCAGAGAGATGCTTAAGAAATGTGTTGCCTTGGAGACCAGAGTTCACTGTGACTAATGCAGGTGGTCACTTTTGAAACATTAAAAGTCACAGATCTATAGATTATTTAGGGCCCAAGTCCTTTGCAAAATAGGTAAATACACAACTGTAAACTAGTTTCAGATTGTATACTTGATAAGAGGTTATTGAAGCGTCTATAAAGCAGATATTCGCGTTGTCTAAATAATTGATCATGCGTTGCGTACGAGAGTGGAAGGAGCAGCCAAAAGCAACCAGCTATGTGGTCACCTCTGGGTAAAAGGAGGACTCCATTGACCTTGACCTGCAACCTCCCTAGACACGGAGGGGACAGAAGGGACACAGGCCTCTCTCACGCATTTGTCCATGGTAGATTGTGATCGGTAGCATTGACAGTTTGATGTTTTAACCAGTGAGTCCATTCTATCCCGTCCATCTCTATGTGTGTATCAACTCTTAACATGCACAAGAACGTCCCGTTACAATTGTCTATCTTTCCCCATGGTCTGCGGGGCGGCTCTTTGGACTAAGGTGTGTATATACAGTCTATTTTGTGTATCAGTTTGCACTGTGGGGATGCTCAAAGCACAGTGATGTCACGTTTTTTGGGGTCTTTCTTGCACTGAGCATTGTTGAAGTCTTTATTTATTTTTTATTCTGTCAAAAGGACAAAAAAAGAGTATGCTTATTGTAACAATGTTTTCTTTGAGAAATCTATTGAGTATGAGAGAAATAAATATGTTTTTTGCATTTTGTCGTGTGATGGGCTTTCATTGCGCTCGACCGATGTTACAAGGCAGTTTCGCTCAACGTGCTCATGGGAAATGAAACTAAGAAACGTGTGGAGGTATCTGGTAAGATTGACACTTGTTTCTGGAGATTTATCCCAGATGTGCCATTCACACTGGAAGACATTTCAATGTCGTGTTTTTCCTATGCTCAAAACGTCCTCAGATAAAAGTAGTTTTATTAAACCTTTATTTAACCTTTATTTAAAAAAAAAATGTCCTGGTTAAATAGAAGTTTAATACAGATAAAAGTAGTTAACCCTAGTCCGGGTTTAAGCTCATCTCCTCACTAGGAAGACTCTCCCTATCTCTGTCATGGAATCAGGGCAGGTCACTGCAGTTACAGCGGCTCGCTGTGGTCGTCTGAGATTAACAAAGCTATTTGGGGCCATTATGCCGGTAACGGACCACAGCCCACGGATGACTGGCTTAGCGCTTTACATACAAAGCAACGGCGTAGACAACGCATCGGATGGTTTGTGGGTCATTTTCTCCTGCCCATTAGCTCCCATCACGGGCCTCTGAACTAGGCTAAATCGCCAGGAGTTGGCAATTGACGACCGAGACCGCTGAACCATGTGCTTGTCATTGAAATCGTACTGCCGTATACATACCGTGCGCCTTTTCTTTAGTTTGAGATCGGGCCTTCTATGCCCTAAAACCTCGTTATAATGAACGGGAGAATCTTGGTTTATTTCCCCTCAATCGCACATTATGATCGTCCACACACAGAAGGTCCGCGGACTCATGCAATTGTGTGCACACACAATTCCATGACCAACCAACCGTCTTCAAGTGGGTCTAATCTTGAGATAAAGTCTCAAGTTTTTCTGTGATTGAGTTAAAGGAGAAACCGTTGCCATTTCGACGTATGTTGTATCTTTACTGGAATTATCACTAGCCAACACAAAATAATGCAACGCTAGAAAAGCATAGTAGATTAAAATACCAAAGCAACTTTAAACATACTAAAATACACACCATATTAGTATTCAGAAATGGCCATACCTGTCCCTGTCAACTATGGAACATCAATGTGGTTAGTGGCCGTATTTATCCACAAGGGGGCAGTGTCTCCTCTACTGACTTCACCAAGTGTCTGCGAATCACCAGCGTCTGCAGTCGCTCCATCTAACAGCGGGCGGACCGCCCTCGACGACCGCAAGGCATCGTTGGAACTGATACAAACACCACGCACATGGAGTAACAACCAATGTTATCTGAATGCTGTGGAATAGATTGCGATGAGCAGGGTTAGGTCAGAAAATAGAAAATACAACCCTTAGTTTATATTTAGCACGGGCACAAGTCTACTTCACATCAATACATAAAACTGAAACTTTATTCTTGGGTTATAGGGGAAGCTGTCTTGGAAGGTAAAAAATAAAAGAAATAAAATAATCCAGTTCTGGAGTGGGCGGGGTTGTTAAAATTGTTTGTTACAAAACTAACGAGTTGCAGTGGTGCAAATGGTAAATCTCAAGGTAGGGATCGATGAGCAGGGCAGGCAAGGGTTAGGGGTAGGGGTAGGGGTAGGTTAGGTTAGGTTAGGGGTAGGGTTGGGGTTAGTGTTAGGGTTTGGTAGGGTTGGGTTAGAGTTAAGAGTAAGGTTGAAGTTAGGGTTAGGTTAGGGTTAGGGTTAGGGTAAGGGTTAGGGGTTATGGTTTGGTAGGGTTGGGTTAGGTTAGGGTTAGGGTTAGGCTTAAATTGGGGTTAGGTTAGGGTAAGGGTTAGTTTAGAGCTTGGTAGGGTTAGAGTTAGGATTAGGGTTAGGTTAGGGATAGAATTAGAGTAGGTTAGGGTTAGGGTTAGGGTCTCCTCCTTTACCAACAGCTACTCCTTCTCCGTTACCAACAGCTCCTCCTCCTCCTCCTTTACAGACAGCTGTTCCTCCTTCTCCTCCTTTACCAACAGCTACTCCTTCTCCTCCTTTACCACCAGCTGCACCTCCCTCCTCCTTTACCAACAGCTACTCCTTCTCCTCCTTTACCAACAGCTGCACCTCCTTTTCCTCCTTTACCAACAGCTACTCCTTCTCCTCCTTTACCACCAGCTACTTTTTCTCCTCCTTTACCAACAGCTACTCCTTCTCCTCCTTTACCAACAGCTACTCCTTCTCCTCCTTTACCACCAGCTGCACCTCCCTCCTCCTTTACCAACAGCTGCACCTCCTTTTCCTCTCTTCCCACTCCTGTTTTAGCTCCTCCTTCTATGATCCAACCTCCTGCTTCTCCCGAGCCTTTGAGAGTGGTGCCCCCTCTCCTTTTTTCTTTCCTGCCATCTTGATGCTCCTCCTGCGTTTGCTTCTCTTGCCCCCCTCCGCCGCCCCCCCCCCCCCTCCCCTCCCTGCTCCGCAGCGGCCCCTGCAGAGGAAGCTAAGTCGGAGCCGGACCCCCTTTCAGGCCGAGAGAGCTCTGTCATTTAGTTTACAAGAACATTCCTCAGCCTGCTCCTTCTCCAGGAGAGTCTGTTTATAAAGTGTTCCATATGGTCCCTGGTAGACGCTTGCTCACTTTTTCTGGGTAGACACACACACACACACACACACACACACACACACATATACACATATACACTTACACACACACACACACACAGAGACACACACACAACCACAGGCACACACATACACACACACATACACACACACCGCCCACTCCTTACAGTTGTTTTTCCATCTCTTTCCTTGTTGTATTGTTTCTCCAGATCCCCTTTCAGAGCCATTTGCACCTTCTCAACTTTTGTCTGCCTCGTCACATGAAGTGCCTTTGATTCATTATCAAACACTGGGTTTGTAATACATGTGTGTGTGTGTGTGTGTGTGTGTGTGTGTGTGTGTGTGTGTGTGTGTGTGTGTGTGTGTGTGTGTTTCTATGGGCATCACAGCAGAGACCATGACCCGCCTCAAACAGACTCGGACAGACTGGGCTCGGATGAACAAGGGCATATTTCTCCCGGAAAATCTTCATTCAGGACGTGGCGGTCCCTCCAAGGCCCCCATAATCCCTCTATTTAGCCCGGGGATAATCATTCCTGCCCAGTGAGATCACTGCTCCCCTGCCACTGGGTGAACACTTGCCCTGTCCCCAACAACCCTGTGTACACACACACACCACATGCAAACACAACACTACTAACATACAACCCTGTGTACACACACACACACACACACACACACACACATCACATACAAGCACAACACTACTAACACACAACCCTGTGTATACACACACACACACACACACACCCCACATACAAACAACACTACTAACACTCAACCCTGTGTACACACACACACACCACATACAAACACAACACTACTGACACACAACCCTGTGTACAGCCACACCACATACAAACACAACACTACTGACACAACCCTGTGTACACACACACACACACCACATACAAACACAACATTACTGACACACAACCCTGTGTACAGCCACACCACATACAAACGCAACACTACTGACACAACCCTGTGTACACACACACACCACATACAAACACAACACTACTGACACACAACCCTGTGTACACACACACACCACATACAAAGACAACACTACTGACACACAACCCCATCGTCACACACACACACCATAGAAGCACAGCACTATGAACGCACAAGCCCAGCGTCACACTGACAACGTGTAGGAAAGTAAGGTAGACATGCAACATCTCAAACTGCCAACAACTTGTGCTCACATATTCATAACAAATGCCTCTGAGTAACCACAACATCACCAGCTCACAACACACACTGGACACACACACACACCTCTGTGTAAATAAATCCAATACTAATAAAAATCAACGCAACACAACAAACACACTGCCCTTTGCTAACAGCTTGTGTCACATGACCGTCGCAGTCTCTTTGCAACAACCAATCAGAGGCTAGGGTTGTATGGCACACCACACTAAGACCACAGCTTGCCAGAAGGTGGTTTCATCGTCTTGGTTGTCGTAGTGACCAAGTGCACTAGCAGCAGTCGGCTCTGGTTAACCTAACTCCAGATCTAACACAATCTAAAGTCTCCCACCTGTCTGTCTCCCTGCCTGTATGTCTACCAGCCTGTATGTCTACCTGCCTGTTTGTCCACCTGCCTGTCTGTCTCCCTGCCTAACTGTCTACCTGTCTACCTGCCTGTATGTCTACCTGCCTGTATGTCTACCTGCCTGTCTGTCTACCTGTCTACCTGCCTGTATGTCTATCTGCCAGTCTGTCTAACTGCCTGTCTGTCTACCTGTCTACTTGCCTGTATGTCTATCTAACTGCCTGTTTGTCTACCTGCCTCTCATTCTCTCTGCCTCTTTCTACCTGTCTACCTGCCTGCCTGTCTGTCTACCTATTTCTCTACTTGTCTGGCTACCTGCAAGACTGTCTACTTATCTGTCTGTCTGCCTTCCTACCTGCCTGTCTGTCTATGCAATGGCCAGCTAGCACATGGTCCCCGTCAGCCAAATAGCTGGTCCCCCCCCCCCCCCCCGTGTCCCCCCCCCCCCCCCCCCCCCAAATGCCTTTGTCACCCCCTTTCATCTGCTGGCTGGCCCTAGAGCAGCTAAACATTATGTCTGACAAAGCAGCCTGATCCTATCCATAGTCCGGTTCCCCTTTGTGCCCTCGTTCACCCCCGCTCACCCCCCTCCCTCTATTAGTCAATAGGGTGGGGGCGGAGGGTTTGCGAGCAGGGCCTTCTTTGATGTGGCCCTGGCTGTCAGACTAACCTTCCCCGGGTGATGAGTAGAAATAATTACCCAAAAAATGGGCCACCCCAGAAGATGCTTCACTGACGCTGGAAGCTGATAGGCTATCCTATCCAAACCTTGCTCCTGACCATTAAGAAGGTACATCTCAGTTACCCTAACCCTCTCTAACCCTCTCTCTAACCTCTCTCTAACCCTCTATCTTACCTTCTCTCTAACCCTCTCTAACCCTCTCTCTAACCTCTCTCTAACCATCTATCTAAGCTCTCTCTAACCCTCTATCTAACCTTCTCTCTAACCCTCTCTAACCCTCTCTCTAACCTCTCTCTAACCCTCTATCTAACCTCTCTCTAACCCTCTATCTAAACTTCTCTCTAACTCTCTCTAACCCTCTGTCTAACCCTCTTTAAAACTCTATCTAACCTCTCTCTAACCCTCTATCTAACCTTCTATCTAACCCTCTCTAACCCTCTCTCTAACCTCTCTCTAACCCTTTATCTAACCTTATCTCTTACCCTCTCTAACTCTCTCTCTAACCCTCTCTCTAACCCTCTCTAACCCTCGCTCTAACCTCAAACCCTCTCTCTAACCTCTCACTAACCCTCTCTCTAACCCTCTCTCTTACCTTCTCTCTAATCCTCTCTAACCCTCTTTCCAACCCTCTCTCTAACCCTCTCTAACCCTCTCTCTAACCTCTCACTAACCCTCTCTCTAACCCTCTCTAACCCTCTCTCTAACCTCTCACTAACCCTCTCTCTAACCCTCTCTCTAACCTCTCTCTAACCCTCTCTCTAACCCTCTCCAACCCTCTCTAATCTCTCTCTATCCTGTCTCTAACCCTCTCTCTAACCTCTCTTTAACCTCTCTCTAACCTCTCTCCAACCCTCTCTAATCTCTCTCCAACCCTCTCTAATCTCTCTCTAACCCTCTCTCTATCCCTCTCTAACCCTCTCTCTATCCCTCTCTAAGCCTCTCTCCGGCACCCTCCCTCTCCAACCCTCTCTAATCTCTCTCTAACCTGTCTCTAACCCTCTCTCTAACCTCTCTCTAATCTCTCTCTAACCCTCTCTCTGGTCTCTCTCTACTCCTTTCTCTAACCCTCTCTAACCTCTCTCTAACCCTCTCTCTGGGTTCTCTCTAACACTTTCTCTAACCCCCTCTCTGGTCTCTCTCCAACCCTTTCTCTAACCCTCTCTCTGGTCTCTCTCTAACCCTGGCACGTGTCATCAGGGTTGGCTGAACCCGGTAACCCTGGTGCAGAGTCGAGGCTGGAATATTGCCAAGCACTACCGCTTTACCCCTCCCCTCACCCACCCCCACACCCCCTTCACAGCTCTCTCACTTTGTTTACCCCTCCTTTTATTCCACTTCACACATTGTACCAATTATTTGTTTCCTGCCATTTTGCCTTCACCATTCTGTACACATTACACACACATAAAACAACCTCTCTCTTAGTGTGCTCTCCCAATATCCTGCCATGCCTGTGTTTTTCAATTAAACGTGCAAAGCCATGTTTGTCACTGCACGGCTGGCGACAAACTCAACCGCTACTTTTCCTGGCTTTGAAGAACGTTCCAGATTTCACCCACATCTGTGACGAAAAACACCCACAGACAACTACACACCCACAAACTCACCCTTATGCTCAAAAACACACACATACAAGTACACACCCACAAACTCACCCTCACGCTCAACAACACACACACATCCCACAGACCCCCCCCCCCCCCCCCAGTCAAACGGAGTGCTGTATTTCTCAGGTACACACGGATAGGTGTGAGCTAAAACACAGGCCTGGTGGCCGTCGGTGCGTAGGTCAACAGATTGTGTGTTTGATACGTAGGTCAGCCCATCCACAGGCCTGGCGTCAGACTGCATAAGGTTCCCCACTGTGCTCTGCCTCTTTTCTTAACTATATCACGTCACCCTTTCACACATACACGCACACACACACACACACACACACACACACACACACACTTACACAGACACACACACACTTACACAGACACAACATACAGTATGTGCCCCCACTGAGCTTTTACAAGTGATCAATAGTGTGTTTGTTTGGGTGTGTATGTCAACGTGTCCGTGTGCTTATGTGTGTTATGGTGTGTCTTTGTGTGTACAAGCTGGCAATGCTGTGTATGCTTTGTATGTCTTTCTAGATGCTTACTGTCCATGAATGAGTGTGTGTGTGTGTGTGTGTGTGTGTGTGTGTGTGTGTGTGCGTGTGCGTGTGCGTGTGCGTGTGCGTGTGCTTGTGTGTGTGTGTGAACTAAATCCCACTGTCTAGCTATTTGGGGGGCTCTGTTTCTCTGAGCAAGTCAGTCAGGGGTCAAAGGGTGAAGGTCAGAGGTCATCAGGGTTGGTTTATTTTAGGTGCTAGTTTGGGAGAAAGTTTCAGCCTCAGGGCTCCCACAGCTCGTTCCATTGTCACGTGGGATTCACCGTAAATTAAGAAATTAAAAAAATAATAATAATACGTTTATGTGCATCAGAACCCTGCTTTTTTGTGTTCTGAAAATGTGCTCCAACCCTCAGTATATGAATATGGGTATTATATGTTATGTAATATAATGTTGTTCTAGGGGAATTTTTGTATCAATTGTAGATATATTTGATTCTAGTCATTCACGACCTAAAGTTAATCATAGACAGAGATCTGGAATTTACATACTGCCACATTTGAATGTACATACACATTTAGAATTTACATACACATTCGAAACATGTATTTTGCCATTCAGAACATGGCCTTTTAACGAGGCTATGTGCTACTTCTGTCTGCTGTCCGCAGAGAGTTATGGCATGGCCTTCACCACGGTGATATGGGTGCAAATTGTTTTCCAGGGTGTGGCCCAGCGTTGTTTTGCTGACTCGGTGTATGGGACGGCTGGCTTGATCACACTCTGGGGGGGCAGAGAGGAGCGGAGGGAGGGGGGGGGGCTGGGGGAGAGTTCTGTTTTCCTTCGAGTTCTGAGCAACTTTTTGGAACTTTGCAATGAGTCCCGTCTAATTGAGGGTGCGACTGCCCCAAGTGTGTGTATGCGTGTGTGTGTGTGTGTGTGTGTGTGTGTGTGTGTGTGTGTGTGTGTGTGTGTGTGTGTGTGTGGGTGTGTGTTTGTGTGTGTGTGTGTGTGTGTGTGTGTGTGTGTGTGTGTGTGTGTGTGTGTGAGTGTGTGTGTGTGTGTGTGAGTGTGTGTGTGGGTGTGTGTTTGTGTGTGTGTGTGTGTGTGTGTGTGTGTGTGGGTGTGTGTTTGTGTGTGTGTTTGTGTGTGTGTGTGTGTGTGTGTGTGTGGGTGTGTGTTTGTGTGTGTGTGTGTGTGTGTGTGTGTGTGTGTGTGTGTGTGTGTGTGTGTGAGTGTGTGTGTGTGTGTGTGAGTGAGAGATAAAGAGAGAGGGAGGAGGAGGGCTCTGCTGCGAGGTCAAGGAATGGTTAAGAAGGCGGCCGGGGCTGTTGGTATGGGGGTTGCCCTGGAAACATCCATGGAATGTTGAGACCTGTTGTTCCTGGTGATGCCGGCACAGAAAGCCGGGGCTTGTGGGTCCAAATGCAGTGTGCAGGGGGTTCTGGGCAGGGAGCGGGGGGCTGACACTTGCCTGTCAGTCGCCCTGGCAACATTCCCACCACGGTGGAGATATTATGGTGTGCATCGGCACAAACAAAAATCCCACCTTACAATCTTTGACAGCTTGTTATCAAACTGCCAACAAATGATGGAACACGTGCATACATAAGTGCACGTCGTATTTAAAGAGGAGGTCATTCCGTTCAGCGAGTCGTGTGCACGGGCACCGCGGAGATCTGAAGGGTGGCGTTAAGGCTTCTAGAGCTGTGAGGATAACCTACATTCACGGCTTACACTTCACTTCCCCTTCTCATGCTCA
>CM030190.1:11342812-11500312 GCA_017639675.1 Aplochiton taeniatus
AAATAGCTGCTGACGTGGGGTGTGCGCACACCAGCAGACCCCCAGACATTTTCCCAGGCATCCATTTCCACTGACGCACACTCTGATATAGATTACACTCTGACATAGATTACACTCTGACATAGATTACACTCTGACATAGATTAGACTGTGACATAGATTATACTCTGACATAGATTATACTCTGACATAGATTATACTCTGACATAGATTATACTCTGACATAGATTACACTCTGATATAGATTACACTCTGACATAGATTATACTCTGACATAAATTATACTCTGACATAGATTACACTCTGACATAGATTATACTCTGACATAGATTATACTCTGACATAGATTATACTCGGACATAGATTATACTCTGACATAGATTACACTCTGATATAGATTATACTCTGACATAGATTACACTCTGACATAGATTACACTCTGACATAGATTATACTCTGACGTAGATTACACTCTGACATAGATTATACTCTGACATAGATTACACTCTGACATAGATTATACTCTGACATAGATTACACTCTGACATAGATTACACTCTGACATAGATTATACTCTGACATAGATTACACTCTGACATAGATTATACTCTGACATAGATTATACTCTGACATAGATTACACTCTGATATAGATTATACTCTGACATAGATTACACTCTGACATAGATTACACTCTGACATAGATTACACTCTGACATAGATTATACTCTGACATAGATTATACTCTGACATAGATTACACTCTGATATAGATTATACTCTGACATAGATTACACTCTGACATAGATTACACTCTGACATAGATTATACTCTGACATAGATTACACTCTGACATAGATTATACTCTGACATAGATTACACTCTGACATAGATTACACTCGGACATAGATTACACTCGGACGTAGATTACACTCTGGCATAGATTACTCTCTTACATAGATCACACTCTGACATAGATTGCACTCTGACATAGATTACACTCTGACATAGTTTACACTCCGACATAGATTATACTCTGACATGGATTATAGTCTGACATAGATTACACTCTGACATAGATTATACTCTGACATAGATTACACTCTGACATAGATTATACTGACATAGATTACTCTCTGACATAGATTACACTCTGACATAGATTACACTCTGACATAGATTACTCTCTGACATAGATTACTCTCTGACATAGATTACACTCTGACATAGATTACACTCTGACATAGATAACACTCGGGCAGAGAGGCTCGGTCGGTTCACAAGAGTCTAAATGGAGTCCCCTGGTGTCACGTTTCCGACCCCTTTGAAAGGCAGGAACGTTATTGCTGGGTAATTATAAGGAGAGGGATATCTCCTGAGGCTGTAGCGTGTGCTGGCTCTTTAAAGTCTCCTGGGTCTGGCTGTTGTTTGCACCTCCCAATGTGAGGCGGGTTTCTGTGTGTGTCTCTCTGTTCTATGGCTCTGCGGCGGCTGAAGACCGTGGACGACAGAGGAGGTGAGGGGGACGTGCCCGCCCTGACAGGGGGTGACCGGTTGCTACGCAGCAGAAGTTGAACTGAGTACAGTGACCACTCTGGAGACATTAAGAGATACGTAGGGGCCCGGACCGGGCACTGCTACCGCAACAGGCACGGCCTGAGAAGAACGTCTTCATTCATTTAGCACCCACGTTTAATGTTTAAAGCACCAGCCAGTTCTCTGAGGGCACTTTGTGTCTGGCAGGGCAAATTACCAGGGGCTTGAGCGTGTTGTGTTGTGGTCTGGGTGCAAACCTGCTTAAGAGAGGGGGAGTGGGGGGAGAGAGAGCTGGTGGAAGAGAGCAAGGAAGAATAGATGACATGTATGGTCGGGGGGGGTAGGGACTGTATTAGCGAAGAGAAAGAAGGAGCGAGGAAGATTTAAAAAGGAGAGGAGGGACGGAAGGGAGAGAGAGATAAAGAGGGAGAGGGATCTGGAGGGACAGAAAGAGAGAGGGATCTGGAGGGAGAGAGAGAGGGGGATCTGGAGGGAGGGAGGGAGAGAGGGATCTGGAGGGAGGGAGAGAGAGAGGGATCAGGAGGGAGAGAAAGGGAGCGGGGGACATGGCTGGACGATGATGAGCTGAGCTGGATAAGATCTCCTGAGAGGCTTACCGAGGCCCTGCGAGCCCCAGCCACGGGAGGATTGACCTGGCCACAGAGCCGGCTGCTCTCTCCCTCCTGAGCCAGGACAGCGTGTCTGTCACATGGCGGGGGGTGAAGGATGGCCCGGCCAAGCGGAGGCCCCGGCGATCAGCAGGACCCCGGCTTTGGGGCCCGCCGGGAGTTCCACTCCACGTCCTTGGTGTCACCGTGAGGCAGAGGTCGCTAACGACGTGCGCACACCGCTGAGCAAAGCACACATGCTATGGATAGGAAGGACACACACTGCTTGATGACACACTATGAATGGGTAGCAGACCCCCGGTTTGACTCGCAGGGCCGTTCCAGCTGCGGGGGCGGGGGGGGGGGGGGGGGGGGGTTAACCAGCGGGCGGGTGTTAGTGTTGAAGATGAAAGCAGGAAGGGGCTCGTTGGCCCTGATGGATTTCCTGAATGCAGCCTGGAGAGAAAGCAGGAAGCTGGCGCCGTGCCAGAAGCCCTCTTTTTTTCTTTTTCTTTTTTCTTTCGCCAAAGTAAACACACTCCTCCGGCTTTCCCTGCCGCCAGCGCGGGAGTTCTGATAATTGTTCCCGCCACGCGGGAATACTGAGGGGAACGTGACGGAGGAGAGAAGGAGAACAGTGGTGGAGCGGTTTGAGAAGAGCAGAAGAAGGGAAGAAAGAGAGGAAGCAGGAAGAAAAAGAAGAACAGCAGGGTTGAAAGGAAGTAGTAGAAGAAGTTGGATAAAGACAAGGTTAGGTGTCGGACAGTAGGCACTTTGTTCCCAGAAATGCAATGGAAGTTGGAACGGTATGCCGTGCAGTTGTTTTGGGAGCGGTTCATTCTATTTTCCTGGCCGTCACTCAGCTGGGACTGGAAGCTGCATGCTGGTCCGTACCGCTAACTGCTACTACCAAACCAAACATGACCCACATTGACCTCATGGTGGCGCTGTCATTAGGGATCCAAATTTGCAAACTTTTAAAGGCTCTATCTCCAACACCATATGACCTATAGGGGCCTATCTCCCCATGATGAACAAAAAAGCCTCTTTGATCACCAAAGTCCGCCATGATTCATTTTCCATCATTTAGACTTTTTTGAAAAACACTTAAACCTACAGACTTTTTTTTTTTTTATCTGTTTAACCAATCTGCACCAAAGTCGTTATGCAGGATCAACGTAACGTAAATGTTTTAGAAGCCAGATCACAACTTATGTTTCATCTCACCGTTTTGAATCGTCACATATTTGAGTCGCGATATAACTGTGTGGCCATGTGTCATTACATTCCTAACTGTTCCATGTATTGGCTTGACCTGGTTAAGGTATGGAGGGACAACTTTCCTCGAACAATAAATCATTGAGAAATAACCTTTTTTGAAAAATATGCCTAAGAGTGTATATCCAAATGTGTGTTAAATCAACCTCTCCAAAAATGTATAGGAGCTCTCTTGCAAATGTCCATATATCAATTAACAAATATGACTATTTTTCCTTTTCTCTTTTTATCTTTTTCAAGGATCCCCTCCATTTGTAGAAGTAGGCTCTCCGGTATGATGTCGTATTAAACATGGTCTAGGCTTTTCTTCACTGTCCCCCCCCCCCTCCCTCTCTCTCTGTCTCTCTCTCTCTCTGTCTCTCTCTCTCTCTCTCTCTCTCTCTCTCTCTCTCTCTCTCTCTCTCTCTCTCTCTCTCTCTCTCTCTCTCTCAATCGCAGACTATCACTGTAGGTCATTGGGTTTTACTGCATTTTTGTTCTCTCTCTCCGCTGGTCTCCTTGCTATCTCGTCCAGTTTACTTTACATTTTTTTTCTGCAGGGAGGAAAATCCATCAGTCAAAGACTTGGGGATGATGTCATGTGACCATAAAACCAAGTATTTGTAAAAACCTCTCTCTCTCTCTCTCTCTCTCTCTCTCTCCCTCTCCCTCCCCCTCTCTCTCACACACACACTCAGTGCAGACAGACACTTCCTCTTCCTCCTCCTCCCAGTCATCACATGAGTAGACACAATGGCTGCATTTGCCCTCGAACGGCACAGCCCGTTTCCCTACACCTTGATAGAATTAGATCAAGCTAGGAGTCAGGTGGAACAACTTACAGCGGCGTTCAAGAATGCCTCTTTCAGGACGTGTGTTTATCTCAACCATCTGTGCGGTGAACTCAACGTCAAGCAGACCTCTGATCGAGCACACAAACCTCTTCTGAGCCGTCTTTGACGATTTCAAATGTTGACATTAGTAGTGTGCGTGTTCGGGTAGTGAAATAACTGGGAACCGTTTGAGTCGAAGCTTAATCCATCCAGTGTATTATTCACTACAGAAACCTTGCTGTCCTTTCATCATAGCGGGCCTGGCAGAGAGTCGCTGAACCTGCGATGACCAAAGAAGAGACAGAAGAGGACTCACACATACACTACTCAACAAGAGGTCATAGAGAGCCCTGAAAAGGAGTGTTTTTTTGAAGACGGAGGCCGAGGTTTACTGAGAGACGCTTTCATTGGTAAAGAGAGTGGGCGTCAGAGCCTGGGGATGGAGGGGGTAGGCTGCTGGACCGAGGCAGAGGGCCGACGCAGGGGAACTAAGCGGGGTGTGATCTCTTGCCGTCGACGGGAGGGGCAGAGCCATGCCCAGGCTGATATGACAGGACTGTAATCAGAGGAGCAGTGTGCTAAGCAGGGGGCTGGCGTGTGTAAACTCACTCACTCCTCAAGAATGTTCCCAGCTAATCCGAGTCACTCTTGCCCCTCGCTCTGAAGTGAATTAAGTTCAATTTTCCCGTTCCACTTTGCCTGGTGCCTGTCTCATGACTTTGGTGGGTTATTTTTGGGACTGTTTGTACCCTCTAGAAACTTGATCAAGTTGCACTGTCACAGGCCTAACTATAGATAAGGTTTGGAGCCTCCTCGGATGGGAGAACCTTAAAGAAGCAGGCGGTCACGGTCAGTACAACTGCAGAGCACCCATGGAAACCACAGTAAGTCTCCCCTCTTTGGTCAGAGCACCCATGGAAACCACAGTAAGGCTCTTCATTGGTCAGAGCACCCATTGAATCCACAGTAAGTCTCTTCATTGGTCAGAGCACCCATTGAAACCACAGTAAGTCTCTTCATTGGTCAGAGTACCCATTGAAACCACAGTAAGCCTCTCCATTGGTCAGCTAAAAAGGAAATGGACCCAGGTGCATGAGAGCATGGTCCAAGTGTTTCATATATATTGTGTATATATATATATATATATATATACATTATATGGTGTAAATATATACTATATATATATATATATATATATATATATATAAATATATACATTATATGGTGTATATATATATATATATATATATATATATATATATATATATATATATATATATACATTATATGGTGTATATACTTGTGGTTAGGGTGTGGCTGTTTTGTTTGTAGCCGCACACTGTTTCCACTTGATAGACAGATGGAGCGCTGTGTTTGCTTGAACCCCATAAAGGGTGATGGCATGGGGGCTGTGTCCAAAGCAGAATGGACGAGGACACAGGATATCCCGGGATGGACAGCAGATAAGGAGGAGGGCTTGGTAAGATGCTTGCGGGATGACGTGGATCCTTTCGAGGGCTGGCCAGCCAGCTTAGCAGCCCCTCTCCACACCAAGTCAGATAAGGACACATCTGCTGCTCATTACCCACCTCCAGCTCACACTCAGCAACATTCTCTTGGTCTTCGTTTCCTTTCTCTTCCATCTTTCTTCTCTTCTCCGGTAGAAAGCCATCCAAGTCACACGACCTTCTATTTCCCCACAGAGCGCCCCCTTCTTTCCCTGGACACCCCTAAGATGGCGAACCCAACCCAACAAGTCTGGGGGCTTTCTGGTTGTTGTTGTTGTTTACTGGTATTGGTCATTCTCTACATCTGGCCAACACTGTTCTCTGTTGACCTCCAGTCAGTATTTACTCAGCCTCTTCAATCCAAGCCAGATATCGTAAAAACCTGCAAATATTCTTCATTAATGTAATTCATGGCTTGTATTATGTTAAATAAATGTATGTCATGGTTGCTAACCGGAAATGTAACGCCTGATGCTTGAAATATTGGGATTTTTTTTTCTCCAAAAAAAATGGAACTTAGTAATAGTCAGTTCATATTTATAGTCTTGTGGGTTAATATTTCAAAGATGGGTATTTGCACCGTGTAGAAAGTCAAATTTCCTCTGCCAAGACTTCACAATTGCAACTCATCTGCTAAATTTAAAGAGCAAAGCAACAGGAAGTTAAATGATATTCCATGTCCTGGCATGCCTGAATATGGATGACTGCCCCTCCTCTGATCTTAAAGGCATCAAACCCTCAAATCTCCTGGTTTTAATTCATCATTCATAACCCAGCCGTATCAACCCTCCTCTTATTGATAGGCTCATTGGCGCCATTCATTGACAATCTTGCTGTTCCGATTCCGAATGTCCAGAGCAGTATAAATATGAATCTAAACTGTCGAGCAGTTCAGATGTCACACTGACTAAGCAAGGGCTATCAGTTTAGAGCATCTAGTTGTCGGCCCAAATCAGTATTATTATTAATAACCATTTATGTGGTGAATGAATTTGATTGTTTACAAACGTAATGTCACTTGTGAGTTCTGGAACCATGAAGAAATGAAATCTGTCAATGATATTACTTAATCCCCTCAATGAACCAGGATCATGTCTGTTAACCCTCTCCCAGGGTTTGCAAAGCCACAGATGATGAACACAAGGTAACAACAGAATCAAGACACAGGATCCGAAAAAAAAGAGACGGCATTTCTACTTTATTACGGAAGAAGGTTCCAGAAAGCCCAAACCCTGTGGATTTCGTACCATAAAACCAAGGCAGCAGGCAAACTGCATGAGGTCCTGTGAGCGTTGGGTGCCATTGGAATCCTTGTCCTTCTTTCACGCGACAGTGTCCGTGCATCCTCTGCTATCGTTTGTTAAATCCATTCATTAGTTGATTCACTCATGTATTCAGTCAGTGATTCCTATGATAAAGTTCATGCATTCATTTCATACATAAGTACCCATCCATTAGCTCCCTACATCTGGTTCTAATCCGGTATTTACAGAGGAAGACAGATTAATAGGTAGACTACTAAGGTTCACCTTGTTTTGGTAGACAGAAAGGCTCAGCGGTTGGACTACCAGTGAGATGAGAAGCTATTGAACACATTCCGTTCCTTGATGAGTTTGTATCGACCCCAGACCACTTCTTCACACTGGCTCTCTGTGAGCAGGCCATTCCAATGGGCCAAGGCTGATCTGGGTCTACTGCATGGCCAATGCTGATCTGGATCTAGTGCATGACCAATGCTGATCTGGATCTAGTGCATGGCTAATGCTGATCTGGATCTAGTGCATGGCCAATGCTGATCTGGGTCTAGTGCATGGCCAATGCTGATCTGGATCTAGTGCATGGCCAATGCTGATCTGGGTCTAGTGCATGGCCAATGCTGATCTGGGTCTAGTGCATGGCCAATGCTGATCTGGGTCTAGTGCATGGCCAATGCTGATCTGGGTCTAGTGCATGGCCAATGCTGATCTGGGTCTAGTGCATGGCCAATGCTGATCTGGGTCTAGTGCATGGCCAATGCTGATCTGGGTCTAGTGCATGGCCAATGCTGATCTGGATCTAGTGCATGGCCAATGCTGATCTGGGTCTAGTGCATGGCCAATGCTGATCTGGGTCTAGTGCATGGCCAATGCTGATCTGGATCTAGTGCATGGCCAATGCTGATCTGGGTCTAGTGCATGGCCAATGCTGATCTGGGTCTAGTGCATGGCCAATGCTGATCTGGGTCTAGTGCATGGCCAATGCTGATCTGGGTCTAGTGCATGGCCAATGCTGATCTGGATCTAGTGCATGGCCAATGCTGATCTGGGTCTAGTGCATGGCCAATGCTGATCTGGGTCTAGTGCATGGCCAATGCTGATCTGGGTCTAGTGCATGGCCAATGCTGATCTGGGTCTAGTGCATGGCCAATGCTGATCTGGATCTAGTGCATGGCCAATGCTGATCTGGGTCTAGTGCATGGCCAATGCTGATCTGGGTCTAGTGCATGGCCAATGCTGATCTGGGTCTAGTGCATGGCCAATGCTGATCTGGGTCTAGTGCATGGCCAATGCTGATCTGGGTCTAGTGCATGGCCAATGCTGATCTGGGTCTAGTGCATGGCCAATGCTGATCTGGATCTAGTGCATGGCCAATGCTGATCTGGGTCTAGTGCATGGCCAATGCTGATCTGGGTCTAGTGCATGGCCAATGCTGATCTGGATCTACTGCATGGCCAATGCTGATCTGGGTTTAGTGCATGGCCAATGCTGATCTGGATCTAGTGCATGGCCAATGCTGATCTGGGTCTAGTGCATGGCCTAGGCATCTGCCGAAAATAACGGCTCCGCCTCAAAGTAAGAAACGCCCGGGTGAGAATCGGTGACAAAGAAACTCAAGAGTCAAAGAGACCCACCTACAAACAACACCAGCCTATGGAACAGCTCAGAAAACATGGCGGAAGCCAGTGGAGCTGGAGCAGGAGACAGCTGTGCACTGGAGATGGCCAACTAACCTGAGAAGAGAGATCTCAACACCGCCTGGATGGAAGTGTGTGTATTGTGTGTGTGTGTGTGTAGGGGGGGGGGGGGGGGGGGGGGGGCTGACAAGAGCAGATAGACCACCACTGAGCAGAAACTTAGAAAGGCATTGTTTAAAATAGTTAATAAGCATACACATCATGGCCATCGTAAAGTGTCACAACTTTCAGCGCGAAAAGCAAACATAGAAATCATATAAACCACGAGACGCCATGATAAATATCTCCACTCCATAACTAACTTAATTACATTAATATTCAATAATTTACACAGATTGTTTGTCTATGTTGTCAGCAGCAAGTTTGACAGAAAACGTGACATTTTATTGAGATTTTAGGTTGTGATTGTAGTTGCACCTCACGGACAATATTTTAAATCTTTTTTTTATTTTTTTGTTGCAAAAATAAAATAGAAAGATAATAAAAAAGTAGCCATGGTGCTGGCTTTGGGAGCCTTTACAGCAGCATTATCGATTCATATATCAGCGTACGTCACTGTCCACGCACAGTGGCCCTTATGCATCGGACTCCATTCAGGCCCTCCTCAGGCCCTGTGAGAGTCAGAGAGATATACCAGTGAAAAGAACAGCCCTGCTTCACCAGTCACCCCAGTGGCGGGCCATCGCGTCCTCTTCAAAACCACTTCCCACTCAGAGCCTGGAAGTCAACGTACCTCGGTTCGGAATCCTCGCCGATGTTTATTGAAATATTCCGCTTCACACATGAAAGCCAAACCATATTGAGCGCTTAGGGTCCCCCACTGTTATGAGTGGCGTGTATGCTGCGGTGGTTGGCAGAGTTAACGCAGGCAGGTCTACATCGTGTAATCTGTTTCCTGTGTGGGGGGGGGGGGGGGGTATGTGGCACCCAACATAGCCTCCAACACCACACAGGGTTCCAATGAACTGCGGCTGGACTCGAACACCATGTGGTAGGACAAAGGCCCTGGCTCTCCTGGGGCTAGAGACACGCCCTAATACCCATAGAGAAGAACGCTAGTGGGGCAGAATGGAAGACGGCAGAGGAGTGGGTTCACAGTGCAGTCTATATGGCCGTGTGTGTGTGTGTGTGTGGTGGGGGGGGGGGAGCCTTGGCAGCCGCGTCGTCTGAGAGAGTGAGCCGGAGGTGAGACGCCTTCAATGGCCGCCACGCAAGGCTGGAAGGGCGCCGTTGAAGTCCTGTGGACGAGGTCCGGGACAGTGAGGTCAGACAGGTAACTGAGGTTGGCATTGTTGAGTCCATCGACGGGCACACAGCAAGGAGTGGGGAGGATCTGCCACTCCGCTCCCCCAGGTGATTTTGGCGTGGCAGTTCTGAAAGAGTACCTACAGCGCGCACCCCCCCCCCCCCCCCCCCCCCCCCCCCCCCCCCCCCCCCCCCCCCCCCCCCCCGCATTGCCTGTCTCCCGAGGTGGGTACTGGGGAGCAGGGCTTGTGAGGTCTGCAGTGTGTTTCTGTCCAGCGAGGAGGATGGGACAGGGAGATTCTGTGGTGGGGGTGGGAGGTCGACGTCAGCAGGTCTTTCCTACGGGGCTAAACATCCTGAACGTCATCCTGGACGTCGGAAAGCAGCGCACGGTCCTCACTCTGTGGGGAAATCAAAGGAGAACAATGTCAGTCAACATCACCCACCAGCCCCTCGGATAAGAGAACAGAGACAAAGAAAGCTAGTTCAGCCATGGAAGAGAGAGGCAGATAAGTTTGCCATATTTGCAAAGGAGGATGGGACACATATGACAGTGAGCGAGCCCCTTGGGTGTGTGTGGATGTGTGTGTGTGTGTGTGTGTGTGTGTGTGTGTGTGCTGCAGCCGGGCAGAGATGATCAGTCTGTCTTTCTCCCTCCGTCGGGGGGGCGGGGGACGTCTGAGTCTGGGGGGGAGGACCGGCTGCGTTTCCCTGGCAACCGGGAGGGGGCTTGGCGCGTTTGTGTGGCGGGGGCGGGGGGGCACCAGAAGAGGGAGTATCCAGGGTAACCAACGCGTGGGTTACGTAACAGCCAGACACAGACTCAGAGGTTTAGAGGAGTCTGTGTTGATGTGTGGCCAGCCTGTCTGCAGGAATGTCCTGTTCCTAGTGCTGGCCAAAAGCATGTCGTAATCCCTGACAGGAAGATGAAAAGAGAGAGAGAGGGATGGACGAGAGAGAGAGAGAGTGATGGGTGAAAGAGAAAGAGAGACAGAGAGTGAGAGAGATGGGTGGGAGAGAGTGATGGGTGAGAGAGAGAGAGAGAGAGAGAGAGAGAGAGAGAGAGAGAGAGAGAGAGAGAGAGAGAGAGGGGGGGGGGGGGGGGGGGAGACAGTGAAGAAAAGCCTAGACCAGTGATGGGTGAAAGAGAGAGGGAGAGAGAGAAAGATGGTTGAGAGAGAAAGAGTGACAGAGCGAGAGAGAGAGAGAGAGAGAGAGAGAGAGAGAGAGAGAGAGAGAGAGAGAGAGGGGAGCAGAACACAGTCTGCGTTGTTTGTGTTTATGTAATGTTGTTCCTGTCTGGAGTGTGATTAGGCTGGTGCACAGAGGACATCTAGCATCAGCAGAGAGACACACACACACACACACACACACACACACACACACAGACACACCCTCTGTCCTTCTCTCTGACAAGGTGGATAGGCACTGTCCCTCATCTCCGAAGCTACAGTGGAGCAGCACTAAAACACAGGAGGGTCCAGGTTATGATGAGAAACTCACAATTAAAACAGACCTCCTAACCCCCACCCTCTAACAATCACCCTAACCCTAACACTAACCCTCTAAGCATCACCCTAACCCTCACCCTAACCCTCTAACAATCACCCTAACCCTCACCCTCTTACAATCACCCTCACCCTCACCCTAACCCTCCAACAATCACCAACCCTCACCCTAACCTTCATTCTAATCCTCCTCTCTGTACTTCAGCCCCCCCTCTCCTTCCCCCTCCCCTCTCTGCCGACAACAGGAAGGATGTCCAATGGCCCTGCACCGTCTCAACCTAATAATAATAATAACAACAATAACTTTATTATTCCTTTGTTCTCTGTATTTTAACCCGTCCTGTCGTACACTAGTACTTGGGGCAGTGGCCAGAGATGAGCCTCAGCAGAGGTAGGCCTCAGCATGGAGCTCCACGAGGAGGCCCAGATGAGCCTCAGCACGGAGGTAAGCCACAGCATGGAGCTCCACAAGAAGGCCCAGATGGGCCTTGGGGAAGAGCTAGCCGGGATGGCCTGGGGACACCTGATTGTGAGGAAGCCGGCGTGTCCTCAGAGTAATACCATCCACCAACCCGCCCCCTCTGGCAGCCATCTACCCTAAACCCCCAAAATAACAACCTTTAGTGGCTCCATCAGACGGCCATAGCCCTGCTGTCGCTCCCAACCACCAGCACTACACAGGCAGCCCTGTGAGAGCACGCCCCACGCCCACTTCTCCGTTTCAGAGATCTGACATTTTTGGGGTCTTGCCTCTCTTTACTTAGAGCACTGAAACGTTACAGTAAATTGCAGAGGATGAAATTATAAGTCACGACTCTTATGTAAACACGCGACGACTCAGCGTAGAGGAGAACATTCAGCGCCAGGCCAGGGGCCTCCTCTCTGAGCCAGGCCAGGGGCCTCTTCTCTGTGCCAGGGTCTGATGCTTCTCCTCCGACGCTGGGTTCAGACCATCCCCCAGGGTGCAGCACCCAAACACTGGCTACCGTCCACGGGTGTCACCCTATGGAGGTTTATATGCAGATATTGGACAGAAAATATATGAACAACACATGAATAATGTATCTGTGACACACACACACACACACACACGGGGGGGTAGCCCTGGTCAGGAGCTCCTTATAAGGGAGGGAGTGAGTGTTGTTACTCAATCGACGCCAGCTCAATGAGCGCAACACGCACGCACGCACAGTGCATAGCCAGGGTTTTCCACACACTGCTGTGGGGGACACTTTTAGCTGACAGATCCCCTGTGAGGGGATAGGATTACAATTACACACTTGTTTGCATTGTAACACACACACACACACACACACACACACGCACACACACACACACGCGCACACGCACACGCAAAGTGCGTTGACATTTTTTCCCAAACCTACGTCAGAACTCAGGTCATGTTCAGTAACGGAACATTTAGCACTCTGCCAACTCCTCCTCCGATGTGCTGGTAGTGTAAACTACACCCACAATACCATCTATATACGCAGCTCGTTCCCCCAAAATAACAACAACGTGTTTGTTTCTATTTAAGTAGGACAGAAACCCAGCCTTCACCGTGGTTTCATTAACGCACAGACAATTCCCTTCCCACCGGGATTAAAAAGAAACTGGGAACATGCGAACAGACCATGACTAGAGCCATGCATACTGGAGAGGACAACAATGGGGCACCTTCTCTGGGAAAACAACACTCCAGTATCACCAGTGGCTCTGATGTGGGAGAGCCTTGGGGGCCAAACACCATTCCTTTCAGCAAAGGAAAAACGTCCCGCTCCCACACCGTCCAGATGTTTTGCCT
The DNA here is from genome assembly GCA_017639675.1 of Aplochiton taeniatus. Classification (NCBI taxonomy): domain Eukaryota; kingdom Metazoa; phylum Chordata; class Actinopteri; order Galaxiiformes; family Galaxiidae; genus Aplochiton; species Aplochiton taeniatus. The sequence goes on from CM030190.1 coordinate 11,356,063, forward strand.
GCTTCAGCAAGTTGAAACACACACATTGCATGCGTTTTTTTCCCCCCCTCTCCCTGTTCCCCTCCCTGATCGGCCCCACTCATCCAGGGCGGGGCTCAGCGCGCCGATGCAACACCGATTTGTTCACTTCTAAATGGTGGCGCTCATACGAGAGGTCAACATCGCCCTTTCCCTTCCTCAAAAGACCCTCAATACGCCTCCTAAAGGGACAAGCGTTTTTTCCAGCTATTCTGTTCAGCCAAAGCCCCTTTGTAATGATTTCTACAAGGTAAATAATCTAGCCTGCAGGCTAATAATTACAAAACGGTTAGAGTTTATGAAAAAGCTATAAAGGAGTTTAGTCGCTGAATAGTTTTTTGGGGGAACGCCGTCTTGCTGAACCAACAGGCTGATTCAACCCAGAATGACTAAGAGGCTTAGCCAACACAGTACAAACACAGGCTCCACTGCGAGACAAAGAGCGCTTGATGAAGTGGCCTGAATGAACTTATTGACATGAACCACAAAAAGCCCTGTGTTCAAACACGGCAATGCATACGACCTGTCCACAGACAAAGGAAAACAAAGTACCCCCCACACACACACACACACACACACAGACACACAATCCCCTAGACGGAGGCATGCCACAACCGACACACTTCACGACATTTTCCATTGACGATAACGTGACCTCAAACAGAGGGCCATGAATGAAGGAAACAAGCCCTTCTGGAAAACGCTGCCGTGCGCTGCCTGGCAGGGGGCCATCCCTGTGTGTGTCTGTGTGTGTGTGTGTGTGTGTGTGTGTGTGTGTGTGTGTGCAGGGGGCCATCCCGGCTGCAGCAAAACCAGACAGACTAACGCTGTGGACGCTCTGTGTGTGTGTGTGTGTGTGTCCACGTGTGTATGTCCGTGTGCGTCACACGGCTTAATGACTTCTCTATCAATGTAGCTTCTTCTGCCCTCCCCAATACAAAAGGACATCCTCCAGGGTGTCTGTGGCGAAGGCCTTGCCTGGTGACGGTTGGAGGCTGAGGCGCTCCTTCCCCTGCACCCCCCTTGCAGCCCCAACGTGGAGGCCGTTGACGTCAGAGCGCTCAGCGGCGGCTCAAAGGCCCTCTGTGTGAGTCTGGAGCGAGGCCCTGCTCCGAAGGCCCTGCTCACTCCACAACCCTCAGCCCTCACCTGCCTCAGGTCAAAGACAGCCCCTCTCTTTGGGAAAACACAAAGGTGCCCATGTTCCACGACTTCACAAGCAACAACAAATTCTTGGTGGGCCGCAAGTCTTGAGGGGAATCTTTGACATAATATTGATTTGCGTTCCAGCACCATTTATTTGGCGGGGCTGAAACGGAGCCGTGAGTTTGCGAAGAACAAGTCAACATCACAGCTCTCCATTGGTTCATCAGTCTAGCAGCGCAAACATATCTAGAAGAGATTTTTCAAATAACAGTGGACTGACAATACAAATAAGTTAGTGAAGACATACTTCTTTTAACTAGAGTGACTTCATATGGGGGCCCTGAGGGGGGGTAGAGAGACAGACACAAGGATGGTGAAGCAGAATGCAGTGGGACGCACAATTAGATCACTAGTGAACCCTGTTTCCAAACAGAGCCACAGGCCCAAACCCCAAGCAATCCATTGGATACGACTCAGAGCTTGTGTGTGTGTGTGTGTGAACACACTGGCTGCAGCCCAGCGGTCGGACGCCTGTCACTTTTGCCAGGGATGAAGAGGAAAGGACAGGGTGAAGCCAGGACACTGCCCTCATTGCTCCACGGACACTCGGCCTGGGCTGATCCCGGAGCAGCAGAGAGGCGGGCCAGGCTTGGCTGAGCAGCCCCTGAAACCACACAGCTGGTGGACCAGGTTCAGAGAAACTCCTTGGTCCATAAATAAGGGCTCCAGACAGCCACTAATTTTATGGCATGTACTACCATTAATCTGTCCAGTGGCACTACAAACACTACACTACAAATGGGTGGTGCCACTTGACTTTATTTATTTATTTATTATTAAAATCCTGAAGTCATATTTTGGTCAAACAGTTGAACGCATATGTTTAATTATTACCCTCCTTTGAATGACCTACTGGCTGCATTTCTTTCTCTATCTCTCGCGGTGTGGTGTACTATACTATACTAAACAAAACTGGTGTACTATACTATGCTGTACTGTATTATATTATACTCGACTATATTATACTATACTATACTGGTCTTCTCCCGCGCAAAGTAGCAACCTAGAGCGTTTAGGTTGTAGGTCATCATCGCCCGGTCAAAAACATGAACAATAATAACGCATACCGACACGTTTTTCATTAAGGAAAATGCCCCACCACGATCAGTTTTTCTTTGCTACTGCCACTCACTGGAAATCGTAGTGGCAGCACTGCCACCAGTGTAAGATGTGAGTCTGCAGCCCGGCCATAAGTGGACCAACGGGACCTATGCTCCCTCTCTCTGGAAAAAATAGGTGCGGGGTTGGGGGAATCGGAAAAATCTTGACAGCGATCTGCCACTGAAATCTTTTAAATAGATGAATGGATGATGCACACGGTTGCTAGCCTCCGATGCACATCAACTGCATTTTACTTTCTAAGCCCAAATACATGACGGTAAGGCGAACACTTAACAGTGCCGTTTAAGCCCAAATACATGTAGCTAGGGCTAACACTTAACAGTACCGTTTAAGCCCAAATACATGTAGCTAAGGCAAACACTTAACAGTACCGGTTAAGCCCAAATACATGTAGCTAAGGCTAACACTTAACAGTACCGTTTAAGCTCCGCTCGGTCTGTCCTTAATCCTCACTCAAATCTCCACATAAAGCTCTTGAGTCGAACACCACAGTGATAAATGTATTCGAGTTCCATATGCAATCGACCAGTGTTCATACGGAGGCTCTCTCTTATCTGTAGCTTGCCTGCAGCCCCACCGAGAGCCAGATCAAATCCCGCAGATCTGCAAACCTTTGTTGTTGACTCGGCTAAAAGTGTGTGGGAATTTTCCTTGATGAGGTTTAACATTATTATTACGATACGATACATCATTAAAATGATTATTAGGGCTGTGTATCGGCAAGAATCTAGCGATATGACACTTGTCGCGATACAGGGGTTACAGTATTACAAAACATAATATTGCGATACTCAAGTGTACCGAATCAATGTGATAATCAATATGCAGTCCAAATTTTGTTCCCTAGGCAGTTACGTTTCATCAAGCAGTTAAAATTGCCTATGCTTGGCAGTTTTCCAGAGTAGATGAACACTTTACAGCGATTTGTTTCAGCAAATGTAATTTCTTCCAAATCAGATGTTTTACGTGAATGTGCTCGTTGTGGCATAACGGCAGTGTCTTACACTCAGTTGAATTAGGAGCCAGGAGGTCCACACTTAAGGTGTCCAGGACATGCTGATCAGGAGCCCACAATAGCCGCTTTGAAAGAGGGACCAGTCCACCGTTTTCTACAGTAAAGACTCCTAAAGGATGTAACACTGTCCATTTTTTGGATAGCTTTAGAACCATGCCATTCTTAGAAATTAGAATAATAGCTCTTTGCGACAATAGTAACACAAGCTAATCTTCTCTGCTAGTTGTTATTATCCAAAGATGACAACTCTCTGCGTTGTTCAGGTACACCGTGGTTCATGGTCATTTGTGGTTAAGGTGAATCACTGGTGGTGAATCAAGCCAAAGATCGAGGGCTTTCCAAAGATCTCCATTTGAAACAAGTGGGTTGATCAGACATTAAGTGAGAGCCCTTACAAGTGGGATTTTTCACTTGTCAGATTGCATTGTGTCGTTCAACCCCTCTCCTGGCCTCGGGGACTTTCACAGCTACAGCACGTGCTTGAGTTATAGTCAACGTCAAATTGATCACACACACACATCATTTGGACTCTGTAACCCAGGTTAAGACCAAGTAGTCCAAACGTCAAATTGTTTTTAATGGCACAAAATATCCTGTATGATACATCTGGGGTTACATAACAATAGACTATTACCACGCACTAGCGGAATCCTACCGGGTCCCATGATAATGGATCAAATCAAGTTCATCCCCCCCAAGGCTAACCTAAATGTGGGGGCTAAGAATCATGAGGTTTTCTTTCGTCACTCACTTAACTACAGGTGATTTTAATGCAGGCTTGAAAGAGGAATCAGAGCAGAGGAGCCACCAGAGACTCAGAAAGCATAACCCACCTTGCTTTCCAACCACAACTTATTTGGAGTGAAGCGAGTTCTGAACTCCCCAGTGCATAATTTGGACCCTTTGCCTCACTGGCTTAGCAGGCTATCATAATCAGAGGCAAGCCACTGCACATGAATATTATCGAAGAATGTTGTTGCCTCGAGGGCTTAAATATTATTGAGGTAGGCCGGGCTACAGATGTTACGTCCTGATCTACTGACAGACCTGTTGGCGGATTACTGTATTATTTAAAAGATAGATCTTTAGCATGTGTCTTTCCAGATATCTTATATGAGCCTGCAACAAGCTTTAGATCATTTACTGATTTACAGATCATTGTACAAAATGTCTAATTCTATTAGCTGTGGTAAATCAGGATACATTTCTGCCTATTTTTTCATTCATTTATGTGGGGATGGGATTTTTCCAAAGCAACTATAGCTAAGTTCTAAAACAATGATCGCACTGTGCATTAATGACAAATCTATTATAACTAACAACTATAGTCTACGTGTATATGAAATGGCATTTTTTTCATATCTCCACACATGTTCTGGTAAGGAGCTGGCAGGAGAACAAGCTCCACCTCTGGGTAGCCAGCTCACCATTCCCTCAGCGTGAATAAGTTTCCTCGCAAAACTCAAGCACAGCCAGGCCACCGTAAAATTCCAGTCCCAGAGTTTGAGCCCTGGAGCTAGACGGCACAGCGGCAAGCCTCTCATTTATTCCCTTCACACAGATTCCTAGCGGTACCTTCAAAGTACCTGCAAACACCAGCACATGCCCCCTCCGCCCCCTGCTCCTTAGCGATCAGTCCTATATATCATTACACATCCTCCTCTCTGCCGAGTTTACACAGTACCAGCTTCCTAGCCTGGGGGCTAGGACGGGCTTGCTGAGTGGGGAATTAGAACTGCCTAGGCCAAGACTGGGACATGTGCGTGTTCGGTAAGTTTATATCGCCGTCGAAGGACGCTAAGGGATAACCTTGAAAAGAAGAATGGGCCGATACAGTCGATATTAGGGTTGAAGTAGACAGCATCAACTAAATCCCGTGGGAGAGGGCTAGTGACAGATACATTCCATTTAACCGGCTAACAGTTAAACACCTTGATCACATGTCCTACACCTGAGGGAGAGCGGCCCTCTCCCAAAACATTTACAAATGCCTGGCCAGAAAACCAAATGGGAAACACCCCAGAGACAATGCCTCAGTCATAGAAGTGCAAATGAAAAGGGAAAAAAAGGTTAGATCCTCAGGAACCGTAAGTTGCCTCTGGCTGTGAACATCAACTTCTTTTGGAATAGTCATAGGCAAAAATCCCAATCGCCTATTAATACGGTATTTTCCTTCCGTTCAGACAGTGGTCCAGGGCAGGGGGAATTAGAAAATACGCTGACAGACCTAGCCCTTGTCAAGAACAAGACAGAGCTTGTTCATGTGCGTCTCTTCATCCACACAAGTCCGCCATTCCACAAGTACAAACAAGACATTGTTTTCAACATTGACAAGTTAAACACACTTCCTTCTGCCACTGGCTCTGGAGTGGTACCACACTGCTCACCCAGCAAACCAACAAATCTAGGGAGGCAGCGAACTGGTGGGGGGGTGGGGCGGGGGGTTCCTTAGGCAACACACCCAGAGGAGCAGGGGTTACACAACACTGCATGTCCTGGGAGTACACACTCGGTCCATAGCATGCAGCCTCTGCAGAACAGGCCTGCAGGACAGACACGGACCACCACGACCCAGGACAATAAGGCAGGCCGAAATTCAGACCAGCACGGAGGGAGCAAGTGTCCACTTTGAGGAACAGCTCGTCGCCTCTGCAAATCAACGGAGGCATTAACAAGCTGTGAGCGGAGCCTTTTACAGCCGTCGAAAAATATTTTGGGTCGCTTTGAGATTGGCGGAGGGAAAGAAAAAGCGTATTTATCTCATGTTCCATTTGTGCCGTCTAAGAGAGAGAAATGGAGAGAAAGAAAGAGAGAGAGAGGGGGGCAGTTATAAAGAAGCAGCTTGTTATTTCTAATGTTGGCGTATAAAACCTTACTCATAAAGGCGAAACCCATTGACAAAGTTACTCGTTTTAAATGAAGCCGTGTGTGGAAGATGTTGCGATATCTGCGACCACCCCAGGAGTGTGGCTGTGACTTGGGTCAGTGACAAAGAGTACAGCGTGTTCCTTCCCCTGGCTGGGGAGTCTATAGGTTAGTCAATACACTGCACTTCATCAGTTCAGCTGCACAAAGGCTACACAAAAGTAGACGTGTTTGGAATTTTCACACGTTACGGCCCCAATTTCATACATGTACATTCGCTTCCTGTGTGGTGGACGCATGCCCGCACAGAACAAACCCTCCCCAGTGCAACAGACAGTCAGACAGAGCCCTGCGAAGGCATTGGAGGTGGGTGCTTACCCTCCCTGCGTGAGGGACTTCCCCTCGCCTCCTCAGCTTTGTGAAAGGTGATGCTGGCATACCCGCCCAGGTCCCCTGAGGCACTGCCGACGCCCTGCGGCTCCCCTCCTCTGAGCTGGGACGCGGCCCAGTCTGTCAGAGCCGGGTGCCTGGCCAGGTCCAGGTCGATGTAATTCAGGCTCTGGTTCTGGACAGACTCTCTCCCTCCGTTGGCCACGGCCCCCGGACCTTCGCCGGGCTTCAGCCACACGTTCTCGAAGGAGGCCGAGCTGTGGCGCTTGACCTCGTCCACGGCCGGCGCCGAGCCGACCGCCGCCCGGGCCGAGGTGAAGGTCTCGGAGCTGTGGCGCCGCCGGCCCTGCTGGTCGGCCCGGATAACCTTGGCCCCGGCCTGGTTGCTCCAGCTGGGGCCAGAGGTCACCCGGGTGAAGGCGCTCAGTCCAGACAGAGGGCCCATCAGGCCTAGGGGGACAGGGGTTGGCCCCGTGCCCAGCAGGGAGAAGTCCTGGCTGGGTGTAACAGTGCATGGCGCCACGGCCATGGTGGCCACGGAGGCACTGGGTATCATCTCGGAGTAGTCCGGGCGGGAGGTGCCCACCCGCACACTGCCATTCTGGCAATAATCCCGCCCCAGGCCGCCCGACGAGATAGCTGGGGAGTGGGCGGTTGTGTCCACTATGGCATAGTCGTCGGAGCAGGCCCGGAGTTCGGCTGCCATGCTGGGGGCTGCCGCCCGGCCATCAGAGTCTCCAGCTCCCAGGTGCATGTTCATGTAGTCCAAGGAGGGCTGGGCCTGCCTCTCCGGTCCACCGCTGTTGCTTCTGCTGGAGAAAGTGGGGGAAAGGACCATGGCCAGGCTGGAGGAGAAGGCCTGGTCGTTGAACTCGATGTTGACATACTCTCCCGGGCTCTTTGGTTCCGTGGGGAAGGCCCCCTCCCGGGCGCGGGGCAGAGTGCTGGCTTTGCTGCCCTCCAGGGAGAGGCGTGTGGGCCGGGCCATCCTGCCGCCGTCCGCCTCAACCCTCCGATGTCTGGGCTGCGAGGCACCGGCGCCCCCCAGACCCCCGCCTAGACTGTCGCTGCTGGTGGACGAGGAGGAGGATTCGCCAAAGGCCAGGTGCCCGGCACCCAGGGACAGCCGGAGCGGGCTCTGGTCCGCCTTCCGGTGGCCGTGTTTGAAGGAGCGCGGCAGGGAGAAGTAGGCCTGGGTGGAGCGGAGGGGTTCCTCCACATGGTTGAAGTAGCAGTTGGGCGGGGTACTGGTGGTGGAGCCGCTGGCCGGGGACATGTTCATGTAGTCCCCGCACGCCTTGCCCTCGGTGTTCTCCAGCGAGTGCTTGGGGTGGACGCCGTTGGTCCAGACCTTGCCAAAGGTGCTGGCGTCTGGCGAGCAGCTGCCGCTGGGCGACATCATCATGTAGCCGTTGGAGTCCACTCGGGAGTGTTGGCGGGGGTTGATGATCTGCTGCGGGGCCGACACGCTCTTTGGACTCATGGGAACGTAGTCGACGGTCTTGGCGGCTGCCGGAGCCGCGCCTGGGGACATGGGCATGTAGCCGTCATCCTTAGGCCCAACCAAGTTCCCTCCCTTGCCAGCCGAGCCATCAACACCCTCCTCCGGGTAAGAGTGCGTGGGCGTGTAGGCAAACTGTCGGAGGCTGGACGGCCTGCTGCTGCACGAGTAGGCAGGCATCATAACGGTGTACTCCTCTAGGGAGGCCGTTAAGGACTGCGAGGGCTTCTGGTGGCAGACGATAGGAGGGGGCGTGCCCGAGGAGTGGGTCCGCTTCCTGAAGCTCTTCTCCAGCTCGGGCTCGTCGAGACGGGATGGGGTGCCACGGGGGTAGCTGCCACGGCTTCCCCCACTGCCACAGAGGCTTCCGAGGGGGGTAGCCGGCTTGGCCATGCAGATGTAGTTGTTCAGCTCCTCCTCCCTGGCTGGGGGCGTGTGTCCCAGGGAGTCGGGCGTCATGCTGCGGAGGGAGCTGCGGAAGTCGCAGGGGCTGGAGCCGTACTCGTCCGAGGAAATGAAGCCGCCGTCGCTGGGCGAGCCCGATATGGAGGCGCTGGAGTGGCGGGGGAAGAGGCCGTCCGAGGTGGAGCCGTGGCCGCTGGTGCTGCTGGAGGACAGGCTGACCGGGCTCACGGCCGAGGGGGAGCAGCGCGACGAGGGCATGGGGATCGATCGGCTGTGGTTGAGGGGAGGGTGGAGGCGCGAAGCCCCCCGCTGCCGGTGGGACTGGGTCCTGGCCGCGCTGGGGCTGCTCGGGCTTCCGTCCACAGACGCAGGCCGCGACATGGTGCCCTCTCCGTCGCTAGAAGCCCGGACTCGGAAAGAATGCGTGTGCTTTCCGTGGCCCGCCGGGGAGGTGGCTGTCACACTCTCTGCCCGGGACCTTCTTCCCAGCCCTACTTGGCTTGGAGGAGGGTTATTGTGATGGTGCCTGCGTAAGGGCACGGAAATGGGGTTGGAGCAATTAGAGGAGGACTGGCTTTTGCTTCGTGGTCGGAACTCCTCACTCATTGCTTTCATTGCCTCCAGTATAGTTTCATGCATGTTTTGTGCAACCACCGAGTCATCTACCTGCATCCAAAATTCTCCCGGTCCTGTCACGGCGGATCTTCCCACTTCAATAAAAAAGAAATTTTCGGAATGGCCGCATCTCCTTATATTCATCAATTGAAGGACAACCGCCGCTGCATCAGAGTTCAATTTCACAAAACTGATGGTTTTATTGGTGAGGCACAATCTGTAAATTCCAATTAAATTTTTGGTGTGACCAAGACCTTTAGGTTTTAATATGACCTGCCAGACTTCTTTGAACGCAGGTCCGGGCATTGCATCATCATTGTCCTCTGAAATGCAACTGCCTCCAACGGCATCGTGAACTTTACCTCTATTATGTAGATCGACAAGTGCTTGATACCACACCTCCTGCTCTTGTTCACTGTCTGCGGCGATAGAAAAATATTCATCCTTAGTGTAAAGCGCCACTAGATATTTGTTTTTGGAATCAGCCCTCTTGTTTATGTTAAAGCAGCTCTCCAGAGAAATGGACCTCTTAGGCACACCAGACTTGTGTCTCCATTTTTTCTCGTTTTCGTAGTACTCCAGTCGGGAGGGTCCTTCTGCACTGGCGTCCCGCAGGACAAAAAACCTCTTGTGCATGCTTTTGGGTTTTCTTAAATAACCCACTTTTCGTACGTCCAAGATGCAACTCTGCTCAGTTACAGGGCTTGCCATTTTGGAACATTCATTGATTGATCTTACAAATAATAACAAGAAAGAAAAACTAGTTAACTGGAATTTTCCTAATTTAAATGGCGAAAGCAACTTTAGACACTTTAAATTGAGTCTAGCTCAAACAGAGCTAAGCCAGTAACGGTGCTTGGCTCACTATACGCGGTGCTGTAAAATGCTCAAGGAACACGCTACGTCTTTGCTCCTTGAAGATGGGTGCATTATTCTTCAAAACTGGAGTGTTCCTATTTGCTTCCAAAAGGCTTAAAAATATATAGAAACTAAAAAGTCAGTCAGGATTTACAAGTGCTCTATCAAAACCAGCACAGTCAGCGTACATCTCCATAAAGCCTGGTAGCTTACACACCACCTCTACCACCACCACGACTGAAAAGGCTTGCCCGGCTCGTATGGCCCGGCGTCGTTTGCAAAAGTCCAAGAATATAACGGCATTTAACCGTTTTTGTGAAAAAAATGAATTAAAGTTCTCCGGGAAAAAGCTTTCGAAGTAGTCCAAGTAAAAAAAAAAGCTCCTTCCATTTAATGGTCCCAAAGCATATGTCCAGGACCATTAAAAACAAGGCACCTAGAGCATCGTGTTGTTGGTATGCGTGGGCTACCCCTTCTTCACCAAATGAGTGAGTGAGCGAGACCCAAGACAGACGATTCGACGAGGCGCCAACCTAACTTGATACAGAACGGGCTGCAACCTATCCTCTTGCAGGGTTTGCTTGGTGCAATATGCTCATTGGTTAGGTTTTACATCAGTCATTCTCTTTCAGGTCGGTGGACGCCCAACAAGGACTCAAAATAAAGGCGCTTTGCAACATAGCAATTAGTGGATTATTAGTTAAAGACTAAAATCCTTTAATTGCCCTTAATTAAGCGCTGTAGTCCCGATAAGAGCAAAAACAATCATCTATTAGGGAGATCATTACGGATAGTTACTACAATATAGCACACATTTTTTTTTTCAACTTACTACATGGACAGGATAATTCCGTGTCATATTGAAGGATGCAGGCCTACTGTGGGCTAGCCTGGGCCAAGGCTGAAAAACAACATTGCCAAACACTGCCACACACTGTTCCAGGTAGGTATATGCACTCAAGGTCAGTAAATCATTTCGGCAGTGGTGAGTAATACATTTTTATTTTTATTGTAATTAAGCCTAAATCAATTAAGCTTGAATTGGAAAATCTACATTGCCATTGGGAAAACACAAATATATTTTTCAAATGTTTGGCTAGGCATCAGAAGGAACATTTTAAGATTGTAATTTACAGAGTTGGCCTAACCTAACTGTATTGTTAGTAAAACTCTCGAGGCCTATTTACGGCATCATTGAGAATTGCAGCCTAAATCTACCAGTCTAAAGCTACTGCCTCCTTTTTAATTTTAAAGGTAACATAATCTTGGCACTTATAGACACATGTCTGACAAGTCGCCCCATAGTGTTAGTGTGTGACACATCCCTCTAAATGAAGATGCCTAAAGGACAAGTTGTCAAGTTCTGTGTTAACTGTAAAATATCTATCTATGGATCTATAATATCTATGGATACGTTGCGCATAAATAGGCATACCTATTTTGCAATACAGAATAAGTTATTTTGTAGAAAAGACTTGAGTCTATTCATTAATATCATAATATCTCTCTCAAACTAGTCACCTTTTTACCCACTTTAGTAGCCCTTCTCTCCGATTGCAACAGCGCCTTGTTTTGATCACGTGGTAAATCCGTCAACCACATTTCCCATTTTGCGTTAACTCAACTGATGCAATTGGGATGCAGTAACTTATGGGTTCATGTAGCTTTGATATATCTTTACACATAGATATAGTTACACATAGCAACATTCCAGTGTTCCTCGAGAAGACACAAAACTAAAGAAAGTAACTTGACTTTGGTATGACTCGATCAACAGCTAATGCAACGTTAGCCAGCTAGCATAAAGACAAGTTATGTGCTTGCATATCAGCAAGCTGCTGCATTACACCAAGTTGGCCTTATTGATTGAACCAACTGAGCTAGCGTAGCTACTTGCACCGGAATAAAAAGTTAAGATAAAGCTGCTTTCGGTACGTATGTTGTTGGGCGAATGTGTCGCGCATACGTTTTTGTACGACAATCAACTTTATTTCTCTACAGATGCTTTAGTATCGACTATAGAGTATGTAAATTATGAAATAATGGTGATCTGCAGTCTACATTTGCGTGTTACATTGGCTACCATGTCCTGTGCGAGGTAGGTGTCTGAATGTTGATAGTTCAGTAATCTACGTGTGGGTGTTGGTTACATGGAAGTCGTGTGGCTTCATACAATGTCGCTTAAGGTACCGCGGAACCCGAGCTCTTTTTTTTTTTTGTAGTGGGCAATGGCGTGCAGCCTACCAGGAAGTGACCGTTTGAAAACTAAAAGTCCGTTGTTAATATACAATACAGCGTGCATTTATTTTTGTGTTAGCATCAGTACAAACAATATGAGTGGGGTCAGACTGGACTCTAAATTACAAGTTTGTCTGACATCTCAGATCTTCTTCCAATGTAGTTTGTGTGGCTCAACAATGATTTAGCACGGACTCTTTTTATAGCAGTCACTGCTGTACTTAAGATTTCCGAGCTGACATTTGTTAATGTGTCTTCTTGCCCCTCTTCAGCTTCATCTCCACTCGGTGTTGCTGTGTATGAGTCGGCAGGAATGAGGAGCAATCGACCGAGGGGATCCCACCTGGGCCTGCTACTTCTGGCCTCGCAGGTCTTCCAGGTGGGCGTCGACAACATCCCCCCAGTGACTTTGGCCGTGTTGGGGCTCAACGTCTACCTGTTCCTGGCCCCTCTCTCGCCTGTGATGCAGGCCTGCATCAGCGTCCAGCAGGCCTACTGGCGTGGAGACTGGCGCCGCCTCCTGCTCTCCCCTTTGCACCACGTAGACGACTGGCACCTGTACTTCAACATGGCCTCCTTCCTGTGGAAGGGCATCCGGTTGGAGCGGCGGCTGGGGGGCGCTTGGTTCGCCTACCTGCTGGCGGTGTTCTCCGTGCTCACAGGCATGGGCTACCTGCTGTTGGAGGCGGGGCTCACAGAGCTCACTCAGGACTCCTCCTACAGCATGCAGTGTGCGGTCGGCTTCTCAGGTAGCTACAGGGCAACTTGTGTGAGCGTGTTGTGTATGGCATGTTGGATTTAGATATGTACTTACCTAGCCTACCTATGGTGCACTTAAGGTTTCCAGGAGTGGTTGTTTTGTAAAAGTTACGTTAAGAGCAAGGCTTTAAATCATCCAGGAGTCTTATCAGAAGCTTCAAAACAATATTCAGATATCAGCAGGACTTGCTGACTTGGCAAAGGTGGGTGTTTATGTTTCCAGCATCAAAAGACACAGGGAACCAGACACTACATTTGCCCTGTGCCTATTTGATAGTGGAGTCAAGAACACAGACACAGGTCCAGTAAACTTTACACTCATTTTGGCAGGACTGCAACTATAGGAAATAAACTCTCTAAACTCTTAAACTCTCTATAGTTGCCCTATAAAGCTCTGATGTGGGGCACCAGAATAGTCTCAGAAATAGTTTCTGTGAATGTTTCTAGACAGATAGGCATCAATACATTTTGTTCTGATATAGATTTATATTATGTGCCATGTGCTGGTCTAGGGGTCCTCTTTGGTCTGAAGGTGCTGAGCAACCATTACCACCCAGGAGGGGTCACCTACATCATGGGCGTTCCTGTGGCCAATCGCTATGCCAGCTGGGCAGAGCTGGTTTTAATCCACGTCACATCCCCAGGGTGAGTTCTCATCAGTACACTGGGTGTCTCTGTGGACAATGGGTACATACTGTATCTGCATGCAGCCTTATCATTAGAACCTTAAAATGGCCTGCCCCCATTCACACGTGGGATAGGATATATAGGAAAATAACCTAGAAACGTCAATAATCATTGTCAGCCAAGGGAAAAATAAGTACCCATACATTAGAATATATGTTTTGATTTGGGATGCAACTCTTTAATCCAAGAGGCCGTTTTCAGGCATAGGTTTGGGATTCTTTATCTGTCATTTAACCATTCAGTTGTTCAAGTCTTAAAGACACGATAAACCAAGAACCTTTCTACATGGTAGAAATATTGTTTCTCACTGATGTCACGTAGAGTTCCCAATATCTGCTAATTTGTGTTTCTTTCATTATAGCATTCATCAGCACCTGTTTGTCGCCCTCATAGTTGTTCCCACACGTTTAATTACAGAGGTGTGTGTGTGTGTGTGTGTGTGTGTGTGTGTGTGTGTGTGTGTGTGTGTGTGTGTGTGTGTGTGTGTGTGTGTGTGTGCATGCGTGCGTGCAGGACCTCGTTTGTGGGACACCTGGCGGGCATCTTGGTGGGCCTTCTCTACACAGCCGGCCCTCTGAGGACAGTCATGGAGAAATGTGCAGGTGTTACTCTCTGCCTTTTCACCATGCGGTTTTCTTCCAACAGTCGTTCCCTTGTCTAGCCTTTAGTGCTCTTTGGTCACAGGCAGGTATGCAATGTAAAACGTGGTTGGTCAACTGACTCAAAAAGTTCTCTTGTTTTCGCCCTAGGAATTGCGACATCCAGCGGTTACCATTTCAGACGAAACACGTATTACAACTCCTCAGGTACAGTACGGGGTGCTGGTTTTTCTACCCTATGTAGAATGAGCATCAACTGCTCTAATCAGTATCGTAACGTCGCCCGTCTTTCAAAGAGACGGCGGGAACAGCTCTTTTCTGTTTGGGATCCTAGGCTATAGTGGACGTGGAGGTCCTTCCGCTCCTCTCCAGAACAACCACTCCTACACCGGGGGCCTATCGGAGCAAGAACAGTATGAGGCCGCCATTCGCGCCAGCCTGAATGGCCAAGGTCCTTATTCATAATCCACCACGTGCACTGAGGAAAGGGGCTTTTCCCCCCTTTCAATTCATGTCAATTACTTACTAGTACTGCTAGTAGTGTATTGTTCTTTGTATCTGTACATGTAAACGCATGTGTAAAAAGGGTGTCTCTCAAGGCCAAATACCTGTTAAGCCTGCAAACCAAAACCATGTGAACGAATGATTTTGATCTTTGAAGAACGCTGTATTGTTGAATGTCTTCACAGGAGGTTCTACTGGTTTCAACATCCCAGCAGAGCCGACGGCAGAAGAAATCAGGAGGAGGCGGCTGCAAAGGTTTGACCGCTGATAAATCGCTGATAAATCACTGATAAATCACTGATAAATCGCTGATAAATCGCTGATGAGTCACAGGAAGATGGCCAGCTTACCTTAGCTGTAAAGGCTGCAAAGGTTTGACCACTGATAAATCACTGCTAAATCACAGATGACATGACCAGCTTACCTTGTGGATGTTTGACTTGCTAAAATACAGAATTATTATAGTTCTTAAAAAAACAAATGGAGATTATTTAGTGAAAAAAAATTCCATTTGACAAAGTTTACATTTATCGCTTAACATCCACTATTTTCGATCCTTCCCTGGTCATTCCCTAATTTATTTTGGATGATGATTATGTGTGGGTGATCTATTTTATTACAGTACATGACCACTAAAAAAATAATGTCCTTTTTGAGTTGTGGTTTCAAATTAAGTAGGCGTTCAAGGTATACTGACATCACAACTGTAACTTTGCTCTTTTGAAATACTAATGATAAAGCAAGTATTAAATATGACATTTCTCTGCGATAAAGATATGCTTAAAAGTTTTAAAAGATGAACTTGACAGAATATTTTGCCTATCCAACACTATCTAATATTATCTCTTGCAAGTCCATTACGCTTCATTTAAAGCACTCTAATTGTTTTATTTTAAAAGTTGCTAACCTGCCTATTGAAACTGTGACCTGTAAACTTTGTCCTACATGATTTGCTATCGCTGCAGAACACGCCTGTGCATGTGTAGATCTCTACCTTTGAATGAGTAGATGTTTTATTTCTGGCTCCTGTTAAAAGACAACACATTGTCCCTGCGGACAGTGTAATAGCAAGTAATTCTATTCAATCATGTTCTATGAGGATACACACCATCAAAGTCTGTTTACATTGTTCCACTCTGCATTAAGCCTAAAATGAACCAATTTGGGTTGTGACATACAGATGGATGCCTTATCGTATATATTATTATACTTAATAGCTTTGTATTCATCAAAAATATATATTTTTTATATCAAAATAAATACATTTTTCAAGCTCAATTTTCCCATTCATTATTTGGTAGAATAGGTTTACTTTTATGTATTAATGGGTTACCTCAAGAGAAGTAAAAAGGAACCCCAGAATCCAGACTATTTACATCTGAACACTAAAGTATGAATTTAAATTGGAATAGAGTACACCATCAACTAGTAACCCTCTACGTTCAGAGAACTACCAAGAGTACAGTAGACAGACATCCCAGAGCTGTGCCGTGTGGACCAAGGCCCAATCGGGGTGGCTTACGTTATGGTAGCCCGTTGCCAGGGGCAGCAACAGAAAACAACCCAAACCCAAACCTAACGAGTAAAGTCAACTTTTTGGAAAGGCACACACTCGGTTCCCTTGAATGGTACAGGCACGTCCGTTTCGACTACCGTATCACGTGCATGTAAATGAATCCCACAGACATCTAGAGATTAGATCCATTTATTTATACTTTGAACAATCCACATATACTTTAGGAATACTGGTTTCATAGCAGTTTGTGTTAATGAAAGAAGGTTAGGTTATGCTATAAATGGACTAGGTGTGCAGGTGACAGAAGTGGTATATAGTCTGGGCATGGCTCCGTCTCTCTCTGAGTGGGAACTAAGAGGACAGAGTGCAGAAATGAATCCTTAATCTATCTTAGATTAAGGATAAGGTTATCAGTCGTTTCACACTACGATACTGGACTAGACCCGAACTTTGTGGACCCTGATGATTTCTATTTAGGTCACAGTGCCGACAGGCCATTCCAATTCAGTTGAGTTGGCTTTTGCAGTGTAAATTCAAGTCATTCAGCAGGGGGAAGGGCTCATAATAGCATTCTGTTCTCACTCAGTGACTTTTTTTTTTTTTTAATGAATGTTAACTTTTTTGAAACGTTTCATTCACAGTGACACATACTCTTGCCATCAAGATCAAGCTAGTTACAAAGAAATTTAAGAGCTTAATAAACCAAATTGAGCCATACTTTTCCTATCGCTAAGAGGGGCCTGTTCAGTTAATAACATTGATCGTTAACTCAAGATTCGTATGTCATGTAAAAACCCTATTCACCTCTAAAAAAAAAAAGAGTAATCTTTCGGAGGCATCCCAAATACATTAAGGTTAACGTAGGGAAAAAGAAGAGGGAAAGTTCTTAACCTAAGTAAAGTGTGGTCTTGCCGTGGACCAGAATAGCTATTTATGCAGATTGTAATCCTTTCTTAACTTTGTTTTCTAAACGCCTGAGTTGAAGCCTTTCCTGATCCCTATGGCCTGAGGGGGTTGGGGGTGGGGGGGTAAAAATGTACCATTTTCAAAAAATAGTACCACAATAATTCCTAACTAAATAAATACTTCTTTGACATTTACAGTAAAAAATATAAAGCAATCCTGTTCCAATGGTGAAAACATATTTACATGCAATAAAATAAAATGCAAAAGCGTACAGGGGGAACAATTTAAGGCTCCAATGTTTCAATCTTGCAAACCGTAATGCACAAATATGAGATGTGCTAAATACTAAGGGAAGTACAGCATAGGAAAGTTAGTAGAATATGAACTGTATGTGATTGTGATACACAGATCTAAATAAAAGAATCCTGTGAGGAATAACAAAAGATAATTTAACGTCTAGGGCTGTTACTTCAAAGAGAAATGTTTTAGTATGTTGTCTGTTTTTACAGATATATTAATAAATCTGAGTGGGAAAAAAATCATATTACATTAAGAAAAGACTTACCACGTATGAGTGACCACCAGTAAACAAATGTTTACCATTTAAAATTAAAGTTCAACTACATTTTAAGTAACTACATCTGAGTCAATGCACATACGAATTGACAATAAAGTAAAATACCACACATGTTTTTGTTATACACATTTCTAAACAGCAAAGAAGAACAAATAAACTAGTATTTTTAACTCTAAACGCAAAAAAGGGGGCGACTCCATCTGCAATGCTCAGATGTGTGTGTGACTGTTGCTCCTAAGATATTTACAACATATAAGAACACTAAAATAATATGTAATTCCATCCACTATCTCTATATTCAAAACTCTAAATGAATTCTTTTTAAAATAGTTGAAAACAAGACAACCATCTGACCTCTGTATGAAAAATATTTTTTGTAACCAATGCCACATATTGCATATAATAAATGATTCAGCACAACACCTTTTTCAAGTCATTCTCTACTCATGTCTTCAGCAGAACCTAATGTCACCAGTATGACAGGGTTTTAACAGCATGATGGTAATGTGCTGCTTTGGTGAACAACACCATCTGCTGTCAAAGACTAGTACATGGAGTTTCAAGGTTTTGTAACAGGAACTGTTGCAGAAGCACCATATTTTTTCTTTAGCTAAAACTAAAAAGAAAAAAAAAATCAAGTAAGCACCTTTTTTGGAATATATCGCAATAAAGCAAATGGTTGGCCCTTAAAATTAAGAGCCCCTGGAAATTCCTTGTTGCCCAAAAATATGTTGAGAACCGTGTAGAACATACAATAAAATTAGCAACACTCTCTGCTGTCTTACAAATAAAATATTAAAGCCTTTCGATTTTTGTTGCTCTATGTGCAAGTGTTGAACTTTGACGTTTGGCTTTAAAGGTTGAAATAATGCATACATTAAAAGCTTAGGAGCCAAGGTATCTAAAACTACGATTGAAAATCGGTTCAAATAAATCGATCAAGTATGCTTTTAGAAAGAAATTACAAGTTGGGAGAGTATTGTAGATATGTTCACAGCTTTTTCAGGTAATCAACCGGATCTCTGCCTCTCAGGGAATTTACCAGTGTGCATTTTTAGTGCAGTTTTTGTTGGGATGCGGAGGCCTGTTCTTGCAGACTTAAGCGTCACCTATTCTTGCTGAAGACTATCCTTCTGAAGCGGGGCGGGAGGGGGGCTGGGAGGGAGGTCTGGGTGGACTGGGGGAGGCAGGGAGGGCTGGGGGGGGGCTAGGAGGGCTGGGGGGGGGGGGGCTGGTAAGAGGACTGGGAGGGCTGGCTACCCTTTTATACAGACACTGCACCTGCCCAAGTTGAGGCGCTGTTGCTGCTCATCTTTGAGCGTTCCCTGAAAGCTTGACGGTCGGTCAAACTGTCCCGACTCTCCCACGCGGGTCAGCCAGAAACTGTAGATGTTGGCGAAGTAGTGGCACGTGCCCTGAGGACCCTGGCACTCCACAAAGGGCTGGGCGCGAAAGTCTCTCAAGCAGCTTCCTGACGACGTGAGAGACTGGCCACCTCCCTCATCGCCAGCCCCCGTGTGCTGCGTAAAGAAACAACACGGGTCAATATCCGTCAACGTCAGGACAGGTTCCAGGTCCATTCACTGAGAAAAGGAAACAGCCAGCACACTGTCTAAAGCAAGCACTTAGAAAGTATTGGTGGTACGATCCCCACAGGATCTTCACAGTAAAAAGTGTAATAATGACAATTTATTTATTCCGGTTAAATGCCAATGTGCATGTGCAAATGGCATGTGCTTTGTGAAAAGAAGAGGCATTATTGAACAAGAGAATATAGAAAAAGAGGAATTATGCTTTGTAAACAATATTGCCATGAATAAGAACTGAAATTCCGTGACCTGGCCCCACGGGGGGAGATTTGACCAAGATTTAGGTCACTGGACGTAGTATTAACCCTAACATGTCTTTTGTTGGTGGAGCACCCGGAGGAAACCCATGCAACACAGGGAGAACATGCAAACTCCACACAGAAAGGACCTGGGGTGGCCCATGTTGGAATTGGGCCCAAAGGACCTGGCACCTGGGGTTTGAACCCAGGAACTTCTTACTGTGAGGCAACAGTGCTAACCACTGAGCTACCGTGCCATCCTATATACACATATCTTTGAGTTAGCATGCATGGTCCACTTAACTTTTTTCATATGGAACATCTTACCATGAGGAAGGAATAACCCATCCAGAGGCTCCTCCAGCCAGGAGGGCAGGGGGGGTCGCTGGTGTCCTGACTGTGCACCGCCACGGCTGGGGAGGGGGCCTCACAGACCACGCAGCGGCTGATATGGGTCTGGATGTCCTGGCCCGAAACGGGCATCATGGGCACCGCTGCTGTCGTGGAGAGCCAATAAGACTTGTCGTTGCGGCTGGCGTAGTCACATGTGCCCATGTTGCAGTAGGAGAAGGGCATGGTGCTGAACAGACGTAGGCAAGAGCCGGCCTGGCCTGGAAGGAAGGAAGGACAGACCAGGGTTATCTTTGAAACAGGGATATGATTTATGTACGTCAGGCAGAAACATGGATGGGGAGAAAGAGTTTCTGCCGATCCAATCATTTGGACCCAGCTAAGAAAAACAACGACAGGTGTGTGTGTGTGAGTGAGTGAGTGAGTGAGTGAGTGAGTGAGTGAGTGAGTGAGTGAGGGAGGGAGGGAGGGAGGGAGGGAGGGAGGGAGGGAGGGAGGGAGGGAGGGAGGGAGTCATTTTAATACGTGGGGAAAAACCTTGTTTTGTGTTTTTTGTGTGTTTACGTTGTCATGTGTAAGTGCATGTGCGGAGCAGTACCCAGGTCTTGGGTGTGGGCCTTCTCCTGCCCCTCCAGATACAGAAGGCTATAGCCAATCCACAGCTGGGTCATATCGGCAGGGCAGGAGGGCGGGGATGCTGATTGGCTGTGTATCACCAACAAGAACCCAGCGTTATATGTAGTGGCCGGTCCTCTACTGCCTGGGTCACCGGTCGGGCCTGGGTCCCCTACAATTAGATTAAATCCAGGAAACGGAGCAAAATCAGGCAACCAAACGCTTCTGCTTCAATAGAAGGACATGCAAACCCGAAAAGCAAAGAAAAAAAATTACTAAAACCATGATTGCCAATCGGAGGTCTGTTGGTTGCTATAATATTTTTTTTACGTTATCTTTATCTATTTCCGAATACATCGTTATGTTAACGTTGAAGTGCGGGCCCTACGTACTGTAAGGGCCCTAAACGGTCCACTCCTAACTCACCCTGTCGTCCGACAACTCCTCTCTCCCCCTGAACCCCTCTGTCTCCTGGGGCGCCATCTGATGCAGCTGGACCCCGGAGCCCTGGCAATCCAGGGGGTCCAAGTGGGCCCTTGCGCCCTGTAGCAGGAAAGTACAAACATTTGAATTTGCTGTCTGAACGACGACACACATGCAACTTTGAACTCACAGTCTTCTTCCAGCAATTCAAATAACTTATTTCATTCGTTGCCATGCGGTTTCCCTCTTTGAATAAAAGCTCAATATTTGGCAATAACCTTTTGGTCCCTCTCTGCCATTGGGTCCTGGGGGTCCAGCCAAGCCGAGCTTGCCAGGAAGGCCAGGAGACCCAGGTAAGCCGTTAGAGGGCGGCAGGAACTCCGGAGGGATTGCCCGGCCATTTTCTCCCTCAGCACCTGTGGAGGAACACCGGACAGAGAAGAGGGGCGAAGCACGGCCTTTCAATCAGCATTATTATTTTCTTTTCTTGATATTTTTTTATATTTCCATAACACAACCAAACTAAACTGCTTTGTGTCGGCCTGTCTGCTCATTGACAATGCCGAAGCTGATTTGGACGTGAACATCAAAGCATGGTGTGGGTATAATGGCCGCTGGCCTACAAGGAAGCTCTTGTGTTAATTCAGTTGGTGAATAATGATTTATGTTGTACTGTGATGAGAACATGCTTTGTGGTTCAAGGCCAAGGAGCTTTCCTTAATGAGACGTGCAACTTTAAACCCTTCTGTGGGATTGGATTTGTCATTGGACCTGACCTGGTTCTCCTTGCTCTCCTTTGATCCCCGGGGATCCAGAATATCCACACGTTCCCGTGGCACCCATGTGCCCGGGGGAACCCATAAACCCAGAAGTTCCTATCCCGCCTGACACACACACACACACACACACACACAAACAAACAACAGACATTACACTTAATGTTCAGTCAACGGTCTAACACAGGGTCAGTGCTAACAAAAAGGGGGATACTGGAGCACAAGGATCATTTGAAATCATTTATTAGAGGCGCAATACAAACTAACGATTCAACAACAATGTGTTCTAAATTGTTGTCCAAACGTTTTTTTGCACCTCTAAGAAGTTATTTCATATTATCCGTACTCCAGCATAACCCTTGGTGTTGTTACTGGTCCAGCATCAGCTATCATCTCTGAATAATGATTATTATTATTCTTTAGCACGCGGACTCTCTTTGGACTGGGTCAGTGCTGCTCAAGTGGTTTAGCACACGGACTCTGTCTAGCCGGCGCCGTTACCTTTGGGTCCTGGTGCGCCTGCGATGCCGGGCCGCCCCGTGGCCCCCGTCATTCCTTTTCCTCCCTTCAGCCCCGGGAAGCCGGGGCCGCCGTTGTCCCCTTCCTCTCCAAACATGGGCATGGCGTCGCCAGGTAGTCCCATTTCCCCCGGTGGACCTAGGAGCAAACCATACAAAAGCACACAAAAAAAAGCGCTATATAAATACATTCATTATTATTATTATTGTTTGTATTATTATTGACTGTCCATTTTGAGTGCCACAACCTAAATTGCCATGAGGCAAGTATACACATTATAAATCTATCACTATTCAATGTGTTGGGGGCAGTGCCCTTTTAATACATAATAATAATAGTAAACTTTATTTATACAGCACCTTTATTTTTGCACCAGTTAGATAAATCGAATATGTAATGTTACTTTTGGCAGCAGGCCTGTTTGCTATTGTCTTATTGTTGCCTTTCTATCCATCTCTGAACTGTTGGTACTATTTGTGTGTTGCTCTTCGACTGAGCATCATTTTATTATCTGGTGACAAGCTGCTGTTTCTGTGAAGCATCTTTGGGTCTGAGAAAAGCGCTATATAAATAAATTCATTATTATTATTATTTGTATTATTATTGACTGTCCATTTCGAGTGCCACAACCGAAATTGCCATGAGACAAGTATACACATTATAAATCTATCACGACTAGACTTCATAAGAAGAGGTGGGTGATTAATGTGTTTGCTTGAAAAGCACTCACTTTGAGAAGCAAGCTAGAGGTAGCACCTTGAAAGCATTTCAAGTAAGCAAAACAAATACAATACACTTGAACGTTCTCTAATATTTTCAGGGTTTTATGGATAAGTCTGATGACAACAAAAGCATTATTTGACAGTTAAAACCTGTGAAGATTCTGACCTTGTGGCCCATCACACCCAGGGGAGCCAGCCTCTCCATAGTTACCCGGCAACGGCAACTTACAGTCCATGCCTGGGAAACCTGCCGCTCCAGGTGCTCCTGGGCTACCTGGAGGAGAAGGCAACAGGGTTTGATCAGGTCTTTGAGGACGCACAGAATCACAAAATGGAGTTAACCACCGTTGGCTTTTTGTTCCTGCCTCTTAGTTTAGCAACAAACATAAATGCTTTGTATCCCTTTTCATTGGGTCAGTTCAAGAGTTAAGGAAACACTGGTTTTCATTTACGATAGGGATAGGGGAAGGGATTTGATCAATAAAAAATGTGCTGGATGCATGGTAGCTTAAATGTTGTTAATTTTAGGTTTCGTTGAGTTGTGCTGTCTTAAACGTGTTTGGGATACAAGGCTTATTTAATTGTTAACCAATGAAACACAAATACCTGTGAATCCTGACTGGCCCTTGGGTCCGGTGGGCCCTGGTATGGAAGGCCCTTGAGGGCCCGCACAACCGTTTGAGCCCTTGTCTCCTTTCAACCCAGTAGCACCTAAAGGGCCTGGCACACCCAACCCTGAGATACACAAAGATACATGCACACGTTTCATACTCATCTTCTATCTTTGTTGGTAACAATAAAAAATAAAAATAAAAAATGAATTTTACATTTGGAGAGCACATTCTTATCCTTTCCCCTAATAATTCTGCACGTTGTTGTGGTATGCTCTACCTCTGGCCCCGAAATCCCCCTTCACACCCTTCAGTCCGTCCAGCCCGTGCAGACCCAGCGGCCCTGGGGGTCCTAAGAGGAGACGCAATTATCAGTCTCAACACACTGATAAATATAATAGACTGCAATAAACTCAATAAAACGCCAGAAGTTTGTATGCGTGTAATTGTACTAGTTTTGCTAGACCGTGTGTGTGTGCTGGCCTACCTGTGAGTCCTATGGGTCCCTCCTCTCCTTTTGAGCTGGACTGTCCAGAGGGCCCTGGAGAACCTTCACTTCCTGGTTTACCACC
This sequence comes from Aplochiton taeniatus, assembly GCA_017639675.1. Classification (NCBI taxonomy): domain Eukaryota; kingdom Metazoa; phylum Chordata; class Actinopteri; order Galaxiiformes; family Galaxiidae; genus Aplochiton; species Aplochiton taeniatus. The sequence continues at coordinate 11,380,261 of CM030190.1, forward strand.
AGGACCAGGTGGGCCAATCACACCTGCCAAGAGAGGTGATTAAGGATCCCGATGTGACAATAATTAGCTAAATCTGCGAAGAGTTAGGATTTAAAGAATTGATTGAGAAAAAAAGATAATCTGCTGTAAACAACTGTATTTTAGTACAGGCATGACCCAGTGCATACCTGCAGGACCAGGAGGTCCTAGGGATCCTGGAAATCCAGTTGACCCTTTGACACCTGGGGACCCTGAGGGACCAGGCTCACCGGGATCACCTTGAGCACCTGGCGGGGCTGGAATGGTTTTGAAGAGGACACTTTTTACTAAAAAAGTAAACACAGCAATATCCAAACCCAAAAATAATTTGGCCAATATCTTCCTGAACATGTACGCTTCCTCATTCTTGTGCTGTTGAATGAAGATGCACTTTGTCTCACCAGTGAAGCCACTTTCTCCAGGAGCTCCTCTGTCACCACATGGTCCCGGGACCCCCAGAGAGTCCCCAAGGTCACCTGGTAAACAGCAGATTATCAGCTGTCAGTCACATTGTCAAAAACCTAGAATTCTTTGATTCCGAAAACAAAAAACTATTCCACAATAAACGGGGTTTAGTGGGTTGGTATTTCATTTTTTTTTTTTAAATACATAACACATCTCACAAAACAATGGTAATAATGATAATAATAGTAATAGTGCTGGTTTATGGTTGTTTCTACCTTTCATTCCGGTAAAGCCAGGGAAGCCAGGTGTACCTGAGGAGCCTGTGCCTCCAGGGTCACCCTGTAGCCACCGAACACATTTGGGAATTTAACATCTTTAGTTTGAATACATGGTCAACTGTGTGGGATATTCAATTGGCTCAACTAATTGTTGACTTTAGCCAGCATTATCTTACAGCTCAGATCCATTCCAATGTCAATGCATCAGCACATGCTGCTGTAAAATGGAATTGCAGTTACAGTATATCCTCTTATATCCTCTAATTTAACTATAGTGTGTACTATTATATATTATCACAGTTTAGGGGATACCCTCTCATGTAACTACAGTGTATATTATCATATCTTATCACAGTTACAGGATACCCTCTCATGCAACTACAGTGTCTATTATCATATCTCATCACAGTTACAGTATACCCTCATGTAACTACAGTGTCTATTATCATACCTCATCACAGTTACAGGATACCCTCTCATGCAACTACAGTGTCTATTAGCATACCTCATCACAGTTACAGGATACCCTCTCATGTAACTAGTGTCTATTATCATACCTCATCACAGTTACAGGATACCCTCTCATGCAACTACAGTCCCTATTATCATATCTCATCACAGTTACAGGATACTCTCTCATGTAACTACAGTGTCTTTTATCATATATCATCACAGTTACAGTATACCCTCTCATGTAACTAGTGTCTATTATCATATCATCACAGTTACAGGATACCCTCTCATGCAACTACAGTGTCTATTAGCACACCTCATCACAGTTACAGGACACCCTCTCATGTAACTACAGTGTCTATTATCATATCTCATCACAGTTACAGGACACCCTCTCATGTAACTACAGTGTCTTTTATCATACCTCATCACATAACTCCTAGCAGACAGTACCAGACAGATCCCTACCCGATCTCCAGTTTCTCCAGGGAAGCCGAAGATACCCCTCTGTCCTGGAAGGCCAGGTAGACCAGGGTCCCCAGGGCCCCCACTTGTACCTGTTAGCCCCAGAGGGCCACTCTCTGCGCCTGGGGGCCCATCCAGCCCAGAGTAACCTGGTGGGCCCCGTCTCCCTGCATCTCCTCTCTCACCTGAGGTAGGAAAACCAAAAAAACATTCCCAAATCCAACGAAGGGGAAATCTAACATGAACATTTTGGAAGCTATTTTTCTTTGGTCTATTGCATAATTATTAAACAATATAATCAAACGTAACTTTCAACCTCAAATCTTTTGCTAATGCATTGAATTGTATCAAAACTGCATCATTTCAGTCAACTGAACACAATCACATGGTATATGCTATATGGACCAGCACACCAAAAACACAAAAAAACGCTGAATAGTTCATTTATCAAAAATGTCTGTCCAGTAAAACACCTCTTGGTCCAGGGAAGCCATTGAGGCCCCTTGCTCCAGGGGGGCCTTGGCCTCCTTTGATGGTGACTACATTAGTCTCTCCAGATGCTCCCTGGGCTCCACGACTGCCTAAACAAACAGATCACTCAGTCAGGTAACAGGTTGAGTGCTGACACCAACAGTGTCTTGCCCAGACCAACCACACGGAAATCCTAGAGTACGCTTTCCATGGTAGTGTGGTTCTGCCTGGCGTCCACAAAGGGGCATTCTGCAAATCCTATTGACATGGTCACTACTCCAAATCCTGTTTATCTTTTATCATATCATAGAGATGCTGAGTCCTATAACAGTCAGTAGTTCTGTGGCTGCACTTTTTAGCTACACTTCAAACGTAGTTTGCAATGATTATATACCATATAATACTATATTCTGCAGCTTTATAGCAAGAGGTGTCAGATTTAAGTTTAAGTTATTATTCCGAATTTTGGGCAATTTAATCAATAGCTACCATCAATACATTTTCCAAGTTTGGCCTATCACTAACCCTTTGTCAATTTCCCTATTTTAACTTTTTGAAAAGTTTGTTAATCTAATTTGTGGTCAAATTGTTCAGTTGAGATGGATGATTCGTATTCCTTTTTTACAAACACAATTCTACTGCAATGACGGCAAATTCTGATTCAACACGGACTAAATACAATCAATCAGGGTTGTATTAGCAGGATTTTAGTCTTTCTTTCAGGCTGTTCCAAATCTCGTCGTAATGGAAAAAGCTTCACCTCCAATTGGTTTCAAATTACATAGAATCATGTGCCTGGATTTTGGGCGTCATAATTACTTCCTAGGAGATCCTTTTGAGTCCGTCGATGGCAATGTGCATGGATCACAGACCCTTCAGTGGATGGCAATGTGCATGGATCACATACCCTTCAGTGGATGGCAATGTGCATGGATCCCATACCCTTCAGTTGATGGCAATGTGCATGGATCACATACCCTTCAGTGGATGGCAATGTGCATGGATCCCATACCCTTCAGTTGATGGCAATGTGCATGGATCACATACCCTTCAGTGGATGGCAATGTGCATGGATCACAGACCCTTCAGTGGATGGCAATGTGCATGGATCACAGACCCTTCAGTGGATGGCAATGTGCATGGATCACATACCCTTCTCTCCTCTGCACCCATCGTCCCCTGGTAGTCCTGGTCGGCCATCAAAGCCCCTCTCCCCTTGTAGTCCATTAGTCCCTGGAGAACCGCTTGTCCCAGGGCCCCCCTCGGAACCATACCGGCCTGGAATTCCTAGTAGACCTTTAAGAGGAGAACATCAATCAATCGTGGATGACTTTGAATAGCTTTGAGGCTGTTTCTGTTCAATCAAACATGGATGACTTTGAATAACTTTGAGGGGTGTTTCTGTTCATTCAAACGTGGATGACTTTGAATAACTTTCTGTTCATTTGTGACCACTACCACTGCGTTGTATGAAAAGACTGTACACTTTTGTGAATTTGTGGTGCATCTGTTCATGTTATGTAACTTTGTTTTATATATTTGGAATGATTTGTTATTCATATATTTTTGTAATCCTTTTTTTGGGGGTGGTTTCATCAGTCTCAGAATATATGCTACATAGATATATTGATGCTGTTGAAATATTTATAAAAATGAATCTTGCCACCAAAAGGTTATGGTGGTTGTCAAGGGGAGGTTTTCTTGTCTTTTGGGGATGTAATTGGGAATGTCTCTCACCTTTCTGTCCATTGGCTCCTGTGGCTCCAGGGTCCCCTGATGGCCCTTGAGAACCCTGGTTCCCAGCGTACCCAGAAAACCCTGGCGAGCCCGGTTTACCAGGGGTGCCTTTGGGACCAGTACCAGGAATGCCCTCTGCTCCAATGGCACCTTTTTCACCAATGCAACCTGACAACACACACGTGTGCAGTGTAGATGAGTTACAGGTCGTTATGAGGAAAGACAGGTGGTTACAACCCTAACAGTCAAAACGCATTGTATTACCAAGTTGGCATGTGAGACCAAAATGTATTAAACGTTTAGACTAATCACATAATGGCTTCATATATTTGTATTAAATTATCTTAGGCAGTATTAAAGATTAATACCTGGGGGTCCAGTAACTCCAGTTGGTCCTAAGGGCCCGAGTCGCCCTACGGATCCAACCACACACAGCTCTGGGCTGGGCCCCACAGGTCCAGGTCCCCCTGCTACACCACTTTCTCCTGGTTCTCCTTTTACTCCTGAAGCACCAGAGATTCCTGAGGGCCCTATAAGAGGAGGAGGATACAAAGGAAAATTAGGTAGAATAAGGAAGAGGTGGGGGAAGAAAAATAGAAAGAAAGAATGAAAAAGACGGAATGAAGGAAGGAATGCATGAATGAAAGAAAGAAAGAAAGAAAGAAAGAAAGAAAGAAAGAAAGAAAGAAAGAAAGAAAGAAAGAAAGAAAGAAAGAAAGAAAGAAAGAAAGAAACAAGGAACGAAAGAACGAAAGAAAGAAAGAAAGAAAGAAAGAAAGAAAAAGAAAGAAGGAATGTAGGAAGGAATGCATGAACGAAAAAAAGAAAGAAAGAATAACAATCCTTGCAATATTACGACTGTATATGGTATGAAAAAACAGACCTGTTGCTCCAATTGGACCTGGAGGGCCAGGCACCCCTTTTGGCCCCGACAGTCCTGGTGGGCCTGTAAAGCCTAAAAGCCCAGGGGGCCCAACCACAGAGTCCCCAACGGGACCCTTGAGCCCTGGGAATCCTGCGAGTCCAGGAGAGCCCCGAGAACCCTCGTAGCTTTCCCCTTCTGAACCTGCTTCTCCAGGATCACCCGTACAGCCAACAGATCCTACACAACATTTAAAGAGACAACAGTAAGGTCTATCTCTATCTGAAATGAAACGCTGAAACAGTTATTGTAGAACAAAGAGGAGTAATCAGCAGCTAGTCAGCTACTTTTAGGTTGGCAAAAGACTGACATAAACGTTTACAAGATCCTGGGAGGGCAACAAATTCAGCCTGGGAAAATTCAGGGGTGTTTTGCAGTGACTTGTATCCAAACCACTAGCGCCACATGCAGCATGAGTTCAGCTGTTGTAAGTAATTTCTCAACTTAAACATTATTCAAATGCAGCAGCAATGCGACCAGTCTTACTGTACACCTGACCTCTCTCTAACGTGCAGGGGATTAAGCAAGCTAACCAACCAATCGAACTGTCTTAGCAATTTAACTCAAGAAAAATCACCTCTTCATCACTCCTGTCTTTCAAAGCTAGTTAAGCTGGCTAGCATATTTAAACTAGAAACTAGTAACTAAACTTAAACTTAAAAATGAAACTTAACTTGTAATAATTAAACACAGAGACTGTACAAGCAACAAAAACATACACACAAAAAAACTCAAATTGAATCAACAACATTGCGTTCGTAGTGCTCTACCTTTGAGTCCAAGTGGTCCTGGAAGTCCAAAGTTTCCTGTCTCTCCCTTGGCCCCATCGGGTCCAGGTAGGCCACGATAACCAGGGGGTCCCGTCCACCCGCTGAAACCTACACAGGACAGGTGTTGCTGTTTGCTACCACCACACACTTTGATCAGAGTCCTTATCCAGGATGGCCGTTGTTCTCCAACGAGGCACAGTGAAGATGCCGTTCACTATCTCATCAAAAAGGATGTGTCGACACACGTTTTAGCACCAATCGTTTACCAAAGGTAGCGCTCAGTCCCTCTCTCCAGCCACTATACATTTCTAAAGTGGAACTGCTTTGACAGACCCAATCAATGGGAAATGAACAGCAGTTCTAGACGTTCTGGTGCATTGCCACCTTAGACTGTTTGACATAGAGGGTGTGTGTGTGTGTGTTACCTGGGCGTCCGGCATCACCCTTCTGTCCCGGGCCCCCGGGGTTGCTGGGTACACACGGCAGGGTGTCCCCTGAACAAGATGGAGGCCGAAACGGAGACAGAGTGTGAGACACCTTACTGTGCAGACACGCACAAACTCTCACACATAACATTTACATTTTCGGCCTTCAGCCATTTTATCCAAAGCGAATTACTATGACAATACAGGGACAGTCCGCTGGAGCAACTTTGGGTTAAGTGCCTTGCTCAAGGGCACACTAGTGGTGGAACTCATTTGAACTCATAAACTTTTGGTCTCCAGGTAGCAGTCCTACAACACTATCCCCAAACACATAAATAAGAAGGAAAACTCACACATACAGGTCCACCAAGTGCACCTAAACATAGCCCTCCTCCAACATAGATCCTTTCTTCCATGTCGTACCTTTAATCCCTTTGAACCCTGCAGAACCCCTGGGCCCCGGTGGTCCAGGGTCCCCGGGCTCTCCCAGCTGACCCACGGCCCCGACGATGTCCGGCCCCACTGGGCCAGCAGACCCAGGGAACCCGTTTTGGCCGTTGAACCCTGGATAGCCTCTTTCGCCAGGGAACCCTGGATAACTGTCTCCCTACAGGAGTCACAATGGGAAAAAAAAACATAGACTACTGTCAATACGGCTCCCAATATTACTTGACAACATAATTATCAAAAAAGAAAGAGCAACGTCCTTTTAAAAGATGTAATCAAAGGGCTCTGTATGATCTCTGTCATGTGTGACCTCGGAAACCAACCTCTGGGCCAGTGTCACCAGGGGCCCCTGGTAGCCCATCGGCTCCTCTCATCCCCATGAAACCAGGCCTACCTGGGGGCCCTCGGGCTCCCCGGTCCCCCTTCAGACCTGGAGAACACCCAAACCAAACGCAGTTTCAACACAATTACAGTCAAATTAATTTAGATTTGATCCTTCTCAACTGGAGACAGGTTATAGCACACCATGCTCATATATGTCTGCAATCCTTTAGCTTAACATCATATACACATCCCTTTAGACATTTCTTTATTACTTTGAAAAAGATAGGAGAAGGCCCTCACCTTTGATGTCCATAATATATAGGTCACCTTTCTGGCCTTTGGGCCCCCGGACCCCTGGGAACCCCCCCAGGCCCTGCAGAGGGAGACCAGGTTAGGGTTTGGACTTGGATTGCTGCTTACTGGACTTGGATATAAAATAACTGTGCTGAGAGGTTATAAAATACATGTTTTATGGTCATTGCATATAAAGATCTATCTTTCTACAGAATAAAAAACAGAATTGTCCTTCTTGCACTTTACCATCATTAAACCATCATCATTGCCAAAAAGATTGCTTTTTAAAGATGTTTTTATGCTTGATGGATAAAAGATACCAGGAGGGCAGGATCAAACAGGCTGGTAATGCAGCTAGCGGACTCACCCCTGACCCTCGCTCTCCTGGGTTTCCTTGGAAACCAGGGTCCCCTCTTAACCCTGGGGAGCCTACAGGTCCGGGTAGTCCTGGCAACCCGGGACTACCGGCTGGACCAGGATCTCCAACAAGGAGATCAAGAGGTCTGCAACTACATTCACCATTGCTTCCTGCATACACACACACACATTCACACACACCCACGCACATGCATATTATTATTAAATAATACTAATCTAGAACTGCGAAGGGATACAGTTTAGAAAAAGAAATGGTTTGGTATAATATGACAATGTGACTACTTCACAAATTTAACGGAACAGCCATTATTCCTGCGTGTTATATGAATATTACTGAGTGAGCTACCTTTACGCCCCCTGCCTCCCATAGCTCCTGGGGGGCCTTGATCCCCATTCTCACCAGGTTGCCCGGGTAACCCTTGGCTGCAGTACGTCCCTACAAACACGGAAAAGATATGTCGTCATACAACATACTATTACACTAGACCACAGAGCACAATCATTATCACCAACATTTCTGCACCAAAATTGACCAATTATTTTTGGTAGTATGGTAATCAAATAGTATTGTGATGTATTTACAATACGATTTACGATCTGCTTACCTCCACAACCTAGGTGGAAACCAAGCAACACAAGAACACGAGAGACACGATGATGTCATACGAAAGAGCACAATAAATGATGACGTTATTCCAGGAGACACACATAAATAGGCATGCAGAACACACAAAATAATAGGTTTAATAGCACAGGTTATTTTAGACAATTGACACACAGAGACTAGCTAGACTATAGCTAACAATACGTTTATTGTTATATTACATAACAATATAATGAAGGAAAATACGGATACAATACAAATGCAAAACATATTTTCCACTCAACATCAAATGACGGAACATTGACATTAGAGAAAAATAAGTTTGGTTGTTGTGAAACGAAAACCTAACTTCCAATGTTAGTAACGTATTAGTAAAAGTGTGATGGACTCCAATTTCAGGGAAAAGACAAAGGAATCCTAGATAATACATTGGAGAAAACCAACCTTTGGCCCCCTGTAGTCCCTTGGGTCCTTTGGGCCCCTGAGGGCCCTGTTTGCCTGGCTCGCCCGGTGTGTTGCCATTAGAGTAGATCCTCCCGGGGTCTCCTTTGGCTCCGTTAGGACCAGGTAAGCCTGGCCGCCCTGGTTCACCAGCTGGACCTGTGTGTTTGAGCAGGGGGTCTCAGTACTCTGGGAGGATGGCAGAGGTTGAAGCTGAGGGCCCACTGGGCTCCGTCAAAACGTTTGATCCAAATGTAGCTTTTCACCCGTCCCTTCATTAGCTTGTTAAAACGGCTAATGGTAGCATCATTCACGTCTCTAGGCAACTGTTTGCAAGCAGTGTTGTCGGTCTAACTTTTGTGGGAAGCTGTGGCTCGGCTCGGATTGGCTCTCCCCTACTGGCACTTGTATCCTTAATCAGTCTGGTTCAACCAGTACAATAAGCCTCTGTTGAGTGTACAACGCCACTAATCGAAGCAGACTACGTCTTGAGACCAGCCATAACAACACATCCCACATTACAACCGAATAGAACGCACACATACAATTTCTCGCCTTATTACCATACTGTACTAGACCAAACCTCACACACTTACAAACATACACACTCCAACAATGTTGACCCGGGGCCATAGAGCTCCCTCACCTGGTATGGATAAACCAGGGGAGCCAGGGGGTCCGTGCATGCCCATCGCCCCCATGTCTCCTGGGGCCCCTGGTTGGCCAGGCAGTCCTCGCTCACCCACAGGGCCTATAGGGAATGTTGTCATAAAATACACAATTAGTCGCCGCAATTCTGTCTCCATCACAAATGTAAAACCTGCATTTGATATGAATTGTTGAGGACAAGATTTGGTAGCATTATAGCATTGGTGCTCAGCCAACAAGGAAAGTTGGGGTCTACATGCAAGTTGAATCAATGCAGTTAGTCGGGAGAAACGAATGTTGAACCCTTTGTAAGACCCTTCAGGATGACCACAAAGCATTTTGCTCATGCTAAATTTGAGGACAATGATATTACTTTGACGAGTAGGTAAATGAGTCAGTTTGACATTAAACAAGGCTCGGAGAATCACGTTATGCGAAGATTTACTCTATAAGGACATTGCTCATGACTCCTTATGTCAACACAAAATGCATTGTAGAGGAAAAGCCACGCTCTATCAAGGTGTTTTGCCGGACAGGCAAAAATAGAAGACGTGAAAAAGAATAGAAGAAGTTGAAAAACAGGCTGCAGAGTCTTTATTCTACCGTAGAAATAATGAACGAGGTAAAAAAGAAAAAATGAAAGAAAAAAACAGACAAGGAGGGAGAGGAAATACAAGAGATGGAACTCGAGACAAACACACATTAGATAAATGGCAAACTCAATGCAATCGAGTTGCCATTTGATTTGGCTAAAAGGTAACTTGCGTTTACAACGATAACAACCACCAATATCTGTATGGGTTGTAGAAGGAGAGGCTTACCTGTGTAATTAACTGGCACATACACAGTTGTGCCTTTGAAGCCTATTTCTCCAGCTGTGCCCTGAGGATTATATATCATATTTAGCGTGGGTAAAATGGCTTAATTGTCTGTTATTATTGAATCATTGAAATCCTTGGTTAAATAGGTATCGGATAGAAGTATTGCTCTACGAAAAATATAAACCAAAATTATAAAGGATGCAGTAAAATTGGTCAGAAAAACCAAGGTATTTTCCATCAAAGTGACAGACCTTTGGCCCGTCTGTTCCAATCAGACCTGGCAACCCAGGACTGCCCAGAATCCCCTGGAAAACATAGAAACACTAGTTTACTTACTAACATTGACACTGATATATACCCCAAACACACACACACACACCCTAAACACACACACACACACACCCACAGACACACACACACAAACACACACACACACACACACACACATACACAGAGACACACACACACACATACACACATGTTCAAACAACAACGTACCGTCACCCCACGGAAACCAGGAATGCCACGATTTCCAGGAAACCCCTAAAATACACAAAAACAACATAATCTTTTTAGGATGTAAGGTATTTTAAAGAAAGTTCATATCTACCAAAGTACCGAGTAAACCAAGCGATGACTCCATACTACACGTTGAAAACCTTAATAGCACCACCAGATGAGCGATCAACTCTTTCAAACAATTGACAAAGCTAAGATCTAACTGAAGTGTAGTGGTGCCATGTTATGTTGCTGTGCACCTACATTCTGCCATGGATTATACATCTTACATTTCTTTTTGAAGTTATAGGGAACCAAACACAATACACATTTGGAAAATTCTCTCACCCTCTGTCCAGGAAATCCAATTATTCCCATTTCTCCCTTGATTCCCGGGAATGAGTCAAACCCCTAGGAAATCAAACATTCAGTCACATTGCACCAAAAGAGACATGGACAAAATAGAGTTAATCACACGTAGGAAGATTTGAGATATAATAGATATAAAGTATGAGTATACACAGATTAATACCATTACAGATACACCATGAGTATACACAGATTAATACCAATAAAGATACACCATGAGTATACACAGATGAATACCAATAAAGATACACCATGAGTATACACAGATTAATACCAATACAGATACACCATGAGTATACACAGACTAATACTAATACAGATACACCATGAGTATACACAGATTAATACCAATACAGATACACCATGAGTATACACAGACTAATACCAATACAGATACACTATGAGTATACACAGATCAATACTAATACAGATACACCATGAGTATACACAGATTAATACCAATAAAGATACACCATGAGTATACACAGATTAATACCAATACAGATACACCATGAGTATACACAGATTAATACCAATAAAGATACACCATGAGTATACACATATTAATACCAATAAAGATACACTATGAGTATACATAGATCAATACCAATACAGATACACAACGAGTTTACACAGATTAATACCAATAAAGAAACACCATGAGTATACACAGATTAATACCAATACAGATACACCATGAGTATACACAGAGTAATACCAGTAAAGATGTTCTCACTCACATCTTGTCCTCTGGGTCCACATTGGCCTTTAATGCCTTCCTCCCCCTGAAAAAGAAGACAGCCAATCAATGACACCGCTGCTAGAAACTGATAACCAATGAGAACCTCCAATTGCTCCTAGTCTGATAACGGCTCCATTCCAATGGAAGAAGTGGAACTCAGTCTTTTCCCACGCTTGTACTGTACCTAAAGGAGCGTAACCCTGCCAACGTATAGATAACTGGTGGTCCAGCATGCGATCTACGTATTATTCATGCATTTGAATTGACCATTAGAACGCTTACAATCCCTGAAAGCTGTCATAACGGCTACAACTGGACAGGGAAACAGCGGTGTCGCGTGGAAAGGAAGGAAACACATGAAAAGGAAATAGCCATTTTGATATGAGTCTTTCCCACCTTGCTTCCTTTGAGGAAATAGTCATCAGGGGGTTCCAGGATCTCAAACGGGCCGGCAGGCCCTTCCGGACCTTGGTTTCCCTGTGGGACATCCATGTTTGAATGTCATCATCTACACACATCACATTATCTAAAGACAAAGCACGCACACGACTGGAACATACGGCACTCAGACAAATGAACGCATGGAGGCATGCACACACACACACGCACGCACGCACGCACTCACACGCAGACACTCACATGCACTGACGCGCGCACACGCACACACACACTCTGAAACAGGGACACAAATGAGTCACTCACTTCATCTCCTTGCTGTCCTGGCACTGATCTACCTTTCTCTCCCTGAAAGAAAGAGCCGTTAGCAGGGACACAAAACGAGAAGACCCCCCCCTGACCCCCCACCCCCCCTCCATATAGGATGGTAATTATGAATCATTTGTCTGTAGTTTTATTGCGGCTCAATCCAAACTTACAGGAGCTCCCCTGAGGCCAGGCATACCGTACGGGCCCTGAACAGAGAACAACGTACATCACATAAGCAGCGTGAAGCTATTTCATCAAAATATTGCCCCGATCGATTGGCCACAAGCTAAGCTACTCACATCTATCCCGTCCAATCCAACTGGCCCGACAAACCCTCTTGGACCGGGAACGCCGTCTTGGCCCTGAAAAGCAAAGCCAGCCCATTCTGAACAGAGCGGAGCACATCCACCTACTTTAAGCCTCAATCACGTTTGCAACAACAGAATGAAGGCATGCTGCTGAAGTGGTCAGTGTTCAGAGTGGCCAGAACCAGAACCAGAACCAGAACCAGAGGTCTTTTGACTTACAGGCAGACCAAGAATCCCTGGAAGCCCAAAGTCACCCTGTAAGATGAGACAAAGGAGGTTCATAATGCTTCACATATGAAGCACTAGGACATTGATACACTCTAGCCATGACAGCTTGACTTGTGCTACAATACAAAGTGTTTTCTATATTAAGTTGGGAGTATTGGCTGAGTAAATAAGTGTAGGTGAATCACAGCCATAACGAGATACTTAATGAAATAAAATATAGGTGTATGTTTTCTTAGGTATCAAATACTGTACTGTGTGTGAGTAATTCCCATACAAATTGGTATGTGTTTTCCATTTTGGTGTTGAGAACAGAGAACTCACGGGTAGGCCAGGGTATTGGTTGTACTGAACAGCTAGGTCCCCTGGAGGTCCTTTCAAACCTGGGAAACCCTGGAGAAAAATTATATATGATCCACACTGTGGGCTGGGAATAAGTATGTAGGGAGTGGGTTAGGGTTAGGGTTAGATAATCATCTGTTGGTTAGGGTGAGGGTGAGGGTCAGGGTCAGGGTTAGGGTGAGGGTTAGGGTTAAAGGTCAGGGTGAGGGTTAAAGGTCAGGGTATTCTCACTGGTGCTCCCCTGGTGCCCTCCTGGCCAGGAATGCCAGGAAAGCCGGGGTCCCCGTGAGTCCCGTTACAGCCATCCAGCCCTGGTAGACCTGGCAGACCACCGGGCCCCGGGTGCCCCTGCAACACACACACAACACCAGTCACAACTCACACACACACACACACACACAACACGGGTCACAACACACACACACACACACACACACACATACACACACAACACGGGTCACAACTAACACACAACACAGGTCACAGCTCACACACACACAACACGGGTCACAACTAACACACAAAACATGGGTCACAACACACACACACACAAACACCTACACACACAACACGGGTCACAACTCACACACACACAACACGGGTCACAACTCACACACACACAACACGGGTCACAACTCACACACACACAACATGGGTCACAACACACACACACACAAACACCTACACACACAACACGGGTCACAACTCACACACACACAACACGGGTCACAACTCACACACACACAACACGGGTCACAACTCACACACACACAACACGGGTCACAACTCTCACACACACACAAACACAATGGTACAACATAATAGATGTAGCTCTTAGCTGTAGGCCATTAACACCCATAGAGATAAAACACTGTGTGTGTAGGTGTGTGTGTGCGTGTGTGTGTGTGTGTGTGCGTGCGTGCGTGCGTGCGTGCGTGCGTGCGTGCGTGCGTGCGTGCATGTGTGTTTGTATATGTTTGTATCTGTGTGAGTGGGTGGGGGTGGAAGTCAATGCAGTTGAATCCCTTCACAATCACAATCTCAATAAAAAGAACACTATCTGTACGTTTTTGGGGGGTGTATTGTATACTCACAGGTACGCCATCCAATCCCAGATACCCAGGAACACCAACGGTACCCTGGAACAGAGGAGACACATTAGGAGAACACACAGCGCACATGCAGTACCCACATTCGCTGCCACACGGATTACAATCCAATGGGTCACCACTAAGAACTAAACTCGAGTTTAGGAGACAGTTTGTGTGATTTACCATGTCTCCTTTTGGACCTGCTACTCCAGGTTCACCCTCATCACCTCGATATCCTTTCTCCCCGGCTGGCCCCATGGGACCTGGGAAGCCAGGGGGTCCTTGTGGGCCCTGCCGCCCTAGAGTCCCAGGTGTGCCCTGGACACAAGAAGGAGACAGGCAGCTATAAAACGTATGCCATGTTTTTTTAAATGACCTGCTTCCATACTGAATTGAAAAGTGTATCAGAGCTATGGCTCATTTACAACACAGTTTGAACGGTAAAGTCAGAATAGATTATTTGTTTGTAACATGAACAGGGCTTAAGTTCGATGCATTATGAAGTTAAAAGATAATAATGATAAAAAAATGTATCTTGACCTTGAATATGGGTAAATCCATTATATTGACTGTGTACATTGACCTCTAACATATCTCTCAGTAATGTTCAGATCTCCTTGTACATATGTTATGCATTTATTCATTTCCTTTAACACCATACTGTGGACGGGATTTAATAAATGTAGGTTAGTTCATTGGTCCTTACATCGTTTTGCCAAGCGGGGGCAGTATTGCCCTAGCCTGATGAACCCAGCCAGGGAACCATTGACGTTTTGCTTTTCTTCACGTAATCAGGGTGCAATTTTTTTTTTGGGGGGGGGGGGGGGGGGGGGGCTAGATTTCCCTGGCTCTGGTTTTGCTGTCCCTCGCACGGCACTGAAAATATCCATCCCGGCAGGGGTACATCATGATGCTGGGCGGGGGACATTAAGACATTTGCTGTTTTGTTTGGGTGACATTGCTAAGGCGGTTAACTTTTGCAATAATATAGGAGAGGACACAGTAAGTAAGCTAGGCTGGTGGTTTGTTTCTTTTCCCGGGGGAAGAAAGGTCAGAGGACCAAGGCTGGATAAAACACCAGGCCAGTGGGGCCAGTGGGGCCAGTGGGACCTTTGGGGCCTCCAAGCCTCAGGCCGCCTGGCGTGTGGCGCATGGCCAAGGCTTCTGAAGGAAGTTGAATGCCAGGGACCTCAGTGTGCAGAGCACAATATGGTCACTAAGGCCCCTGGGTGCTCATAAGAGCTGACCACTAAGGCCCCTGGGTGCTTATAAGAGCTGACCACTAAGGCTTCTGGGTGCTTATAAGAGCTGACCACTAAGGCCCCTGGGTGCTTACAAGCTTGAGCTGACCACTAGGGCCCCTCAGTGTTTACAATGTGAGGACCCCCAGGCGCCCCTTGGTAAAAGAGTGAGCTGACCACCAGGGCCCCTGGTCCCTACAGTGTGAGGGCCCCCGGGTCCCATGGCATTTAAAGCATGAGCTGACCACTAGGGCCCTGTAGTACTTACAATGTGAGCCATGGTCCCTGGGGCCTCACGGGACCATGAACCGGCCCTGCAGAGGACCAAGCTGTGCGTTTTTCTTTACGATGTCTGCTGTCCTCCTTAGAGCTGATTGGCCGCCAGTAAGTTCGGGAAGAGTCCCAAATCCCCCAAACTGTATTAATGTTAAAATGACTGGCAAATTGCTTCTCTGTCCTGCAATAAGTTGCAGGTCCCAGTAGGGCCTCCCTGTGGTCATTCGAACACGTCTGTAGTATTAGCCAGTAGTCGGGCCTATATTTTTACTTTGTTGCATTGGCTGTGTATTGGCCTGTTGTTTGCGGTCAGTGCAGATATTTGCTGTTATGAACATAATATTGTTCTCCTCCGTGGTTGTTAACAAGTAGGCCTATGATAGTTGGTCAAATTAGCCTGATAGCTGATTGGTCCGCCCATCTCTCGTCTGACAGACATTGATCACATGACCAGGCTGGTCCAATGTGGACGGGTTGTCGAGAGAAACGATTCCGTGAATCCAGTGGGTGGCAGCATGGAGCCACAACACATTCCCAACTCCACAGCATGACCTGACCTTAAGACAGCACAGCAGTGGAAACTCTGGGAAACACTGTGCTAGACTCCAATGGCACCTTTCCTGGCCCTGGACGGACAGAAATAGTCATGTTTGGTTGATCTGTGCTCTTTGTGCAGTCCAGGGTCAACGGGTGAGCAGGAAAACACTTATGGGTTCCAGCCGGATTGTGATTTCCCAGTCACTGCCAGATCTCCATGGTTCTTTGAACAGGCTATGAACATTCAAATCGACCCGGTCCAATTTCTCATTACCCATGGTTCTATGAACAGGCTATGAACATTCAAATCGACCCGGTCCAATTTCTCATTACCCGTGGTTCTATGAACAGGCTATGAACATTCAAATCCACCCGGTCCAATTTCTCACTATCCGTGGTTCTATGAACAGGCTATTAACATTCAAATCAACCCGGTCCAATTTCTCATTACCCATGGTTCTATGAAACGGCTAGTGCTCTCTCATTCAAATCAACCCCACAGCAACTCTTGTGGACTAGAAATCACAGTTCAGTTCAGTTCAGTTCAGTTCAGTTCAGTTTTGTTTGGCAGAGCACAGTTTGGTATCAGAGCTTGAGGAGTGTGTGTGTGTTTCCATTTCAAACCCAATATTACTGCTAGGAATGAGCAATACAAAATAAAGAAACACAAGACACACTTTGGGGTTGATCACTTCAACACACCTTGGGGGAAAGGTTTTAGTAAGGCAAAATAGCAACATTCCTGTTGATATTTTATAAAAATGTGGACACTTTCTATACATATCCTATATAGGATATACTGTATACCGTATGTTTTCTCTGTATAGCACTAAAGTTATAATCTATATTCTCCACCTAGGCTAAATTATGGACTTATTTGATATAAGCCCAATACTTCATCAAAATTAGGCTCATATGACAGCAATACGTTTTATACAGATACAAAATCGGTTCAAATTAAAAATTATTCTTTTCACATGGCAGTAAAACTAGCATACACAAACACAATATACTGATCCTATACAGAAAGTAGTTAACACACACATACACACACACACACACACATCACACACACACACACACACACACACACACACACACACCATCAAACATGCACACACTCACACAATTTTGCAACCGACCTGGCACGTTTCTACCTTGACCAGTTGTTAGGTTTTTATTGAGGCAGCCAGTGGCCACCATCGAAACCAACGTTTACACCGCGGGCTGTTCCTGCTTTTAGGCAACAGTTTTAACTAATTCCAGGGGGGGCATGGTCAAACTCATGAAAGCATGAGCGTGGGTTTCATTTGAATGATATGACAAATGGGTTCTGACAACTGACGAGTCGCAACAAAACTTTGAACCATGGGAGTGCATCGCCGTACGTCTTTCGACTCACGGGCCCATTTGGCCAACGCGTATCTGAGCTAGCACCAGCGGAGTGGCCCAGCGTCTGCTGGTCTGAAGGCGTGTGAGTGTCAGTGTCTGTGTTGGTGTTAGGCCGGGCCGAGGGAAAAGAGCGGGGGTGACCGGCGTGTCCAAAGTGGTCATGACAGCGGCTCAGCCCAGGCTACGCTGCGCTGCCCCCCGTCTTTCTGCCGACCCGTGGGACTGTGAAAATCACTAAGACCCTGGGATGCCCGATGAGGCCGTGTCACAACAGCCATTGTATTGGCCTGGTCATGGAGGCTGTCACAGCCAATTACAGCCGCGCCCCAGCTGTCCAAATACAACTGGCCCTGAGATGGGACTTCTCACCACCAGGCATCACAAGGCCCTGGGGCTCCACACAGACCTGCTGATCCATCAATCCTTCAATCAGTCAATTAATTAACCTATCTATCTGCCAATCAATCCATCAATCAGTCAATTAATGAACCTTTTTATCTACCAATCAATCCAGTAAGACAGCAAGGTGTGAGTGGCGGTGTGTGTGTGTGTTTGGGGGGGGGGGGGGGGACAACAGCCATCTTTCCTTCATTAATTTATATCAATAAGTTCAATAAATTCATAGATTGATTCATGCATTCGCTTCGTCGTGTGTTTGATCGATCTAATAAATCTGTATAAATCAATCCGACCACTCTTGTAACTACAAACTGGAAAGGCATCACCACCAAGAAAGACCTCATTAAAAACCAATCAGAACAAAGGATCCCTGGTAAATTAGAGGGAAAAATAAAATGCTTAGCTGGTTATCCCAACCCCCAACACCAGCCTTGAATGAGGACACGTTGGCCCCAGTGGTGTGAAGCAGTCCTGGGGAGGTTTTTGTTGTGAAAGGTCAAGCTGTCACCTCTAGTTGGAAAACTGGAGACAGATGCATGGTACAGTGAGGGCAGGGTGTGTGTAGGTGTTTCTGTCAATGTTTGCCCGTGTGTTCCGTTGTGTCTGTTTGTGCTTGAGAGTGAGTGGCACACGTGCTTTTGTCCTCAACTCAGTTCCTCTGTAAACGATATGAACGACAAACTAGCCGTAAACTCCACAGATGAGCGTACCAGCTCATCAAATATGAGGGTCCATGTATTCGCTGCTGTAGGAGGCCTTTAGGTCTGTGGTCATAAACACGCTTGGGATCTTGAACTTGTCTGTTGTCATGACGACAGCTCTCCAATATATCCCCCTCACACCCATAGATAACGGGCTCAGGACAGAAACCCAGCAGGTAACTTCGGGCTAAGCACCACAATGAGGGGAATGGGCAAGGAACCATGGGCCTTCCAACTCCAAGCTAGCCTGTTGTCAATTGTACTTTATATTGGTTGGACAACTCACCCCCCCCCCAAGATGCATTCATCTCAGCAGGCTGACCTTCAGGCCTCAACACAAACATTCCACTGTTTTCTAATCAAATCCCATCCGACTCCCTTGTGAATCCCTAGCATTCCTCCGACTTCCGGTCGCTTCTGGGCTGAGCGGGCGCGTGCGACGGTCCACTGGGATCTCGCTGGAGAACCGCTCGTTTGAAACCTTTGATACCCTGCTCAGAAAAAGGTTATGGTCCAACATTTTGACAAAACATGACCAACACCTTAGGTGTTACAACAATTAAACTAAATATAGTAATAGAGCAGTCCCTTATCATGTCACTCATTTGTAACCAATGAGAAGGCCGTCTGTCAGACCCCTGCTATCGTCAGGCAAACTTCACCTGTCATTAAAGATGCTAGGCATCCATCACACATTCAGGACTGGGCCAGACGTAGCAGACATCATGTTACTTGAAGGTATATTACATAAAAAATCCAGAAACTTCCCAAAGGGGTCTCTGCTGAAATAACTGACTCCAGCTCAAGCCCTCCAGCCTTATCCGATCAATCTCCAACTTCTCAGTCAAAGTTGTTTCAAACAAAGTAAATGACTAAAGCTTCCTATTGATCCCACGGGTAAAGTACAATCAAATAAGCTGCCATAGCATGCCTGTGTGATGCTACTCAGCCTGACACCCTTCCATGTTGTCAGACGGGGATCGGCTGGACTTCATTTATCGTTCTGTTCTTAATGTGCAGACGCACACCACAAAAGCAGCGACATCACAGGGTGCCAATGAGGTACGAGGCTTTGTGTTCGGAGAAGGGGCTTGTAGTCCTTGGTGGCAGGAAGAATCTGGGGGGACTTTGAGGAGGATCACATAATTTACAAGTGTCACACCCCCCACCACATTCCATAGACGGTTGCTGTCTGTGGCAAAAGTACTAGCAGTTGGGTTTGACTGATTACAGAGAAGGCTTCCAGTGGGGGAACAGGTGTGTCTGTGTGTGTGTGTGTGTGTGTGTGTGTGTGTGTGTGTGTGTGTGTGTGTGTGTGAGTGTGTGTGTGTGAGTGTGTGTGTTCAGACGCGTGACAGGAGTTCCTGTGACCTGCTCTCTGGATGACAATGTGGGATCGGTACACGCGTGTGTCTGGCCGTACACGTGCACGGGGGGGTGGGGTGGTTGAGGCCTCTCTCTGAGCACCTGTGCAAACTCCCTTTACGGCGGGCTTCGCTGTAATTGAGCTCCCCTGCTTTACAAGGGGGAAGTGAATGTGTCACTTTTCTGTGATGGGTAGAATAGGCCTCCGGTCTGCAGTGTGTGTGTGTGTGTGTGTGTGTGTGTGTGTTTGTGCCCCCGGTCCAGGGCTTCTCCATGGTCCTTGTCTCCATCTCCCGTTGGCGAGAACCCCACCCCTCCCCCTTTCGGGGAAAGACAGCGCATCTGCCAAGCAGCAACAAGACCGTTCGCCCCTGCAAGGTAGCCCCCCCCCCCCCCAACCACCCCCCCACATCGAGGTGAAGGGGCTCTGCCCCCCCCACGCAGGGGGTCCAGATGTAGGTCAGTGGGCCTCGACTGGAGAGCAGGTGACCGGCAGGCTGGAGAGTGGAGGTGGGCGTGAGAGGAAGGGGCCGGTCGGTGCACTGAGGGATATCCCCCCCTGATACAGAACGCAACTAATTCCATTAACCGCGTCTGGTTTTAATCCTCTTTGGGTCCATGAACACACTACTGGGCCGCACACTGCTTGGCCCTGCATCTGGTAACACACACACTTAGACCGGGTGGGGGGGAATTTAACACGCCTCTTTGTTCTCTGAGCCGCCTCAGGAAAGAGCCTTGCTGATCGACCCCTTAAGATCCCAACAAGCTTATACGGCATTTTAAATTCCACACATCACTGTAACCCATGGGGGGGGGGGGGGGGGGGGGGGGGGGGGGGGGGGGGGAAGGGCTTCTGGTGTCCACATTTCAACCTCTCTGAAGTCCTGCTTCTTTAGTCAATAGTCAAATCAATCCCCAGAGAGTGGAACTTTGGTAGGGAATATGTGGGATTGTTTCTCTCTCCAAGATGATTAATAAACAAAGCTGCAATCTGCTTTAGGGATATAAACGAGATTGGACACTGATGAATCCTCATATGCCATAAGGCCTGAGCTGTCCTCATATTCCATAAGGCCTGAGGTGTCCTCATATTCCATAAGGCCTGAGCTGTCCTCATATTCCATAAGGCCTGAGCTGTCCTCATATTCCATAAGGCCTGAGCTGTCCTCATATTCCATAAGGCCTGAGGTGTCCTCATATTTCATAAGGCCTGAGCTGTCCTCATATTCCATAAGGCCTGAGCTGTCCTCATATTCCATAAGGCCTGAGCTGTCCTCATATTCCATAAGGCCTGAGGTGTCCTCATATTCCATAAGGCCTGAGCTGTCCTCATATTCCATAAGGCCTGAGGTGTCCTCATATTCCATAAGACCTGAGCTGTCCTCATATTCCATAAGGCCTGAGCTGTACTCATATTCCATAAGGCCGGAGCTCTCCTCACATTCCATAAGGCCTGAGCTCTCCTCATATGCCATAAGGCCTGAGCTGTCCTCATATTCCATAAGGCCTGAGCTGTAGACATTGTGCCATCCTGTGGAGCTGTCTGTCAGGTGACTAAGCAGCGGAGCAGATCGACAGTCTGTTCTGTTGACGTCCATCACAGTGAAACACACAATATAGGAGGTGGCGATTTCAATCTCAGCATTCTTACCTCGGTATAAACTCATGCTCCCAGTGTGTTTGCTTAAGTAAAGATAGATATACTGATGTATTCACTGTCCCAGTGTCATCTTAAGAATTCTCCATAAGAAACATGTAAGTCTACAGTACATAAAGTATATGGGTTTAGAGGCGGTGTAATGTACACATGGACTGTAGATAAGAAGTAGATAGACAGATGTGTTCACTATCAAACTTGTTATTCCATAATCCCTTCAACTTGGGCAATCCCTTTTTTTCAGCATTCGTAACACAGACTGCGACATACAAATTATCTTAAATGTGTGGAAAATAACACTTACTTTGTGAAATAATGAGTAATGAGTCAATTTAGCGCTGGTTTTACAAGTGATTGGTGAAATTAGGAGTTTTAATTCGATGGAATATCTTTTTTTTATGGAATTAGCCGATCATTTCTATCTGTAGCTGTCGGACAGGGCCATCATAACAAAAAATGACATAAAACAGGAATTGTGAATTTCGTGAAGGAATTGTGTTTTCATGTGTGGCCTGAGATTCCTACTATCCCCCTAAAGAATGTAAGGGCCAAATTTGGGCATAGGGAATGTTCCGGGCTGAGTTGTTGTTCGGATGAGAAGGAACAGTCACAGTGAAGGCTAGGTCACCAAAGAATAACATGCTTCTCTGAGACAGTTTAGGCTAACCTTTGTATTCTGAGCCACAACAAAATCGATGTGTCTGTTTGGAGAACAGGAAGAACAAATGTGCTACCCCTTGACCAATGAAATGATTTTACGTGGTTTAGACCTTTCTACTGGTGTCAAACTTGTCAAATAATTAGAACTTACTGTCGTTGGAGTGAACTCACTGTAGTAATTTCTCTGTGTACAGACTTGCAAGCTGTAGTCATCAATAAAATTGTACTTTGATTATTGCCAAAAGTCTCACTTTGTTAGTTGGCTGTTTTCCAAATACATTTGAAAATATCCATTACAAGACGCTCCAGTAAAGAGGCGGGTGTGTGGAGTTCAGCATGGCCTATTCCAGACGCATCTGGGTCTTGTTTTGAAGATCCCAGGGCTCTTACCCTTGCTCCTTTTGCTGGGAAACACTGGCAGGTACTGCAGTCCCTTCCTCCACAGACTTCCGACGGATCCCCCTGCAATTCACAGGATACACACGTCATATGGCAACATATCACAAACATGCCATGGAAGCAGGAGCCAGCGATGATTCTTGGAAAGAGACCCCTGCTTACGATGCAATATCAGGATGGGACGACGGCTTGATCTCTGGTGTATGGAGGTATTTCCCCACACAAACGTCTCCTGATTCATGTTAAGTACAGTGTTTTTAGACTAAAATTAGTGGGGGAACAGTATATTTGAGGACACAGGCAATTTAAAAAATGCATTCTAAAACTAGCTAACATAACATAACATAACATAACTAGCTAACAAATACCATGTAAACCACCTTCCGGGTTTTTTAGGATGTAAGTCCTATACGTCAAACCTTCAATGTCAACATACAGCAAAGCGTGTTCTCCTGAATCATAGCATGCTGTGGAGAAGATCTGGGATCAGTGATCAGTGATTGTTGGACGCTTGTTATTGACATCCACCACATAGGACCTCCTCTAATCTCAAGATACCCCCGAACCAACCCCCCTCTCTCTCTCTTTCTCCTTCTTTCTCTCTCCCTCCCTCCCTCTCTCTCTCTCTCTCTCTGTCTCTCTCTCTCTCTCCCTGTCTCTCTCTCAATTTAATTTCAATTCAAGGGTGCTTTATCGGCATGAAATTACTAAGTAAATATTGCCAATCAAAAACAGACATCCAAATAATAATAATAACAATAATGATAATTACGCAAATTCATTCAACAACAAATAAGCATATAATCAGTAACTCATCAAATTATAATTCAAGAAGTGACTCAGACTTGTCTGGCGGCGTAGTAAGATGTGACGTAGAGACCTGCCATCTCGGCACACTCATTCATTACCTCGAGCAGGATTTGACGTTTTTGTACATCTGAACTGTTATAAAATTGTGAACACATGTTTTGAAATTTAGGGAAGAATGTTTCTCGAATTGATTTGTAATTATCACACTTTAGAAGAAATTTAAGCTCTGTCTCCATCTCTCCCTGGGAGCAAAATGAACACATTCTGTCCTCCTGAGAGCAGAGTGAACACAGTCTGTCCTCCTGGGCAGCCAGATCTGTCTGTGTCTGTTTCTATGGCCAGGCTGTGCTCACTGAGTCTGGACCTTCTCAATTATTCCCTCAGTCACAGATGTCAGGTAGTCTGCCATTGTGTACTGTCCGTTTAGTGCTAGATAGAGTTCAAGTTTACTTTGAGCTTTGGTTGATTATTTCCAATATATTATGTCATTTTCTTTTTGTTTAGTTATGATTTGGTTGGTCCAGATCGCCTTAGGATGGTCCTGAGGTGTTGTGGTATCGGGGGAATTCATCCCCAGGACCAGCTGGATGAGGGGACCCTTTTTATTGCTCAACTCTTGGCATTTAAGGGCATTGTAATGGTAGGAGTTGGGGTTATTATTTTGGAAATGATTATAGAATTTTATGGCTCATTTCCGGATTGTAATAATTCGAGGGTATTGGCCTAATTCTGCCCTGCATTGTTTGGGGTGTTTATTTGTACCCGTAGGATCGATTTACAAAGCTCTGCATGCAGGGTCTTAATTGGATACTTTTCCCGTGTTTAAAAATGTTGTTTGGTAAGCGTACCCCACATTTTACAACCATAGAGAGCAATCGGTTCAATTATCGTTTGGAAAGTTTGGAGCCATGTCCTAATTGGTATGTCAAAATGTATTATCTTAATTGCAATCTCTCTCTCTCTCTCTCTCTCTCTCTCTCTCTCTCTCTCTCTCTCTCTCTCTCTCTCTCTCTCCCCCTCTCTTTCTTCCTCTCTCTCCCTCCCTCTCTCTCTCTCTCTCTCTCTCTCTCTCTCTCTCTCTCTCTCGTTCTAGGGTATTTTATCGCCTGAACCCTTTCAATGACATCACCTCTGTGGGCCTGGATATGGACCGGCTGATTGGCTGTCTCTCTGATCAGCAGGTCTGCGTGGCTGACTCTCACTCTTAGTCACACGTGACAACTTCAAGCTTGGTGGACCAATGCACATGAATGACATGCATGCTTCCCCTATCACACACACATTAAGCAGACAAATAAACACACCAAACACACACACACACACACACACACACACACACACACACACACACACACACAAACACACACAACCAAAAGGGAACAGCAGCCCTGTTAACTGTGACACCACTGTTATTGGACATGTCAGAAAAACATACAAGGTGTAAGTCAGAAGAGGCCATCGATATTGTCCACAAGGGAGACTGACTGCAAGGTAGAAAACTGTACGTGATCAACAACCAGGAGGAGAGGAAAAGCCACATTCAGTCAGTCTGTTCCAAGTGTGAAGTTACAGCATTCATTCAATTACATTTAATGCCTTAACCTTGCTTTTTTGTTTCATTGCATCCGGTTAATTATATTATTTTCTATTCTATTCTATTCTAATCTATTCTATTCTCAGGGTTCCCACTCTTTATCAAATGTTATATTCCATGACAAATGATATCATATATCATATAAATTAGATCCTGTGCAATTCTACGTTGTTTTATAGAAGTCCAAGTCACCGTGCCTTTGTTTCTAGAAGCGTAGAAGCCGTCTGGAACTCAGCACCACACCATGTGGGAGCACAATCTGGAGATGCACGCTCTCAAACCAACCCTGAAACGTTCAGGCATGTCCTGAAGCACGTGCCTTCAGAGGCGAACATAGGAGCTCACGTGATAAGTGAACTGACATTGTTGCTGTATTGTGGCTGGCCGTCATCCAGCCGCTCTGTCTGATCAACGTACAATGGCCAAGACGGAGCAGGAGGCTTTCTAGACACAACCCATCTGAGATAACTATCTCCCACTGATCTCAAGACCTGTACCTCGCTGGTGCCTAAGGAGATCCCAAGCACAGAAAAACACACACAAATGCACAGAAACGCACGCACACCTATTGTCTGAACTAGCCGGCGAAACCTCAACGATGAACATGCCTGCCTGTTTCAGATGTGGCACATGTTTCGGTTTTAAGTGGCAGGAGAGAAGGGAGTGAATGGGGAGTGAGATGTTGGTGTAATGAGTATCTTCACTTTCCCAGTAGACGGGCATTCCTGGCCACTGTTGAGGAATGGAGATAAAGACAAACTAAGCAGTGGTTTACCTCGTTGCCTCTCATTATCCTGTGAAAGTACTGTGGACTGGGAGGTGTGTACGAGGGGGGGAAAGAGTGCCCCAGGCTGGCTGTAGAGATAGGACGTTTTCAACTGTTGCACAAATGAGCTGAAAGTGAATCGGATAGGGGGAAATGGGAAAGAATTGACAAATAACTCAGTGGGTTGTCGAATTTTTGGGTGTGCCAGTTTTGTGTGCGTGTGCGTGTGCGTGTGTGTGTGTGTGTGTGTAAGTGACTGTGTGTGTGTGTGTGTGTGTGTGTGTGTGTGTGTGTGTGTGTGTGTGTGTGTGTGTGTGTGTATGTGTGTGTGCACGCCTGTGTGATTGACAGGAGCAGCTGTATCATGACACCTGGTCATTTCTGCCCCTAAGTTTATGACCCCTCACCTCAGCATTTGGAGTATACACCTGAGGGCAACCAGACGTGACATACTTGCTAGTGTCCTAGAAACACTACTGTAGTACGTCTCTCTCCCTAACCCTAACCCTAACCCTACAAACACTAATGTAGTACATCTCTCTCCCTAACCCTAACCCTACAAACACTACTGTTCAGTACGTCTCTCTCCCTAACGCTACCCCTAGAAACACTACTGTAGTACGTCTCTCTCCCTAACCCTAACCCTAGAAACACTACTGTACAGTATGTCTCTCTCCCTAAAGCTACCCCTAGAAACACTACTGTACATTACCTCTCTAACTCTAACTCTAACCCTAGAAACTGTACAGAACTTCTCTCTGCCTAACCATAACCCAACTCTAACCCTACAAACAGTATTGTACAGTACTTCTCTCTGCCTAACCCTAACCCCAACTTTAACCCTAGAAACAGTATTGTACAGTACTTATCTCTCCTTTCCCCTAACCCCAACTCTAACCCAGTACTGAAACAGTATTGTGCAGTACTGTTCTCTCTTTAACTCTTTCTTTCCCTTCTTTCTTCCACTTGAACTGCATTACCCACTCCATTTTGATCAGGCACCAAAGGAGTAGTTTGAGCCTCGCTGCTGGATCAAAATGAATAACATGATAATAAAATAACGTAACGCTTTAATGTGTTTCCTTAAACAAGTCGGTATTCAGTCTCCTGTACGTCCTCCTATCTGCCAGGTCTGTCTTTCAAAGCAACCCAACACTTCGGCAGGCTTGTATAAACCCAATGCACCAGCCTGGCATGCCAACAAGACGCACTTATCTGTTCATTTGATTAGAGATTAGCCTTCACTCTCACTGCTCGGTTTTCTTGTGCAGGGAGAGCTCGTGCATAGTCGTCACAGATTTCCAACCAAGAGTTATGTTCTGTGCTGATCGCCATCTCTGAAGTACATGTTGGCCTGAGTAAAGGTCGTCTTAGGTACACACAAATACTGGGACTGTTTTGATCTACTTTCTTAATGAATGAAAAGCCTTTCAAACCCAGACACATTACAACAGAGTGAGGGCATTTAGCACCCCTCACCTCATCCTTCAAACCATTACATGTGCAGTTTTTTTTACAGTCAGTGGATGATGAGTTAGTTTTCACATTCTAAGATCAAGGTATGCTCAATTTGATCATCTTTAATCCATAATATACTATACTGTACCTATAATCACTAGATAAAAAGTATGCACTCACCCCAAGAACTGTGTGTCCAGATACTAGAATCATCAAAAGCCACCTGAGGTGAAAGAATACACTTTAGTTATGTATTTTCTGTATATTTGAACATAAGGAAAAACACAAAAGTTATGTTTCCTGACACCAAATTAAAAGGGGATGAACACTAATTAGAATCGTTGTCCCAAAATGCTATAGCTATATGGCCTATTTACAGAAAGGATAGAATAATACCTCACATTCAAAATCTCCACATCTCCACATGTTCTATTACAGACTGATCTATCGAACCCCAATGATCTTGTTTGATAGCCGTCGTGGGACATTGCCCTTTGGGCCGCACAAGGAGAGATGGGATGTGAGCTGAAGGGTCTCACCATCGATGGACGTTGAGCCAGCGGCCATACGCCATGGCCAGGGTCATTTCCTCCGTCTAAGGGCGTGGCCCTCTCCCAGCTCTCGCCACTGATTGGTACACAGCCTGGTGATGTCACTCCCCCTCTTCTCTTTCCTGCAGGGAACAATGGCGGACGATTAAAAACATAATTTGTAGGGGCCCCAAAGTTTGGGCTGGTAGTGTTTCATCTTTAGCGGTGAGATTCATGCGACAGATTCTGAACTGAATATCCTCGCGCCACAGCAAATCGTTAATAAATAATTCGACTTCAGGTACAACTTGAAGGTGGAATGAAAATAGCAGCCATTGCTAATTTGAATGAGAGACTGAGCATTTGAGGTTAATGTCCCAGAAAACGAAACATGAACTGCCCTCTTGGCTCCTTTTCCATTGAACAGTGGCACTGAGAGAGAGGGGTATAGTCCAAGACGTATTGGTTGTATTCAGACGTTGTGAAATTGCAAAAAGGTGACTTTGAGGAACAGGTGCATTCTATTGTGTTGTTACTGTAAGTCTCCTGTTTTAGATTTATGCCTGGGTTATTCAAATATTTGTGGAACAGTTATGTTTGTGCACCATGAGCATTGTTTGTAGCCTTGAGATTGGAGTCCCTGTTATAATTCTGTGATTTTGTATGAGGCATGTGGCTAGCCACAGTGTGACTGTAAATCCTGGCTAACCTGACTTGAAGACTGGCATGTGGTCCTTTGTAATAGTTAACCACTCTCGCTACACTAATTAGTAGAAAAGCTTACTCACAGTACAATGCTGTATTGTGAAACTATAAAAAAAAAAATTGTAATATGCAGTGAAATGACTACCAGCTCTGTTACAGCAGTTATTGTGTTTGGGACCCCTGTTGATATGTTTGTTTTTGAAAAAAATGATTTTCGCAGTTTATTGTATGTCAAAAAAAGCTTTTGCATGGCGACCTTACTGCTGTAATAATTCCCAATAGCTTGTTGTACAGTGTAGCAATAAGTGTATTTCTTCCCATCGGGTGATTATCCAGTTGAATTCGTTAGGCCTATTTTGTTGGTGAAAACTGTGCTTGCAAAATCCTACCATGGGTATGGCCTACACACTTACAGCCATCCAACTACATTGCTTGTGTGTACTGTTGCAAAGTATATTATTATTATTATTATTATTGATGAAGAAGAAGAGGAAGTTGAAGAAACCCTGATAGGTTTAAAATAGTACACGCAAACATTTCAAATCATAAGTAAACAACTTTATAAACAGTTCAACAACTTTTCAGCCAGATAAGGTCACCATGTCGGGGCTCCTTGCCTGGAGTCTCCCAAGACAGAGAGGAACACAACTGGCTGTGGTTTATCAGAGTTATTTCTCAGGATTTGTACATTTACGTTATAATTCATGTGCAAATATTGATCAGAAAGCCTAATGTTCTTGTGATCAATAAATGCCTCTTCTCCTTCGCAAGCACATGGGTATTATTCTACTACTATTAGGTGCATGCCCGTAACTTTTCCCCAAGGCCAAGTGGTTGACTCTGGTGGACTTTGGTGCTAAAAAGCACAGGACCCCAGGTTTGAATGGTTAGAACAAATAGTGTTCAGGAGAGGAAGTGACAGTCTTTCGTAGCAATTTGGAAAGGCACACACCTGTTTATATAAGGTCCCACAGTTGACAATGCATGTCAGAGCACAAACCAAGCCATGAAGTCCAAGTAATTGTCTGTAGACCTCCGAGACAGGATTGTATCGAGGCACACGAAGGGTACAAAAAAATGTCTGCAGCATTGAAGGTCCCAAGGAGTACAGTGGTCTCCATCATTCGCAAATGGAAAAAGTTTGGAACCACCAGGACTCTTCCTAGAGCTGGCCGCCCGGCCAAATTGAGCAATCAGGGGAGAAGGGCCTTGGTCAGGGAGGTGACCAAGTACCCGATGGTCACTCTGACAGAGCTCCAGTGTTCCTCTGTGGAGATAGGAGAACCTTCCAGAAGGACAACCATCTCTGCAGCACTCCACCAATCAGGCCTTTCTGGTAGAGTGGACAGATGGAAGCCACTCCTCAGTAAAAGGCACATGACAGCCCGCATTGAGTTTGCCAAAAGGCACCTAAAGGACTCAGACCATGAGAAACAAAATTCTCTAGTCTGATCAAACCAAGATTGAACTCTTTGGCCTGAATGCCAAGCATCATGTCTGGAGGAAACCAGGCACCGCTCATCACCTGGCCAATACCATCCCTACAGTGAAGCATGGTGGTGGAAGCATCATGCTGTGGGGGTGTTTTTCAGCGGCAGGAACTGGAAGACTAGTCAGGATCAAGGGACAGATGAATGCAGCAATGTACAGAGAGATCCTTGATGAAAACCTGCTCTAGAGTGCTCTGGACCTCAGACTGGGGTGAAGTCCAAAAGGGCAACAACCTTCCAACAGGACAACGACCCTAAGCACACAGCCAAGATAACAAAGGAGTGGCTTCGGGAAAAGTCTGTGAATTTCCTTGAGTGGCCCAGCCAGAGCCCAGACTTGAACCCGATTGAACATCTTTGGAGAGATCTGAAAATGGCTGTGCACCGACACTCCCCATCCAACCTGATGGAGCTTGAGACGATCTGCAAAGAAGAATGGGAGAAACTGCCCCAAAATAGGTGTGCCAAGCTTGTAGCATCATACTCAAGAAGACTTGAGGCTGTAATTGCTGCCAAAGGTGCTTCAACAAAGTATGAGGGTGTGAATACTTATGTACATGTGATATTTTATTACATTTGGAAAATTCAAAAAAACTTTCAAAAAACACTGTCATTATGCGGTATTGTATGAGAATGTTGAGAATTTTTCGGTGGTTCAAACGTTTCAACGCTGAACAGCAACTAACGCTTAATTTGTAACTAAAACCAGATATGTTAAATTGTAACTTTGATATTTTTTATGCAAACTATGAGAAAAAAAGGTATATTCCACATTATCACAGCAGAAGGTCAACCAGGGAAGCAGCCATAAAGATGGTTCCTGCCAAGCAGGTGCCAGGTGGACATGCCAAAGGATTTTAGGCCAAAGGATTGGAATATGAAATATAAAAGAATTTGGAATATGAAATATCAAAGGATCTAGTGGACTAGCTTTGAAGCGGCAGAAACTTTTTGTGTTTTTTTCATAATAACAAATTAATTACAAAAGGTATATCACAACTGTTTGTTATTATTATTATTTATATTACCATTTTTATGATTATAATATAATTATTATTAATATTATGTTGTTGTTCTAGCAGTAGAAGTCTGAATAGTAATAGTAGCAGTATTCCAGGGTTGCAAGGGTTATTGCAGGTAAACCAAATTGATCAACTAGAGCTTTAGTATTTGTGTTACATGTTCTATGTACAATCCGATGAGGTCATCAATTCCCTCCTTTAATGGAAATGGCACATTATACATTTGAACAGTAACCAATAGCCTGAGTGAAATGGGCAGGGCCATTCATGCATGCTATTACCCTCAGCAACAGTGAAAGGATGCACTTCATTTCATGTGCAGTACTCGAAATACCTCATAATGTATATATATATATATATATATATATATATATATATATATATATATATATTTCACCAAGTAGTTATCAAATACTTTAGTAACAAAATCCCCCATTCTTCAATGTTACGAAGATTATCTTCAAAACGTCCAGCGTCTAGTCTCTGCGCTGCATTGGTACATTTTGACAATCACACTTGGCCGATATGTTGACACATTTTATGCAATGAAAATGTTTTGTTTGGACAGATGAAGGTGAAACGCTGCAAATTATATGGTTGCGTTCATGAGTAGGATACACTTCCACTCTTGGGTACAAGAGCAAACTATTTTAGTGAACTGGTACAAAATTATATTACTGTCAAATAAAAAGGTATTGGATCACTGGCCAAAGGGTCTAGCGTTGCATGCCAATGAATGCAACGCTAGACACATCAACGAGCTCGTTGACACATCAACGAGCGTCTAATGACTTAAATTGCATCAGAAGTATACCATAATTAGCCCAACTGTCTACAATAAAAAAAAAAGTACAAATGACAGTGTCAATGTCTCTTTGACACGCGCAGTACAACACTGATTCAGGCAAAAATGAGTAATACAAAAAAAATCTTACCTCTAACTTCATCCACTGTTTCACACCTGATGCAAGTTCAAATAAAAGTCCTACTGCATGCCCTCGTAGGCTAAAGTGTTAGATCCACTGGCTCCTTTGTTCGAATCACCATCACAAACCTAGGACAAAAATAGTAGACAAGACGAACCTACGGGTATGAGCTGCAGCCTACAGCTTTATACCATTGCAGGAAAATTAAATAGCATAAACCAACGTGCCTAAAATGCAAGGCACTTGACCAGCATGGATCTCGCGAGTTCCCTTTCTCTTTCAAAACACAGAGAGCGTAAACGAAGTGTTAACCTTAGCTGGTCATATGGTTTACCAAGCTGCTAAGCTATTCAGCGAGTGGAAAAGAACGAGCCCACCTGCATCTCTACACGTTGTAAGGTAACGATTTAACAATGAGTAGTCTTTTTTTTTAATCAATGCCTACCTTAATAACTTTAGCGGTTATTCCATACTTTTTCTTGAAATTCTATGATTACATATAAATACTGCATATACATAAGGAATGCAATTGTATATGTATTGCTTATATATAAGCAGTTTGTTTATATGTTTTTTTTCTACAGCATGTAAACTATATGTTTTACTTATTTGCTGACTTGCGTTGAAAGGCTTGAGGCTACCTGTCCCAGGTGTCAATGGAAGCTTTTCTGAGGGAGAAAACGCAAGCTCTTGATTAGCTGATAAAACGATTCCATCATGTAATCTGCACTGTCAAATATCTCCGTCTCCTTAAACATAATTCTTTAATTGTGTTTAGGTGTCGCATTCCATTTTTTCACATGAGGAGTTTGCACTTAGTTTGCACTGAACAGCAATGAAATGGGCTCTCTCTCCTTCCACGCTCTCCTCCGGAGTGTGCTTCTAGTGGGTATATTCCTAAGCGGCATCACACCTGGAAATACTAATGATGTGAGTATTGTATTTAATGAAGACTGTAAGAATGTACGTCCCATTGATGTGAGATTTCAGGGGGTTTCAGGGGGTTCGAGAAAACAGCCTAATAGTTTTATTCCGTGTTTTTTTGTTTTGTTGAAATAACTCCAGTATAATATTGATTGTATAGGTGTATATTTTATACTTTAACTGATTTAATATTTACATTGAAATGCAATCCATGTGTCATTTCGGATCCGTACCTGATTGCATTTCCATGCAATGCAACTTTTTAACCCCCCCAAAATCATTGAGTATTGTGAACTTACTTGCAGCCAATAGGCCATTAATACTACTTGTAAGCCAAGGCGTAGTTTGCATCAATAACATTGATTGGTTATCCTAGTGCAATTACCCATACATCCTTAGGCAACATTTAGCTAGCTATTATGCATCTAAAATACAGGCTTTTAGACCATTGTTACTTTTAGCTATTTTTATGTAATGACAGCTCTTTGATTGTCTAGTCGAGTTGCAATTATTTATTGCCACTTTCGAACATGCAAGTCTTTAATTTAAAGCAGACTTAATCTACTTTAACGTAAGAACCAGAATTTACCATACAAATGTCAGCAGCATCTACCTGTTGCAGACCATTTCATATCTTTCAGCTCTTTGACTTCTCTTGATCACAGTGTATGTGGTATTTTTTGGCAGAAATATGGGTTTCATAGTTATATTACAAAGGAACGACTGTGATCCACATAACTACAGGTCCAAGACCTGCAATGTAAGAGAATATGTAAAATGGTCATATTCAAAAGGCCCAGACCTCAGACATTTCATGAGAAACTTAGACCTAGTCTCCCTTTAGCAGCTCTTAGGATCTGATTTCACTGCAGAGTGAAAGTAAGGCTGAAACGAAGCCTGGGTGGGCATGCTAATACTTTATTATCTTGGCTCACCAAAAGTCTTGAAGACGTTTTCTTTATTGATAGCAACCCTGGATTCAACTTGTGTGAAACAGTGTAAAACATTTTTAGTCGTATCCCCTGAATCAATCAGGGAGCTAATTGTTTTTTAGTTTTTTTGTGGATTGTGTTTGGGTTTGGGGGGCATGCTTTCCCCTCCCCAAAACATTAGCCAAAGTTAGCCACCTTTCTGCCCCTAGAGTGTTCCACTGTAGAGTTCAGAATATAAAAACACAAGACCATACCTACCTTTAACCAAATTATGGTTAAAAATAAAAACAGGATAATTTCACGACTGCAGAAACCAGCAACATCTTTGTTGGCATCAATGTTTGTAGAATGCAGAATGTTTAATTTTCAATTCAGCCATTGCGATAGTTCTTTCTAGTTTCCAACAGGCACTGTAAGGCCACAACTCCAAACCCATTGTCAAGTACAACTTTCGCGTGATTTGTCAAACAAATTTAACTTGCAGCAAAGGCACACGTTTGGTTCAACCACAGCAGCCCGGTATGCTGCCAAAAGACAAGACTGGGCAAGGCTGAGATGGTGATGAGACAGATTTCTGCTGAATAGATTCATAAATGGAGATGGTTTACATATACATCTATCAAAACACACTCCCACCAAATGTGGCAGCTAATTTTAGTGACAACTCTCTTATCTTGTGTTGGTGCCATCGCAATAACAAACCATGTGGAAAATGTGCTGCCTAAGACAATTGAACCAAGGCCAAAGATTCGTTTAGGCATGCTGTGTCCAGCAATCATTGGTAAAGAAAACACTAACTAGGCATCTGTTGTCTTTGTAACTTTTATCATCATTACCATTCTTTGTTTTGTTTGCAAGTGAAAGTACATATTTTCCAGATCACGTTTGGACCTCTGACCGACAGAGTAAAGGGGTTAACTGCCTATTCATCCCCTACAGTATGTCTTGTGGTTGTTATATCTAATTATTTTAAACAATGTAATTCTTTTAAACTCCTCCCTTTAGTGGTTTCATTTGCTCGAGGAATTAAGATTCGTGGCAGGTTGTTATTGAGGATCGCATTTATGTAAGTCTTATTTTCTAACAACACTGTGTATTAAACTGAATAAAAAAATTCGAGGCACAAAAAGTTTCCTTTCACGAAATTGTCCAAGGATGTAACACCTACCATACGCGCTAAACTGTTATAACAAAATGGCTGAGATATTCCATTCCAGTTTTCTGGCTGTTATGTTTTCGTTTACCATTAGGTAAACAGTAGCAGTCCAAATAATGACTCCTATCGGATGCGTGTGTGAATGTGGGTCTCTGTGTGGTGGGCATGGGACGAAGAGTCGTATTGATGTTGCTCTGGTGTTCGCCATGTCAAAGTAAATGTGTGGTTCACCGCCTCTGTCAGCCGTATTTGTTTTGCGGAGCCGTTATCAGCGGCAGACATCTGGTTGGCACAGGCTCAATCTTGTCACTACTCATTCTTGCACGGTGCATTATCCACGGTGCTTGACCCAGTGGGTGAATTCTACACCGTGCCAATATCACCCCCGTGCCTGGACCATCAAGTATAAACTGAACATTATTAAGGATTCATCCAAAAGAGGCAGAGGTTTATTAATACAGTCGATATCCTCACACAACGGAAGGTCAGATGTTTGACTGGCCGACAACCCTCCTAAATAACAGTGAAGGCCCGTTTTAAGTTCGTCTGACTGAACAACGGTTCACTCTTTAAACGGGACGGAATTACTCTTTTGTTGTTGTCAGAACATGGGGCTCGCTGAAGAGTCTTCTTGCATCTGCAGAAATGCATGAAATATAGAAAACACTCCTGGAATGTGAAAAAGAAACAACTTTCAGTAAGACTCTGAAAAATATCATGACGGCCCCCGGCAGAAAATGTGAGATAGAAAGAAAACTTGTATGGTGTAGCTATAATCTTATAATGTTAACCAGGCGGTTACAGCAGCCACAGGGGTCAGTGTGTATTGATCCTTGTTGAAATGGAAAAATCAAGAGGATGTGATCATGGCAAAAACCTGAGATCAACCTTTCCTGTTAATTGTTTACTTTTAAGTTTACAATAGTTAAAGTTTATCTCGTGGAAGATGAATTCCCAAGTATAGTCAAATATTCGCAACAATATTTTAACTTTAACCTAGAAGGCATACTCTGCACCTTTCGGTGTGGGCCAAGTGCTTTTAACTCATCGGGGAATCTATCGCATAAAAGTTGAATTGGATTCCAAATAGGGATCCCACCACCCAAATGTGAGGGGTGTGGCATGGAACAGACCCGCTAGTCCCACCCCCCAGGCCTGACCCTGATGTTTTAGTCTGCTTTTCAGCCCATTGTCCGCCCCCGCTGTTGTTTCAGAGTCACCCCTATTCAGCTAAAGCCCCGAGGCTCTCCCTGGCGGCCCCAGGGGGCTTTAAGCGGGCAGCAGAGTTCCACCCCCCCCCCCCCCCCCCCCCCCCCCCCCCCCCCCCCCCCCCCGCCGTTTGTCTTCCGCATGGTTTCACCCGGAGGGGAATGAGAGTACACACAGGCCAGGCCTGAGCGCCAGCCCTGAGCGCCAGGAAGTCAGCGTCAGGGCAGCGGGGAGTCAGGGGGTGCAGAGCGGTTCCCGGCACCACAGACATCCTCGCACATGACGCTACCCCGACCCCCCACCCCCCCCACCCACCCCACCCCCACCCCCGCCCTCGTTTGCCACCAACCCTCGCCCGCTTAGTCCCCTGGGGATTAGGCTGGATCGGCGTAAACCCCCTGGAACTCGGCTGAAGTCCACAGGAACTCACGGGGGAGTTTTCACAGGCAGATAGACCATCGTCTTCCCATCTGGTTTGGGAACGCGGTAATGAAAACCATAGCAAGGACCGACAAACTGGTTTCTCCTAAAGCCTATAATGATCAATAATATAAGTACGCTTTAGTTTAGCCTAGTTCGATCAGCAAGCATTTTGTGGTCCCTGCTGAGTTTCAAGGAGCATCCTCAAAGTCAAGGAGGCAGCAGTCGTTCTATAACACGTACCAGCACTAGCCAGTTGACTAGTTTGAACATGATAGGACTCATTATGTGGACTGTTTCCCATGACCAAATCATGACATGTTGTTTCACGAGTAATCAAATCTAATCTCATGATGGCAGTAACTTTTAAAATATGATACTTACACAATCAGTCAATCTCTAATCAGTCTATATTTATCTATATATCATAGCATTATACTAGGGAGCAAGATTTTGAGCACTCCAATTGTTTAGGGAATTGCACAAACAAGTAGTAGCAGGAGTTTAATATCCCATTAAAGTAACTATAAATGCCTGATCTAATGGTAATCCTTTTTTTTTCTTTTTCTGAAAAATCAATTCTAAGTTATGGAGAAAACACATACCTAACATTACTGCCTCCAGTTTACACCAATTGAAGCTCCTTGACGTTAATCAGGACTGGTAACTTTCAGGGCTGTGACAACTTTGTCTGATTTGAGGCCAATATGGCACCTCTCGAGGCCCAGTTAAAAAACGTGCCCGGAATGTATTCACCATTTCCTGCCGCTAATGCATTGAAAGATAATCGTTAGATCGTAGGCGTATGTAGCCAGATTACGGCGACACCGCAATAGCAACCAGCTCCCAATAGAAAGATCAAATAACTTGTAGGTTTGAGCTCATTTGTTTCATGTTTTGTTTTTTTTACGAATTATAATCGTTGAGGACGCGGATTTAGGTAGAGGAGAGGATTTCGACAGCTGGATTTGTTATCGGAACAAATATTTGACAGATGAGAGGGGGTCGATCTGTCAGAAAGGAGATACCAAACACAAGCCATGTTTTGCATTCACAAGCCATGTTTTGTGTTCACACTTTTGTCCAATCTAGTTAGATGGTACTGCAACTGGCCATCTGTTGCATCTCTATTCACGTCAGCCTACATAAACTCATTTCCAAGACCACATAACAGGATTCTCATCCACACTGACATACACACAGGCGTCACAGCCTAAACGCCATTTCATAGCAATTATTTTTACCTTTGCACATCATGTGAGAGTACACACATTTAAATACACTAGCTCTAGCACTAGATATGGAATCAATGTGTGATTGAGATAAATAAGCTTCTTTTGTTTAGAATGTTTGGGTGTTGACTGTTGTTTATAGTTTCAAAAAAATCTAGGCAAGACCAAATATCTTGTATCAAGCCAATATAACTAGTGGGCTTATTTGACTTATTTCAAGATACTTATCAAGATAACTTTCTTGTTCTATTGGCAGATACTGTTGCTTGTTTGTTTGTGTTTATCTCTGAAATTCTATACGTTATTTGTCATTTCTTGTGAGGCATTTCTTGCTGTGTTGTAAGTGTGATTGGGAGTGTGGTACAACTGACAGCCTTTAATCTAGAAGAGGCAGTTTCTGGGAGGCAGTATAAGACAAAAAATACATCACATGACTAATTGCTTTTTGGAACTGTACGGGAGTGCATGTGGCTGTCTGTGTGTGTGTGTGTGTGTGTGTGTGGGGGGGGGGGGTTGTGTGGGTGTGTGTGTTAACAACTTGCCTGACACAGCCCTATTCCGTTCTCTTGCTTTTATGAACGCAAACAGGAATATGTGAAGTGCACCAGTGTGGGATGTACCATGGCCATGACTATCTCTCACACAGAGATGGACCCCAGAGGTGATGCTGAGTCTGCCTCAGACTCCACCTCTAGAACCATAACCATAACTATAACGATTTATAGTTTCACTAGCATCAACATTAAACAACAGCATTATATGTTATAGTTATAGGTATGGCTATAGGTATGGTTATGGTTATGGTTATAGTTATGGTTATGGTTATAGGTATGGTTATGGTTATAGGTATGGTTATAGGTATAGTTATGGTTATGGTTATAGGTATGGTTATGGTTATAGTTATGGTTATGGTTATAGTTATGGTTATGGTTATGGTTATGGTTATAGTTATGGCTGTGGTTATGGTTATAGTTATGGTTTTGGTTATAGTTATGGTCCTAGGTGTAGGGGGTGGGAGGCAGCCTTCAATGGGACAGCTGTGACTTGCGGCCAACCAGACTATTGTCCAATATTGTCAAGTGAACACTTGAGTCACTTGCTGTAAATGATGTGGTGCTACCCTTGCACAGATTGGAGAGTCTGGTCTGACAAAGGAGGAGGAGGAGGGGGTGGGGGGGGTATTTAGTCAGCCACTGAAAGTATTTAGTCAGCCACTGATTGTGCAAGTTCTCCTACTTAGAAAGATGAGAGAGGTCTGTAATTTTCATCATTGGTACACTTCAACTATGAGAGACAAAAATGAGAAAAAAAATCCAGGAAAGTAGGATTTTTAAAGAATTTATTTGTAAATGATGGTGGAAAATAAGTATTTGGTCACCCACAAACAAGCAAGATTTCTGGCTCTCACAGACCTGTAACTTCTTCTTTAAGAAGCTCTTCTGTCCTCCACTCGTTACCTGTATTAATGGAACCTGTTTGACCTCGTCATCTGTATAAAAGACACCTGTCCACAGTCTCAAACAGTCAGACTCGAAACTCAACCATGGCCAAGACCAAAGAGCTGTCGAAGGACACCAGGAAGAAAATTGTAGACCTGCACCAGGCTGGGAAGAGTGAATCTGCAATAGGCAAGCGGGTTGGTGTGAATAGATCAACTGTGGGAGCAATTGTAAGAAAATGGAAGACATACAAGACCATTGATAATCTCCCTCGATCTGGGGCCCCACGCAAGATCTCATCCCGTGGGGTCAAAATGATCATGAGAACGGTGAGCAAAAATCCCAGAACTACACGGAGGGACCTGATGAATGACCTGCAGAGAGCTGGGACCAAAGTAAACAAAGGCTACCATCAGTAACACACTACGCCGAGAGGGACTCAAATCTTGCAGTGCCAGGCGTGTCCCCCTGCTTAAGCCAGTACATGTCCAGGCCCATCTGAAGTTTGCCAGAGAGCAAATGGATGATCCAGAAGAGGATTGGGAGAATATCATGTGGTCAGATGAAACCAAAATAAACTTTTTGGTAAAAACTCAACTCGTCGTGTTTGGAGGAAGAAGAATGCTGAGTTGCATCCCAAGAACACCATACCTACTGTGAAGCATGGGGGTGGAAACATCTTGCTTTGGGGCTGTTTTACTGCAAAGGGGACGGGACGACTGATCCGTGTTAAGGGAAGAATGAACGGGGCCATGTATCGTGAGATTTTAAGCCAATACCTCCTTCCATCAGTGAGAGCATTGAAGATGGAACGTGGCTGGGTCTTCCAGCATGACAATGATCCCAAACACACCGCTCGGGCAACGAAGGAGTGGCTCCGTAAAAAGCATTTCAAGGTCCTGGAGTGGCCTAGCCAGTCTCCAGACCTCAACCCCATAGAAAATTTGTGGAGGGAGTTGAAAGTCCATGTTGCCCAGCGACAGCCCCAAAACATGACTGCTCTAGAGGAGATCTGCATGGAGGAATGGGCCAGAATATCAGCTACAGTGTGTGCAAACCTGGTGAAGACTTACAGGAAACGTTTGACCTCTGTCATTGCCAACAAAGGTTATGTTACAAAGTATTGAGTTGAACTTTTGTTATTGACCAAATACTTATTTTCCACCATCATTTGCAAATAAATTCTTTAAAAATCCTACAATGTGATTTCCTGCATTTTTTTCTCATTTTTGTCTCTCATAGTTGAAGTGTACCTATGATGAAAATTACAGACCTCTCTCATCTTTCTAAGTAGGAGAACTTGCACAATCAGTGGCTGACTAAATACTTTTGGGCCCCACTGTATGTGCGAGAGAGCAGGTGAAGGGATGGGGCTGAGAGGACCAGCAGTCCCCTGCATGCAGGCGACCAATTTTTGAACACGGCCTGAACATTTTTTCCTGGTTGTTTTGGAATCCTTAATCGTTCTGTGGCTTTGAAGTTCAGCCATGGCCGTCAAATTCATTCTCTGTTTTGCCCGGTATTCTTGGAGAAAACAGTCTGTGCTAATCTTCTAGATCTGCAAGAGGGTGATAGCTCCTGTCTGTACACACTTGTGCAGCGCTGCTAAGCCAACTCACGTACAGTTTATGTGTGCGGGGGGTTGTGTTAGATCAGGGCGGTAGAGACCTTAGGAAACTGGTGCCCCCTGAAATGGCAGGTTCCAGACTTGACAACCTCTCTTTCTACGCAATCCCTTTTTCCTCCACAGATTTCTCTTATAAGTTGCCGTCAACAGCAGTGTTTTTCTGAAGGGCCTTCATTTCTTTTCAAGGTTGGACGTCTTCCATCACGGTACGTTGTAATGGATGAACCGACCTGGCTGACTAACCGCTGTTTTCAAACTCGCCAAACAATCAGCATCCAAAACGGGCATGGCGGGCAGGACTTCCTCTCTGAGGGATTCTGCTGGTGCTCCTCTTAAATCTGTCAATTATTGGTTGTGCCAACTTCCCCACCACTGTCGATTTCGCCTGGCTTTCAAGGTTGCGCCTCGACCAATTACCGGGGTGCCTTTTTAGGTTTTAGTAATAAGCCATAATAAAGTGTATTTACACTTATACCCCCCCTCCTCCTCTTCCACCTCCTCTTCCCTCAATGGAGCTCTTCTGTTTTTACCTTCTTCTCTCTCATTAGCACCCCCCTCTCTAGACCCCCCTCTCTTTCCCCCC
Source organism: Aplochiton taeniatus (assembly GCA_017639675.1). Lineage (NCBI taxonomy): Eukaryota > Metazoa > Chordata > Actinopteri > Galaxiiformes > Galaxiidae > Aplochiton > Aplochiton taeniatus. The sequence goes on from CM030190.1 coordinate 11,421,895, forward strand.
GCCTGGTCCAGGTGTGTGCAAAGCAGGCCTCTCTATCTGATGGACTTTTATCAGGGATCTTAGCTGGGCTATGGGCCTGTGTAGCCTTGGCCTTCACACATGTCTGAGATCCAGCCAGGAAGATAACAGCATCACGCACATCTTAAATGAGCATACACGTAAATACACACGCACACACACACATAAACACACACACACACACACACACACACACCTTAAACGGTAAAAAAGTTCAGGGATCGCTAAGTGTGCAAAATACCACAAAACACATCAACCCTTTACACTACCGGGAGATTACTGTGAGTCTCACATTTCTAAACTCTTATCGGTAGATTGCAATTTTTGTCTTCTATGTGGCCATAATGTGCACGAGGTTTGTATACCTTTGTGTATCGTATAGAGCAAAGTGAGGAGGTGGCTGGATGTGTGTGTAGATAGGCGTCTGTACAGAGCGCTGCCCCGTCTCTGTGTCTCTATCTCCTGCTAGCGCCATGAGTGGTGAATGCCTTTGCAAACCCAAACAACCCTCCGTGGACAGAATGTCTTTCCCTCCAGCCTCTCCCGGGATATTTTGTCTCGGGCTGGGGCCCAGACAGTCTCGCTCATTACAAACTTGCACCAGTCGGTCAACAAACGGAGATGCCTTGATGTTGAGAAACAAAGCCAAATCAGAACCCCGCCGGATCCGAAGCCTGATGGGAGATGACTTTGCGTTCTTGTTGTGTCTGACCTGCTTCAGGAATGTCCCCGATAGAAGGGGCTGGAAGTACTCTGGGTCACATGCTTAGCCCACAGGGCCTTCCAGGTGGAAACGTTTCTTTCTTAGAAGAGATTCCGCTGTAATTCTATTGTACGCTGTGCTGTGGGCTGTAGTTAAAATGGAAGGTCACATTTAAGGGACTTTGACCTGACAAAACATCTGTGACGCTTTAATGAATGTGGGTGACCCTGTTTCAAGCAAATGACTGTAGTTAAAACACTGAACCCCAAATCCCAAAGGGCTTGCCTGTTCGAGGCAGGTCGCATCAACTCACGTTGACCTGGGTGTCTGAGCCGTTGTCTGTCTGCTCGTTCACAGGCCTGCAGCTGCAGTGGCAAATCAAGATGTCACTGTGATGGCGTGAAAGGAAACAAGGTGAGTGAGCCGTTCACACTGCACCCAGACAATCACCCCGACTAGAATGAACCTACGTAAGCATGGCCGTGAACAGCGTGCCGTTCCTTGCCGGAATACTTGGGCATGGCATCGACAGTATCGCTCTACGATCTCCGAGAGCGTGGCCCGTGGTGACTCAGTGCCGTGTCGTAACATCTGTTTTATAATAGAGATTTGATCATATCTTTGTGTACACACCAACACACACGCTGTCCCCACTACATAGCCAGGCAGCTTTCCTCGGCTAATTCTTATGACCTCACTTTTACGACTGTGATTGCCTCACTCTGGACAGAGATTATCTTCAGCCGTGTTGCTTTGAGGACTCGCGGCCCTCTGCTGGTCAGCGACTGACTTTACCTGCCCTGCCGGCACTGCATGGTGGCTGAGGCTGTTTGCTGTTCATTTCTCACGTTGCCAAACCGCTTTTGTGGAAGAGCATCAAGGCCAGTGGACAGTGCCTATGGTTTTCCTAAATGATTATGCAGCGGCACGGGTTTGATTCTTTAAGAAAGAAGTATTTATTTATGATATTTGATCATTAGAGGCTTTGTTTTGGTTAAATGATCTTGTCGTTGTGTTACGTAAACCTAAGAGCCTGGGACCATACATTCCGCACGATCAAATGTCTGCTCCAGCAACTCTACCCCCCTCCTTTTACCTGTGTGATGTCAAGGTGGGGTATTTGGCAGAGATAGCTCACTATCCTCTCTGCACATGTTCTGCTGGAACCATCAAAGCATGTTAACTCTGCCCTCTGTTGTCAACGCACCCTGATATCGCCTCTGGTGGAAAGATAGAGGACCACAATCAGCCATGACGTGTGGGTGTCCATCGCTTTCAGACTGAGGGTTGTACTTTACTGTTGTTTGATACGGTTGGTGGGACTGTTGGTGCCTGCAGGGCCGCGAAGGTTTGAACTGACCTCAGATGTGCCCAGGGATCTGAGGAGGGTGATATGCTGCTGGCACGCAGAGAGGCATTGTGTCTTTATCACACACCTGTACTCCTGGCTGCACGTCAAAAGAAGTGCCATTGAAAGACGCTCCTGAAAGGGTGTCGGTTCAAGGTTCAGGGGAATATTTGCAGAACAAAGTACCCCCCCCCCCTTGGATCGCTGAATGCGCAAGAATCTCCTTTTAATCTCTGTCCCGGATAAAGACAGTATTTCTATTGCAAACCTGTGGAGCAAAGAAATCCCACCTATGGTCACATTCCAATGCGCCCGAGATGTCTTTTCATTTTCCACCTTGAAAGGTACGAGCCTCCATCTTACGTCTATGATAATTCAAAGCATTGACTTTTGACCAGGCAAGCCTTTTATGGATGTAAATTATAATAGCCTATCTGCTTAACTAAAATACTTTATTTAAAACATCAATAAACACAATCTATGGTGTGCAAAAAAATGTTCTGCAAAAGTTCATTCCATCATCATGTATGATGTTTTATTGTGGTTTCATACAGATAGAGATCTGTAAAATACATGTAGTCTTTAAGCAGACACATCAGTTATTACAGTGGTCATGTAGATTACATGCATGTAGTATTTAGTCACATACATCAGTTAATACAGTGGTCATGTACATTACATGCATGTAGTATTTAGTCATACACATCAGTTATTACAGTGGCCATGTACATTACATACATGTAGTCTTTAGTCATATTCATCAGTTATTACAGTGGTCATGTACATTACATACATGTAGTATTTAGTCACATACATCAGTTATTACAGTGGTCATGTACATTACATGCATGTAGTATTTAGACATAATATCAGTTATTACAGTGGTCATGTACATTACATACATGTAGTATTTAGTCACATACATCAGTTATTACAGTGGTCATGTACATTACATGCATGTAGTATTTAGACATAATATCAGTTATTACAGTGGTCATGTACATTACATACATGTAGTCTTTAGTGTAGTTGTGCATTAGGACAAACAGCGGGGAGCCTAACCACGTTTTATCGACATTATACAAGGCTGCTCTCTAGTGGTTTAATTTAGACTTGCAGTTTAAACAGCTGTTGAGTCCAAGCAGAGGAGTGCATCTCCAGACGCTAACCCTTCCATCTTGACGCCCCCTCTCCTCCTCTTTCTTCCTTCCCAGGGGGAGACTGGGTATCATGGGTCTGAAGGTCTTCCTGGAGAAATAGGGTTCCCTGGGAATGAAGGTCATTCAGGGCCACTAGGCCCCAAGGTGAGAAACACAATGGAATGGTTGCTGTATAGGATATCAAATAAATAGGTGTGTGTGTGGGTGTGTGTGTGTGTGTGTGTGTGTGTGTGTGTGTGTGTGTGTGTGTGTGTGTGTGTGTGTGTGTGTGTGTGTGTGTGTGTGTGTGTAAGTGAGCGACTAGGTTAGAACAATAGATCATAAACGAATGAATAAGATAGGCCTACATCTCCTATGTTTGTCCTTTGGCCTGCAGGGGGATCTGGGAGTGGCAGGCATACCTGGAGCCAAAGGCTCACGGGTAGGATTACATATTCCAAAATGATAATCAGACATGAATACATATTTATCGTAACCATTTCAGTTGGTTACCATTATCTATGATGCGATATTTTGTTATTTATGTGTTCTGACAGGGCCTTCCTGGTAAACCAGGACATTCTGGATCCCCAGGAATACCGGTAAGATCCGCTCTATGAACTAAAAAAGATTGTGTTACTGTAGTTGTGAAAACATGAACCCTGTCATTCCTTCCATCAGGGTTTCCCAGGAAACGAAGGCCCCATGGGGCCACCTGGAATCCCAGGATGCAATGGGACGAAGGTTGGTGCCCGTTGTAGCTTGGCATGGTAGAGTTTGAATGTAGGAAAACATATAATCACTTTTTAAAGTGAATGTAATTTCACCATTTTATGAATTGAATCCCAGCTTCTTTTTACTGGTCTTTGTGTCTCTATCATGACTAGCACTTAACAGTCAGTTTTCAGAGATGTCATCAATGTGTTTTAGGGGGACCTTGGACTTCCAGGATATCCAGGGTTCACAGGAGCAGCCGGATTACCTGTAAATCATTCTTATATATTTTTGGTCTACTTTCTACTCTATATGTTTTGTAGTGATTTCAGCAATTCAGCACTGTGCAGAAGTTTTAGGCAGGTGTGTAAAGTAAGAATGCTTTCAAAAGTCGAAGTGGTAATAGTTTGTTTTAATCAATTAAGTGAATAAACAAATGAACAATCTAAATCAAATCAATATTTGCTGGGACCACTCTTTGCTTTCAAATTGTTGCCAGCAATTTTTTCACATCGGCCTAAAACTTTTGCACAGTACTGTATATCCTGGCACCCAGTCTCTTTAGCTTTAATACACACAAATACAGTACATAGATTTTAAATCGCTTATAATTAGCCATGTTTTGTTTTATGTTTAGGGTATTACAGGAGCAACGGGACCTAAGGTACATGTGTTTTCCTAACTGTGTTGTGTATGAGCCCCCCAAAAATTTGGTACCTCTGTGATTGCGTACTTATTTGTAATTGCTTTGCGTATTTGTCCTGCAGGGAGATTCTTTCTATTTCCCATTGCCTACTGATTTGAAAGGAGGGCGGGGCCCGCCCGGGACACCTGGTGTAAAGGTGACTTTCCTCTAATCCTGCTGTTACAACGTTGTGTCAAGATGCACAGCCATAGCATGAAAGTTATTACAAAGCTTTGTTGCAGACATATCTTTTTCATTATAGTGTTTTTAACCTGTAGGGATCCTTATTTAGCTGCTAATAGGATTCCTCTGAAAATAGCTTTGGTGTGCTTTAGGCTTTTAACTAGCGTTTCACTTTCATGAGCACGGCAGTGAGGTATGGGGAGTTAGATTGTGTGAGTTTTCCACAGAAAATGTTTGATGATCTACAGATAATCATATTCGAAATCAGAAAGAAAGAAAATGTAATTAGGTTGTGACATACGTAAAAACTAAAGCAGCCCTTCCCTGATTCGGCTATTGCTGGCCGATGACGTTCTTACGTTTGAACCAGAAAATAAACATGGATATCCTGTGGAATTCTATTGATTTCTCTGGATCTTTCCGCTGTGTGCTGTTCACAGGGAAACACTGGGTTTTCCGGACTGCCTGGTCTTACGGGATTTGAAGGACCAAAAGGAATTCCGGTTTGTTTACACTGAACCAAGTTTGTCTGATGGTTTTGATTAGTGTTCATGCTGTCCTGCAGGATAGTATAACCATCTTTAAGTGTGTTTCTTGTAACTCCTTCATATTTATTGATCTACTTTAGGGAACTCCTGGATTGCCTGGATTACCCGGAGAAAAAGTAAGAGTTCTGTTAAAAAACCTACAATTTGGAGGTCAGACTGTGTAAATTCGATTCCTCATCCTTTCATATGATATGCTGTGTATGGCATCGCAGATACTATGGTTCAAATATGGTCGTGATACGTCAGCACTGAGTCAAAGTCTTGATTGACTTAACGTTGCGATGCTGTAGGGTCAGGCCCATCAGCTGTTGACGTTGACTGGTCTAGACTAGCCCGCATGGTTTCGACTTCCTCTGTTCCTCATTTCTCTGTCGTGACCTGCAGGGTCAAGAGGGTCCAAGTCCCGTCATCCCAGGCCCGAGAGGACAGAAGGTAAGCAGGCCTCCCGCAGTGCCTCTCCTGCCTTATAACATGCTGTGTGCTGGAGACGTATGGGTGTGGTTTCACGTGTCATAGTGGGAAGCATTATTCATCACCAACGGCTTTTTGTCAGGGTGAGCAGGGTCCCCCTGGAATCCCTGGACAGAAAGGTATCAAGCTGTATGCAGAGGGCCCTAGGGAGCTCAAGGTAAGCTACAAGCTGAACCGGTCCTCCATCTATTGGGAATGTGTCTGTCCTTTCCTCTGTTCTTCTTTCTGTCCATCCATTCATCCATCAATCCATCCATCCCTCCTGTCATCCATTCATCGATTCATCCATCCATCCATCCATTCATCCACCCATTCATCAATCCATCCCTCTATCCGTCTGTCCATCCATCCATCCATCCTCCCTCTGTTTTTTCAGCTTTCTGTTCTTTCCTGTACCGTTAAAATAACTGTGGTGCGCAAGCCGAGGAATCCAGTTTTCCTGATCTGAGATCCTTTGCAGGGGGATCCAGGGGATCCAGGACAGGAGGGGTGTATCGGCCAGCCTGTGAGTACGAGCGCTGTCACCATAGAGATGGCGTGGTCCGTCTCTATCTCTGTTGCCCTTCACTGAGTCGGATAAAAAGCTCTGTAAAGTTTTTTCAGATAATTTATTGTTGCGTGTCTGTGTATTTTCCATTCTCTCTTCTGTTGTGGTGTCCCTCAGGGTTTTTCTGGACGCCGTGGATTTAAAGGGGGTAAAGGAGAACGTGGAGATGCTGGCTCCTTGGTAATCATAAGGATTATCTTCCTGCTACAGCAAACGTCTAATAAAGATCTTTACGTTTAAATGCCTTTGTTAGCGTGGCAATCCCAGCTCCACCCTATTTGTGGTATTATTTTTCAATCCCAGCTCAATCCTAATTGTAGTTTTATTTTTCAATCCCAGCTCAATCCTAAATATAGTTTTAGTTTTCAATCCCAGCTCAATCCTAATTGTAGTTTTATTTTTCAGGGTAAACCTGGAAAGGATGGAAACCCTGGGGAGTATGGCTTTCCGGTAAAACTGCTTTTTATACCTCATAACATAAGTGCTCCAAAGCCTTTGATACTGTATAACATCACACACACACACACACACACAACACACACACACACACACACATATATATATATATATATATATATACAGTGGGGCCAAAAAGTATTTAGTCAGCCACTGATTGTGCAAGTTCTCCTACTTAGAAAGATAATAGAGGTCTGTAATTTTCATCATTGGTACACTTCAACTATGAGAGACAAAAATGAGAAAAAAAATCCAGGAAATTACATTGTAGGATTTTTAAAGAATTTATTTGTAAATTATAGTGGAAAATAAGTATTTGGTCACCCACAAAAAAGCAAGATTTCTGGCTCTCACAGACCTGTAACTTCTTCTTTAAGAAGCTCTTCTGTCCTCCACTCGTTACCTGTATTAATGGAACCTGTTTGACCTCGTCATCTGTATAAAATACACCTGTCCACAGCCTCAAACAGTAAGACTCCAAACTCAACCATGGCCAAGACCAAAGAGCTGTCGAAGGACACCAGGAAGAAAATTGTAGACCTGCACCAGGCTGGGAAGAGTGAATCTGCAATAGGCAAGCAGGTTGGTGTGAATAGATCAACTGTGGGAGCAATTGTAAGAAAATGGAAGACATACAAGACCATTGATAATCTCCCTCGATCTGGGGCCCCACGCAAGATCTCATCCCGTGGGGTCAAAATGATCATGAGAACGGTGAGCAAAAATCCCAGAACTACACGGAGGGACCTGATGAATGACCTACAGAGAGCTGGGACCAAAGTAACAAAGGCTACCATCAGTAACACACTATGCCAAGAGGGACTCAAATCCTGCAGTGCCAGGCGTGTCCCCCTGCTCAAGCCAGTGCATGTCCAGGCCGGTCTGAAGTTTGCCAGAGAGCATATGGATGATCCAGAAGAGGATTGGGAGAATATCATGTGGTCAGATGAAACCAAAATAGAACTTTTGGGTAAAAACTCAACTCGTCGTGTTTGGAGGAAGAAGAATGCTGAGTTGCATCCCAAGAACACCATACCTACTGTGAAGCATGGGGGTGGAAACATCTTGCTTTGGGGCTGTTTTACTGCAAAGGGGACAGGACGACTGATCCTTGTCAAGGGAAGAATGAACGGGGCCATGTATCGTGAGATTTTAAGCCAAAACCTCCTTCCATCAGTGAGAGCATTGAAGATGGAACGTGGCTGGGTCTTCCAGCATGACAATGATCCCAAACACACCGCTCGGGCAACGAAGGAGTGGCTCCGTAAAAAGCATTTCAAGGTCCTGGAGTGGCCTAGCCAGTCTACAGACCTCAACCCCATAGAAAATTTGAGGAGGGAGTTGAAAGTCCGTGTTGCCCAGCGACAGCCCCAAAACATGACTGCTCTAGAGGAGATCTGCATGGAGGAATGGGCCAAAATACCAGCTACAGTGTGTGCAAACCTGGTGAAGACTTACAGGAAACGTTTGACCTCTGTCATTGCCAACAAAGGTTATGTTACAAACTAGTGAGTTGAACTTTTGTTATTGACCAAATACTTATTTTCCACCATAATTTACAAATAAATTCTTAAAAAATCCTACAATGTGATTTCCTGGATTTTTTTTCTCATTTTTGTCTCTCATAGTTGAAGTGTACCTATGATGAAAATGACAGACCTCTCTCATCTTTCTAAGTAGGAGAACTTGCACAATCAGTGGCTGACTAAATACTTTTTGGCCCCACTGTATATATACAGTAATATTCTAACATTATATATTATGCTATTTTAAATATGTTGATATATATATATATATATACATATCTGCAGGAATATTCTAACATTATATATAATGTTATTTTATATATGTTTATATATTATATATATATATATACAGTGGGGCCAAAAAGTATTTAGTCAGCCACTGATTGTGCAAGTTCTCCTACTTAGAAAGATGAGAGAGGTCTGTAATTTTCATCATAGGTACACTTCAACTATGAGAGAAAAAAATGTATAAGTATTTGGTCAATAACAAAAGTTCAACTCAATACTTTGTAACATAACCTTTGTTGGCAATGACAGAGGTCAAACGTTTCCTGTAAGTCTTCACCAGGTTTGCACACACTGTAGCTGGTATTTTGGCCCATTCCTCCATGCAGATCTCCTCTAGAGCAGTTATGTTTTGGGGCTGTCGCTGGGCAACACGGACTTTCAACTCCCTCCACAAATTTTCTATGGGGTTGAGGTCTGTAGACTGGCTAGGCCACTCCAGGACCTTGAAATGCTTTTTACGGAGCCACTCCTTCGTTGCCCGAGCGATGTGTTTGGGATCATTGTCATGCTGGAAGACCCAGCCACGTTCCATCTTCAACGCTCTCACTGATGGAAGGAGGTTTTGGCTTAAAATCTCACGATACATGGCCCCGTTCATTCTTCCCTTAACACGGATGAGTCGTCCTGTCTCCTTTGCAGTAAAACAGCCCCAAAGCATGATGTTTCCACCCCCATGCTTCACAGTGGGTATGGTGTTCTTGGGATGCAACTCAGCATTCTCCTTCCTCCAAACACGACGAATTGAGTTTTTACCAAAAAGTTCTATTTTGGTTTCATCTGACCACATGATATTCTCCCAATCCTCTTCTGGATCATCCATATGCTCTCTGGCAAACTTCAGACCGGCCTGGACATGTACTGGCTTAAGCAGGGGGACACGCCTGGCACTGCAGGATTTGAGTCCCTCTCGGCGTAGTGTGTTACTGATGGTAGCCTTTGTTACTTTGGTCCCAGCTCTCTGCAGGTCATTCATCAGGTCCCTCCGTGTAGTTCTGGGATTTTTGCTCACCGTTCTCATGATCATTTTGACCCCACGGGATGAGATCTCGCGTGGGGCCCCAGATCGAGGGAGATTATCAATGGTCTTGTATGTCTTCCATTTTCTTACAATTGCTCCCACAGTTGATCTATTCACGCCAACCTGCTTGCCTATTGCAGATTCACTCTTCCCAGCCTGGTGCAGGTCTACAATTTTCTTCCTGGTGTCCTTCGACAGCTCTTTGGTCTTGGCCATGGTTGAGTTTGGAGTCTGACTGTTTGAGGCTGTGGACAGGTGTATTTTATACAGATGACGAGGTCAAACAGGTTCCATTAATACAGGTAACGAGTGGAGGACAGAAGAGCTTCTTAAAGAAGAAGTTACAGGTCTGTGAGAACCAGAAATCTTGCTTGTTTGTTATTGACCAAATACTTATTTTCCACCATAATTTACAAATAAATTCTTAAAAAATCCTACAATGTAATTTCCTGGATTTTTTTTCTCATTTTTGTCTCTCATAGTTGAAGTTTACCTATGATGAAAATTACAGACCTCTCTCATCTTTCTAAGTAGGAGAACTTGCACAATCAGTGGCTGACTAAATACTTTTTGGCCCCACTGTATATGTTTATATACATATTATATGTAGAGATATATAGAGATATAGATGTATGTTATATATAAGGATATAAGACCATTATAACATAAGTCCTCCATCTTTATGCAAGAGACATGTTCCCTTACAGGGAGATCCTGGAGACAGAGGCTTTGAGGGGCCCCCAGGTATTACGGGGACAAAGGTAAGCCATACATTTCCAGCCAAACATTCACTGAAACAAAGGCCCTCTCTGTGAGGGGAACCGTTAGCAACAGACAGATGAACATAGTGTTTGTGTTTGGGTCTGTGTGTCTGTTTTGGATGTTTGTGTTTCTTCAGGGTGAAAATGGAGACACCGGAACCCCAGGGCCTCCTGGTGATGTGAGTGTCTACCCACACTCGCCTCATTTTAACTTCATACACAACATCAAATTACTATTCATTTCAAAGGCCATTGCAATGGTCCTAAATGGACACAACTGCTTTACAGTTGGTGGAATTGCCTGGGCTGATCAAAGGTGGCCGTGGGATTCCTGGCCAAGTTGGACTTCCTGGTTTTCCTGGTGAAAGAGGTACAAAATGGTTCTACTCTAAAAACGATTGCTGTACATCTAGTCAGACAAATCTAAGACAGTTATAGATGGTATTGAGAATAGTTTTCATTATACTTTTCTAAAATGTCAAATCAAAGGTGAAATCAAGTGAAATGCACTGTCATTAACTTGTTTGTATTTTTCTTTGTCAGTATATGTTATTTTCTAACGAGTTGTTTTACTAACCGGTCTGGGGTTTTCCAGGTGTGATTGGTTTTCCTGGAGTGCAGGGAGCGCCAGGTAATCTTTGGTCTGTTTTGCAGAGTTTAAAACTGCACTACACACATCACACTTTACATTTACGGCTCATATAATCGTTTATTGTGTAAATATGTTTTAATAATTACAAACTTGAAGATGATGCTTACACAACTCCTACTATGTTATCATCCTTTGAAACCAGTTAGGGTTCAACCAACTACCAAAATAGACTTTGGCATGATTACATGTTTTTTCATAGTTGTTACCTTTTGCCTAAAAATGAGCAAAGATCATTCATACATCAAAAGATTACGCTGCCTGATGCATCTTTAGCAGCACTCTCGCTTTATCACTCAAAATACATAACATCAACTAATTATTTGATTTCAGGGTCGGCTATCCCCGGACCAATAGGGAATCCTGGCCCCCCTGGTTTTTCTGGTGCCAAGGGACAGAGAGGCGAGCCTGCCCCTACTGTCTTCGGCCCCCCTGGCCCTACCGGCCCCCATGGACAAGATGGCCCCGTGGGGGACCCAGGGGACCCTGGAATGCCTGGTACTTAACATTGTATCTAATCAACCTAGTCATGACTTCACTAATGCTTTCCTATGTACTAGTACTATGCAATAAAAGTCCCCTATTTACCGTAACAAGTGGTAAACCTGTTTCTCCAGTAGGGCATAGTTTCACATTTTGATGTTTTCATCTGTGAAGGCTCTTCAAAGGTCTTTTTCAGCCGAAACACCACCATAGACTGCTAACAATAGATATGCTTCCCATAGCACAATCCTAATTCAGATGTGTGATCTGTCCACAGATCAGAGAAGGGCCACAGGCCCAGCTGGAGTGAAAGGCAGCAAAGGCCTCAGGGGTGCCCCAGGAAATACGGGTCGTTTAGGGGAAGTGGGTAAGTGGTCCCCCGTCCGTGGCAAAACAAGGCCCAAGACAATGGACGCATAATGTCTTCCATAAGGAGCTTACAATTCTAAATAGGTCGACTTGATTTGAAAAAAACAACTCCCATGGTCTTAATTTCATTTGAAAAGTGAGCATACAGCTGTTTATCTAAGAGGGTCTGGTTGGGAATCAAATGACATTTCTACGTCTCTGTTGAAGGTGACCAGGGGGATGTCTGTGTTCTCTGCACCATCACTGGTGACCGCCCTGGACCCCCAGGCCCGCCCGGTGACCCAGGCAGACCAGGAGAGACAGGTACAAGCTCTCTGAATTAGATCATGATGACCAGACACATATGGCCTACCTACCACTTTTCCATACCTTACATGCGGACAACAAGATTGAGTATGAGTGTGTTTCCTTTAAAGCATAGTGGCACACTCCCAGGGGTGATTACGATAAAATAATATTTACTATTTGCACCAATACTTGTGTTTGTTTCCAAGCGATTGGGTTAGGTTTGGTTAGCCTGAGTCAAGGCACAATCAGATGCATGCATATGTGTTAAAACACATGTGGGTGGTAACAGCAAAGCGTTGTTATTTAATAGCAGCACCACAACAGAATGACCGGACTGTTTGAGGGAATTCCTGAAAAGAACACAAATTTGTCCGTGACGTCATTCATCCACAAAAAGACGAGTAGAAATAATAATAGTTGCTCATGGATAACTGAGATAATGTTAATACTACTAATAATAGTTTTTTTAATTCATAACTGAGATAATATTAATACTACTAATAATAGTTACTATTAGCTAGCTGAGATAATATTAATACTAATAATAATAGTTGCTCATGGATAACTGAGATAATATTAATACTAATAATAATAGTTGCTATTAGCTAACTGAAATAACATTAATACTAATAATAATAGTTGCTCATGGAAATCTGCTGTTAGCTTTACACTGTGTTTGTTTTGTGTGGCCAGGTCAGATAGGTCCTCCCGGACCCAAAGGATTCAGTGGTGTCCAAGGTCTTGTAGGTACACCTGGTGAGCAGGTTAGTTCCCAAGGACCATCAAATATCCTCAAGGCTGTGATATCCTTGCCTATTGTGTGCGTACAAGTGTGTATGTGTGTTTGGGTGTGTGTGTCTATGCATGTATGTGTGCGTGTGTGTGTGTGTCTATGTATGTGTGTGTGCTTGTTTTAACGTGTGTGGGATTGTTTGTACTATTTGTGTTCACAATGGTATGCTCTGTTTGTGTGTGTATGTATTGTTTCTCAACGTTATGTGTGTGTGTGTGTGTGTGTGTGTGTGTGTGTATTTGGTTACAGGGTGCTTATGGCACGCCAGGTATATCTGGTGCTTCTGGACCCAAAGGAGAAAAAGGCTTCATGGACAAGACTGGAGACAAGGGCATCTTGGGTTCCCCTGGAGAGCCTGGTGGAGAAGGAGCCAATGGCGTCGACGGCAGTCCAGGATACCCTGGAGGGAAAGGCGTAGTGGGGATGAAGGGTAATCCAGTGAGTAGCACCCACCTTCTCAGTGCACAGCCAAATATGTACTATTAGAACACACCTGTATGAAGGTAAATAGAAGCCGATACCAAAAGCGTTTCATTTTTCATGTATTCTTCCAATAAGAAATGTTAAATCTAAGTGTTTCGTCATCCCTCAGTTTCTTTCTAATATTACTGGATATGTGCTACCTTTTGCTTCTATTTACTCATAATCTTTGGCACTCCCTAAAATAAGTCCTATTGAAGCTTAACCCTTTTCTTTTTCCCACCTGTATAAAGGTATTCTGGAATTATTTTAATAAAGTCAAATTCGCTAGCTTGAGGACGTATAACGAATGGGTTTACTTCTAATATACTATCAGGAACTTTATTCTTTTTAGGAAACCCAACATTTACATGAGTCATTCTTTGTTAGGGACTCCCTGGGCCTAAAGGCGATCGTGGCCCCCCTGGGGTGGGTGGGCCGCGTGGACGGCCAGGGCAGATAGGGGTTCCTGGACCCCCAGGGGTAGGGCCGCCCGGCCCCCCCGGACCAAAGGGGAGCTTGGGGGTGCTGGGCCAGCGAGGGAGGCCGGGTGACCCAGGTACGGGAATGATATACGATAACAATAAATGTAGCGATGGAATCATCCTCCGGGAAATGAGAGTTTGTATTTTCCTTTGCTTGCTTTTAAAGGCGTTTAATTAACTGGTCGGCCAGACTTTCATTTTAGGAGGAAGTCACTGATGTATCAGCATTTGGATATACACCTTAGTTGTCTGTTATCAATACTTCCCCTTTTCACCGGCAGGAGAGAAAGGGGATCAAAGTGAAACCATCACATCCCCAGGGGACCCAGGACAGAAGGGTGAGCCAGGCCTTTCTGGGAACCCTGGGCCTCAAGGTTAGTGACCTAACCCTAACACTAACCCTAACCCTGAAACTATGCACAAACATGATTCACACCAGAGTACGCTGTGTTATGGAAGAACTGTAGCTTAGCACCCTTCAGGTAAAGCCACAGTTCAGGTAAAGTTCAAGTGCTTTTATACGACAATACTAGAATAGAAATGAAATATTACGTTGTTAAAGGATGACATTGATCACTGTAGGTGATACTGGTAGCACCGGATTCCCTGGTTTCCCTGGCCGTTTTGGAGACAAAGGAGAGTGGGGCCTCTCAGTCCAGGGGCCACCAGGAAACACTGGCCAGAAAGGTGAGTTGGACTGCTACACTTTGGTTTGCAAAGTAAGAATCTCACTATTCAACAGGTACAAGTTCCTTCCCATTACTTGCGTTGCTTTTCGACAGACAAGCTGCGGTACCTAGAAAGCTGTGAAAAAGGTCTTATATGTTTTTATATGTAGTATACATTTTTTTTATGTAAAATCAATAGGGCTCATTTTAAAGCCGGATGGAAGAAAGGTAATTTGAGAAGGTTGTCTGAGTTTGTTGTGCTTCTGTAAATGTAGCTGTGATCTAAAACATCAGAGAAGAATGGTGCTGTCTGAACTGTCTGTGCTAGGTGACAAAGGACTGAAGGGAGGACCAGGTTCACCTGGATTGGGGAGCATGGGACGACCAGGCCCTTCTGGAGCTCCAGGGATGCCAGGACCTAAGGTCAGAATCAGTGCGTGTGTGTGTGTGTGTGTGTGTGTGTGTGTGTGTGTGTGTGTGTGTGTGTGTGTGTGTGTGTGTGTGTGTGTGTGTGAGTGCGTGTGTGTGTGTTTGTGTGTGTATACTTGTGTGACTCTGCATGTGTCTACAGTTTTTGTATTACCTATTATTTGAACACAACATGTATGCTGTGCGCTTTATTGTTCCAGGGAGATTTTGGAGCGGGAGCCCCAGGGCAGCCGGGTAGACTGGGGGCCCAGGGAGAAGATGGTGCCCTGGGCCTTCCTGGGAACTCGGGCCTGCCTGGTCTGGATGGATCGTCAGGTTTCCCAGGAAGAGAGGGAATACCAGGAGAAAGAGGTCAGCAAGTCCTGCAAAACACAGCACACTATACATACTTTTCGATAGGACTATTCCTGAAAAATGTTTGTGCTTATTGTATTACTTTGTCGAAAACAATAATATAGACTACACTCAATGCTACAATATACACCCATGTCTAAAAAAAAAATGTATCGAAATAATTACATAATGAGTTGTTTGATACTTATAAGCCCTCTAAAGTTTTTTGATTCCTAAATCGTACATTTTAAACCTGCTCCTCTCTAATCAGGCAGTAAAGGTGGGGGTGGCCGTCCAGGGCCAGCTGGAGACTTTGGGGTCTGTCAGCCCGGGATTCCAGGGCCTCCTGGTGTCGGCGGCTTTAGAGGAATCATCGGATTCACAGGTACAGCTCACCTCAGTCCCAGTCACAACCAGTCTCTTGACCCGACCGGTCATTTGAAATGGTATCGACGTATCTGCATCTTAACATCTTAAAATAATATATTTGGGAGGTCAAATTCCCAAATAAAGTTTGGGGAAACTTTACTGTGCAGCTCCGGAAATTTGAAAGCATTTGGCAGGCAATTTGATGTTTAAACCGTCCTTGTTGTAAAGAAACATTGCCTGCTGAAGTATGAAATTTAAATTGGCCGTAAAAGACAATTCAATTCAAATTCATGCCTCATGCATTGACATCTCCTTCATCTCTTCTTCCTCCTCTGTTTACCATCTACAAAAAACGAAATGAATTTCATTAAACATAACAGCAACTTTGTTCTCTGCCATTGGTATGTGCCACCAACTTCCTTCTGTGTTTTTCCTTAGGTCCCAGAGGTCTGAAGGGCCTCCAGGGGGACTCTGGCCTGCCAGGGGAAGGCCCCCCTGGGGCAGTGGGAGCGTTTGGACCTCCTGGGTTTGATGGACCTCCAGGACTTAGTGGGCCTGCTGGGCTGAAAGGATTCTCAGGGACAGATGGGGCACCAGGGGCACCAGGTTAAAAAGCAACCCCTTGCTTTCTTCATTCAAACTGAGTTGTGTTTTTTTTGTATTAGTCTTTGTTGAGAGCGCAAAGTTGGGTTGGCAGTTGGATGCAGAGCTGGTTGGTCAACGGTTGTTTTTGATGCCTGTTTTGGGCAGGCGCCAGAGGAGACATAGGGCCACCTGGAGGGTGTGGGACACCTGGACGAGATGGAGAGCCAGGAATACCTGGACGTCCAGGGCCTAAAGGCAGGACACATATACACACACACACACACACGGAAATCACAAACAATCATTGATATCGTGTGCACTCCACAGGCGTGGACTATGCTATGAAGTAGGTCTGAGTGAATCTAACCATACACCTTCACAGGGCTGATGGGCTTTGACGGGATCAAAGGTCTCACTGGCCCTCGAGGCCTCAATGGAGACGGTGGACCACCAGGTCCTAAAGGAGTCCAGACGGACATTGACTTGACAGGGAACCCGGGCGACGTAGGGCCTCCAGGTTAGCCACTCTAGGAGATTTATTTTCATATCCCCAACACGCTGCTGGCCGCTCACTAACACTAGACGCAGGCATTGACCGGGAATCCTTTAGAAGCACAGTCTTTAGAAGCCTTGAGTTCCACACTGACCCACGTACATCTACCATCCTGTTTGATGAAGACCTTGACCCTGCTTGTTTCGTCCCGCGTGTAGGTCCAGAGGGCCTGACAGGCCTCCGGGGGGACGTCGGGGTGCAGGGGAGGCCTGGAGACAACGGCCAAGACGGGACTCCTGGGGGCCCTGGTCCACAAGGTGCTGCTCCCCTTAGCCACACATCACAGGACAGAGCTTTAATGACTAGGCACACTGGATCAGTTTAACGTCCTGTGGTGGGCTCAAAAGCCAAGTCCCATTTACCTAAAGAGATCAACAGAGTGTAAATCTAGGCTTGTGCCTGTAACAGTTTGCTGGTTAATTAAACGGTAAACCTTTAAAGCACAAAATCACTGTTCAGGTCTGCAAGTTTGTATGTATCATGAGCCATCTCTAGCCATGCTAACCCTACTTACTGTAGCCTGAGTTGTAGGTTATTGTTTAGCTCCTGGTTCAGTAGCTAATGTTTGAGCGTTGTCATGGTTACTCCCATGCTGTTTAGTTCCTGGTTCAGTAGCTAATGTTTGAGCGTTGTCATGGTTACTCCCATGCTGTTTAGTTCCTGGCTCAGTAGCTAATGTTTGAGCATTGTCGTGGTTACTCCTATGCTGTTTAGGTCCTACTGGTATCCGAGGCAGAGATGGCCAGAAAGGAGCTCCTGGTTACCCTGGAAGTCTGGGTGCCATAGGAGATATGGGGGTGCCAGGTAAACACATGGCATCAACTGGAATAGGGATTTATGCTCAATAACCAATGTTATTTAAGATAAAACCCAACAAAGGTAAATGGTGTAGTATTGTAAGACTACCCAGAAGATTATCTGAAGTACGTAAGGAATGTATTAAAATGAATGAGAGACAGTATGCAAAGAGCACGCCCTTGTTGCTCAGGTTCAAAGGGAGAAAAGGGGGTCACAGGTGACCGTGGAGAACCCGGTAGCTCCGGAACGGCAGGACCAACGGGCACCACAGGAGCGAAGGGGGAGCCCAGCTTTCCAGGACTAGGACCTAAAGGACGGCAGGGGGAAAAGGTGCACGCCATCTCCGATAATAGAGTCGCACGTTTATCAAATCTAAAATAAGTGTTGGTCTTGGATAGAATTTTACCCACACAATCAGAATAACTAACTATGTGTGTCATTCATATCCATGTAACTCTGTGGCCCAGGGAGAGTCTGGGTTCCCAGGGGCGGTTGGGCTGAATGGGGAGAGGGGGGATGCTGGGAGGTTTGGAATCCCCGGGCCCACCGGACCAACTGGACCCAAGGGAAGAGAGGGAGTCACAGGAACCAGAGGTTTGTTATAATAAGAAGAAGAATGCATTCAATTTACATAGCGCTTTTCAGGACACAAAGCACTTATTATGGCTCCTAATACATATCTGTCGTTTACATTATGGCATCCTATCAACAGGATGAGTCATGTGGTAACTAATGTGGATGGAGCATCTAATCACTGTTCTTGGATTTATCATAGTGCTATTGTGTTGTGTTTGTGCCTCACTGTTGACGTAGTAGTAATATTAACTGTAGCAATGTACCTTGAATTGTATCTTATTGTATTATGTTATCCATGAGTATGGTGCTAATGCAACAGTGTTCTTTCTTATTAATTTCAATGATATTCTATTATTTTAGGAGCACCGGGGCCACCAGGGGAGAAAGGTTTTGATGGGCCCACTGGGGCCACTGGCTGCCGTGGCCAAAATGGCTTGCAAGGTAATGGATATAACTAACTCTAGGAATAAATATACTGTGAAATAACCGCTAAAATTGTCCACTGTTGGTAACCATTTTGGATTCTCATGTCTCCATTGGCTAAAGCAGAATGTTTATACAACAGAACCTCACTCATCCATATCGCAAACCTTCAAACTCACAAGTTTATGTATTCAAAAAGTCCTGCCCTAAACTGATCACGTGGGTGGCTTTATCCACAGGGAACCAGGGGCTGGCTGGAGACCCAGGTCCTGCTGGGCCGAGAGGAAGCCAAGGTAGAGATGGCATTCCTGGACCCGCTGGGGAAAAAGGAGACATGGGAGGTGAATAAAGAGCCATTGCCCTCGTTCTACTCCAACCTACTGCCATCAGATCATTGTGGAAATGAGTGTTAAAAAAAAAAAAAATGAAAGGTCTATTGTTTGCAGTAGATGAATATCAGTTAATGGTGGCGTTCTATGCTTTCAGCCCCGGGTATTGGTGCAAGAGGAGAAGATGGGGACAAGGGTCCACCGGGTAAGGGGGAATCGTACAAGATTTATTTAGGGGTGCATTGGCCAATTAAATAAAAAAAAAACAATTTGTGTGATTTAATAATAAATGAAATAAATTGTAGTCTGGTTAAAACATTGATATTTTCGCAGTAAATGTGAAGTTCATGTCACAAAACTATAACCTTTTATGCAAATATAATCTGATAGTCCCAATTGAAGTCATTTTTTTTACCTTTAGATGTCTCCCTCACTGTATACAGTAGACACGTCACCCACACTCCCTAGGCCTCCATGGCTTCTTCTCTCTGTGATCTCCCTCTTTTCTCTCCCCCAGGACTGAAGGGGGATATTGGTTTTCCTGGCAACTACGGTCCCCCGGGCCCCTCTGGCCCCTTAGGGGCGATGGGTCCCCCAGGTCTACCGGGCCCTGATGGCCAGCCTGGCAGCCCCGGGCGGGTTGGAATCTGCTGCGAGGGAGCCAAAGGAGACCCGGGAGCCAATGGCCTCAATGGATCATCGGGTGAGCATAGATTCATACATCCTCGACGGGTATTTGTATTGGATCGTCAGTTACACCAAAGGTCCAAAAAGCGTACCCCCACCCAGGATTACCTCAAAATTAGACAGGCAAATTAACAAATGAATGGGCTGAAGGACCGATGGGTCGGTCCAGCTTGCCCACTCGGCGACTACCTAGCCAGGGTTTACTCTCTAACCACAAAAAAACTAAAATCACTCAAATAACCCCACCCACCATACCTGCTCCGCGAGACGAGGATCACTAACACCAAGTGCCACTGATCAAAGCCACCAACCCCAAACGGTCTAATCAAAGGTCTAGGGGTTTCCTACAAAACAAAGACAAGGAAAATGATCCCGGACGAGCCCCCAATGTGTTACGCCCCAGCTAGGGGGACAACATAAAGGACACATAACACAACTCTTTAAAGTTGGAATGGTGTTTATTATAGTCAAACCAGTATAAAGAGATCTTTAGGGAGCAGGGCTTGTGGCTGCTCTGCTGGCTGAGAGAGAGAGAGCGAGAGAGCGACTGAGCTTTCATCCATTCCCAACAGGTGCAAATAATTTAGCCAATCAGCCAGTCTACCGCCTCAGCCTCCACTCTACCTGTAAGACGGGGACAGAATAAGCACACACAGCACAGACCCCACACATAACACACACCAATTCAACACAGAACAATGTGCTGATTGGAAACACCTAATTGAAAAAGCATTGCTGCTCAATATTTCAATGGGATACTGTATCCCTCCTCTGATTTACTGTGTGTGTGTTTGTGTGTGTGTGTGTGTGCCCTTGTGTGTGGTGTATGTGTGTGTGGCTATGTAGGAATGAAGGGGCCTCGCGGCCCTCCTGGCCCCCCAGGCCCCGGGTTTCAGGGGGATAAGGGGAACAAAGGGGCCATGGGGATACTGGGGACGCCGGGCTACAGAGGAGACACTGGACCCCCTGGCCAACCCGTGAGTGATCACACCGTTTGAACTCAAAGGAATACAATGAAGTCCTCCTACAAGCTTTTGTCTAGTTTAAGCAATTGATGTGATGAGTCAAGAGATTGAGCAACTATGGGTCGTGTAATTAGACTCACTTATGTTTCCTTGAAGGGAAACGATGGTAACCCTGGCACCATTGGGCCCCTAGGACAGATGGGGGACATTGGAAACATGGGACCCATTGGTAAATATGGATTTGATATTGTAACAGCTGCCAAATAGCATCACCATTGCTATTGCTGTTACTCTTACACTTGCCGTATAAAATCCTTAAAAGGCATTTTAAAACTATGGAACTCATCGAGGTACTACTTTGTTTTTACATCAGGGATTCTAACAATACCAAGTACCTGTTCCAATATACTATTGTTGTTGATCTAAAGAGGGACTTGCAGTATCATGGTTGGCCCCTTCACTGAGATGTATTGCGGGAAAGTTTAAAGCTCGCTCTTTTATCAGAGATACTTGTTATTTCATGACCTTGACAGTGTTTAATGCTCAAGTTTTGTGATTGTGTTTGGTATTCAAGGTCAGAAAGGTGAGCCGGGTTGCCCTGGACAGAACGGTTTACCAGGAGTCAAAGGGCCACGAGGACCTCAAGGTGGGATCAAATACAACAATATTATGTCTCTTTGTTCGGCCATGCTTTTAAATAGGGAATTTGTCTTTTCTACAATTTTATTTAAATACAACAACAAACGAGTTGTATACTTTTCAAATGACATTGTAAATGTTTACACATTGAAGCTGCAGTAGGCAAATTCTCAAAGAATCTCGAATGTTACGGATAAACATGAATATTAGAATGTACTATCACTGCCATGACCGACGTCCTATCTTCTACTGTGAGGCTATATTTTCCATGGTGCTCCTCCTGCAGGGTCACGCGGTAAGGATTTCTATGTTGATGTGGAGATGATTCCTGGGGACAATGGTCCGCCCGGTATCATCGGTAGACCAGGTGACATTGGAGCCCTTGGAGCACCTGGAAGGCCTGGACTGGAAGGTAAGGACAGTGCTCAGTCACTACGTCATCGATGAATCATATTAGTACGTTTAGATCGTAATCTGTCGTCAAATCACGAAGTAAACCAGTTCTCCTAAATATTTTTTTGAGTCTACTGACCATGGCAGGACAACACAATTTATAATGTTCATAATGTTTCTAGGAAAAGACCTTGAGTCTTACAATCTTCCATCTAACTTTGTATTGCTAAACTAATTTATTTTAGTCAGGTCTTTAACCTCATGTATTACGGAGATTCTGATTCTGGTCATTACTACAACAACAACAAGGTCATTACTACAACAACAAAAAGCGAAACATCTGCTTTCTGAACTAATTTTCCAATAAGATATTGATTACAAAACATCATTTTGTTTGTCTTCCTATGGTGTGAGTATATCATGTATAGTGCTCAGATCAACTGACCTGATAAGTAGTTAGTAGCTTTTGTTTACACCACTGGTTAGCGTTTCCATCTTTGTTCAATGTGAACATGCAGTAGAAGTGTTACATGTCCGTTTGGTTGAGCAGGATTCCAAGGTCCACGAGGAGCGAACGGCCCAGACGGACCCGTCGGCCTGCCTGGAATCCCTGCACTGAAAGGAGATCGAGGTGTTCCTGGACAACAAGGTGTTTAATCTGCCTGTGTCCTCTACAAACCCCACAACCCCGCTTGACTTGAAGGCAGTACTTTACATACATAATTATATGTGCAATGAGGACTCTGGTGTTGGCAACAATGGTGACAAAGCAGGGCGGTATAATGCTTGTCAGCTTCATCTGAGATATTTATAATATACGCAACAGACAGCCATGGAATCTAGTCAAATGTGGTCCAAACCAGTTCTAGGTGACTTTGCAATCGCACATTCTTGTGAATTAATGGTAAGTTAATTTGAGGACACTCCAGAGGCCGTTATAACACAATACAAAGTTCTCCTCTAGTTCTTTAGACATGATCCCTAAGAGACTTCTCAAAAGTGGTTTGACAACTGCCTCTGAGATGTGTCATTCTAGATTCCGAATTTTTCAGCACTTAAACAGCTCTAACTGGATTGTCAATTAACTTCTAGCAGTTAGTTAAGCAGTGTTATTTTCAAATTACTCTAGACTTTAGCGATGCTGTCAGTGCCAACAATCAAACAATCATAATACAATGACTTGGAAATGATTGGATAGTAACAGGAAATACTCCACACTCGTTTATATTTGATCTATCAATCATCAATACTGTGTTTAGTTCTGACTTGCCTGTACCACCTAAAATATTCTTTGTGTCCCCAAATCTTTTCCAGCAAATTGAGAGCAAACTTGGCGTAATTATGTGATGCTAAACTATTATCTTACATTCAAAGCTCAAGTAAATAAGATTGTTCAGTTTTGTTTTGACCAATTAAGAAGAATCTCTAAGGTAATATAATTTTTGTCTCTTGCTGATCTTGAAAAACGAATGCATGCTTTAATTTCCCTCTAGATTAGACAACAGCAATGCACTTCATTCAAACATAACTACAATTGAAATGTCCTGTTCACAATTAGCACAAGCAGCTGCAGCAAAACTGCAAGAAAGAAAAATAGAGAAAACATTTCACCCATGGAATTGATTTTAAGAAATTATTTTTACCAGAAAAATATACAATTGGTTAACATCTTATACATACTTCTCTCTACATAAACCTACTGAAGTCCACTTGTACAAACAAGTCTGGGATTGCCAAACCTTTTTACTTAATCTACTTTCAAATGTTTTATTATATTTCATAAATGTATTAGATTTTTTTATGTATTATTCTTTTAACAAATTTTGCAATCACTTTATTTAAAACGTATTGTTTATTTCTTGTCTTATTTCAGATTTTTCCTCTTATTAATTTTATTGTATAAACGGTGTTGTTGGTAAAGCACTAGTACATTGTGTGCTTGAGTGCTTAGAAAGAGAAGTATTCATACTATTATTATCAGATTGATCTCCAAGCCCCCCAGTCAAGGGTGCTAAGCTAATTTAAGTGGCTGGCAATAGGCTACCAAACCTGCATAAACAGAGCTAATTGATGTTCAGCCAGTATATAGAACATTGGAATCAATGTTCTCTTCGGCAAAAAAACGACCTCATTTTGCCAAAACCACCACTATCGATGGGCCAGATAGAAAATGGTAACCAAAGCTAGCTCCAAAGTGAACATTTAAATTCACTCAAATTCACGGCTCCTAGAACTCCCGAAGATTCCGGATGTTCTTTAACAAACGCAACACTAACACACATGACATGAACAATTATATTGACTTACCGTGACTGTGCTATGTAAACTGGGCTTCACTTTTCCAATGGCCTTATGTACTTGGGGCCTCTTGTTTGTCAGGATTCTTAGGGGAGGCAGGCCCTCCAGGCTCCAAAGGCCCCCGGGGGCCCCCAGGGCCCTACCGCTCCAGCCCGGTTGAGGATGGTTTCCTGTTCACACGGCACAGCCAGAAGCAGAACGTACCCCTGTGCCCTGCAGGCAGCAGCCTCATTTACTCTGGCTACTCTCTCCTTTTCATCAACGGCAACAACAGAGGACATGGGCAGGACCTGGGTATGCTCTCACACACACACACACACACAAACACACACAAACACAACAACAGAATACATGGGCAGGACCTGGGTATGTTCTCAAACACACACACACACACACACACACACACACACACACACACACACACACACACGGCTGCTCTCCTCTCTCCCAGAGTTAATCGACTACAACCACCCCTCATTGACATTGGCTCAGCACTTGACATGATAAACACAAACCCATTTGAGTTCCATCGGCGATGTTTGCTTTCACCCGCCCATTCAAGCCCGTTGAAGAGGCCCCCGGTTGGCCCTGTGCTGTTTGCAGGTACGCTGGGTAGCTGCCTGCCTCGCTTCTCCACAATGCCTTTCCTCTTCTGCAACACGGAGAGTACGTGCCGCTACGCCTCGCGCAACGACTACTCCTATTGGCTGTCCACCGAGGAGCCAATGCCTAGTGACATGGCGCTCATCTCTGGAGCCTCGCTGGAGAGATACGTCAGCAGGTGAACCTCGCTGCGGGATTGGAAGACATGTTTTATGTGCATACCATAGGAATTACATAAAGAATACACACCCCGAAAAGCAAGTCACATCATTGAGAGCTAGGGATTTTAGGATCACTTGAGCTGGGCAAATAGCGATACATTTTTCCATGTTCAATGTGTTTTGTTGGTGGCGTTTTTTCTTCCAGATGTGCGGTCTGCGAGACAAAGGCCAATTTAATGGCTGTTCACAGCCAGACCAACCTGATTCCCAGCTGTCCAGCGGGCTGGCTTTCCCTGTGGGCTGGCTACTCCTTTGCCATGGTAAGACAGGCCTAATAAGTGGGTAGAAGTGTTCTGTTTATGGGCTCAGTTACACATGGTAGGATTGGCTTTTGCCCCACCCCTTTTTGCAAACCTCCGGTTGTCATTTTGAAATCATGTAAAAAATGTAAATATCTTTTTATGTAAAAAAAAAAAAAAAAAAATCTGTGCTTACTAAATTCAAGTGGTAGATTACATTGTCAATATAGAATACCAGGTCGAAAGTTAATTTTATTCGAAAAAGATTTGAATCAGCTTCTTCACCAAATTCTGAATGAATTGTTAATTCTACATTTGTCAGCAAACCGGAGCAGGTGCGGAGGGTTCAGGCCAGCCTCTGGCCTCTCCAGGCTCTTGTCTGGAACATTTCCGGAAGATTCCTTTCATCGAGTGTCACGGCCATGGGACCTGCAACTACTACACCGACTCCTACAGTTACTGGCTGGCCTCTCTGGACCCCAATGACATGTTTAGGTAACATCGATCTCTAATATTATTGGTTAACAGTATCCATATGCAGTGGTATATCCAAATAGCATAATATCAGTAATTCACCATTAATTACTTACCATAAGAACAGAAAAATCTGCAGAATCGTATGTACTCTATGCCTGTGAATAAAACTCCCTATTCCTGCTGGTGTCCACACAGTAAACCCAAGCCCCAGACCGTGAAGGGAGACTGCCCAGGGAGCATTGTGGGTCGCTGCCAGGTCTGTATGAGGCAATGGCAAACCTAAAAAGAGCCAGAGACTTGGCCTTTGGAGCAAGAGGACAAATGATGTGTTCCCTCCATCTGCCACTGAAGAGGGACGCTGAG
Organism: Aplochiton taeniatus; assembly: GCA_017639675.1. Taxonomy (NCBI): domain Eukaryota; kingdom Metazoa; phylum Chordata; class Actinopteri; order Galaxiiformes; family Galaxiidae; genus Aplochiton; species Aplochiton taeniatus. The sequence goes on from CM030190.1 coordinate 11,447,774, forward strand.
AGACGGATTTGTTGGTGGGAGACATGATTCAGACGATGGCAAAGGTCCTGCACAGAAACCTTCTGAAAACCATCTACTGGTGCTAAAGTAGTGGACTGGGACTTTCAAATGAAAACAAGGATTTACCCCCTTTCGAGGCTAACCTTAACACTTTCGAGGCTAAATGAAATTAAAGGTCAAATCAAATCATGTTAGGTTCCAGATTCAAGATCAATATTTCATCAATAGTTACCCACGCAAGTTATGCCAAATCTCACATCACTGGTTGTCCATCAGTAACGGGCACTATGAGGTAAAGGCAGAATACAGGTTTATTTAATCATTCTTGTTTTACTTTAGAAAAGCAATAGCAACTTAGCAGTAATTTCCCCCAAACATTAGTTTATTGAGTGAAGTGTACATTTACTTCATAATCATGTAGACATGGAAATTAAATATGTGAATAATGTGATTGTTAAATATGGCTAAGACTGTTTGCGTGTTTATCCTTTCAATATGTGCATCTTAAAGTTCGTTATTTAAATGAAGATGAACACAGGAAACTGAATTTCATTATTCAACGTCACGTTGTCTTTTAAATATGAAGTCCAAGTGGATGCATAACTTGAGAATATTTGTAAAGATTACTACATGTGTAACTACAAGCTAGTGTGCTTTGCTTCCCTGTGTTTATTTTGTCCAACTCCTCATCGCTTCACACTCAGTAACTGTGTCCTTTTTTAAATGAATATGTTCTGGCTTAAGCATGACAAATGTGCTGTGTTGGTCAATACTGTATGGCAATTGTTGCACTTGACTGTATCACTATTATGCTTGTTTACAGGGTCTTGAATACTCCTTTTAGTATGGTTAATTGTGTATCCATAATACAGCAATCAGTGTTGTTCAAATAAATATGCTAAGATATTTATAACAGAAAATGGTTTCAAACCTGTCATTTTGTACGATTTCTTGACGTTAAGTCTGTTCCTGGGGGGTTAGGGTCTAATAATATAATGTAATAATATACTGCCTTATTCATTCTATTGATCCTAGTAGATCCACAACAGATTAGTGTTAAATTAAATGTGTCTGTGGTCACAATGAGGGCAGACTGTCCGTCTCTGCTGTGGGAAAGTGGTAGTTCTCGGAAATTGGTTGTGCACGTACCCTGTCTGATAAATAATCACAGACGCACATTTATATAATCACAATAAGCATATCTACTATACCTGGTAACTGCAGTCTGACGGGGCACCTATTCCTCCACAAAGGCCTCTGTGCTTATGAATCACGCCATCAGCTTCTGGTCTTTGAACACATCAATCACATACACAACATAGAACAGTGTTCAAGAATAGACCCACAACGCATAAGTGCTCTAGAATAGACCCACAACATAGAACAGTGTTCTAGAATAGACCCACAACATATAAGTGCTCTAGAATAGACCCACAACAACATAGAACAGTGCTCTAGAATAGACCCACAACATAGAACATAGAACATAGAATAGACTCCTAGCACTGTAACTACTCTGGCTTCCATACATATTGATGTAAATGTTTCCACAAGGCAGCAGTGAAGAGCTTCAGGATAATAATGCACTGATGAGGTGCCATATTTCTGGCCCTTCAAAATAGACCATCCCTTATATGATGACAGGCTCTGACTTGTAGAAAACGAAAAAGTTTAGATTGCCTATATGCTGTGGATATCCAGATGCTCTACGGCTACCCTACACTCAAATTGAATTTAAGATGAAATAGATGGGAGATATATTCCGCAATAGTTTATTATTCCAAGGTATCACTTTAACTTGTTTCAAACACATCCTCTTGAAATACGTTTATAAAGGAGATAGAAGGAGATTCTAAACAGTGCATTTACAGCAAAAGCAAAAAAAAGTCCCCTAGTTAAACCCTGCCGTAATAATCATCAATGCTAAAATGCCTCTCGCAATTGTATCTTTTCAAATCCATTAAGCAGCCTTCTGTTCCATGATGTCATCATTTATGTTTATTTTCTCTGCTATCTCCCGCTTCCTTTCAGAACGGCGTTTATGATGCAGACATTCTCTGGTTCTATTTGATTTAGATTAGCCAAGGGTGCTGAGTCCATACAGGCTAATTGTTTCATTGTGTGCCTTCATTTAAAACCAATAAGGCCCACTAAGGAGCTGCCTTTGTGACTAAATGGCTGAGTAAAGAGCAACAGAGTGTCTGCGGGGTTTTATGATGGCGCATTCCATCATCGCTGGGAAGCCACGGGGTGGTGCCTCAATGACACCCCCACCCCCTCCGGCTGCCCACACCTGTCACTCGACAAGTGACAGAGCGAGACCAGCCCAGGCAGGACTTTAAAAGAGCTCCCGGCAACCCCAGCATCTCCAGAACCACTCGCCTCTCTCCCCAGCGCACCCCGGGCCTCCTTCTGAAACGTCCAGCTCCGTCTCCATCTCCATCTCCGTCTCCGTCTCCTTCCCCCGTGAAGTCCATCGTGTGGTGATGAAGTTCTGCCGGCTCCACTGTGCCCTGGCCCTCCTGGGCCTGGCCCTGGTGCTCTGCGGCCACAGCGCCGCCTCCCAGCCCGACCTGGACCTCCGGAGCCGCAGACTCCTCCAGAGGGCGCGGGCCACCGGCATGGCCTCACAGGTGAGCCCTGCGTCCACTCGGCAAAGCGGGAGGGCGCGCTCGCGGTGTCGACACCGAGAGAGAGCTGTTCGTTCGGTGTGGGTTCAAACTCAAGCGGTGACAGTTCCATTTGGTTGGATGAAAGGCGTTCATGTGATTGATTCTCTATTGAAAACATCTTCAGGCTCTCTAGCATTAGGTCATCCTAGATGCAAAGCCTAATAAGCGGACGAAGATGATGATGATGATGATGCAAAGCACCTGAGTTCTATTGAAAACATCCTCAGGCTCTCTAGCATTAGGTCATCCTAGATGCAAAGCACCTGAAGTCTTGACTGAAAGTCCTGTTATTCTGGTGCTAGTGGAATTTGGAGTACAGGTGTAGGTCTGCAACTCTTCGTAAACAACTTATTTTCCTATCATATCCGCTGTACTTTATTTACCCCTATGCTGCTGAATTGAAGGGAAGATGCTGTGTCATGCTTTGGAGGCCTGAGTAGTTATTTGTTTCCAGAAAGACCAGGCCAGAGACTTGTTTGTCCTTCTTGCGCTGACCCACAGGCGTGTCAGTGTGAGTGTCTCTTTTCCACACCTCATGACTCACTCTGTGGTCAGAAAGTGAAGTCATTGATAGCTCATTTTGATGGGTCAAAAACACCATCTGGGGAAATCTCCCGTTTCATAGAGGATATGTGTTCTCCATCCCGGGAGAGAAATGAAAGGGATCGCATGCTGGGGCTTTGCCTCCGTATTTTTCAATTACCTGTTCATGCATAACAAACGCATTGGTCATGGGGCACACTCTGTCTGTGTGGAGGTGCCCCCCTGTAGACTGAATCTGAATCTCTCTGCGTCTAGCTGTTGAATTTGATTATGGCAATTGAAGTATGGTGGGGTTTGTGTTTGTGTCTGCCTGTGTGTGTGTGTGTGTGTGTGTGTGTGTGTGTGTGTGTGTGTGTGTGTGTGTGTGTGTGTGTGTGTGTGTGCGCGCTTGCTTCCAGGAGTGGAGTAAGCGGGCCGTGGAAGACATCCTGTCCCAGCTGTCCCTGCCCGAGGTGGAGCCTGAGGAGAGCGAGGTGTCCACCGTGGGGGCCAAAGACGACCTTCGCATGGAGCTGGAGCGCTCCGTTGAGGGCCCCAACATGCCCCCCCGCGAGCGCAAAGCGGGCTGCAAGAACTTCTACTGGAAGGGCTTTACTTCCTGCTAAAGCCATCGGCCAGGCCCCACCTCAGGGAGGAAGCGCAACGCTGCCCCCACCTCCCCCAAGATGTCTCACCTAATGCCAAACAATCATCACTGGTCTGACTCCTGCCAGGCCAAAGCAATTGAAACGGAATGATCATGTATTTGTCTGATTTGCTAATTAAAAACAAAAGATAATTGCATTTCACCGACTACTGTTTGTTTCTCACAAGGTTTGTTTGAATTGGCTTTTTTGGTTTAATGCAGCTCATTGCTGACATTGGTGACATAGTTACATCAACTCTGACAGAAGCAATGACTTAGTGACACAAATAAGCATCCATGATAGACGAGGAGGAAATTATTCATCATCACACATATGCCCTGTATTTTTGCTTCTCTCTCTCCAGACCCGTTTCTTGCTAAATGCGGATTATTCGATGGCATAGGGCCCCCCAAGCAACCAGCCCCCCCCCCCCCCCCCCCCCCCCAAAAAAAGCTGTCATTTTTGCCTTTTTTCTCTCTCCAGAAATGAATATGACCAGTCTGTATTGGTAACCAACCACCCTTGTGTGCTGATATTTTCCACGGATCTCTTAAAGTGCACCAGATTGATGCATTTAAATGTTAAATGCATGCCTCTGGACCACCTTAGAGGGTTTGGAATTCCCCTACAATAGTTTCACAAAATAGGGGACCCCCAAACAACATTTCGCATAGGGTCCCCCAAAGCTAGAAACGGCCCTGTCTCTCTCCTACAAGCAAATAAACTCACACACATAAACACATGGATAATCTGATTACACAAAAACGCACACAGTCCTCCCTCTCACGCACACACAAACACACACAAAGCCTTCTGACAGCGCTGCTGTGACGGTCCTGACCGGAACCCTGGGAAGGCATGGCCGCAGTCAAGCCAAGAGCTTGGCCACATAACCATCATTATAGCTAATTAGAAGCCAGGAGGGATACTTCCGTCATGCTTAACGCCCGGAGAGGCACCGCGTAATGACGCGATTAAGAGTGACACGGAGGAGAGTGAAAAAAACAATCTGTTCCCTGTCCCTAATGGAGAAAGCCACTGCGGCGTACAAGGCATTAAGCGATGGCTGCCGCACGCTCGTATTTAGTGATGTACCTCGCACACGCAGGCGGAGGCATTAGGCGCAGGCCCCCACTCGTGCACAGAGGCTGATTAAGCAGCTCCAGGGGCGCGGACTAATGGGCCGTTTGATGCATTTTTCATTACCGCGTTATTGGCTATGAAAACAGGAACACCTTCGGCAAGTTTCCACCCCTCCCCGCGGCTGCCTCTGACAGACAATACGGAAAAGACATTTAGTCAGCAGTAATTGTCATTTAATTACAAACCTGAAGACAGTGTAAATATTTAGAGGCATCAGGGGTGTTTGATTATCAAGCCTGAAAGGAAAGGCAACAAGCATAAAACATCTTTCCGCTGAGACGTTAACAGGAAAGACACGTTTAACATGGTGGTTGAGTGCTTGCGTGCGTGTGTGTGCGTGTGTGTGCGTTTTAATTAGGGAGCAAAGAATGTGTGCTTGTGTGGCTACATGAATGCGTTTGTCTGTGTTTGTCTTAAGTATTTATCTATATGCACTGTTTGTGTATGTGACACTACAGTGAACACAGACAATATGACAATTATTTGGCTGGCAGCAAAAACGTCATAGATTAGCTCCGAGTCTTTTTCTATCAACCCTACATATTCCATACCACCGAACTATGCAACTGGCAATTCAGGCGAAGCTTTCCGCAAAGTTCATAAAGTCGAGAAAGGCGATGAGCTGGGAGTTATTGAAACGTTACTTAGCTAGCTATCTACTCCTCTCAGGCAAACATATTAATTGTCCTATCTATTCTTTTACAGTGTGTATTCACCATAAGTCGGAATAGCAACCCTACTCCTCTCATCACTTCGGCTGTCAATCACGGAAGGGCATTGTCTGTGGGGAAGCCTTCTTCCACCTCATCCACCAACTCATAAAAGGGATTAGCCGTCGTTCCGCTCGCACTGTTTCACTCCTCAGAGATTTCAAATCTGCACTGAGACAGACAACCACATCCAAATCCAAATGGCTCAATCAACTTTCGGAATGGGAAAAACGGACTGTCGCGGAAAGCGACGACAATTTGACGAGGACTTTGATAGGAATAGGATAGTGGACAGTTTGGTGCACACGCATTTTAGCCCTGGGAAAAGTCTGTAAGTGTTGAACACACAACAAGTGAGGAAGATTCTGTCAAAATAAATAAATACATAAATAAATGCAGTCACTTTTGAGACGGAAGAAAAACCTAGAATCTTTGGCGGTGGTGTAATCACATACAGCAAACTAGCGATCAGCTAACAGCCAACATCATCTGCAACAGGCCAAGCTACCAGAGCAAAGGGATTTAGCTCAGGCACGGGGGTTTTAAGGAGGATGTTCTGTGGCTCAAGGTGGAGTCATCACAAAGCTGCTGTTCTCTTCACCAACTGGTGCTCACCCCTCACGTAGCTAAACAATCCAGTTGAAGGTCCAACAGAGAGACAGTTGGAGACAAAGCTATGCAGTTCTAAAGACTTAATCAGCGCCACTGGCCGTGTAACTAAGCACCGTCCTCCTGGCCGTGCACGGGAGGCACGCTGAGTTGACCTCACTCAAAAGCCGGCCTTTTCATCCCAGTCTTCCCAATTAGCGGCAAGTCACTGGTGGCTCTTCCTGGCATTACCGCGCGGGGTGAGGGAGTGGAGCGGGAAGCGGGGTGGGGGGCGCTCAGAGCCCCCCCCCCCCCCCCCCCCCCCCCCCCCCCCCCCCCCCCCCCCCCCCCCCCGTGGCGCCGGGTGGGATTGTTTTTATGTGACTTTGTGTGGCGGTCTTAAATGTCCTCGGCTGTTGATGAGAGCGTAGGGGAACTGATGACGGGTGCTTACACAGCCAGGAGTCCATTAGATCACAGGGCGAGGGCTGCCGCCCCACTCGGAGCCAATACATGCACAAACACAAACACTCCACTATACAGCAAATGATGATCACAGACCCCAAAGCACATCCACTGTCATCCAGGGCCAGGCTTGTTGTAATCCAAACACTGATATATGCTCACAAACAGTTGGGAACTGAGCTCATTGAAGCAACAAAATAAAAGTACAAACTCAAACTGCTATACCGTGTATTCTTATGTACAAAATGCTGGAAGTAAAAGTATACTGACACGAAAAGGAATTAACATGACGATGCTGCGACCGTATTGGTGTGCCTGTGCGTGACTGTGTGTGTGTGTGTGTGTGTGTGTGTGCCTGTATGTGTTAGTGTGCCTGTGCGTGTGTGTGTCTGTGTGTGTGTGTGTGTTAATGTGCCTGTGCCTGACTGTGTGTGTGTGTGTGTGTGTGTGTGTGTGTGTGTGTGTGTGTGTGTGTGTGTGTGTCTGTATGTGTCAGTGTGCCTGTGCGTGACTGTGTGTGTGTGTGTGTGTGTGTGTGTCTGTGCGTTAGTGGGCCTGTGCGTGACTGTGTGTGACTGTGTGTGTGTGTGTGTGTGTGTGTGTGTGTGTGTGTGTGTGTGTGTTAATGTGCCTGTGCCTGACTGTGTGTGTGTGTGTGTGTGTCTGTATGTGTCAGTGTGCTTGTGCGTGACTGTGTGTGTGTGTGTGTGTGTGTGTGTGTGTGTGTGTGTGAGAGAGAGATTAACGAGGGGGTGGCAAACACTGCTGTGCGATAAGTTACTTTTTGACAGTGTGATGATGTGGCGATCACAATAGAAAAACACTATATTAAAATACATAATTGAAACAAATCTGATTACTTGAATATATGAATGTGACTCTTTATAGACATTATATATGTATATTATATTATACATATAATATATATTATATTCTAACCCCAAAAGGAAAAGCAGTTATAATAAAAAGTTCAAATTTTGTGGTTACTATAACCCACTAACCCATATCACTATTTTGTAATATACAAAACTGCATGATATTTTAAAAAAGCTGCACCTTAACTTTAGTGTTTGTGAATTGAGTCATGTCTAACTGATAACTGCAGGGTGTGGCTTCATATGTCTGTGAGTAAGAGGGCCCACACACCCGCTCACACACACACACACGCACACACGCACACATACACACACACAACAACAACAACAACAACAAATGACGGAATGGAGTGACGCACTGGAAGACAAGGAGAACGTTCTCAGGACATGACTGAATGAACAGATTTCAGATTCTTATAACTATGGGGTCATGGCCTATGGAGCAATTCCAGACCCGTGTGCCTGCGTCGGACTGATCTACAGACTCACAGCGCCTGCTGTTATTCATCCAACGCCTCAGGGTCATTCTTGGTTCCTGCCTCTCACAAAAGAAATCGAAATACACTGTAAGGAAATCACCCCCTGTCATTTAAGCTTGAATAAGACAATGAACACAATGACCCAACTAATCGTTCTCTTTTCCAATGACCTCTCCTCTGACCTTTTGGACTGCAGTTGATTGACAGGCTGCGGCTAGCTGTGCTAACTAGTTTAGACAGAAATAGACAGCGCATGCGGCCTCAACCAATCGACTTTGAGGGTAGTGGACACCTGCCGTAATTGGACCAATCAGAGAGGCGGGGGCCGTGCAAACGCTCTGTGACAGCGGGGAAATTCTTTTAATGGTGGCCTTTCCAGTCGTTTAGTCACAGTGGGCCCCATCCGACAGCCAGAGAGGAGAATCAGATCAGCCAATTCATTAACTCTGTCAAGGTTCGCTGCATTTACATACTATGGAGGCAAACGTGCACACACATAACTAAGTCATGACACCAAGACACAACTTGGAAAAACACGCACGCACGCGCACGCACACACACACGCACACACACACTCACACACACACACACACACACTCACACACACACACTCACACACACACACACACACACACACACCAGGGTTGCTCCCTGCCTGTGTAATCGAAACGTTTTAGTATTATAATAATGATAACTCAAGCAAGCAGAGGGGTTCCATCTAAATGTTCCCGTTTTCCAAGCCATTGGAGCTAAATGTGGTGCCGGTCTGATCTAGACCGCTGCCTCAGGACACTGCACACACTGCGGATTGTTTGGGAATCCTGTAAGAGCAGCATTTTCAAAAGCCTCTCCCTAGCCTTACCCTGACTCAACCTCCATTGTACAACCTTTCTGGAGAGTTGTGCTGAAACAACCTGAGCTGACCTGCCTACACGTGAATCCACAGTACCAACAAGAGTTATTGGTTATACCACTTGCCCATTTTATGCTGAGAATTGATCAGGGCCGTGATGATGAATTGAGGTGTCTGTCTTGGTTTTGTAAACCTTCGATTATTCATCACCGGATGCGTTTCTTGGAGCAGGATAAATTGACCCTGACGCAGTCAAAACAAATCACCATCACCTTTTTCTGGCTTCTGCGGCAAACTCAAATGATCGCATGGAACCGGTGGCCCTTTGTAAGGCATGTCGTTTTGCGTTCGATGATACAGGTGGAGTACAAGCAAAACCGTTCCAAACAGCCCCCAGGCCCAGTGCTCTGTAGCTATTTGACGGAGGTTTAAAACTGGGCAAAGATGGAACCGTGTGCAGGTCGGCACACGGTTCTCTAGCTCCGGTCAGCCTAGAGTCGCTCCGCTCTGTTTCAAGTCTGTAACGGCCGATTGGAAACCAACAGAGGAGCCGTACTTCTCATTAGACCGCCGGTTGTCCTTGGCCATAGGAGCCCAAACCAGGAAACAGGGAGCTGTTGTTTCTCCATGTCTGTGATCATAACAGACAATAACTGGAGAGGCCCAACGTAATATTAATAATAAAAAGAACTATGCCAATACCACCACTACAATACAGACCCTCAGACAGTGCTATGAGTGTAACCACTGGCGTGGACAGAACATTTGACATGGGGGGGCCACAGTAAACAGTAAATCTGTGAGCTGCTGGCACAGCCTAACAAGTGTGTGACAAGTGTGTAAAACATCCCACCCGCGGTCATTCTTTATATAATCCGTAGATCTGTCGAGAAGGTGTGATTGCGGGATGGCACCAGTGTTCATAACACGAGCGCCCTAATTTGAGATAATTCTCAACACAGCCCTTTGACTGCATTATAGCCAACGGTATCTGGGCACCACACATATCTGCTTACACCAGAGCTTAGTTTACGACTTAGGTTTCTCAGGGAAAAAGCCTCTAAAAGGACTTGTTTAGTTCAAGCGGAATCTGACTATAAGCAGAGCAATCGGCGTCAATCCGTGGTTCAGTGTCCGGCCTCAGATAAGACCGTTGGCCTACTCGTCCACCCCGAATCCTCATGGGTCCATCTGAGCATCTGAGCAGGGACTTGCAGACCAGGACATGCAGCATGAGATAAGACCGCATCCCAGCCCCCCATCAATCACCTCAGACCCCTCTGACACCCGCCCCTGCACATCTGTGCATGGCTTAGCCTACGCATGCAGTGCGTGGGCCACAAAGGAAACACACACACACACACGCACACAGGTATCACACACATTTCCCGCGATCTACTTGTGATCCAACCGCTGGAGCGCTCCACTCCCCCCCTCCCCCTCCCGGCAGTCTTCCTGTGTCTTCTGTGTTTCTCACTTACACACAAACACAGAGACCTTCCTCCCCTCCTGCACCCTTTCTGTCGTCACTCCATCACGCGCCCGCCAGCCCGTGGCTGTGAAGGGATGATTAGCCGTAGGAGGATAGGCAGATTGGATGGTGCCAAGGTAGTATTTACACTTCAATAGCAAGTGATTCCGGGAGCAGGTGGCTCCTTTGGAAGCTCTCTGGTTGCCGTCGTACACTCCGGCAGAAAGCCATTCAATCTTTTCGCTGTGTCTCCATAGAGGAACGCAACGACAGGCGTGGTGACGTTCCTCGCCGCTCTGACGGTCGTGTGGAATCGAAAGGCGTCCTTTATCAGAGAGGCGCTTTCTCTCGGGCCTATCTCCATCTCCGTCTTTCGAACGCCCTTTGACACGGACGCACTGAGTCACGCTATTTCAATATGTCTAACTTTGCGATCTTTTGGGTTGTTAGTTCCTGTTTGAGTTGAATACATGGATCGTTTGTCATAGTGATTATAATTTATATATTTTTTTTACATTAGTACAAAAGTGTGCTGTGCAGGCATATTGTACATCTGTCATCACACAGACAGAGATATAGAAATATACATAAAATAAGCTATTCATTCAATTGCACAATAAGCGTTGTTTGTAAGCCTACAACAGCACCACAAAGTTTGGGATCTCAAGTGTTATTTACTGGGTGATTTAAACTTGCAAATGATTTTCACAGAAATGAAGTCCGCCGAAGAGGTTTTTAATGAAAATGCCTAGAAACTGCTCAAATAATACTAATAATATAACTATAAATAGGATAACTATTTATTTAAAGCTACTTTAGATCACATGGAACTTATTAGACATTGTAAAACAACCAAACGACCTTTCAGACTGTCTACATGACCTATTTCAAATCTATGTGGGCAGCGTTATTCTTAAAGCAAGATCATTTTTCAAGTAAGTGAAGCACATATTTTTTATGAACCGTCTGAAGGAAAAATAAGTACGGGAGAGGGTGTGTTTCTGAATGAGAGGAGGAAGCTTCTTTTTAATTGAGTAAACAAAGCAATGACCTTTTATGTAATAAAACTATGCAGCAGAATTGATTTCTTTGTGAGAAATCAAATAATGTGCACATACCCGGGTGATTCGGGAGAATGTTGTAGTGTTTGGCAATCAGCCGACCGATTATTAAAGAGTTTGCCATCGTTCAGAGAGAGTGGTTAGCAGCAATATCCGACAGGAGATATTCACTCTGCTCTGATAATGAGGCCGTAGGCTCTCTTCATCGGCTTGTGCGGTCATCTTCTCTCAATCATAAGAATCTCAGTGAGGAGATATTACATGAACCATTTAAAACATATTGTTTAAACGGTTAGGCAATATGTGACCTGTTTTGTTAGGTTAACAATTGCTGGTGAAAGGTTCTTGAACAAGGTTCCTCAGGCATATCGCTGTACAAGTCAATCCCTGCATTTGAGTCAAGTCTTTGCAAGCACAGCCTGTGTGTAATTGTGTGTAGGACGCAACAAAATCAATTTTCTCAGCTCTGAATGTAACTTAATGGGCCCCGCTAGAGAGATGCAATCGGCTGTTTGTGTACGTGAGACGTTATTCTAGATGTGGTGTTTTCATGCAGTTTGAATGAGTGAGATATTCCTATTCCAGATGTGGTGTTTGTGAGAGCCGTATGGAGTATCTTCTGTGTGGTCCTTCTGCAGCAGGAAACTCCATCGACGAATACGGTGCAACCGGAACGTGGCTGGAGTCTGGTCCGGTTTCAACCCAGGTGTGTGACGCCCACAGCAGACTTAAAGGGAGGCCATCAGTGTCACTTTCCTTGTTGATCGAAGTGATTGATTTCCTATCCTCTCTCCCTCTGTTCCTCCACACCCAACTGAGTCCATTAGCTCTGTGCCTTGGAGGGAGAAAGATCAAGAATCCTGTGGTGACACACACACGCCAGATTGTTCGCTGGGTGTGTCAGCGTGCGCGGTCTGTGAGCAGAGCGAGCAGCTTCTTACAGTGGCACAGCTACGGGCCATCTTGAAAGAGAGAGAGAGGTTGCATCGTGGAGCACGATGATATTATATATATATATATATATATATATATATATATATATATATATATATATATATATACAGTGGGGTCAAAAAGTATTTAGTCAGCCACTGATTGTGCAAGTTCTCCTACTTAGAAAGATGAGAGAGGTCTGTAATTTTCATCATAGGTACACTTCAACTATGAGAGACAAAAATGAGAAAAAAAATCCAGGAAATCACATTGTAGGATTTTTAAAGAATTTATTTGTAAATGATGGTGGAAAATAAGTATTTGGTCACCCACAAACAAGCAAGATTTCTGGCTCTCACAGACCTGTAACTTCTTCTTTAAGAAGCTCTTCTGTCCTCCACTCGTTACCTGTATTTATGGAACCTGTTTGACCTCGTCATCTGTATAAAAGACACCTGTCCACAGCCTCAAACAGTCAGACTCCAAACTCAACCATGGCCAAGACCAAAGAGCTGTCGAAGGACACCAGAAAGAAAATTGTAGACCTGCACCAGGCTGGGAAGAGTGAATCTGCAATAGGCAAGCAGGTTGGTGTGAATAGATCAACTGTGGGAGCAATTGTAAGAAAATGGAAGACATACAAGACCACTGATAATCTCCCTCGATCTGAGGCCCCACGCAAGATCTCATCCCGTGGGGTCAAAATGATCATGAGAACGGTGAGCAAAAATCCCAGAACTACACGGAGGGACCTGATGAATGACCTGCAGACAGCTGGGACCAAAGTAACAAAGGCTACCATCAGTAACACACTACGCCGAGAGGCACTCAAATCCTGCAGTGCCAGGCGTGTCCCCCTGCTTAAGCCAGTACATGTCCAGGCCGGTCTGAAGTTTGCCAGAGAGCATATGGATGATCCAGAAGAGGATTGGGAGAATATCATGTGGTCAGATGAAACCAAAATAGAACTTTTGGGTAAAAACTCAACTCGTCGTGTTTGGAGGAAGAAGAATGCTGAGTTGCATCCCAAGAACACCATACCTACTGTGAAGCATGGGGGTGGAAACATCATGCTTTGGGGCTGTTTTCCTGCAAAGGGGAGGGGATGACTGATCCGTGTTAAGGGAAGAATGAACGGGGCCATGTATCGTGAGATTTGAAGCCAAAACCTCCTTCCATCAGTGAGAGCATTGAAGATGGAACGTGGCTGGGTCTTCCAGCATGACAATGATCCCAAACACACCGCTCGGGCAACGAAGGAGTGGCTCCGTAAAAAGCATTTCAAGGTCCTGGAGTGGCCTAGCCAGTCTCCAGACCTCAACCCCATAGAAGATTTGTGGAGGGAGTTGAAAGTCCGTGTTGCCCAGCGACAGCCCCAAAACATGACTGCTCTAGAGGAGATCTGCATGGAGGAATGGGCCAAAATACCAGCTACAGTGTGTGCAAACCTGGTGAAGACTTACAGGAAACGTTTGACCTCTGTCATTGTCAACAAAGGTTATGTTACAAAGTATTGAGTTGAACTTTTGTTATTGACCAAATACTTATTTTCCACCATCATTTACAAATAAATTCTTTAAAAATCCTACAATGTGATTTCCTGGATTTTTTTTCTCATTTTTGTCTCTCATAGTTGAAGTGTAGATGAAAATTACAGACCTCTCTCATCTTTCTAAGTAGGAGAACTTGCACAATCAGTGGCTGACTAAATACTTTTTGGCCCCACTGTATATATATGTATATATATATATATATATATATATATATATATATATATATATATATATATATATATATATATATATATATATATACATATATATTGTATAGAGAGCCATGATGAGATTCGGGGCAGTCGTTTCAGCTGTGCTATGTAAATCGGCAATTTGACGGATCAAACTGATGGAGAGAGTGGGATCTTTGAAACGTGCGCCGCAGCGGAGTTTTACACTTGTTGAGTGCCGTGCGTTCCCCGCAAACAGGCACACACACACATATGCTGACACACACTCGCACTCTCGTGCACACCCACCTTCACACACACACCAGCATGTGGAATGTGACAGCCGATGTAAAGAGGGTGTGATTGCATTCAAATCGATGTGTTCATAAAGCACCTCTCTAAATATTCTATGAATAATGGATGCCGATTTGGGGGAAGGAAGGAGGGTTAGAAGCAAGGGAGGCCATCCACGCGGAACAGCACACAAACCAGTAAATTAAGCCCACACAAGCAGCAGACCATGTTTGTGTGTGTTGTTGGGTCGTTTGAACTGTGTGATTTGGTGTGCGTGTAGGCGTGTGCATGTGCGTGCGCACGTGTGTGAAAGCGTGCGTGTGTGGCTGCTTTAATTCCTTGACGGCGCGTTTGTGACAGAGACAGGCAGAGAGCAGAGAGACAGGGAGACAGACAGACAGGGTCAGACAGGGTAAGACAGGATGAGACAGCACAGACAGACAGACAGACAGACAGACAGACAGACAGACAGACAGACAGACAGACAGACAGACAGACAGACAGACAGACAGGGTCAGACAACAGAGAGAGAGAGAAAGAGAGACAGAGAGAGAGGAGGAGAGTAATCACACGTCAACAGGGCTAATGGGGCATGAAGAGAGAGCCCCCCCTCGATCTCCTGTGCTTTAATGGTGCTGCCGTCAGAGGCAGGCTCCTCCTCCACGGACTAAGGACCAGATGGCCGGCGGAGGGGGTTGGCGAACACGGGCGTTGATGGATGCCTGTTGCATGCCTCGCCACGGGGGGGGCACGCGTGGCACGGCCTGGCATGGCGACGGCCTGGCATGGCTGACAGCCTGCGGGGGGGGGGGGGAGCACGACTGTGGGTGCGAGAGAGCAGTGTTCAAAATAACCAGAGACAGCAAACACATCTATATCTACTGGAAAGGTGATCCACACTGGCAGAACAGGCACAGACACAGACACACACACACACACACACACACACACACAGAGACACAGACACAGGCAGCGACACAGACACACACACACAGACACAGACACACACACAGACAGAGACACAGACACAGACACAGACACAGATATTGATTTTATTACATCATGGCAAAAGAGCTACACCATGGAACAGTTTAAAATGCAAGGTCTGTTTGATGTCAAATTAATCCTTTTGGCAAGTGACTGACCCCCCACAAATGTCTCAAAAGTTATTTTAACACTTTATGGAGTAGTGAGCCTTGTTTTTGCTGTCCAATTTCAAATTAAACTTCTATACATTTTCCAATTAAAATAAAATGGCTTTTAAACCGATTGTCTACATCAGAGCTTTGTGGTATTCATAAACACTCAATTTTTAGGAAATGAAATGGATTTAGCCAGCAGAGACCAGCTTTGCAGCACACAGCATAGAGAATATCACTGTGGGGGTGTTCGGTTTTGTTTAGCTTTAGACATAGATGGGGTAGATTGGGCCGGATCTGTCTCCATGGTCTTTATCTCTGAACGCTTC
This sequence comes from Aplochiton taeniatus, assembly GCA_017639675.1. Lineage (NCBI taxonomy): Eukaryota > Metazoa > Chordata > Actinopteri > Galaxiiformes > Galaxiidae > Aplochiton > Aplochiton taeniatus. Next base: position 11,463,678 of record CM030190.1, read on the forward strand.
TTCAAACTACTGGTTTGCTGATCTCTCCCCCTTCAAGAAGGGGAGGTAGTTACTCCCACTGTCTGTCCGCTAGCAAGCTGACTAATACAATGAAACCACAGATGTTGTAACATCATTACTAGTAAACATTCAATCCTGGATCTATCTGTCTGTCTGTCTGTCTGTCTGTCTGTCTGTCTGTCTGTCTATCTATCTATCTATCTATCTATCTATCTATCTATCTATCTATCTATCTATCTATCTATCTATCTATCTATCTATCTATCTATCTATCTATCTATCTATCTATCTATCTATCTATCTATCTATCTATCTATCTATCTATCTATCTATCCATCCATCCATCCATCCATCCATCCATCCATCCATCCATCCATCCATCCATCCATCCATCCATCCATCCATCCATCCATCCATCCATCCATCTATCTATCTAGACATCTAGACATCTATCCATCTATCCATCCATGTATCTATCTATCTAAATGTGACCTGCAGAAATCACTTGATTCGGCAGCTCGCGCAAAGCGTCCTCTCTGTCACTCACAGTAATATTCCAAGAGCGTGACAGACACATGAGGCATATTTTAAAGGTGAAAGAACTGTGACCTTTTCTTTTCCAAATTTTAAGTTTTGACGATAAAACAATTTTGAAAACAATTTACTGTACAACATCAATAGTGGAACTTTTTTTTAAATGACATGCTCAACTAATACAATGCACTGGGAAAGACAGTATGAAGCTTATTTAAACTACGTGCTAAATTATAAACGGAGTATTTCAAATACTTTTGCGATGAAACACATTCGCTCATAGCAGGCAAGGGAAGAACGAGCCTTTTTACCCAAAACAATGACGATAATAGTAGTCATCACCATAGAGATAGAACAGTTCTATCTCTGGTCATCACCCTCTCCATCCATCTGTGGCAAGACCTTCATTCACATGCCACAGTCAAGTAATAATGGCAGAGTAGCGCCATGCTGGGCACAGCGGCAAATTTGTTTGAATTACGATGAATAGCCGTTATCAACCATCACAAATAAGATGTATGATGTGCATACAATTCAGAGTCGACGTAGAGACAAGTCGAAGTGGTTGTAAAAATTGCTATAAAATAGCCTTAAAGCTACTGAGCAAAAGTATCGTGTATTGGATATACCCACATCAAATGTGCACTACATCCAATTGGTTTACCAGCTGGTGTGGGTTCTAAAAAATTAAGGGGCCTTTGACTCCGAAAAATAATAAATGATCAGAAGATTATACAATCTGCAGTTGGGTTTATTGAAAAATAGAAAATCACATTCAAATGGATAGTGTTATCCAAGCCCTTTCGCGCGATGCATGCGTGAGAGCCTGCCACGCCGAATGGCGTAGTTACTGTGGTGACTAGATGTGCTTTGGTGCATTGCCATGTTCATTCATGTGCCGTTTTTCTGAATTTCATGAAGATGGGTAGGCCTGCAGCCTCCCAGCCAAAACTTTACAAAAGTATATGTATACAATCAGTTTATCAAACAGTCGTGTGGGTTAATCAAAAACCTCTTATGCATTCGTGTGCAGTGTCCTTTAGACAGTATCAAATGAAAAGATCACGGGTCCCCTTTTTTTGTTTGAGGACAAGCACGCCTCTGATCTGTGGAAACTTTGTCACCTGGCATTACTCATGGACGAATGCTGCGCGCAAAAAGGAAACCCCCCTTTGCACCTGACGTCAGACACCCCTTTATAAGACTTGTTTAGAGAAGGCAATAAGAAACAAACGGAAGCAGCGAAAAAGCCAACCCGACAACCATCACCAACACAGAAACGTCTCGCTCATTCTTTGCCTCCCCTGAGACACTAACCAGAAGATGATTTCCAGACGTCTCCAGTGCGCACTGGCGCTACTCTCTGTTGCCTTGGCCGTCAGCAGTGTCTCTGCCGCGCCGTCCGACGCCAAGCTCCGACAGCTGCTCCAACGATCACTCATGGCACCTGCGGGCAAACAGGTAAGGAGATCTTTCGTTTACTCATTCCAAACCTGGTGCTTTTGAACATGGGAAGACGTTTACTTTAATGTAATATTTAGTTCAAACACGAGTGAATAAATACATTTTGCGAAGTAATAAATACAAAAAAAATAAGGTTTGTCAGATTGGATGTCATGTAAGAGAATTTTAATAAAACAATCTCACCCAATATACATATGTTACACCCTAATAGAATAATGATAATCTGCTGCAATGTAGCACTCCATTGACAATCTTGTTGAGGTCAAAGATAAACGTAAGTTCTGTTTGACTCGTCAAGGACTACATGCAGATGTTCAGTCAGTGAGAGCTTTGCCTAAGTTTGATTGTACTGCAAAACAAATAAATGAATGAATCGAATGCAACCGGGTCCCTGACAGCGGTGGATCGAGCGCTCTCCAAGGTGCTGATATCCAACAGGTCATCGTAGTGCAGTGGAATTGGTCGTCGCTGCAGTATATGTAACTCAAGACAATTTAGCTGGTCAATGTGGATACTTTGTGGGAATATAGAGAACTCAGAAATGCCAGTTTCCTCAGCCATTTACATTGTGAAAACCAAAAGCTGATTTTTTTAAACATGCACAAGCCGAGTTTTCTTTGGCTGCAAGCACTTTATAGTACATACAACTTTCCGAGCATGATGAGATTGCACGATTTAAATTACAATGTCGAAAGCAAACATGTTGGATGGTTAGTACTAATTCTATGTCAGTGTCTCGCTGGTTATAATATTGTTTTTAATTAAACCAGTAGAACATGAGGATAAGGCTCGAAGTGCGCACAAAATGGTTAGTAAAACATTGTTAATTTGTTTATTCGCAGGATCTTGCAAGGTATACACTCGCAGAGCTGCTCTCGGAGCTCGCGCAAGCAGAGAATGAAGCGATGGAGTCAGACGACCTGTCTCGTGGGGTAGAGCAGGAGGATGTGCGCATGGAGTTGGAGCGTGCCGCAAGTCCCGTCCTCGCTCCCCGTGAGCGCAAGGCTGGGTGCAAGAATTTCTTCTGGAAAACCTTCACTTCATGTTAACTTACACAATCCAATCCCCTCGACTGTTTGTAGCATTTCATTTCGTTCTGTCTTTTTCAGCTTTCATGGCCAAATATAATTCCACTATTCATACCCACCTTTCCAAAAATGTACATAAAACATAATAGAAATTGTTCAAACTTAAACAATATTAATAAAAATAGTTTTAATTTGTCACTTTGTTTTTTTTTTATTTCACAGAAAACTCATAAGAAAGAATGGTCAAAGAATGTGTGCAATTCTGTTTTTGATTGTGCTTTGTGTACTCTGGCAGATAAACTATTTTTAATTGTTTGTTTGAATAAAATATATGTTTCAGAAACAATGTGTGGATTAAGTGTTATCCCGTTTCCCTTCTGCAAAAGAGATTGCCCAATCTTTGAAAAAACATGAATAAAGATAATAAGATGCTAACTCGTATGTAATATATAAAGACTATAAATGTGAAGAGCGGTGGAAAATGTATTATCAAATGAACATGGTGCCATTCAAATTTACACCACTTTATATTACCAAAAAAAATCTCAATATTAATTTAGCAAAATGCTTCCGCATATCGATATCTGCAGAAAACAATGAAATATATTTAATTTTGTGGCAAAGTGGTTTTGGTCAAAATATATTTGTAAATAATACAAAAACTATAAACTAGTAAAAAAAAGATATCAAGGTAAACACCTGCTCCTATGTTACTATGGTTTCAACATTCTATTATTTAGCATTTATTATTAGTATAATGATCAATTTAAATATATTTTCATTTAATAAACCATGTGCTTTAATGTAGTGGATTTTGTGTCATATGTCAAATCAATTTCTAAGTCTTTTACAATGTATACTTGTATCAAAGCATTTCAGCTACGGGTAAACTTGTATTATTTTGTTGACAGATGTGCTAAAGCAATCGAGAGAAACGGTATCTTTTTCCTGGGATAGCATATATTTGTCAACGTGTAGTTAGTGACTAAACAACAAATGGTGAAAGATGTCAGTACTATCATCCAAAGCCATTCTACAGAGCTTTCAGTGGAGACGTAAGTGTGTGTGTGTGTGTGTGTGTGTGTGTGTGTGTGTGTGTGTGTGTGTGTGTGTGTGTGTGTGTGTGTGTGTGTGTGCACATAACAGGAGGCAGGTGTAGCCAGCTGTTTCTCCAGATGAAGTCAAGTTGCTGGTAGTTGAAGAGTGCATTAAGTATCCCCTCTGACTCATTGCTGGTTTCAGTTAGGAAAGCACTCCAACAATTAGTCCTAAAGAGCAAGACGCTGCTTACAGTGAGAAAGCAGGGGGACGGGGGACCTGAAAGCCCCTGTGACAGTGTGTGTGTGTGTGTGTGTGTGTGTGTGTGTGTGTGTGTGTGTGTGTGTGTGTGGGTGTGTGTGTGTGTGTGTGGGTGTGTGTGTGTGGGTGTGTGTGTGTGTGTGTGTGGGGGGGGGGGGGGTGATCGGAGGGGGGAAGGGGGAGGAGACAGACACTTGGCTGTTGTTATCAACAGGCCTCAGCCCTCTATACTGGCAGCAGATCTATGTGATGTGTGGCTAGCTGACCCCTAGGTCAGGGCAGGGGGTGGGGGGTGGGGGCTGGAAGGATGACTGTCATCTGTCACCTACAGATGGGCCCTTGGATCTGAGCAGGTCTTTGGAGCCCTATTGCCTTACACACAAACACACGCCGTGCAGCGGGGTTACAGTCACACACCTGAATGACCCATCTATTTAATGTGCGTCGATATTTCCTGCCACAAGGGCAAGAGATGACAAGATAAAAAGCCCAGTCCTAAAGAGGCCTACAGAAGCACTAGGGCTGTTTGAACTCGGTGGGTATTCCCTAAGAGCACGCAGGCACGCTTTCAACCTCTCTGTGAACCTGATTGGTTCACAGAGCGGCTTAGCCACCATCTACCTGAAGACGTGTTTGGTGTGTTTTTTTGGATGTGTGTGTATTCGGGAGCATGCATGCGATCCTATTTCAGATTTTGCATTAAGAAATGAGATTGGCAGGGTTGGACCACGTGAGTCCGGCCGTACATCCTCTTGCTAATAATTATTTTTCTTCGAAAGACACAGGAGTCATCCTCTAGGCGAGACGTCTTTTATAATCCATCCGTGGCTATCGAGCCTCTGCACCCCAAGCTGCCACGCATCGTCACGCGTTAAGCCGCCGTCACCGCCGGCGACCGCAACGGGCCCACGCTTCCAGGACAATTACCACGATCTCACGTCCGTTGAACACTGAACACGTTCAGGCGCTTTCTAAAAACCAAACCCATCACAAAAACAGGAAGGTTATCTCAAGAGCTGCCAGGCTGACAAATGAATTCCCCAAATCGTACGTTGCTCCATGAAATGGGAGGGGTTTCAAAATGTTTAGGTGATTCTTCACCATAGCATTCAAATTTCAGTTTTGCTCTACTTTTTGTGTGACACTGGCTGCTTGTACGATATAAGAATGACAGTTGTGTCTTGCTAAATGCTTTTGTGTAACACGCTGAGCTTTTAAGATGCCGATTTAAACAGTAGGTAAAAGTTTACTGGGACAAGTCAATACTGCTGTACATAGAAAAAGGATATACACATTTGTATGTATACAGTTACTGTATTTATTACATACATAGGGAACAGAAGAATTGTCAATTTGTCAGACATCCCAACTAGTCGATGTCATCGATGTTTATGGAATACACACGTACAGTGGGGCCAAAAAGTATTTAGTCAGCCACTGATTGTGCAAGTTCTCCTACTTAGAAAGATGAAAGAGGTCTGTAATTTTCATCATAGGTAAACTTCAACTATGAGAGACAAAAATGAGAAAAAAAAATCCAGGAAATAACATTGAAGGATTTTTAAAGAATTTATTTGTAAATTAGGGTGGAAAATAAGTATTTGGTCACCCACAAACAAGCAAGATTTCTGGCTCTCACAGACCTGTAACTTCTTCTTTAAGAAGCTCTTCTGTTCTCCACTCGTTACCTGTATTAATGGAACCTGTTTGACCTCGTCATCTGTATAAAAGACACCTGTCCACAGCCTCAAACAGTCAGACTCCAAACTCAACCATGGCCAAGACCAAAGAGCTGTCGAAGGACACCAGGAAGAAAATTGTAGACCTGCACCAGGCTGGGAAGAGTGAATCTGCAATAGGCAAGCAGGTTGGTGTGAATAGATCAACTGTGGGAGCAATTGTAAGAAAATGGAAGACATACAAGACCATTGATAATCTCCCTCGATCTGGGGCCCCACGCAAGATCTCATCCCGTGGGGTCAAAATGATCATGAGAACGGTGAGCAAAAATCCAAGAACTACACGGAGGGACCTGATGAATGACCTGCAGAGAGCTGGGACCAAAGTAACAAAGGCTACCATCAGTAACACACTACGCCGAGAGGGACTCAAATCCTGCAGTGCCAGGCGTGTCCCCCTGCTTAAGCCAGTACATGTCCAGGCCCGTCTGAAGTTTCCCAGAGAGCATATGGATGATCCAGAAGAGGATTGGGAGAATATCATGTGGCCAGATGAAACCAAAATAGAACTTTTGGGTCAAAACTCAACTCGTCGTGTTTGGAGGAAGAAGAATGCTGAGTTGCATCCCAAGAACACCATACCTACTGTGAAGCATGGGGGTAGATACATCATGCTTTGGGGCTGTTTTACTGCAGAGGGGACAGGACGACTGATCCGTGTTAAGGGAAGAATGAACGGGGCCATGTATCGTGAGATTTGAAGCCAAAACCTCCTTCCATCAGTGAGAGCATTGAAGATGGAACGTGGCAGGGTCTTCCAGCATGACAATGATCCCAAACACACCGCTCGGGCAACGAAGGAGTGGCTCCGTAAAAAGCATTTCAAGGTCCTGGAGTGGCCTAGCCAGTCTCCAGACCTCAACCCCATAGAAAATTTGTGGAGGGAGTTGAAAGTCCGTGTTGCCCAGCGACAGCCCCAAAACATCACTGCTCTAGAGGAGATCTGCATGGAGGAATGGGCCAAAATACCAGCTACAGTGTGTGCAAACCTGGTGAAGACTTACAGAAAACGTTTCACCTCTGTCATTGCCAACAAAGGTTATGTTACAAAGTATTGAGTTGAACTTTTGTTATTGACCAAATACTTATTTTCCACCATCATTTACAAATAAATTCTTTAAAAATCCTACAATGTGATTTCCTGGATTTTTTTTCTCATTTTTGTCTCTCATAGTTGAAGTGTACCTATGATGAAAATTACAGACCTCTCTCATCTTTCTAAGTAGGAGAACTTGCACAATCAGTGGCTGACTGAATACTTTTTGGCCCCACTGTATACCTGATAGATTTTGATACAGTTGATACAATTCAAGTGTTATATGACTTCATGACTTATATGACCCTTAGGGGTGCAAATTGAAGACAATTGTACTTACTAATTTGCACACACGTGCAAATTGATTTAAAGAATAATAAATTCAAATCTGGTGTGAACAAGAAATGAATTGTTCAGTTGGTGCTGAAAAAAAGAATTCTCATTCGAGAATTGAGCCAGAGCAAAACTGTAATACTGTATTCTCAGGCCATTTGAACAAAACGGTTGATTTCTGAAGGTTCAACAGTAGTGAGCGCTATTGTTTGATAAAAATAACAATGACGAAACTGTTATTCTGTAGGAATTTTAAATACTAGAACTTTCAATGATGGTTTGCCTCGACTTTTTACTATGATACCTCTTTATAAGGCTCCTATCCTATGCAGTTGCTCCCAGGGTATCTGACTTCAGGCGCTTGGTTTTTCAGAGGAAAGTAGTACTGGGGCCTCCATGACTCACCATCCATTCCAACAGCAGCCCTGGTGGATGGAACCTAACACGTTATCTCTCCCCTGATGCAACAGAATGGATGCTCTCCGAGGTCACATGGAGCCACGCCCCTTATCGTGAGCGCAGAACATTAGAGGTTAATAGCCTGTCAGCACAGGGAAATAGGAGGAATCCCCCTCCAAATTGAACATCAGACATCCTGTAAGTGTTGAATGACCAGATACATATATCTATAATAGGACGGTGTGCAAGATGGTTGACTTTAACGAGCTAGGCGTGTCAGAGGAGTACATGAGATGCGAGGGGTTATCCCACTGGTGAAAGAGAGTGTGTTTAGAAGCCATTTGGGTTAGCAGTCTGCCAACAATCAATCTGTTCATCTTTTGCCAGCGCTTCTGCGCATCACTTAGTCTGTGAAAACGTAAACATTTTGGATGTCTTCAACACATTTGAGAAAACAAACAGAGCTATGGGCAGATTTGCTTTATTGTTGATTAGGTATAATGTTTTTCATTTGATTACAACGCATGGTACAAGTTTTGGCTGATGACAAAATCAGACCAAACTGAACGATTTAAAGGAAATATTTGACATTCAGTCCAAAGCTTTGGGACTCAATCCAGCCGGGTAGAAAACTGTCAAGTGCGGTCAACATTTCAGAAACGACGGAACCTCCCTATAAGACCACAACACGCCGGCAGAATGATTAGGCAGCAGGAAGTGTGGATCATTTCCCTGCCTGCTGAGCCTCGATGGCCTGGAAGGAGGACACAGCAGGGATGCTGCCTTTGGAAGGCAATCTTCACCTGAAGATAGAGAGCGTGTCTGGGGAAAACCTCATGGGCGCCTGGTGTAAGATCCTCTGGAGGAGAACCTCGTGGGGAAGCACAGTGCCCACGAGTGTAAGAACCTCTGGAGAAATACCTGGGAGAGCAAAACGAGGAGATTGCATGAACATGCTACTTTATTTTTTTTTAAATCAAGACTGGAAAGTCTCGAAAATGAACCTCATTGATTCATTTATGTGTCAATAACACATCTACAAACACGTCGCACACACACACACACACACACACACACACACACACACACACACATGCATATAGCGAGATGAATATGCATGTCCAGGCCTGAGGTGGATCAGTAACAAGGTTATCTGGGCGGAGGGCAACTAGTTCAATCAGAGAGGGAAGCTCAGCGGCAGATGTTTGGAAACGGGAGCGGACACATCGTCGGCTCGCCGTCTACCTCCATCATTACGCCACCGAGGGGGGGGGGGCTCCGACCCAACAGCTTCACGGCTGATGAGCCCCCGCGGGCTGAGCTGCAGGGGGCACTCCACAGGCGCCGAGCCCGCAGACCCATTTCTGCTTCAGCTGATTAGGCTTGCCGGGAAATCAAAGCCACGGCCGGCCCTCTGGGGGCTCATGGAGGGCATTTAAAACCCATGAACTCAGACACATGTTCCTCTCACATGTCACACGCGTGTCAAAGGGAGACAGTGGCCTTTGCAGGAAAACACCCTTTGTGGTCCTCAAAATGTATCCGTTTTGCACACCAGCAAACTATTTTGGATGTTTTAGTGTTAACTATATGTTATTGCGCAATTGTAATCATTTATTACTTGAATTAATTCCACCCCTTGCGAAAATCAACAAGCATGTTACATTTATTATAAATAAATGTGTATGTATTTTTATATATTTCAATTACTTTCATTGTTTTGTTATTTGTATTTTTAGTAGGGGCCTTTTAGGAATGTAATTTGTACCAAGATACTGTAGAGTGTAGAGAACTCCTTTTAATTTTTGATTTAGAAATAAAGAAATGTCTGTGTCTTGCACCTTCCATAAAAAAAGGTTATCCGCCAAAACCGCACATCTACACAGTTAAAACAACCACAACCTCTCATCTTCAATGTTAAAACAACCACAACCCCCTCATCTCCACAGTTAAAACAACCACAACCCCTCATCCCCAAAGTTGAATGTTATCCACCAAAACCCAACATCTCAAAAGTTAAAACAAGAAGCTTTTTGACAGAAAAGGTTTTAACCCAGCAATAATAGTACCATATCTTACATTGCAGAATATGGCTTTGAATTTTATAATACAATTTGACACTAGCAGTGTATATATGTTACGTATACAGCTAGCTGGTACCTTGTGTGGAGATTGCTACATTGATAAATGATGCTATTTAACCAACCAACCTTATCGGAAGATTTTGATTAGCAATGTGTGGTTTGGAAAAGAAGTGCCGGTCCTACCAATCATTTATCAATGAATGTTTTAAATGTTAATAAACAACACTTTTAAAATGTCCCACTGCTACCTATGACCTAAGTTAACAAGCAAACTACAAATCTACAAACTGTTATACAGTAATAGGTACTGAAAGGTGGCTTCCTTTATTTTGAGTCCAGCCTATTTGCCAGTTCTGTAGTGCCTGTAAGGCTGTATAAGTGCATTAGGCAGGCTCAAAATGACAGCAACCACAGGTAGAGAACGGGGCTAACCAAGACGTCGCAAGGAGAATTAAATCAGTCATCTTCAAGGTCTAAATGCTTGTAAATGTTCCTCACCCAGTGCATACCAGGAAAACACTGTGTCCTCATAGAGATGACTGTTACAAAGAGATTTAAGTATTGTTGCCTTCCGATCAGCTTGAACTACTGTCCACTTTTCCTCCTAAACTCTCTTGTGAACAGGTTTGCCCATTAGGTGTGGTTTATTTCCACATCATCTTCTGTACCCTTTAGGTAGAAAGAAAGCACGCCAATCAATATAATAAAAAGATTTGTAAAGAAGTGTCTTAGTATGGATTATACTGTACTTCCAACAGCACTTTCCCTTATTAACACCAACAGCCACACAGTGTAGGCAAAACACCAAACTCTTCTCCAAAAACAACTCAGGCCCTTTTTAACTACTGAAACTCAAACCAAATGTCTTGCAAGTCTTCTTCCAATGTCTACTTTTCCCTGAGGGGATGGAAACACATTTGAGCCCCTACGAAACATTACGATCGAAGTCAAATGTCCCCACTCTAATGATTGGTCAGTACCTAACGGTACGTCTGCACGTGGCTTTTTAAAGTGTGCATGTTTTTTCCACAAACTTTAACATTGTACGGAAGAAAGGACTGTATTTGCAAAATACAGTAAGTTCTTATAATGAACACACAGAAAAGCACACACTCTGACAGACTATTCAAAACAGGTCTGACCCTGTCCATTGCTACACACCCATTAGCAACTATTTGCATAGCATTTACATATCCCATTACCACCCGAGATTACAAAAGCATTACGCTGTGTTCTCAGAAACCAGAGGGGAAAGGCTCATTTGGGCGCAGTGTGTGCTTAAGTGATAAAAATAGCGATTAGAGGGTTGCAGCTCAGGCTGCGATGAAGTCAATGTTTACTCCGCTGACGCCTCCCAGAACTCATTATTACAACTTATTAAGATCCTGTGGTCCACTTGCCACGCCATAAAAACTCAACCCCCGATCTCTCCCTTTCCTTCTCTTCCTCTATCCATCTTTCTCTCCCTTTCCTTCTCTTCCTCTATCTATCTTTCTCTCCCTTTCCTTCTCTTCCTCTATCTATCTTTCTCTCCCTTTCTTTCCCTGTTTTTCCTTGAACTCCCCCAATACATTAAAAGCGTAAGATGCTGGTTATTCCCACCACTTGGTTTCTAATAAGCCTGTCAAAGTAATCAATCACCAAGACAGGGTTCCTCAGACTGCCACAAGCTGGTGAAGGAGTTGAGACCCAAACGCAGCTATCTTCAAAAGGAGGTATTTTGATACAGGAACTCACGAACCAAAGGAACAGTTAACAGTATGCAATGAAGACACAAAGGGACAACAAACAACCAGAACTTAAATACAAAAGGGTGAGCAATAATTAACCAATAAGCAAACCTGAACAAAACAAGAGGCAGGTGCAAACAATAATCGAATCAGGCCCAAAGCGCCAGGCCGCGCTGCAGACAACAGTCTACATGGGAACGAAGCCTTGGCTAAAACCAAAGACCACTGAGAAACCCTCTCTGTGTCTTCCCAGCGTCCTCTAAGATGAAAGTATGTTCCGTTGCCCTCTAGCTCCAAGCCCAAAGACTTCCAGGTTCCTCCATAAGCTGGGAGGGGAGCCATCAAGCGGGTCTTATCCCCGTCTGGAGATGCTTGTCTTGGGCTGGTCAAGATTAAAGACCAGGGGAATGACGTCCATGGTGAGGAGACTGGGATGAGATTGGGAAAGGCGTCGATGTGTGTGTGTATGTGTGTGTGTGTGTGTGTGTGTGTGTGTGTGTGTGTGTGTGTGTGTGTGTGTGTGTGTGTGTGTGTGTGAGTGTGTACGTGTGTTTGAGAGTGTGTGTGTGTGTGTTTGAGTTTGAGTTTGAGTGAGCATGTGTGTGTGTATGTGCATGTGTTTGTGAGTGATTTATCAGAAGATGCTACTTTAAGATTAGCTGGCCCTCCCTCCTTTTATCACACCTATCTCAATCAACACCCACGAGGTGTTAGAAGACAACGGGTCACATACATTGTTGACTTCCATTACAATTCAGGGGCAAGGAGAAGAGGACAAAACGGCAGCATTTGTTGGAATAAAAGGGCCGCAGCGCCGCTCAATAAGAGAGTAGGCCTAATAACATAGATGGAAAGAAGACCTGACAGCGGAAGAATTTAACAGATCTGGGCAGTAAAGGTAGCTGAATCGGTTTGCGTATCTGCACTCCAAATCTGTGTCGAAATTGGATTTACCTGTGGCACTTGAAATCCCTCAAAAATAGTTGTAATATCTTTATTGAAATAACACACGCGACTTTAAAATATTTAACAACTGTATGAGTAGGATTTTCCCAGCGCAGATCCACAGGGTTGAGCGAGTGAGCAGGTCATAGAAAGAGTCGCTCCAGCATTGTGCTGCTGTCTGCCAGAAGATGGCCATTATCGAGACAAAGGAGACAAAGTCTGTTAATTCTGCCATTCAGTTCAACAAAGCAACAGGGGGAGCACGGGGCATGCAGATAGCGGAAACCCTCAATCTGCCCTGCCCCCACGATGAATCCTCCCCCCTCACAATGACGGCCACTATTATAGAACTTGAATGAGAAGAACAGGTAATTAGCATTGTATCGTGGCGAGCTGGACTGGGATAGCGAATGTGTCAAAGGTCACAGCCCAAAGAACCTAGGTTGGTTTTGTCGTAGAAACCTACATGCAGATTCCTTTTTTTGGTTGGTTGTTCTATCTCCTACTTCTATTTCTATAGTCATTTTACTGGCAAATACCACCATCATTCTTTACTCATCAGTCTGCATACACAGGTCGCTACCCCATACAATACCTTGTGATTGTATGCAACAGCCAGCTAAAATTATGAAGAAAGCACGCCCGCTACAAAAAAGAAAAAAATAAAGAAAAAAATAAAAATAAAATAATAATAATAATAATAATAATAATAATAAATATATATATATATACATATATATATATATATATATATATATATATATATATATATATATATATATATATATATATATATATATATATATATTTTAAATGTATAGATAAAACGGTCTAAATAGCTAATGTATACAGATATTAAGTTGAAAGAAAATACGTTTTAAGACAGGATACCAGTAGATGAAAGAACCAATAGAACAAACATACTTAGCTGGTTAAGAAATTATGATTATTTGGTTGGAAAAAAAAACATTTTAATACCAAATATTTACCAACAGCTTGCCTATTTACTGAATTACTTCACTTTATATAATGCCAGATTTATGTAGTGTCTGATTCATTCATTCAGTCACTCATTAATTCATAGATTTTGTTTAATTTCTTGTGGATCGTTACATTTGAAAGTTGGGGTGACAATTGCTTCAAGCAGCACCAGTAATGAATCATTGATATGATCTATTCCTTGATTTTAGCGGCATTCCAAAAACATGGAGAGTACAGGAGCCTGCTTGTCCCGGACAGACGACTTAAATGGCCGAGTTTAGAAAAACGTTCAGCAAGCCTAAACTTCTGCCCGTACACTTTCAGATGACACGTTCGTTTCAGCTCGTTCCCTCGTTAGCTTACCTGCAGGTCTAACCTCTGACATCCGGTCGACAGCGCAGTTTCTCTCTACGTGGAAGCAAACCAGCCCGTGGTTGGAAGTGAGGCTGAGGCTTTAGTGACCTGATGAGTGGTACTGACAAGAAGGGAGTTGTGTAGGGGACTCGGTGCGCTGGGCTTGGGGATCCAGGACCAGGACATCTGACCAAAGTGGTCGTTAGGAGGTGACTAAGAGGGAGACAAGACAGATTTTCGAAGTAACAATTATTTATTCTTATGAAAACAAAGTATGTATCATGCTCAGCTAGAGCCAAAACAAAGAGCGCCTGGGCACCAAACAAGCAGTGACCAATTATAATCTAGTCACAATGACTGCAAAAAGATTACTGTCCATCTTGCTCAGGTCTAGTGACATGTCTAGTGATATCAGGTAAAAAAAAAAAAAGATTAAAAAAAAAAGAAATTGTGCATGAAGGGCAAAGAGATCCCCCTTGTGGACTTGCCAGTCATTGCTCCATTTGAATATATTTTTCTTTCTATTTAACTCTCTCTCTCTCTGACTCTCTCGTTCTCTCTCTCTCTCTCAAGTGCGCGCCTCTGATCTAATTTGCTGAAATATATTTTGGATCTAGCACCATTACAATTAGTAAATAATCTAATCCTCATCACATTGGCATTCGTAAATGCATCTCTGAAGTCGACCCAAAGTGCCTGCAGACCAAGTGTTCTCTGGTTATTGTCACGTTGCCGTAGTAGCTAGAACTTACAGTCGTCCAGGGGCAAGGCGGCTTTTAAATTACTTGAGGGACATTTACCGAGGTAAAGTGACGTGCTTGCGTGGAGTAATGTTGGTCTAAAAGTCTCAGGGGTAGGCTACGAAGTAAATTGGACATGGATGCAACTTTGCTAATAATGAGGTAAGAGTTTACTAATATCATCCACAGCCTAGGAGCCGACTGCAAACACAAGTGCCGTAATTCGTTTCGTAGTGGTCCTACAGATGAGATGCATGAAGTTAATTAACTTCGGTTCCATCTGAACCTCATCAACGATGCATGTAGGCTGCACACTCAAAGATTATTACAATGAAATCAAATCAACGGAGTTACTTATGTCATCGTGCTTTGGCTAGACCACACTAATAAACAGCTATAACAGATCAGGTTAACGTTTTATAAATACGTTTTGCATGAATGTTGCATGCAAGGAATTATTCTTTTTTTGACCAAGACCACCGTTTCTTTTAATGATCTACCTAATGATCTACTTAAGAGGTACTCCGATAACTCGTCTCTGGCCCAAAATTAAATTAGTATGTACAGATATGCACAAACGTTTAATAAAGAACCCCAGATAAAATGTTTCATTTTTTTTGTCTCGTCTCAGACGGCTGCTGTTTCTCCTGATGTCTATTGCTCCTGTTGGAGCGGAGGTTGTTTCTCTAAGTGACACAATGTTTGGCACCCTCAACTCACCAAACTTTCCTGAAAACTACCCAAGAGAGACTGAGATACGCTGGAATATCAGTGTCCCAGATGGCTTTCAGATACGACTTTATTTCATTCATTTTGACCTGGAACCGTCCTACCTCTGTGAGTACGACTACTTGAAGGTAAGTAAAAAAATAAAATAAAAAACATAGTTGTGTTTTATGTGTGTGTTTGCGTGTGCGTGTGCGCATGCATGGCAGGGAAGTATTCTTTTTTTTAACAGGAAGGTAAGCCATGGCAATTTTTCATATTTGTTGAATGTGTGTATATGTATATGTGTATTTTGACTTTATTGGAGTCTTTATAACAAATTAAATGATAGCATCCTATGTCGCTAAATACAACAAACCCCATTTGAGGTACTAGTAGTTTCCTCTTTGAGGTACTAGTATGGTTTCCTCTTTGAGGTATTAGTGTAGTTGTCTCTTTGAGGTACCAGTATAGTTATCCCCTTTGAGGTATTAGTATAGTTTTCCCTTTGAGGTATTAGTATAGTTGTCTCTTTGAGGTACTGGTATGGTTTCCTCTTTGAGGTACTAGTATAGTTGTCTCTTTGAGGTACCAGTATAGTTATCCCCTTTGAGGTATTAGTATAGTTTTCCCTTTAAGGTATTAGTATAGTTATCTCTTTGAGGTACTAGTATGGTTCATCTTTGAGGTACTAGTATAGTTTATTCTTTGAGGTACTAGTATAGTTTATTCTTTGAGGTACTAGTATAGTTTATTCTTTGAGGTATTAGTATAGTTTATTCTTTGAGGTACTAGTATAGTTATCCCTTTGAGGTACAAGTATAGTTTATTCTTTGAGGTACTAGTATAGTTTATTCTTTGAGGTATTAGTAAAGTTTATTCTTTGAGGTACTAGTATAGTTTATTATTTGAGGTATTAGTATAGTTTATTCTTTGAGGTTCTAGTATAGTTTATTCTTTGAG
Source organism: Aplochiton taeniatus (assembly GCA_017639675.1). Classification (NCBI taxonomy): domain Eukaryota; kingdom Metazoa; phylum Chordata; class Actinopteri; order Galaxiiformes; family Galaxiidae; genus Aplochiton; species Aplochiton taeniatus. The sequence continues at coordinate 11,480,012 of CM030190.1, forward strand.
GTTCTAGTATAGTTTATTCTTTGGGGTACCAGTATAGTTTATTCTTTGAGGTACTAGTATAGTTTATTCTTTGGGGTACAAGTATAGTTTATTCTTTGAGGTACTAGTATAGTTATCCCTCTGAGGCCCATAGTGTAGTTGCAGGGGGATAGTAAAGCCTGGTGGAGCTCTCAGTATGGACCCAGCGGGGTGCAGTTTTACTGAAAAGAGAGTGGTTACATGCCAACACTGGCACAGTACAACCAGGCTTTGGCAGCTGGTGCCAGCGGGGCTAGGTCTGCCAACCCTTTGATGCCCGGCCCATCTCTCCGAGTCCTAAGATCAGGAGAGAACTGTTGGTTGGAATGAGTGTTTACCATGGCAACAGGGTAGCCAGCAGTGCACTGTGGGTGAAGTCCTCTGAGTGGGGCCGAGGCCCAGATCGTCTCCTCTACCCGTCTGAGCATACACAGAAGTTGGGTTTCCATGGCGCTGCCAACTGGGGATGCCAGGGAGAAGCAAACGTGTCTGTGGTTTAAATGATCGATTTGATGGCGGGATTGTACTGCTGCTGGTGGTATAGGTTAGCCGGCAGGTGTAACGATACTGTAGGGTTTTATCTTTTGAATTAACAAGGTCGACGGCTTCAGGTTACATAATGGCACCAGTATCTGAACGGAGACCGGGATCAAGGCACTACGTCTTTACAAACAGTTTTCAACACTGCGTCTGTCTGACTGGGGGGGCAGTTCCAACTTCCTGGTTTAACGTGTACAAATGGTAATACACATTCACCTAGTCCAATTCAAATGTTATTGGAGCAAGGAAAAACCCAAATATGATTGTTTTGTTGCTTGATCTAAAATCTACCTTTCCTTCTCATTGAGGTTGAAACGTGCTGGGTGGAGAGTATAGCCTGAGGGATACAGAGGACAGATGAGAGAGCCAGTGTCCTGCCGGTGGAGTTAATAGCGTTCATCTCTCTCAGGCCGCTGTCTCATCAGCCTCCACCAGCGACCATATTCATATTCAAATACCTCCACAGGGTGCCACAGGAGCACGCCATGGCAACACGCCCAGCGCAGCTGCCTGCCAGACACAAAAGGGCAAAGACACAAGGAGAGGGGGGAGGGGCGGGGGGCTGACCGACCCAATGACTGCCTTTGCACACAATGCAGGCCTATGTGTGTTTGGTGTGTGGTTGTTAATTGCATTTAGCCGAGATGCAGGGATGCTTGGAGGCCACAGTTTGACACTGGGGGCGTCTCGTGCATGTTTACGGAAATTATTTTCAGACGGTCCGAAAAAATAAGAAACTTGGGAATACGTGCTGTCTGGTGCTTTCTAATTTAAGACTTGGACATGGAGTTGAAGGAGCAGTATCGCCCATATGTATTTGTGTATTTGTGTGCTTGTATTTCTCTCTTCCTCTGCGACTGCTCTATTTAAACAGAATTTAGACCAACTGTTTGTTTGTGTGTGTGTGTGTGTGTGTGTGTGTGTGTGTGTGTGTGTGTGTGAGTGTGAGTGTGAGTGTGTGTGTGTGTGTGTGTGTGTGTGTGTGTTGTCCCAATCTACTGCATGGTGGTCGCTCAGGGTAACCTGCCGTTCAGTGACACTTGAAATGCAAACAAGCTGTCAGAGTTCCAGATAAGATGGCCTCCAAATATAACACAGTGCAATCATTAACAGACACGCACGCACGCACGCACGCACGCACACACACACACACTCAAGAGTGTTTTACAGACGTTAATACGAGAATTAGTGAGGTAATGAGGCTTTTCCCCAAAACAGGGCTACACACTTATGTTTTGGTTTTCTTCATTGCCAGATTCTAAATATGAAAAAGAAAAGTTATGTTGTGTTTCATTGACGTCTGCGTATTTGCATATATACATATTTGTCTCTGTGGTTTGTGCGGGTTTGTATCTCATGTTTGTGTTATTGGGTGCGTTTATTTGTAGGTGGAGGCTGATCAGGAGGAGTTGGCTGTGTTCTGCGGCCGGGAGGAGACTGACACAGAGCAGGTCCCTGGGGAACAGGTCATCACCTCCCCCAGGAGCTCTCTCAGCGTTTCCTTCAGGTCCGACTTCTCCAACGAGGAGCGGTTCTCCGGCTTCGAGGCCCACTACAGTGCTGTGGGTGAGGCTCCTACACCAGGACTAGTGCCACAGTTTCATTTTCCATGTTGAGATTTGAATTTGAATTTGCCCCAAATTAGGTACTCCTTGTAAACAATTTTCTTTTTTTCATAGCAATATATTATGAAGGGTCATATTAGTCTTTATGACAGCTTCTTGTTTAAGAATTGTATTAACAGTTCACAGATTTGAGCAATAACAAATCAATGTTAGTATGACAGTGAAAGCTAAAATTCACAAGTAGGCAAGGCATGAACACAGCAAGGTTAACGGAACCTGTTTATCAACAATGAGAGAAGGCAATACAAGTATCAGTATGAATTATCATGTAGACAGAAGACACATACTGTACCTACAGTAGTCTGTTGTTCGATCATTTATAAATGTGAACAGTCTTGGTGAAGTTGATACTTCGTCAAAAATACTTTTCGTACTCTATTCAAACATAGCTTCTGCAGCTTTGATAGAAGTCTTTTAAACAGTGCAGTGCATACAGATGAAAATAAGATCGGAATAATTTGGGACGGGATTGCAACGCAGCGTTCAATGTCTCATGCTCAACTGAACGATGACAGAATATTTTGGCTCAGCCCCCATTAAAATAACCATTCAGACTGAAACAATGTGGTGCCATCAACCGGAAATTATTTGAATGGAGGATGATGTATTATGGCCTTAGCGTGTGTGTGGTGTTAGCCTGTGTGTCTTCATCTGTGTTTTTTAAAATCTTGCTATCACCCTCTTTTTTCTTCCTCCTATAGACGTCGATGAATGCCGAGACAAAAATGACGAAGACCTGGTTTGCGACCATTTCTGTCACAACTACATCGGCGGCTACTACTGCTCCTGTCGCTATGGCTACCTGCTTCACTCCGACAACAGGACGTGTCGAGGTGGTTGTTTGTTTCGTTCGCCGTGTGCGGAAGGGGGCGGGGGGGCTCCGTCCCGTATGTAGTCTGCAGCACAAGCACTAGCTTGACTACTCCTCTGAGCCCTGTGATCCTAATCGCTTTGTCAGGCCTCTTTTTAGGTGCCAGAAAATGGTTGACGTTCCACTCCATCAAGCATTCAGCGGCTAATGCTGTGAACAATTTTGCTGAGCTCTCACCACAAGTAATTTAAATCCTAACCTCAAGGTCTCGATTGAGATATGTTTTGTCACAACTAAGTTGGCACTGTCTTTTTCACTCGACATATCATTCCAGGCAAAAACTCATTTGCGTGAGATTTGCAATGTTACGGAATGTGTTTTAAAATCCTGACTGGCACTAACAAGAGCCTTGCATTGATGGAGATTAGACCAGGACATTCCGACTAGAAGTCACTCTGGGCCGTGCTCCATTTTAGACGATCTGTTACGCAAAGTGGAGCACTGGATTCAAAGGCCTAATTGTGCCTATTTCTGACATTGTTGTAGGCCACTACACAGACAAATTAGGAACAGGGTCAGGATACTTTATTCAGCAACATTACAGCTTTCGTTTTGCTTTGACCACGACAAAATTGAGTTTTTACCAGTAAATTAACAGCTATTTGAGAACTGTGTGCAAAACCGTTTTGACACTATTGGAGCTTGTGTGTTTTATGCATGTAAAGGGTATTTTTACTTCCTGTATCCACCGTGTGGGTGGGTGTTTTGAGTGTGCATGTAGCTCTGTTTTGTGTCAACCAACTCCAATTACTCTATCTCGCTGATAGTGCAGCCACTGCCTGATGACAAGTATTTACACTGCAGCAGCTGTAAAAAAGGGAGATATTCAGCTGGTATCCTTTTATACCTCTAAGAATACACCGCACTAATCCCAGAGTCCACATGGGTCATGGAATGTATTATTTCTGTATGCCCGGCTTTTTAGTCCAATTTAAATGGGCTCGAACCTGCTCTTTTTGCAGATGTGTGGAATGTGTATAAAATAACTTGGAGACCGATGCAGAGGGAAGGGATCATCTCAATATTATCTGCTGTCTTTACTTCTCTCACCAAAAGGCTCAAATGAAAGACAAAATAGTCCTCTTAGCAATCATATATTCCTTAATAGTAAGGTTTTAAAGAAGGTAGAATACAATTATAAAAGAGGCCAGGTCTGTTTGAAGACCTCACTCATTAAAGTTTGAATTTTGTCAATGATCCTGCATGTTTTTAATATTTGACGTCAATTGCTTGATGTCAAGAAAACGTTCTAGCTGTTTATGTTTGCTGTCCTGCGTGTGTGTGTGTGTGTGTGTGTGTGTGTGTGTGTGCGTGCGTGCGTGCGTGCGTGCGTGCGTGTATTTCAGTTGAGTGCAGTGACAATGTGTTCACCGAGAGGACGGGGGTGCTGGCCAGCTCAGACTTCCCCAAGCCTTACCCCAAGAGTTCGGACTGTCAGTACAGCGTCCAGCTGGAGGACGGCCTCCTCCTCAGCCTGGAGTTTGACGACACCTTTGACATCGAGGACCATCCGGACATAACCTGCCCATACGACTACGTCAAGGTAGGTGACATCGATGGCGCACTAGTAATCCACCTTCATAATCCATGTCCAATATCTGAAAGCCCACCCAAAAAAGGAAGTGAGCCATGTAGGCTAACTGTACTGCATGGGGATTACGTCATAGGACGGCACTCAACCAATTAGCTTTGTTCTGATCTCAAAGAAATGTGGTGAGGACTAACCATTATGACAAGATTGCAGCAGACACATATTATTTCTATACGACCCAGCTGTCCTAGGAATGAACTCCGACCCCTAAGCAGTGAGCTTCTGAGCAGCCCTGCAGGTCCTTGGCTTTCCCAGACAGATCATGGGTGGAATGTGAAGCGTGGTGGACTTAGCTTCTGAGCCATTCAAAGTCGCCTCGCATCAGGCACGCAATAAATCAAACGAAAGTCCTGCTCAGCCCCTTTGTGGGAATGACTGTGAGCATAATCGAGCTGTCTCACTCTCTCCGAGAGGCCAAGCTCGTCGAGGTGGTGCAGGCGTGCTTTCCTCCACAACTGTAACAGCTGTAACCTTCCGTATGATAATAATACCAAGGCCAATGCTGATAATGGCAAATACCATGGCAGGAAACGTTACTATAGGGTTAGTGGTGTGTGCGTGCACAGTAATCACTATGATAAGAGTTTTAGTGACAGCTACGGGCCATCTTGAAAGAGAGAGAGAGGTTGCAACGTGGAGCACGATGATATTATATATACATGCTGAAGGCTGCTAGAGTTATATTGAAGATATTTGATGTTATGTCTCGTCCTACAGATCGAATCTGGAGAGAAGGAGTTTGGTCCTTTCTGTGGTAACGTGTCGCCAGGCAGGATCCTGACGGAGAGCAACCAGCTGAAGCTGTTCTTTCATAGTGACAACTCTGGAGAGAACATTGGCTGGAGGCTGACCTACACCTCCTATGGTGAGATTTGGACAGCAAAGAAACCGCACTCTTTTCAGCCCGTGGATGTATTTAACACTACGCTCATATAGAGAACAGGACAGTGGAGCCAGTAACATGTAGACTGCAAACAAGTTGCAAACTTTGGAATCTTAGTAGGAGAGTTTAAAGTCAAGGAGTGTTTTCACCATTACACTTGCATAGTTTTGCACGCACAACAACATTTGGAGCCTGCTTCAACAAAAACATTGTCTTGTTCACATTTATTGGGTGATGATGTTTTTTGAATATGAATACAAACAGAAATAATCGGAGCTTATCAGTGTTACCGAGTTTTTTTCTGATCTTGTAATGCTGATTGTGTTTTACATAGTTCGTAAAATTTAAATAAATATTATAGAAACGTAATGAAAGTCTGAGCGGGTGAAGAGTTTCATTTTGGCCCGCAGGTAGCCAGTGTCCTGTCCTGGAACAACCACAGCACGGTCAGCTGACCCCAGCGCAGTCTCAGTACTCCTTCAAAGACCACGTTGTGGTTATGTGTGAGCCCGGCTACACACTGGTCAAGGTAGGATACAGTGCTGTGTTTTTCATGCACGACCCCTTCAGTTGTTCAAAATATGACTGGTTCCAGTATTGGTAGTTTGACTTAATCAACTACCTCACTGCCTAGCTGGGTCTGGCCACAGCACCTTATCAATGTCGCAGGCAATATCATCCCTGGCTAGACAGTGCTTGCATCCTGATTGATGAGTTGACAATTGAGCTGTCAGGTGTTTGGCCAGGTGGCACGTGCATTGGACAATTGGTCCATGAGGCAATTGGTCCAGTGTGGCATTTTGAATGGTAGTGTTTTGAAAGGGCAAACAAGTAGCTTTGTGTCAGATTCCTGTGTCTCATGTAGATAACTGTGTTTAGTGTTTTGCAAAACACTGTGTAGTGTTAAAAAGTGTGAGGCTGAGAATGTGCTTATAGCTGTGCAGATCTGGGCTGAGTATTTTATCTCTTGAGTGTCAGTTTCAATAACTGTGCTTTTTGTGTCATGTTAGTGTTTTAGCGATTGAAAAAGAAAACTGTAAAAGTAGTGTTATATCGCCCTCTAGTGGGTGATACTGGCTAAACTCATACCTACTGTGTGTTTGTATGTAAAAGGATGGAGAGGTCCTTGAGCACTACCAGATAACTTGTCAGAAAGACGGCTCGTGGAGTAGCAGTGTCCCTCCGTGTGACGGTAAGACTCGATCCCATAATGCACTGTGTTCTGTAGGAAATCTACTCTCGATTATTTTTACGTTATTGTTGTGTGCATCTTACAGTGAAATGAAAATGTAAATATCGTCCAGTCTTATAACAATAAACAATGAGGGCGCTGCATACTCTCAAGAGGGCACCAAATGTCACTTTGTGTAGGCTGGCGAGCTCGGTGTGTGGTAGGGATTTGTCTCCCCCCATCCCTGATACTCTGATAGTGGGATCAGAGCGTTGCCATCCCTCTGTCCCTGTACTGACCCTCTCTCTGCATGGCCCCTGTCGACCAGTAGGCTTTCCTGTCTCTTTTTGACTTGAAAACCGTCTTCTATCTGCTACGTGTGAGAAAAGGAGAATCGAATAATTACATTTTACGTTATATTTCCCGTAAAAAAAAGAAACTTTGGTCATTTATCAAAATGTTACGTATATGATGCATACTGTGTTGATTTTAAAACGACACCAGCTTCGGCATAGGAATGTGGCTACGTGTTGCAAAACAAATAAGATATATTTAAATCTTGATTACTCGAGTTTGCATGGCCAGCTAGGACAGTCTGAAGCAGTTTAGTCATGTGTTGTAATAATGAAGTCATATGTGTATGTGGATGACACATAGTCGATTGAATGTGTTCAAGTAGCCTTTTTACACTCCCCTCTCTTCTTCACCTTTCTCCTCTTTTCCTGCACCCCTGCTGTGTCGCCCTCCAGAGAAGCAAGCTACGAGACAGCGCCGAGCTCTGCCTAGCTTTCTAGCGAATCCGATGTTATGATAGCCATTCCTGAATAGCACTTGAATCGACTGCACATTAGTGCCATTAGCTGCTGGCTGCACTGAAATGAAAGTGTATGAAAGTATGAACTCGGTATTCTAGTCATTTAATGCAAGTCAATGTATTCTACACAAACGTGTCAAGAAACATTTCATGGGTAAAGTCAAAATGTTACTACAGGGGACTTATTGTCCAGAAACTTTTTTTTGGTTGTGTTCTTCAATAAACAATGTTCCCATGTGATACCTCTTGCATGTCCTTCTTTGTCAAAAGTAAAACTTTCAGAGGATACTTATATGATAGTATATAACTATGTAATTTAGAATAATGGTCAAAGCTATCACAGTGTAATCGGGGGAATGAGACCTCAATTGCCGCTTCGCAAGATTGAGCAAATCCGGACCAGGATGCTTAAGGATTAGGTATGATCAAAGTAGAATCCATGTCTCCTATTCATTCCATTAACTAGCATTAACCTTCCACTCATCGAAAGCATAGCTTTAGCCATCGTTTTATACCGTCTCTGCTCCGTGAGCGATCACTGTTTTCCAACAAACTTCCACATTTATGAGTAGCTATGAGAAACCAGTCATTGGAACTGCAACGCCATTGAACCGTGTTGACAGCTCTCCGTCCCATCCTTTGCAGTGGTGGATTGTGGGTCTCCGGTCGCGGTGGCCATGGGCAGCGTGGTCTTTCTGAGCGCCGACAACAGTACCATCTTCGGCTCTGCCGTTCGGTACACGTGCGAGAACACCACGTTTCCGCTGCAGCCCAAAACGAACAGTAGGTAGCTCCGCTGTTCATGGCACGAATCTACATGGCCTCACAGAGCTATTGATGAGCATTACACCACTTACACTAAAACGAAATGAAACTCCTGTACACAGGCTACCGTTTACCGTGATACTGTTTGATACCTCTGTCACTGACTGTGTGCTCTTCCAGGTACTTACACTTGTACGGAGGAGGGAGAGTGGAAAAACACTGAACTGGGCGCCAAGCTGCCCATCTGTATATCAGGTCAGATGAACATCAAATGACGTATTTGTTTGATTTGATTCTGTACGGTTTCTGTAGCCATCAGTGGATCAACTTTGACCCAATGACTTTACAAAAATATTATAGCCAAACATAAGAACAGAACTAGTTGAGGGTGGGAAAGTAAGCAAGCGAAGTCTTTTTTCTGTAAAATCGTACGAATGTAATATATTTATAGATATAGAATATATAGATATATTTATACAATATAGATATTTCTGTCAAATCCTATGAATGTAATATATTTATAGATATAGAATATATAGATATATTTATACAATATAGATATTTCTGTCAAATCCTATGAATGTAATATATTTATAGATATAGAATATATAGATATATTTATACAATATAGATATTTCTGTCAAATCCTATGAATGTGTGTCTCCAGCGTGTGGCGAGCCGTCCCGGCCCTTCCCCGCCCAGCAGAAGCGTATTGTGGGTGGCCGCAGCGCCGCGCCCGGCCTCTTCCCCTGGCAGGCTCTGCTCACGGTGGAGGACGTGTCCCGCGTGCCCGAGGCCCGCTGGTTTGGTGGCGGGGTGCTCCTCTCCGACGCCTGGGTCCTCACTGCCGCCCACGTTCTCTGCTCCCAGCGCCGCGACAACAGCGTGGCGCCCGTGGAGCCGGGCCACGTCCGGGTGTTCCTGGGCCTCCACGACGCCCGCGCCAAGCACCTGGCCACCAACCGCACGGCGGCCCGCGTGGTCCTCCACCCGCAGTTCGACCCCTACGACAACGACATCGCCCTGGTCAAGCTGAGCCGGCCAGTGGCCTTCAGCGAGTGGGTGCGGCCCGTCTGCCTGCCCCCTCCCCGGGACGAGGCCAGGCCCAGCCCCACGCCCAACTCCCTGGGCGTGGTGGCTGGCTGGGGCGTCTCCAACCCCAACGCCTCCGCCGCCTCCACCGCCGCCGCGGTGAGCCCTGACCTGGGTGGGGTGTCCGAGGTGCTGCGCTACGTCAAGCTGCCGGTGGTGTCGCAGGAGGAGTGCCGGGCCAGCTACGCCTCGCGCTCGGCCAACTACAACATCACCGACAACATGTTCTGCGCCGGCTTCTACGAGGGCGGCCATGACACGTGCCTGGGGGACAGCGGGGGGGGCCCTGGTCATGGCAGACCCCCACAGCGGCCGCTGGGTGGCTCACGGCCTGGTGTCCTGGGGCGGGCCGGAGAAGTGCGGCAGCCAGAGGGTCTACGGCGTCTACACCAGGGTGGCTAACTACGCCGACTGGCTGCGGGGCCACTTGGGCATGGAGCCGTGGTGGTGAGCGCCGGGGGGGGGGGAGTCAGCGAGCCGGGGCCACCTAGAATGGGCTCGTGTTCAAACAGAAGGCCGGGCCCTCACCACAGTGATTCACCTATCCGTCCAATCCAGAATGCTGAGTCGTGACAGTCACAGTGACGCAGCACTTTTAAGTCAAAGAAGTAGAACGTAAACAGGACTAATTATAGTTGCAGAGCTATCGTTCAAAGGTACTTTTTCTGGAAACTATAGGGGTGGTTTGCCTTGCTGCCCTTTTTCTACGATGCACTCCAAAGCTCATTGCTATCTTGAGAACAGAGAGAACACTTCCGTTTGTCCATATTAATGTATTCTAATGTAACGTATAGAAAAGCTAAAATTGAGCACAACCCATAGCTATACCTCAATGTATACTGTACTGTTTATTTTATTTATAACATTATATATTTTATCTATAACAATTAATGGGTACAATGCGGGGGCATCCATTGTATGTGATTATATATTTTAGTGTTCTGCACTTGTCAGTAGTGAGTTAGTTATGAGTATTGTAAAAAAATAAAATAAACGCTCTTGTATGATTGAAGACATTTTATCTATTAAAAATTGACACTTTTTTGGATAGAAATCTTTCTTTGAGGGTCCATTCTTTTCACGTCTAAGAACTGAAGCACATCATTCACACTAAATGAGTTTGACTCTTCTGAAATTCCCATTTAGACTATTGTAAACATCTGCGTTCGACAAGTGAAAATCAAATGGATAAAAAGCCGAGACACGGTTTGTCAAATATTCAGTTTAATGTCAAGGCCATCGCTATCCCTGTCAGCCTTCAGTCAAAGCGGTCAGATGGATACTGTGGTGCAGTACTACAGCTGGCCACTAGGCGTGGCCACCAAGGCATCTCGGTGAAGGTCTGTGCAATGGCAGTGCTGTTCCCCTCAGCTCCTTAAGGGTTAACATTGTTACCACCTTTCAGAAGGGACAAGGCTGTGAGGGGTCGTGAGGGAACCTTTGTTATGATGAAGAGTGAGGCGTGCCACAGTGTATCATGGGTAATGGGAGATAAGTAAGGTAGGGGCAAGTGGTTGTGGGGGGATCGTTGACTTCCAAGCAGCAGTGGGGAATCTCCTGTTGACAATTAGCACAAAACACAGGTGACAGTTTTCATGTCATGTGGCTTACGTATGTATGGAAGGATCATAGCTACAGTGTATGGAAGGATCATAGCTACAGTGTATGGAAGGATCATAGCTACAGTATATGGAAGGATCATAGCTACAAGTGTATGGAAGGATCATAGCTACAGTGTATGGAAGGATCATAGCTACAGTGAACGATAACTATGATTTTAATAATTAATTATAATGCCTTCAAATCTATCCGTCACTGTGTTGCATTTCGTGTTATTCTGTTGAATGGCTGGGGGTGTAGTGGTGTTGTTTTACCTGTCCAGATATGAGTGGAGGTGTAGTGGTGTTGTTTTACCTGTCCAGATATGAGTGGGGGGGGGCGACGTGGTCTATCCTCGGCTGCTAGGCAGGCGACCCACTCCAATCCTGTCCATGGGGACACTCACCCGTCTCCGTGGCAACTCAATCACCTTCCTGCAGACCAAGTGGTCAGGCATACTCGCTTTGAGTGCTGTGCAGATATTATGACGCATGCTCAAATAGAAACTGAGATGCCTCCATTTCAATTCCAATAGTGATAGAATCAGAAAAGCGCAGGCATGAACCCCTGTGTCGTATTGGTTTGGGCATGGCTTTTGAGAGCCCTTCTGACATGTAACCTGCTCTAGGACCAGGCAAGCACATACATCATGTCAAATAATTGAAACACCATAGAAAGCGATAATCTGTAAATGCCCAATCAGAATCCTTGTTAGATTGATAATTTACTGCCTTTTCGGTTGGCTAAAATTTTACTCTTGGCTAAAACAGCACATTTCTGAGATATGAGGGAATAATGTTGTAACGTGAGTAGGCTAGGTGGGTGGATGAACAAGTAATTGGGGAAAAGCTAGAAGGAACCCCTCTCCGAAGTTACAGCTCTGGAGTCACTTAAGGTTCTATTCTTGGTCCTAATCACAAAATGAGTGGGTAAATGGACAGGCTAAGCCGATAGAGTCCATTCATTGTTTGTTCATTCAAGTTCATTCAACTCGCATGACCGCCATGCTGCCCCCCTTTATGTGTAAAACAACACATCAGACTGTCCCTCATTTTTCCAACTGCCGTCCGATATTTCTCCCTGCTTGCTTTGGTGACACTCCCTACCTCTGCTTGGTCCCCTTTGGGTCCATGGCGCTGATGGACAGGCGATCTAGAGGGGCGTTGGAGCCCGAGAAGCTCCTCTTCCTCTTGGGCTCAATGACTTCGTTCTCCAGGCGGGCCAGGTGGTCCAGCAACAGCAGTTTGGTGGCCAGCTCGCCCGCCGCCTTCTCCTCAGGGGAGCGAGCCAGCAGGCCTCTGGTCTGTTCCCTCAGCACACGCTCCACATACTGCAGGAGGACAGACACAGGACTCACTGTACTCTGTTCCATGTCACAGAATTGCAAACGAATTGCACCTAGCCGAGATAGCACACACTGGGGAGCTAATGTTTTCATGCCTTGTAATATGACTAGACTCATTTCAATAATCGGCCTTTGAACTCTTTGGTTTTGGTAATGAATGTCGTGTTGTTATTAGAATGCCAGCGGGGCCATCTTGTTTTCAGGGTCACAGCATAGACACAGTAAACGTCACCTTACCAGGGCAAGGCAATCCATCCTCCGGGATTGTAAAAGCTGAGGGCATTAGGCTCTCCTTGCTGACAGTTTATAGGAGACATCTTAAACAAAGGAGCCGCCCTCCCTCTCTCTCTCTGTCTCTCTCTCCCCCCCCCCCCCCCCCCCCCACCCCACCCCCCCACCCCCCACCCCCCCCCCCCCCCCCCGACAGATGTGGTGGGGTTAGGTAGCGATTAGGCCGGTGGGTGGACACACAGGAAGACGAGCCCTGTCTTTAGCGCCGCTGTTGTTTCTGCCTTCCCGGGGGGAAAGCACAGGCATCGTATTTTTAGCTCGGGCGAGGGGGGGTGGATGGGGGGGGGGGGGCGACCAAGGACCATCGTCACTCCCCATTCGTTCCACATAATCAGATCAGGGATAGAAAATGTCCCAACTGTCCATTGGAGGAGCCAGAAACCACAGCGGGACTCAAGGGCCAAGAGGTGGAGAGGGCCTCTTCTCTCCAGGTCATAGCACTAGAAGAGGTAGAACAGACACAGAGCCCGGGCGCTAGACGGCAACGCCGCCTTGGAAAACCAGAATGCCACGGACGTACTTCACGACAGAGATGCACATGTTGGTTACTTTGTGTGGTAGGTGCAAATGCACACATTGTGGCATACTGTAACAAAACTGAAAAGTGTACTGTAACAAAACTGAAAAGTGACAACGGATGTTCTTTTTCTAGTAGTATCCTTTTCTGCTTACTGCAAGGGTGAGCCCTCAAGTCCGTAACTCAGACTATGTCTACTGAATACATTACCAAGCTTTTGTGTACAGAGGAAGTTACCATAAAATGACACCGGGACTGTGCTCATTGAACTTATTCCAACTATCCATTATGCCTTAAATCCACATCAAGCAGACATGTCATTTGGGTTTTCAAGTGGGCACCTTCCATTTGGATGTTGCGTTAAATCGTAAACGCGTAACAACGACTGGACGTTGCTTCACCTGTGAGGGCTCTGTCGGTGAATCAAAGCCTCTGGTTAGATGCCAAACTGCATTTCATTGCCTCAGTACTGTACTCTGTGCAATGACAATAAAGTTGAATCGAATCGAATTGAATCTACTATTACCACGTCGTTCTAATCAAAACTTTATCTTAGCCTTTGACAAAGGATCTGCCTGAGAGCTAACCCATACCGCCGCCACAGCATGGTCCTAACACTGTGCCGGACACCCAGGCCCCAGTTACTCCAGGCCCTAGTCCGTTTTCCTGGTGCCCTACCCTGGGCTCACCTCGGGGCTCTCCTGGGTCAGACGCGAGCTCTCCACGCTGTGGTGGAACAGGGTGACAGTGAGGAGGCAGGAGAGGAGCAGGACGCTGCAGCCCAGCATCTGACGGGGGGGGGAAAAAAACACAGCGTGAGAACAACGTAGGGTGGTCACAGTCCGTTCCTGTCATCACAGAACTTGGTGCGCACGGGGAGTGTGTGCGTATCAGCCGGTGGCTGAGGGCGTCTGTGTGCGCCGTCTGTGTGTTCCTCTCTCCACGGCGTCGGCCAGACACACTGGCGGATTGTGTTTCGGGGATGCGGGGCTCGGTGTTGACTTGGCCCAGCCTCCATCTGTTCAAATATCAGGAGCCTAGGCGCACTCGGCCGCCCCGAGTGTGAGAATTGAGCGAGCGGGGCGTGGACATGGCTGCTCCCTTCCCTCTACACAAACACATGAGCTCAGGGAAAACAGCCGGAGCTCGTCTGCCCCTAGGACCTAGCCGCCGCAGCCTGACCCCCTACGCCCCCCCCCCCCTCCCCCCCGCCTATACGCACAGAAACCTTCGTGGCTACAAAGAGCAGCCCTGCTGCGTTCCGCCCTACTCAGTTCCATTGCTGTGTCTACCGCACGTCTCAAGGTCGTTTTTCACAGCACCGGGCTAAACTCTTCCCAGACCCAGCATCTACAGTGGATCGCCATCACGCCATGTCCGTCCACGCAGGTGTGGCCAAAACCAGTTGATCTGTGTGCTCTGCCCCTGCTGGTTGGATGCACAGCACCTCCCAGATCATTCAGGCAAGTGGCCCCAGGGGCCTTGGCCTCACAGTCGGGACTCCAGTGGGGCCAGACTTGGTATCTCTTGGCTGCCACCTACTGGTTCTGATATATAATGACGTCTCAGACGACAATTAATACTGGGATTGAGCTGAACAACTTGGGGAACCATCATGTAACAATTCCAATCCTCAGTATTGTACACGTTAAAAAATGTACGTGGTATATTAGTTATTTTATTACTTTCCTTAGCAATATTGGTCTTTTTTTAAATGTATTGGCTAAATGGTTTGTTAAAACATTACATTAACTCCACCTGTTGATCGAAGCACTTTGTCTTGTTTAATTCCCCTTGTAGTTATGGTTCATTTTCAACAGAGAAAATGATATTCCTCACACCACCGTTCCTGTTGATGTTAATAACATTTCCAAAATCGCCACTTCTAAGAAGTTAATTAAATGATCTGGGTGCCCACTCTGCCCTGCTCTCTACACACACTCTCTCCTTGCTTACCACAAACATCACACCCCTTAGAACTAGAATAAGTGTTGAGAATGAGTTGAGGCTCTTTATAGCACTCAATCAAAATCATATCAGCAAACACAGAATATCTTTTGACTAAATCTAAACAGATTCAATTGAAGAAGTAAACTTTTTTTCAGAGATTAATAAATAAATCATTATCCATCTGCAAATGTCTTGGTGTTTTTGCGATGTCAGTATTTGGTTTCTCTAAATACTGTTAGCGGACATATAGAGTATAATTCTGGTTAATACAGGACAAATCCTATTAAGGCGTCATCTCACCCTGACTGGTCTAACTGAAAAATCAACTGTCAAGCAATAGTGTGCTGAATTATCCCCAGGTTCATACAGCACTGGCTTGAGCCTTGGTGACAGGCAAAGTGTATTGTCCAGCAACATCGGCTAATTTTAGCATTTTCCGTTCCCAGAAATACGCAGTCCCAACCAACCCGTGCCCTCTCCCCGATCGACGCACTCCAGCATTCCCACAAAGAAACACTCACACTGCGCCTACGTCACAGACATTCTTTCAAGTGCACAGACACTAGCGCCATTCCCGTCACGAGTTGCCCGATCGAATCGTTTCGCGCAGCAACTGTTCGGGGGGACGATTGAAGTTTAGGATGCACTCTATCCTAAGTTCTATCGATCATGACTGTTGTTCCCTGGCCAGATGCCCTCTGCTCCAGCTTACCAACACACGTACGGATACAGTGACCTTACCTGTGCACACCTGAATATCCAGACACTCACATAGGTAGACAGCATGTGAAGTTTTGCTCCTTCCATTGTACCCACCTTTAGTTAGGAAGTCCACAACACAGAGAGGGAGAGCGCTGATGGAAGGTCCTGGAATTTCTCACGTTTCCCTTTTCCTTCCCTTTGCCTGTTCCCGGGTGTTGACGTTCCCGTTTTATAGGTTCTCCCCGGGAATCTCCACTCCAATCGGTGGTCGCGATTCCTCTGACATCATTTTCTCCGTGTTTTCCACTGCTGCGTGCCCCGAAGCCCTTTCAGTCCGACGTCTGCACCTTCATCATCATCACCCCAGCCTGGGGCTATTACCTGCTAATGGGAACTCAGTGGAGCAGCTCGGATGAGAGGTGTACCCCCCCTCTCCCTCCCTCCCTCCCTCCCTCCCTCCCGAGCCCCCAGCACCCCACACCCTCCCCCCCCCACCCCCCACCCCCACCCCCCCCCACCCCACCCCACCCCACCCCCACCCCCACCCCTCCTCCCTGTGTGGGACAGCCGAGTCGATGTCCCAGGGAGATTTCGCAAAGGTCAACTCCAGCGCGGGTGAAGCTGCAGCCCTGCAGTGTGTGTGTGGGGGGGGGGGGGGGCGCTCGGCCAGCGTGCCAAAGCGCGCCGTGGAAGAGCGCGGGCCGGCTCGGGGGGCAGAGTCTCCCTCCCCCCGCTGGCCTCCGACGCCACCACAAACCTCCCGCGGAGGCTCTCTCCCCGTCAGAAAGACACCGGCAGCGTCCTCGTGGGAACCCACAGCCGGATGCCGCCGACCCGTGCCGCCTGGCCGTCAGAGGGCCGCCTGGCCGTCAGAGGGCCGCCTGGCCGTCAGAGGGCCGCCGGGGACTGCTCGCCTCGCGGGTCTCCGAGGGTCCGAGGTCGGCGTGGCCCGCTTCCAGCAAGGACCCGGGGCGGTCTGCCTGGCCGTGGGGCTGGCTGCTGTCGCTGTTTATCTGGCCTGTGTGTTCTCCTGTCCAGTGTCTCTCTCTCAGTCCCAGTCCCCGGGGGTCCTGCTTGGCCAGCGTCCCTGCTGCTGGTGAGAACTCAAACCGGGGCCCCGTCCAGCCAGCAGCTCACGGTTTGATGGAGCCCTCGGTGCATGAATGCAGCTCGTCCCCCCCCCCCCCCTTCCCCCGAGGTCTAAACTATTCGGCAAAGTGAGAGGGACTTCCCGCGGAACCCCTCTGGTCCTCACCCTTCCCAGAGGCCCCGTCTGCAGATCCAGCAGACTTCACACACTCTATATTTAAATCCAAACGGACCACCAAGCTTTTTTTTTATGGCCCCCAGTTATATTAGGCTCATTCGAGCCACCCATAGTAAAACACAGAGACTCTCTATGACCGTGTGAATATGGAGGGCCGGAGGACCGGCGTTCCCCCGGAACATCCTCATCCTGTCCAGAGCCTGTTAACGGGGTCGGAGGAAGCCTGTTTCTGTGCTTAGAAAGATGGGGATCGAATGAGGGTCAACCTCTTCAGGTTTTCCGATGAGAGATTTGGAGGTGTTTGTGTAAGCTGGATTCAGGACCTCACAAGCCAGCAGGAATCCAGTGTGTTAACATGCTCGTGTGTACAGTCGCTGTCAGGCTGTATGCCACACGCACATAGTGTTTAATTCCAGACATTTTGGCATGCCTAACTGGGTAGAGACGCATGTCAGCATGTCAGTGTATTAGTGTGTGTGTGAGTGTGTGAGTGTGTGTATTTGTGTGTGTGTGTGTGTGCGTGTGTGTGCGTGTGTGTGTATGTGTGTGTGAGTGTGCGCGCGTGTTGGTGTCTGACTGCGTGTTTGAGTATGTGTTCGTGTGTTTTTTTGTGTGTATGGATGAGTGTGTGTGTGTGTGTGTGTGTGTGTGTGTGTGTGTTGTGACCTCAGTGCTCTCCGTCTGTAAGGTCCTCCACCACTTTGGTGAGGTGCGGAGAGACAGAGTCGTCTCCTTGACGACGCTCCTCGGAGTGGAGCTCACGGATTCTGCCCTCAGAGCCCAAACATCCGTGGCTGGACAGCTCACGCTTTCTCTTCACTCCCACTGGACTCACACCAAATGGCTTTCCCAGCACTGGATGATTCCTTCACCTTTTCACTTTCTCCCCCCCCCTCTCTCTCTCTCTCTCTCTCTCTCTCGCTCTCTCTCTCTCTCTCCTTCTCTCTCCCTCCCTCTCTCTCTCTCTCTCCTTCTCTCTCTCTCTCTCTCTCTCTCAATCTCTCACACGCACACATACCAGAATCAACCACACATAGTATACAGCATGTTTACATTTCCTCCAAACCATTGAGTGGGCCCAAACAACATGCACAGGTGTGAAAGAATGATGGCAAATATTTGAAATCTAAGTTTGGTCACATTTGATTTTGATTAGTCATTTGTTCATTCACTTTGCATTTAGCTAATTGATAAAAACAAACTATTAACACTTAGATTTTTGAAAGCATTCTTACTTTACACACCTGCCTAAAACGTTTGCACAGTACTGTATGTCTGGAATGAGTGTGCAACCCTATGAAAGAAAGAGAACTGTGCTGAGAGGGATCAGAGGGGCTTTAAGGGTGTGGGTGTGTGTGTGTGTGTGTGTGTGGGGGGGGGGGGGGGGGGGGGGGGGGGGGGGGGGGGGGGGGGGGGGGGGGGGGGGGGAGTTCACCCCGACCCTGTCTGCAGCGCCAACCCAAGTCCCAGAGTTTTAAATAGAACCAATGAGGGGCTAGGGTTGGTCGGTGACCTCTCGGTGCTAATTAAATCATGTAAGCGGCCATTTCCTGATCCCTTGCGTGTGTTCGGCCCCATGTAAAAATAAAGCACGCTGGGGGGGGGGGGGGGGGTGGTCTGTGCACGACAGGGACTTAGTGTGGAAAGAGTATGGGCGAGGTTGTTGTCGTCCAATAATGGTGTGTGTGCTGCTCTGGACCGGAATGGTATGCAGAGGGGGCAACAGAAGTTGTGTGTGTGTGTGTGTGGGGGGGGGGGGATTTGTTGCCATGTGCAACGCCACCATTCCACCTCCAGGCAGCATGAGACAGGCTCCATTCACCAGGAAAGGAATTGGGTCATTGAGTCAACACACCTGCATTAATAATGACACGGCTAATACTGTAATAATGTCGGAAAAATCAGCCGGCGTTCCGGATCCCCCTAAACCGCCCCCCCCCCCCCCCCCTCCGTCAATAACGGAGCTCTTTCTCCGCTCATGATGTCATGCCCAGCATCGCTAAGGAAGAAGGTTAGGTCACTTTAGTCGAAGGGAAAAGGTCACGGGGTCAAGTAGCCAAGGAGCTGGGGGGACCACAGAGCCAAGTGGAGCCAGGCCCACTCGGGACGCTGACCTCTGACCCCCAACAACCCCCGAGTATTAGAAACACACGCACACACAATACACACGCACAATACACGCACACAATACACACACACATTCCACTGGGGTGGAAAAAGTGACACAGAGGATAATTGTGGATACCTGCTATAAGGGTAGTGCAGGGCATGCCAGGGTATTGAAGGACAGCTCAGCCCAACGCATTGCACTCTGCCCGCCTCCCTGCCCGCTCGCCCGCGACTCTCTTGTACTGTTGTCTCAATCAGGCCTAATTTCCTGAAATGTCAACTTTCACACAATCAAAACACCATCTATATTTAGCTTCCTGGCGGCGGGCTACGATGTGTTCATGCTCGACATGGCAGCTGAACACTCTCGCTAGCGATTGATATTAAAGTATTGTTTTCTCCCTCTGTTGCCTAGGAAGGCTGTTGTTTCCCATAGAGCTGCGGCTTTATGGTTTCCACCAAACAGATCGCGGCCTGTTGTATGATTCACTGATCGGATCTTTGGCGTGTAAACGATGGCCACCGCATCCAGCCCGGCCCCCAGGCGCGAGCTCACCTCCAGTGTTTATCTGAGGCGCTATCGCCTCGGCGACGGCGAGGCGATGGGAGCAGCGTCTTGCAGCTGTGCAAGCGGCCGCAGAGCAGAGAAACCCGATCGGATGGGAAGGAGACAGACTGCTCTTTTGTTTAAGTCTCCTCCGCCGCCGATACGACAGGATGGCTTTCTCAGGTTTGTTATTTCACCGAGCCCAGAGTAAAAAAACATGTGTTTGTCCGTGTGTGTATGTGTGTCTGTTCGTGTGTGTGTGTGTGTGTGTCTGTGTCTGTGTCTGCGTGTGCGTGTGCGTGTGCGTGTGCGTGTGCGTGTGCGTGTGTGTGTGTGTCTGTGTGTGTCTGTGTGTGTGTGTGTGTGTGTGTGTGTGTGTGTGTGTGTGTGTGTGTGTGTGTGTGGGTGTCTGTGTGTGTGTGTGTGTGTGTGTGTGTGTGTGTCTGTGCGTGTGTGTGTGTGTGTGCGCGTGTGTGTGTGTGTGTGTGAACGTGTTTCCCTGGCTTCCCTTGATAGGGTTCCATGCTGGAGCAAGGAACGGTGGGGATGGAGTCAGGAGCAATCCTATCCACAACGGACATCTCCACGATGGTGGCCACGGTAA
>CM030190.1:11505312-11585312 GCA_017639675.1 Aplochiton taeniatus
GCGTTTGAAATAATTCAGAGCAATGACTGAATTCTAAGATATCCAAAAGAATGACCATCCTGAAACAGCAATACCATGAGTACAGTTTAACATGCATGAAACTTAAACAATGGTGATCTTAGAGCCGTACATGAAACATGATCAAATTACATTCTAAAGATAGTATACTGTATGTAGATACACCATGTAGATTTGTATACTGATATATACATATACACAGTACTGTGCCAAAGTTTTAGGCAGGTGTGAAAAAATGCTGGCAAATATTTTAAAGCAAAGAATGGTCACAGCAAATATCATTTATTCATTCACTTTGCATTTAGTTAATTGATAAAAACAAACAATTAACACTTAGATTTTTTAAAGCATTCTTTACTTTACACACCTACCTAAAACCTTTGCACAGTACTGTATATATGAATAAAATTGCTTTGTTACCGTAACATGCAAAAACAATTCCCAATGAAAACGTATCGCCCTCTACTGGACTACTCTGACATCGACCTGTGCAGCTGCTCATCTCCAAAAGGTGCAGTCAATCTCACATGGTAAATCAAATGCTTATTAGGAAAAGGTTTTCAAGACCGTTCTAAGATTTTAATGATTTGAAATCAGAGTCTGGTGTACCAGTAATGCATAATTAACAGGACATCCTTTTTCGTTACATAATCTGCAACAATACAATTTTTATTTATTTGAGGACTTTGAAGTCTTGCGTTAATCGAAGGGCACTTCTTCTCTGAGAATCAGGAAATATCTGCGGACTTGTCACTTTATGAAATCAGTGGGATTCCTTTACTGATGACAGATTTTGCTGTGCAGTTTGTATGAAGTACGGGGTAATAAAAGGAAGGTGCCAAACAATGGAAATGATCATCTATCCAAGCAAAGCACAACTAATACGCTCTAAATTCCAATACACAGACCCTTTCTTACAAGTACAGATAAGAAATTGCGAAGACCTACAGACTGGAAAGGGTTTTGCTTCTCTAGGGGTGCAAAAGCTCTGTAAGATGTGAGCTTTCTGCTTTGGAATCTCTTTCTACCCTGTCCCCCCTTAAGGCTTGGCTCCTTTTCAGACCTGACGCCTTTGAGGGGGGGGGGGGGGGGGACGACAACCCTTGAAAATTCCCTTGTCCGACGCTTCTTTTTAGAGCTGGCCCCTTTGTGTGTCCATTCTCCACACGACCCCCCCCCCCCACCCCACCCCCCCACCCCACCCCACCCCCCCCCCCAAACCCCACCCCCCCTGCCGAGCACGTCGCCTCCACCGCCTTGTGCTGAGCTCTGGAGCTCTGGGTGGGATGTTTTCTTGGCTGTGTCTGTGAGGAGCCGGGTGCTATTTTGGCTCCTCGGGGCTCGGGGACACCATTGGCTGTTTGGGAGCCTGTCTGGGGCCTCTGCCAGGGCCCCCTCGGACTGCAGACTTCGCAGGGATTAGTCGCTTTGATTGGGGGAGGACTCTGGTCGGAGTGCCCGCCCAGAAACTGGTATTGGTCCATGATTGGACATAGATACGTCCAATCTTTTTCCTTTCATTTATTTTCAAGGACATCTACCGCCCGACCTTTTAATGATTCTCTATTACCTACTTCTGCTGTCCACATCACTTTTTTTGTGAATGGGTGGTTCTTTAAAATGAATTGTCATTAGCATACATTTCTGGATAGATCGACTCATTTGTAGACACTCATAATAGAATAATGCAGCTAGAGATACACAGACAGAAACTCCTTCCTTCCCACCATCCATCTTTCAAGGGCATTGCAGTGGCACAAACACACTGGAGGTTCCCCCCCCCCCCCCCCCCCCCCCCCCCACACACACACACACACGCACACACACCACGACCACACACACACACACTACCACCAGCATTTCCTGTTTCCTGTTTAATTTATTAAAGAGGAGAAAAGGTGGGCCTATGAAATTGTGGAAATATTAACTTTTTTTTCTTCTTATAAACAAAGTGTAGACTATAATTGGTACAGATAACAGTGCCATAAAACAATAAACATGTGTAATCTGTAATAAAAGTGACCTCAAAGCAAGCAATAAGTCACGCAGTAGTCATAAAACAGACGTCGTAAAGGACTCTGTCTGGTAATCTTTTTCCAATTATACATTAGCAGACATGTTAAATCTGCGCTATCTGTTTCATAGCTGGGCGTGCAGTTTGACGTTAAAGTTCTCTGGTTTGTTCAGATGCAATGCCAGCGTGGACTGTGATCTCACAGCTCACCAGTAGAGGGGGTTGAGTACCTAAGCAGTGGAAACGGGTGCATCTGCAAAGGACGCAGTGAATGATTAAAAAAACTATGGTCTACACTGACTTCCGTTCAGTACTTCAGTGGAAGAAAAAGTAAACATTCAATCACTTACAGATGGTCTGATTCTAAAAAAGCTCACAGATCACAGACCAAACTTTTAACACAAGCATACATGGATAAAGTGATATTAGCTCAAAAGCTCATGTAGCCTACTATTGAAAGAGGATACGGATTGTTTGGTATCGGTAAAGGATAGGTTCAGGACAGGTTGGGTGTGAGAAGTGTGTGTGTGGGCAGATTTTTGAAGGGCCACCTAACGCTTTCTGTGGTGAATGTGGAGTGTGTGGGAGGGAGTGTGGCAGGTGTTTTTGTGAGTGTCAGCAGAGATGGGAACGATGCCAGCGGGGACCGATGTGTTATAGTTAAGTTTGAAGGGTTACAAAAGAGTTGCACTCGTAATAAACCCAGTCGAGCGAGGATTAGAAAGACAACACGTTTCATCCCCGGTTCTGCCCGCTGTCAAGCGTCTCTCCATTTCATCAGCGTTTCATGTGCTGCTTTCCCTAGCTATCAATTATGCGATTATGCTTTCAGCTCGACCTCGGGTCAATACAGTTGGTCCCCTTTGCACGTCAGATTATCCAATAGATAAGCTTTTCAATAGTGGAGACGTAAAGTGCCACCTACGCCAGCCTGTCTGACAGAATGTGCTCTGGGGAAAAGCTTAACAGTTAAATCACAGATCACCGACACAGAGCAGTGCCATGGTCTGGTTGAACATCTCGTTGTACTGGTTGTCTCAGAGGTGTGTGATTGGATGTCTATGTTGTGGTTGGACAGCAGAGTATGATAAAGTAGGGGTTAGGGATAGATGCAGTCTGGTTATTATTCTATGAAAAGGTTCCAATGCAATATCATCCAAACACATCTACGGTAATCCCTGACAAATGATGTGTCCTAATGAAAAGATTTCTCCAACGGTTGTCAAGCATTATTTCAAAGCGAAGAGAACGTATTGTTTATTGTTCACTGGAAAGCCATTGCACACATGATTTGATAATCACAAACCCACTTACTCACTCACACATACAGTGCCAAATGTTTGAGACTGTTTAGGTAATTTACTGCTGAATTACATTTAGCCATCTTAGACAGGAGCGCTAATATGGAACTAATGAAAAGTTAGGGGACAGATTTAGAAGGTTTAGGTGGATTCTTATTGGGATTAAAACAGATTTCACTGGCCCTGTTGGTCCTCCTGCTGGGGCTGTGGGTCTGGAGGGGAGAGTCCCCCGGCCGCCCAGGTCAACACAGAGAACGGTTCGGAGAAACTCATGACTCAAAAGACAGAAAAGAAAACTTTGAGCAGAGCCCTGAAATCACATGGCGACTGTTTTGTGCCTGTGAGTTGCTGTATTTTTTAAATGAGAACAGACAGTAAATCAGTTGGATCATTGTTCCATAGCTCATTGTGTAATCCAATTTAACTTTGAAATGCAATTGCCTCTGGATACTTGCAGGGTGTGAATTAGTGTGACTCTGAAGTGTAGTTCCCTCACCGTATCTGATTTACTCCATGGAAAACATGCCTGAAGCAGTTCTACGAATCATTCAGTCAGTGGTTGACGAAGTACCGAAATTCAGTATTTGACTCGACTAAAAGTAGAAGTCTTCAATTTAAATTTCTACTTTCTACAAAAGTGCAAAAGGACCTGCTTTTACAAATACCTAAGTAACAAAAGTAAAACATACTATTATTTAGTACGGTTCTGTTTAGCAGGGATTGCTGACATGACAAACTGAATTTTAAAATACAGTAGGTAGACCTTCCTATTTAAAAAAATGTCGTTCATTATTACAGATTGCCCTTTCAATATTTATTCAGGTTGCTCAGTTGTGTGTGTGCATACATTTGTGGCCCATTTGCAATGTAGATCATGATGCCCATCCTCACGTTCTGTCTGCAATGTTTTCTTACTGAAAATTGAAGCTCGGGTAAGAAAGGGCATACAAGAGTATACAACTGTGGTAGAAAACTGCAAGTTATCTTCAATATAGCTTGTTCTTTCACGAAGTCTGTTATTCTTGCAGAATGAGAAAATAGTTTTGTTCAACAATTCAGAATAATTTGGCTGTAGCCACACTGTTATAGAACTCCGGAGGGCTTTGAGACATGGCCAAGGGTGTTGCCGTGCCCCGACCTCCGTAGGCAACAGACTATCAGACATTTCCCTAATTCTTACGTATATCAGGCTCTCTCTAACTAGCTAGCTAACGTCTGTGTCAAAGTCAAAGTCAAAGTAGCTTTATTGTCAATTTCTTCACATGTCGAGACATACAAAGGAATCGAAAAGACGTTTCCCACACTCTTGCGGTGAACATATAAAGTGCACATTCAAAACACAGATAAGACATATATACTAAAGCTAAAGATGGCCAAACAATAGTTTGTGGTTCAAACAATAGCCTTATCTTCATGTCCTGGTTCAACCGAATGTCATGATCCGATCGAAACGCACACTACGCCCGATTGGTAGGCTTCAGTATGAAGGTAAGTCTTATAATACTTGTCAGACAACCAATTCACTCCACATAAAAGTAACGTGTAACGACAGATATCGCACATGAGTAGCGGAGTCAAAATAAGGAGATTTAGCTTGACATTTGGAAATTCCAGGCCTACTGTCAATTGGAGAGAGTTACAGTAGCCTACGGGGCACAAAAGCTTGTAAATGTGTATGATTGCAATATAGTAGAGTTGTGATGATTTTATTGTTGAGACGAAGGTGCGGTTGAATCAAAGGCTTTAATAAATCAATCACCAGGGTATTAACGTGAAGCCGTAAACATAAATGACAGCATTAAACTTCACCAGAAAACTACATTTGCGCAGCTCCAAACAACACACGCGGCACAGCACTCTGGGCTATGCCTTTTAACCCAACCCAATTAGCCCAGGTGTCCATCATTAATAATCAGGTAATGATCTTTGAAGGGGGAGCATTGGTGTGACCAGAGTACCGTGCAGTTCCACAGCAATGGGCCGAAATCCATCCAAAGCACAGTGCTAAATCTGACAGTGAAATATTAAGATGTTGGCTAGAGTCTGCCTTGTCAAACTAAAGGTGAAACAATTAGATGTCGGCCCAAGGCTTTTTGATTGTTTCAGATTTCATTCCTAAATCTAAAATAGTTTCTGTATATATAACTTAAATCTGAGTTTATGTGTAAAGAGTTGACAACAATTGTTTCTATTGTATTACAATACATGTATTATAAATAGCCTAGGCATATATATTTATTTGTTATTTCAATATTTAGCTCTCATATCTAGCTAACTGCCTGTTGTTACGATAGTCATTATTTTGTGACAAGTCCCTCCAACTGTTTTTATATATACTTTTGAAGTTATTGGACTCGGGTATCAAATACCCAACATTATTTTGGGTATATTGCATTACAACACAATGTACTTGTAAGATTAAGAAACTAATGTCAATTCTGATAATTTTTTAGGTTATTGGGAATGCTTTGTGGTACAAAAAAAATTAATCTGTGTCCAGCTTTATGTTAAATGTCGTGTTGCTGGTACTGAGGTCGCCGGGTACTGTATATGGCATGTCATTTTCATGTACAACTATTTTCACCAACCGTAAAATTGTGACGTGAAACGTAAATTGTAAATTCTTCGTATGCGTTTCAAAATAAAGTTATGGGTGGCACATTATGTATCCATAGGCCTACTGTATATTTTCACTTCTCTGTTACCAGTGAATTACTGGCTAGATAATTGCTATGAGAATAATGAAATCAAGAAATATGATAGCTGCAATAAAATGCAGCTAATTGTAATTTTGAATATTCTTTGGAAACTTTATTGCCAGTAATTTCCTGTAAATTTGTCAGGATATTTTTTTACAGTGAATATTATTTGAATAATTTTGAACTGATAAATTGCACATAGTATGACGTATAATATTTTACAGAGCAGGTCTTCTCTGATTTCACGCCCATAGACTTAAGTGAGTAAGCAGAGAGGACAAAGATTATTACGCATTAAAAGCTCACATCTCGGCCATGACTCCCAGTATAACAACAAACCAAACCTCTGCTACACCTTTTCATTCCAGTTAGTTCATTTCTATGCTTTCCACATGACTGGCTTCAATCAATTACAAGAACACCTAGAACTGGGGGCAGTGTGTTGGAGAGGCCCTTTTCTAGTTCTCTGGGCATGTTGCTCCAACAGAGGCACACCATAACCTGACCTGCCTACCTGAGAGCAAAGCACCATTCCCCGGTCGAGGTAACACAAAGCCCGCCCGCTCAGGAAATATCATATCTCGCTCATGCACCATTGGTCACCAAGAATGCATTGTCTGGAACAGGATCATTAAACAGTGCAAATAATGGCACACGTTTGGTACTCTTTCCAGCGCTGGGCTGAGCCAATGAAAAGCCTGCAAAGTTCTTTGGTCACCACGATATTAAGGGACCCTAACATCATGCCTTTGTTTGCAGAAAGAAGGGGGCATGCTGCCGTGCGGTATGTGACACCATTGTATGGCCTTAGAGTCCGTTTGCAGAGGAACACGTCGTGTAATCGCCTTTCAGATTGTAACAGGACCCGGCGAACGACTGCAGTGCCTGTGTCGCGTTTCAGTATTCTTCAGCAATCCCCTGCCTTTCAGCATTCGCCAACTTCAACACACAAATGTTTTCTAGTTGATCAAGTTTAACTGAGCATACGCCTCTTAGACGGCACAGCTCTTTTCAAAGTAACACGAAATTCATACAAATTCATATTTTTTGATGGATTACGTAATGCGATTGACTGTAACCTGTTCCCACCCAACACTGGCCTACAGGGTTGATGGGATGTGGACCTTCAGCCCAGTATACCTGCTAAATGCCTGCTATATCTTTGAGAGTGTATTCTCACACAATTAAAAAGGAGCTATGATTGACTTCCACGGGATTAATGGACATCTGAATCTCTTTGCAAAAAATAAAGTCAGCGAGCAAAAATTCAGTTGTCCCAGTTTTGTTCTAAAACAGTGTTTCCTAAACAATTAGTCTGAGAAAAAGCTGGAATAGAAACCGGACTGTATCTTATTCCACACAGAAGTCCAACTATGGCTTGGGACAATATTACTGGCACTTTTTTAGAAGTCGCAAGAATTAGATTTCAATTAATCTTGAACTGACTAGTGGTGCTTGCAATCCAATAACCCCTCATTCAACCTCAGTTCAAATGGAGCAAAGAACTCATTCTGCTGTTTAGAATCACTGCCTGTATCACACTGAGCATGGAGGAAAGAAAAGGGGGAGAATTGTCTGAGGAGGTCAAACAGAAGGCTCCAAATCCATCTCAAGAGACCTTAATGTCCCTGAGTCCTTCGTAATCCACATCATCAAGACGTTTAATGCCCGTGGTTACTGTAGCCGACCTCCTGGAGGAGGACGGGGGAGAAAAGTGGAGCAAAGATTGCAGGCAAGGATTGTTGGAAAGGTGGAGACAGGACCTCAGACAACCGCTAAACCGATTCTAAATAGCGTTGGGACACGCGATACAAGTGTTTCAAATTGCACCGTCCATCAGCACCAAATGAAAGCAGAGTCTATGGTAGGAGACTCAGGAGGACCCCACTGCTAATGAGAGATACACAAGAACGCCTGGATGGCCCACACTCACCCGAACGAGCCATGTTGCTTTGGCAACATTTACTGTGTATTTCCTGCCTATGAAGCTAATTGAATTGAGAGAGAGAGAGAGAGAGAGAGAGAGAGAGAGAGAGGATGTTTCACCTTGCCTAAATGATCCGCCTTGTTCTTTGTCAATGATGACATGAGAATCACATACGCTCGCACGGCGCCATGAGTCTCTGTGTCACATGACTCCCTCTGTGTCACATGAGTCTGGGACTTATTGCAGGACAGTGTCTCTCCAACCCGAGAGCAGAGAGACAGTCTCCTGAACACGAGAGCAGAGAGACAGGGTCTCCTGAACACGAAAGCAGAGAGACAGGGTATCTCCAACCCGAGAGCAGAGAGACAGTCTCCTGAACACAAGAGCAGAGAGACAGTGTCTCCTTAACACGAGAGCAGAGAGACAGGGTATCTCCAACACGAGAGCAGAGAGACAGTGTCTCCTTAACGTGAGAGCAGAGAGACAGTGTCTCCTGAACACGAGAGCAGAGAGACAGTGTCTCCTTAACACGAGAGCAGAGAGACAGTGTCTCTCCAACACAAGAGCAGAGAGACAGTGTCTCCTTAACGCGAGAGCAGAGAGACAGTGTCTCCTTAACACGAGAGCAGAGAGACAGGGTATCTCCAACACGAGAGCAGAGAGACAGTGTCTCCTCAACACAAGAGCAGAGAGACAGTGTCTCCTCAACACGAGAGCAGAGAGACAGTGTCTCCTTAACACGACAGCAGAGAGACAGTGTCTCCTTAACACTAGAGCATAGAGACAGGGCTCCTTAACCCGACCGCAAAGAGACAGTGTCTCCTTAACACAAGAGCAGAGAGACAGGGTCTCCTTAACACTAGAGCAGAGAGACAGTGTCTCTCCAACCCGAGAGTAGAGAGACAGTGTCTCCTTAACATGAGAGCAGAGAGACAGTGTCTCCTTAACCCAATAGCAGAGAGACAGTGTCTCCTTAACACTAGAGCAGAGAGACAGGGTCTCCTTAACCCAAAAGCAGAGAGACAGTGTCTCCTTAACACTAGACCAGAGAGACATGGTCTCCTTAACACTAGAGCAGAGAGACAGGGTCTCCTTAACCCGACAGTAGAGAGACAGTGTCTTCTTAACACGAGAGCAGAGAGACAGTGTCTTCTTAACACGAGAGCAGAGAGACAGTGTCTCCTTAACACGAGAGCAGAAAGACAGTGTCTCCTTAACACAAGAGCAGAGAGACAGGGTCTCTCCAACACGAGAGCAGAGAGAAAGTGTCTCCTCAACACGAGAGCAGAGAGACAGGATCTCCTGAACATGAGACCAGAGAGACAGGGTCTCCTTAACACAAGAGCAGAGAGATAGTGTCTCCTTAACCCAAAATCAGAGAGACAGTGTCTCCTTAACACTAGAGCATAGAGACAGGGTCTCCTTAACCCGACAGCAAAGAGACAGTGTCTCCTTAACACAAGAGCAGAGAGACTGTGTCTCCTTAACATGAGAGCAGAGAGACAGGGTCTCCATAACACTAGAGCAGAGAGACAGGGTCTTCTTAACACAAGAGCAGAGAGACAGTGTCTCCTTAACACGAGAGCAGAGAGACAGGGTCTCCTTAACACGAGAGCAGAGAGACAGGGTCTCCTGAACACGAGAGCAGAGAGACAGTGTCAACTGAACACGAGAGCAGAGAGACAGGGTCTCCTTAACACGAGAGCAGAGATACAGTGTCTCCTTAACACGAGAGCAGAGATACAGTGTCTCCTTAACACAAGAGCAGAGATACAGTGTCTCCTTAACACAAGAGCAGAGACACAGGGTCTCCTGAACACGAGAGCAGAGAGACAGTGTCTCTCCAACCCGAGAGCAGAGAGACAGTGTCTCCTTAACGCGCGAGCAGAGAGACAGTGTCTCCTTAACCCGACAGCAGAGAGACAGTGTCTCCTTAACACTAGACCAGAGAGACAGTGTCTCCTTAACACTAGAGCAGAGAGACAGGGTCTCCTTAACCCGACAGTAGAGAGACAGTGTCTTCTTAACACAAGAGCAGAGAGACAGTGTCTCCTTAACACGAGAGCAGAGACACAGGGTCTCCTTAACCCGAGAGCAGAGAGACAGTGTCTCCTTAACACGAGAGCAGAGAGACAGTGTCTCCTTAACACGAGAGCAGAGAGACAGGGTCTCCTAAACACGAGAGCAGAGAGACAGTGTCTCCTTAACACGAGAGCAGAGAGACAGTGTCTCTCCAACACAAGAGCAGAGAGACAGTGTCAACTGAACACGAGAGCAGAGAGACAGTGTCTCCTTAACACTAGAGCAGAGAGACTGTGTCTCCTTTACACGAGAGCAGAGAGACAATGTCTCCTTAACACGAGAGCAGAGAGACAGTGTCTCTCCAACACGAGAGCAGAGAGACAGTGTCTCCTTAACACGAGAGCAGAGAGACAGTGTCAACTGAACACGAGAGCAGAGAGACAGTGTCTCCTTAACACGAGAGCAGAGAGACAGTGTCACCTCAACACAAGAGTAGGAGCAGAAAGATATTTGTAACATCTATATGCAGGGATGCCTACCCCATCTTTAAAGTTACTGTCCATCACTCAAGAATAATCTCCAGTTTTACTTCGATTACAAATTACAATCTAACTGTCACGAACTGTCACTCAACCACCAACCGGTTCGGACCGGTCGCGGGCGCTTTCAACGGACATGTCCCTGAAGCATTTCCTCCTGGTATTGACGAGTCTTTGAAGTTGCCGCGGCAGCAGTTACCCACCCCGGGACGCCCGCGGGGCACAAGGCCGGCACAACACCTTGAAAGACCCAATATGGCTGTCACACAAAAGGGTCCGTTTAGGACCAGCACCGGCGGCACCTTGTTTGCCTTGTGGCATGATAAGAGGGGAAGGGGTGGGGTGGGGGGGGGGGCCGCCAAGGGTACGCCCGGGGCAGCTGGTCCCGGCCCGTCTGAGATGAGGAGCAGGAACGGGGGGGGGGGGGGGGGGGGGGGGGGTGGGGGGGGGGGGGGGGGGGGGGCGTGCTCACTCCGGCCCGGGGCTTTAATTGGCAGAGAACACCCAGCAGGCGGCCATTGTGGGGGCTGGCAAGAAGCTTAGCAGCACGAGTCTCTGGCGAACCAAAGCCCAGAGCGCTGCTGGGTAATAGGCAGAGATGGCCACTGGGGATGAGGGCTAGGTAATCACGGGGAGGGGACGGCGGTTTATCACCAAAGGAGAGTTGAGTGAGAGTCACATAGGTGTGAGGAGACCCCCGTGAAGAAGTCAAGCGTGCCAGGCTGCGACTTCAGAGGCGGCCTCCACAGGTGCCCTGGAGAGCGACACGGTGGATAGATTGAGTCATGTTATCAGCAGATTGGTTAAATACCGTGAAGAGCCAGAGACCGCCTCTATCAAACCACCTTTACTTCGGTCATCTTATCGTGCTGTAGTTATTCGACTGGGACTATACTTTTCTCATAAACTCTGATGTTGTATTTTGTAACTTCAGTAGAATTGGATTTGATATAGATGCTATAAGATGCTTTAGCAGACCCGAGTTGGACCTTTTAATTAGAACAAGAAAAACGGACTCCGCCGCCTACACCTCGGACTACAGCTAAGATGACCGAAACAATAGGAATCTATGATCTGTTGCCGCAGTACTGTTCCTGCTTGATCTGCTTGATCTGAAACCAGTTGCCACCGACTGTTGATCTACATGGTCTGTTTCTATCCCGTCCATTGTCATCCTGCACATATTAACTGTTTATTGAAGGGGCCATTGTTTAACCTGGGCCTCACGTAGCAACCCCTAACAAAAACAGAAAGACCTGTTTACCACTTCACGACAGCTTGTAGGCAGACAGCGTGGGCCGGTTGTTGTCCAACAAATCCTGCAGTGCCAGTCCCCTGTCATTAGAGCTCCCGGCAGGGGGGGTGGGGTGGGGGTTGTGTGTGTGTGTGTGCGTGTGTGTGGGGGGGGGGGGGGTTAGCAGAGAAAGGGCCTGGGGAAGTTGACATATGTGCCAGGGCCATGGAGGTTAGCTTCCCAGGTACCTCCACCTGTACTACCTCATTACTGCCCCAGAGCGGGGGGCAATTAACAGGCAAACTGCTGCAGGTCAGGGGGGGTCCAGCCGTTCAGTCTTATTGGTAGACCATGGAGGTGAAGTTGGGGATCGGTGGGAGGGGGAGGGGGGCGCAGTAATTTAAGCTGGAGGGCCATGCTGATTACCAGGAGGCCTCCATGGAGCAGCATGGATCTGGCTCATTACAATGGAAGTGAATCCGAGGGTGGAGACACCAGCCAGCTGATGGGGCCGCCGCACCACAGCCCTCCCCTGATCTCCCCCTGTCTGGACACATTGCTAGGGATCCCCCTGCAAACGTGTGCACTCACACACACACTCACACACACACACACACATTTAAAACCACAAATCCTTGCCCTTGACTTGTTCTAACGATACTCCATCAGTAACAACATCGACAAGGCATTCAATAATGTGCTGGATCAATGTTGTTGTTTTTTTAAGAATAGCCCAATACATTCAAGACTCTTTACCTGAGAGGGAATAACACCAGCAAACACATAAAGACATAAATCATGATCCAAGATGAGCTCAGCGGTAGTCTAATTGGACAGAATGCAGGGAGAGTTGACTGTCTACAGAAGAGAACCTACAGGCCCTCTATTTAAGCTACAAAAGAAATGCCATCATTGATCATGTGTGTTTCTTTTGCCATGTCACAGTATCTTTTACCATGCCACAGTATCTTTTGCCATGTTACAGTATCTTTTGCCATGCCACAGTATCTTTTGCCATGTCACAGTATCTTTTGCCATGTCACAGTATCTTTTGCCATGTCACAGTATCTTTTGCCATGCCACAGTATATTTTGCCATATCACAGTATCTTTTGCCATGTCACAGTATATTTTGCCATGCCACAGTATCTTTTGCCATGTCACAGTATCTTTTGCCATGTCACAGTATCTTTTGCCCTGTCACAGTATCTTTTGCCATGTCACAGTATCTTTTGCCATGCCACAGTATCTTTTGCCATGTCACAGTATATTTTGCCATGCCACAGTATCTTTTGCCGTGCCACAGTATCTTGGACCCACTGCATATCTCTGACTGTGACCTCCTCAAGCAGCTTCATAATGTTTTTGTGTCCGAAGGCAGTTTTGCTTTTGTGAAATTTTAAACAGGACAGTGCATGGACAGGAAAGGTGGGAGAGGGAGAGGGAGAGGGAGAGAGAGAGAGAGAGAGGGACATGCAGCATGAGCCCGGATCAGAATGGAACCCGGGCCGCTGCGTTGAGGACTAGCCTTGTGGTCTGCACCTTTACCCAATGAGCCACCACCGCGCCCTGGCTTCTTAACACCTGTTATATGGGGAGGACAGACTTTTGCTTTTAAAGTGGGACCTCCTCATCCTCCGGAAACTCCACTTCCCAACCTGTAACATCACCCAATGCATCTGATTAAAAACAGTCACAAAAGACAGGCTGCAGGGGGAACACTGTCAGGGCCTCCCATGTGCCAAACTATCTTGTGGCGTTCTGTGGTAAACGTATCCATGTGCTTCCGTACATTACATGCTGAAATAGTTGTGCAGTCCGTTTTGAATAATGCCGTTTTAGTCACCTCAGCTTTCCCCATCCAAGGCTCCTCTTGTGATCCCAGCAGTTTTTAGGGAGAAGGGGAGAATGGTTCCGTTATCTTGAACATGCACTGGGAAAATGTCTCAGCTTCTATCTAAATGGGCTGTGTCTATTGCTGTTGGTGTACGTCTTCCGTACCATGTGGATGACACGGGGGACACTGTTTTATCCAATATATTGATCCATGAAAAGCGCACGGTGTGGAGTGGAGGGAGCACAGCCAGAGAGTGGAAGGAGAGCCCTGAAACAGAGTCAGAGGGCGGGGGAGCAAACTCTAAAACCCCCAATCTCCTTATCATCCCTGCTGGAACACTTTAGACAAACACACACACACACACACACACACACACACACACACACATACACACATAGATAAACACACGCACGCATGCCTAGTCCCACACATTCTCTCACACCCCAAAACAAGCCTACACAAACACTCGCACCTACACACACATGTACACCTACACACCTTGAGGCACAAACATGCACCAAACAAGCACACAAACTCTCATGGGCAAGCACAGGCGCGTATGCGCACGCACACACACACTCACTCACGCTCACTCACACACATACAAACACACACACACACACACACACACAGTCACTCTTAAGCCGACAGAAACAGAAGAGTAGAGTGTTCCGTGCCCACTCAAGCTTTGGAAAACCAGAACAGGTTCCCAGATCAACTCCTCCTTTCTCCTGCCACACTTAAAACAACAGAGGAGCCCCTCCTCCCAGAACTCTGTGTGTGTGTGTGTGTGTGTGTGTGTGTGTGTGTGTGTGTGTGTGTGTGTGTGTGTGCGCGTGCGCGTGTGTCTGTGCGTGTGTCTGTGTGTGTGTGTGTGCGTGTGTGTCTGTGTGTGTGTGTGTGTGTGTGTGTGTGTGTGTGTATGTGTGCGCGTGTGTGTCTGTGTGTGTGTGTGTCTCTGTGTATGTGTGTGTGTGTGTGTCTCTAGTACCACTGTCCTCTCTGATGGCGTGTTGTACTACCAGAATGGAGGCTCATGTGCGGGTTATCTCTCTACCTCCTCTGCCTGTGTTACCGTTGCGCCAGGCCAGCCACGCGCTGCCCCTGAAGCCATAGAGCACTTTATCACTCCGTCAAGTGCAGATCAAGTGTGTTGAGTTGCAAAGAAGACGGATAAGGCTGAAATGCATTTGTATTCCTCGCAAAACCGATTCTGTGCGTTTGCTTGTTGATAATGTGCTATCAATGAATAGTGAATTATGAATGACTAATTGTATACATTGCTGACTACATGATTTATAGCTTAATCTTTTTACAAAAATATTGCCAAAGAAAACTATTAAAATAAATACAAAAAAAATATTGTCCATATTTATTCTTCTCTCCTAATAAATTATCGTTCTCCTCATACACTATGTTAATGTGTTACGCAGTGGTATGTTCTTTTCATTCACATTGTGGTTGCGGTGGGGGTACGTTTACCCATGGCACACGTTCGGTTGAATTAATTCCTCATGCGTCTTAACTATCTGCTCTTGGTTTATATATTAACGTGGGCTTTGCCCAGGTGCGGATTCGAGGAACAAGAGGGATCCCTTCCTACCCCTAAGGTCTAACACGCACAACTGCATATCTTGCAAGATGTTATGCAGGTCAGCCACACTTATCATTGCGTTGCAGTGCTTTACGGCTACAGTTTAATTGTTGTCAGTTCAAGTGGGTACTGTTGTTAATCGGGAGATGCGAGGCACGCGGACCAACGGTTCAATTCCACACGTCACAAGTTTGACAGCATTAGATCAAATCAGATTGCTTGGAAGTAGGACAGCGCTCAGCCGTCATCGAAGCTGCAACATTAAAATTTGTATACTTACCTCCCTCAAAACGCTACAACTCTCTTCAAAGGTCCTGTCTGAGACTACAGGAACATCATACACGCCCTGCCCACTGTCATTCTCCCGGCGCAATGGTGAGTAATCCAAGCATATCGTCTGATGTAATTATGCTTAATTCCCTATTTATGTAATCTAGATATTTTTTTATAAAGCTTGACTTCTGTGCATTTGGATGGTGACAGTGGTGTGCGTTTTTACGCGCGATAGGTGGCCGAAATGTGTCTCTTTGGATTGAACTTGATGCATTTTTTTGTTTTATGAGAGAAACACTTAGTCAATTCAAGGTATTAACTTTCGTCCAACACTTTTTGACAAACCTTAACGTCAAAGCGCAATGCGTGTAGCATAGACCATAAATGCAACAGGTAACTAACTTAGTGCTCGCTGGCTGAGGGATTGTGAAATAATTCTACATTTTATTCTCGCTCTTTAGTAACTTTATATTGGTTTAGCAAAATGTAAGATAACATGATACATAAAAGATTATGTTATCTGAAAAAGAGGGAGTGAGGCATACATTTGGGAAGGCGTGTAGAGTGAACAATCTGGGTGCACTGTAAACTTTTTTCAGTTGTCTTCCTATCGAAATTCATCCACATAGTATAGCATTTTAACTTTATGTGGACATGACAATCAAAAAAATGCCGTTATGTTGATGATATATTAAAATGTAAATGATTCATTTCTTGTGCGTTTTATTTTTAGAGTACCGCCCTGACGTGCCAAGATCTTAGCTTTGTAGGGGGCCAGCGCTACAACTGCCCTTACCCCGCCTCTACGTCGTTAGACAGTGTTGACGTTTCCAGGGAAACTCTGGCCTCCTTTTGGTCCGCTGGTCCCTTGGAAGAGACATCTTGCCAGCGCGAGCCGCCCCAGCATGGTAAATCTGTTGAAATGAAATTTGTACTTACCGGCAATATGCCAGATTCATGGGTGATGCATTGGCACTGAGTTTGCATAATGTATGGCTACACTTTTTCATAGGTCTGGGGACTGCTTTTTAAAATAAAGTTAAACAAAATCCTCCACCCCATTTTTAAGACTTGTTTTTGTTCATAGAAGCTTCCTCTTCATCTAACTGGCCAGACCCTGCCTGGATGGACCAGCTGTCTCCCCATTTGCAGAGAAACAAACAGGTTCTGATCTGATCAATTAATTTGTATTTTTTTATTTTTATATTTTTGTCTGTTGATTTGTCAAACTTAATCCATTGTTTTTCTAATAAATATGTAAAATGCATCTTAAAGCTTCAGGACACACTTATTCAAAGAGAAGAGGAACTCGCACGGCTACACGAGGAAAACCATAAACTCAAAGAATTTCTCAGCTCCTCGTTTGTGAAAGACCTGGAAGAAAAAAAGATGGTAAAAACATGTCAATACAAGATGTATTCATCTACTTCTCAATAATTGCACAACCCTTTTTTTAACCGTCACGCACTGGCTCTCTCCAACCCTCTCTGCTTCCAGAAACTTCTCTCTGCCTTGAGTGTTGACGGGAGAAAACACCGGAAGCGCAGTCTTTTGGCAGATCCAAAGGGATTCCAGAGTCTCCGTACCAGTCAGCTACTCCAGGGAATGGACGGGAAACGGACCTGCCGGAACCTCTCTCTGGAGTTCTGCTCCGAGGAAGAGCTAGCAAGCACGCCCCCCGTGGACCACTGGATCCTGCAGACACTGGGTCTTACAGACATCGACACCATCGACACCTCCGCTGAATACAGCTTCCACTCCTCCTACCGTTCGATGGCCAGCCCTGGCCCCGACCTTGCCCCGACGGCCCACAACTACTGCCAGCCAGCGAGTCAAGAACCCACCTACCCATTCAATTATGCCTCGAGCACTGGGTGTGACGTGAGCGCGGAGCCGGTAAAGGACTGCAGGTCTAACTTCAGTTTGGATGTGACCACCGCTGGAGCCACCGTGGAGTTCAGCCCCGAAACCACGGTCATAAGCCAGTACCAGGCCAATCCCTCTCCACTGGCAAAGAGGCCACAGTCCCCAGAAAACCCCTACCCATTTGCCCTGCCGTCCGCTCCCATCACACCACAGGTCTGGGGCTCAGGGCGTCACCACACCCCCAACCAGCACTGCCAAACCCCCATCAGTCCCTCTGACCCCCCACCCCGTACCCCCTCCACGCCCCGTGGCCGGACGGAGGTTGCCTTCAGCATGTCCCTCAGCCCTTCCAGCAGCGTCAAGACGCACAGCTTCGCCCAGGGCCAGGCGTTTGTGCGCAGAGACACCCTGGGGCGCTGGAACTTCACCTGGGTGCCCAAACAAGATCCCTAGGAACTGAACGGCTCTCCTCTACGGACCCCGCGCTGCCACAGAGCAGGGAATCAGGTGACGTGTGCAAAACCAAATCCTCTGCTACTCCAGGACTAATCGTGTGAAACTGTTGATGACTTGAGTTTCAAACAGACTCTTGAGTTTTCTAGGTAAAACTGCCCACAGTCTTGTGCACCTTTGTAATTAACAGTGAGAACATGTGCTATTAGTACTACGAGAAAAGATGTTGCCGAGTAGATAGTGGAGGATAGCGCCCCTCGCTGTGGAACAGAGCACAGATATTCATATCAACATTCTGCCTTGGATCCACTATGTTTAGCCCACAAACACACTCAAATGAAATGGGAGGCCCACTTTTGCCCCTCAAAATATATGAGTTGCTGATATCTCAGCCATTTTAAATATCCAAGTAATATTCAGTCATATGGCAGGTGCTTCTATCCATGGCAACGTCAAACCCTGCCAATTCCATAGACAATTTCATTTTTTAATAAATGCCAGATAGTACATCCCAATTACAGTTACAATTACTAATTGTTTGGTGCTTAGTTTTTGTATTTTTGGTAAATTCTTGAAATGAAGAGCAAAAGTGTGGTACCAACAGGTGCGGCTTCAAGGTGCAGCCATAAGATGCCATAGTTTCCAAGCACTAATTGCACTAATTCTGGTTCTATGAGTTTGGCATCAGTGTGTAAATAAACGTAATGCAGTCTAACCTTGGATTACTTGGAGGAACACTGTGCTCCGGTGAAATAGCTGAGGCTCCTAATTAGTCGAGCTCTGATTGGCTGACTGGCTCTTCACCTGTTTCTGTAGTGGGTTGGCAGCTTGAATGTGCGTGCCCAGCATCTTACACTGCCAACAAGCACTAGAAGAAAATGCCTGTTTGCCGCCTCTACAAATTACTTTTACTGCCAATGTTAAACCGTGTATAATGTATCAAAAGCTGTTAAATACATTGTGTGTGTGTGTGTGTGTGTGTGTGTGTGTGTGTGTGTGTGTGTGTGTGCGTGCGTGCGTGCGTGCGTGCGTGCGTGCGTGCGTGTGTGTGTGCGCGTGTGCGCGTGTGTGCGTGCGTGCGTGCGTGCGCGCGCGTGCGTGCGTATGTCCGTGTGCGTGTAAAATACAGAAATTATGATTGAAATGTTGTCCTGTTGCCGTTTATTTACACAAAATGTCAGACCATTAAGATCCTCTGAAAAGCTCCTAGACTTGGTGTGAAAAGGGCTACAATGAGTCTACAATATCACAGCAGATGATTTAGGAGTGTGTGTGAGCGAGAGATGGATGGGCTGACTGATCCAGGCGAACCTCAGCTGTGTGTGCAGGGAAACCTTCCGGCTTCAAGCTAACACTCTCCAGGCGGCTTTTTTTGCTCCCCCTCTCCCTGGGGGGACATCCACCCTGAGACGCCCCCCCCCCCCCCCCCCCCCCCCCCCAGGTAACGACGGGCCCACCCCTGTACCCCCCTGGGAGCTCGGCAGAGCTGGAGGAAAGTTCCTTGTCGGAGTTTGCCATGGTGGTGCCTGAGCGAGTGGCCTCTTCCTAATGACATGGGAACCCCCCCTGCAGATGTCCGCCAGATTGGGTTTGGTGAGCGCCGTGAAAGTCCCACACCCCGAGACCGACAGGGGAGCCACGCTCGGAGCCTCCTCTCTTGCATCGCTAAGTATCGGCCAGGCAAAGGGGTCATTATGTGGGCCTGAAATTCAATATGTGCCACTTTGTCCGGAGGAGGAGCGGAGCAGGGGATAACGTCATCACTCTTTCCCAGGTGACAGATTCATGCCAACTGTAGTGGAAAGCCTGAAACAAACGGGAATACTGATCGTTTTCAAACTGCGCGTTACGTCAATTGGAATACTCCCTACCCTAGCAGGCATCTCCCTCGCCATTACACCACATCTAACATATGCAGGGTTTAACTGCTGTTGAGCTTAATTTGTGTGTGTGGACAATGCCCACCTGGAGACCAGGAGGGTAAGAGTGCCTGTGTGTTATAGAGGCTGATTTGTGGACAAGCACCAAAAAAGATACTGTTGGAGGCTGTAACAGTGGTTACAAAGACCATGCTAAAGGTTTCTGTAACAGTGGTTACAAAGACCATGCTAAAGGTTTCTGTGGTAACGTTACTTTACTGGTAGACTCTAAATCCAGCCCCCCCCCCCCCCCCCCCCCAATAAAAGATACGTGCAGATACATTTCGTTTCATTTTATTTCATTACATACGATCTGTATCTTGGCCTGTACTGTGGTTACAGCCACCAACATCCTATTACAACATTGCCGATAACACAGGCCATTAGTCTGAAGATTATATTTAAGAGAACCTATTGTCAGGTCAACCATCATAAAACGGAGGTTTTCAGCAACTCAAAACCATTGGATACAAGCTTGGGAATTTTTGGACTGATAAGCAGTTATCAGACCCAAACGACAGTTAAGACATCAACATATCTTTAGTCAAACACATTTTGGCACCAACACCTACAACAACATCTTCCCAACTACAAAAAAAGGTCATAACAGCTCCAGCTGTGTTTTTTTTTATGCAGATCAGGGTTGAGTCTCCATTGGGCCTCAGGGAGGCAGCACTGAGCCACAGCTTCCCAGAGACTCCAGTAGAAACACTCCCGTTCTTGCGCCATGCTTCAGTGCGGCTGGTATCACATTTTCGCCCATAGCTTTAGTATTACTGTTCCCTCTTCGCCGTTGTCCGCGGCGTACTGTACAATACAGTAGGCTGGAGCATTGCAAGCTCGTCTTTGCGGTTTGCTCAGTGGAGCAAGGTGAGTGTAACATTAACGTTCGGCCTCAAGTGGCTTCAACCACAAAGCACTACCAAGCTACTCATTAACCAATAATGAGCTGTCAGCGAGGGTCCATCATAGATCTCCCTCGCTCCTTTCCCCAGGAGTTAATAGGGAATAATGGAATAGAATGAGAGGGCTAATACAATCCCAGCATCTCCAGTAAAGTATCTGGAAACTGGTACTGGGACCAGCTATTTCTCTAGTTTGGTAAAAGAGCAGATTAAAGTGTTGCTGGTTAGCTAAAAAGGACCGAATGGCCAAGCCTGAGTCATCCAAGGTTTTATGGATATGGACCCTTGTTCTCTCTTGTCTTTAAGATGGTTTCCACCTCCTAACATATTCAACTGTTTCTTAATATTTCCTATGTCTGGTTATCCCGAAGTCCTTTGGGTGTTCTATGGTTCCGGGCAGTCTATCGAAATTGAACGTGGCTTTGCTTGGTTTTAAATGGCCTTGTGTGTGTTCCTGCCCAGTGGTCTAGACAGTATTGAGCAGACAGTATTTCTTGGTGTCCAGAAACTGATTGATGAGTGCATCAGCCAGATGGGCACCCACCACACACACCTGGGTTAGGCAGAGATCCATAACCACAGCTCCAAATTGAGTTAAACATTTACACACGCGGAGTCCTTGCTAATTAGGAACATTCTGTTGTCTTTGGAGCCTAATTAGATTTGGGTAATATATGATGTATAAGTCCATTTTCAACGACCCTTCTGCCCCGGATAGGGTAAACCAAAGGCCCGCGGGGGCCCACTGTCCCAAACCAAGCTGGAATTCCTCACAGCTTAATGGTTAATGTGTTTTTATGGCATTCTGAGTGTGTGATGAGTAACTAACATACAGACCAGTGAAGTCTCCATAAACCTAATTAAACGGAGCACACACACATTCTTTGTTTTCACATATAGATTTGGTTGCGGCTGCCCCTCGGTCGCCGCGGAGACAGTGTTTACCACGCCTATCGGTAGTACACGATTTATTTGCTTTTTCACCTTCACAGATCTGATAGCAAAGTTCTGGGTTTCCTTGTTGTGTACATGAAGTCCAGGCAATCAAATAAACCCACACCCTGTCTTGAATCTGAATTACACATCCTAAGTTCAAATCACTCCTAACTTTAACAAATTAATTTCCATTGCATTATGTTGTCGCTATGTAGTCTGGTGTCATTTAGAGCAAAGCAGCTTAGGTGACCTCTTTCACCTCCTTTCACATTTGAATGTGATATGTAGAACTGACCCAGTCCCAACACCAGTTGATTCTGTGGCGGTGCTCTGCCTCCAGTGTCCTTAGCCAACTATCCCGCCTCGGGCCTTCATACTTCAAAGGGCGGAGGTGAATTTTCCTCGGTAAACCAATAGGTATGGGAATAAAGGTTTATCAGCCTTATATGCAGATTCAGTCTAAATCCTCTGTCCCATAACTTCTAATATCAAAAGGAAAGGGAGGTTTTAAAGAACAGTGTCTATTACTTTCATAATTTAAAAAACAAAACCCACACAGCTATTATTAATACATTTGCTCTTTATTTATAGTCCTTCCTTGGCATGAAGACAATTAGGAAAATGTTTTTGAAATATGTCTGGTCCCTTTGGTACATTTGGCTAGAGCTATGGTGAAGTGCATGTGTTTGCTGGGAGATTACTTTCATAAAAATGTGTTAAGCAACAGCAATGGATCACAAAATAATGGACTGGTTTGACATAGGACGTTCAAGTTGAAAATAATAGGGAAAGAAGAATGGACTACAGTTATATTACTTGTAAGAAACATGCCGAAGCTGGTAACAGACATACTTCCCCAGAACCCCTTTACAGTAAGATAAAACATAAATGGCCTTTGGCAGAAAAGGTTATCAGACGATTATTTAAGATACAGAGCTACTGTTAATCTAGAATCCTCCATTTTCAATAAAAACGTTTGGCCTCGGATATCGCTTGTTATAGACAGCCTACAGCTATTGCAGATGGTTATGAAAATAATCGTAAATGGCAATAAAAAAAAGCTACTGTTTGGACCGAAAACAAATTGGTAGAAAAAAACGAGGAGAGAGCCTGACAATAAGCCGTTCCAGGAGATCCAATAACCGGCCGTCGCGTGTTCCAAGAGAGTAAGGAATGTGGCAGGACGACTCGGACTGCCTTTGTCACAGCAGGGGGTTGATTGGCCTCTGAGCCAACACGTGTCTGACCAACAGCCCGTAAAAAAACATTCGCTTTCTATTAAGGATATGTCCCTCCATGCAAAGTTTAATTTAGGATTTATGTGAACTGCATTTCTCTGAGGAAAAGCCGTATGGAGTTTTTTTTCGATCACATTAAAAAACCGCACAATGAGAATACTTGGTCAGATTAGGCCATAGATTTAGTTGCCCGTTTGGCAGCGCCCCAAAGCATTGTTGGGAGCAATGATGGAGGGTTTGGCCCAGGGGAATGACTGAACCATTCTCTA
The DNA here is from genome assembly GCA_017639675.1 of Aplochiton taeniatus. Lineage (NCBI taxonomy): Eukaryota > Metazoa > Chordata > Actinopteri > Galaxiiformes > Galaxiidae > Aplochiton > Aplochiton taeniatus. Next base: position 11,528,356 of record CM030190.1, read on the forward strand.
CAAGGAGGGACGAGATGCCTTACATTGATTAAGAATGGCGTCATCATTTGTCAGGCTAAAATATACATATTCCATATGAACAAAAATATTTAGTCTCAATTAAGAAAGCTGTCGAATAATGTGACAGTGGTTAAAGGTATGGACAAAAGTTGTTGCAGGCCCCACACATGTACTGCTTGCATGTACGCAGGCACACACAACACACACACCCAAACCTTTGCAAACAATGTTAAAATGTCACCATATCTTTCAGCGAAAGCAAGTTAGCGGCATGAAACGTGATTGCCCTGAGGTAAGTTTTGAATTGAGATTCCATATTTACAGATATGATAGGACATGCATGGCGTGTGTAGGAGAGGAAGATAAAGCATTGAATGTGTGTAATCCATAACTACAAACAATAAATCTTATGAATCAAAGGAAGGGAAGATTAAATGAGGGAAATTGCATAGCCAGTAAAGGCCAGGCTGCAGCCATGTGTGGATGCCATGTTTTTGAATCACGCGGCATGCATTTGCCATGTCGTTGGTGCAAGGTCCTAATCTGGCCCCTTCCAGGTGTTCCTCAGGTTTCTGATAGGGATGCTGCTTCTTCAGGGTTCACCTGGACCCCACAGAGGACCTTTTTACTGCCAATGGGAGCATCCTGTGGGCTTGACATTGACTCTATAAAGGGTGGTATCAGTGGGCCATCCGTCAACATGGACTTTGCCACAGCCCCCCCCCCCCCCCCCCTCCTCCTCCCTTGCACCTGCTGCAGGGGGAGGACACATATACACCTGTTCTGGGGTGTGGATGTGATGGTATCTGCCCGCTTGTGTTGCAGGTCTATCCCCCTCGACCTCAGTCCACACACACACACACACACACACACACACACACACACACACACACACACGCACACACACTTCCAATCGTGGTGGTTATCAGGGCAACCTTTCCAAGGCCATAAAGAAGGCAGGAAGATGTCAGTAGTGGGTGGGACACTGAATGACATCAGGGCCCTCTGGTTGTCCATGGATTGTTTTGTAACAACTTGACTTTTACCCAGGCTTATAAAGCACATCTTGTTAAGATCATGGAAAATAATACGGTATACCTATTTTTATAAAGGCCAATAGGACACAGCTTTCTGGGTGTAGCATTAAACTTTTAATTACCATCAATCATTGAATCTACAGTAGAGTCCTCTGTATCAGTATTACAATAATATTCAAATATACAGCATCTAGATTACCATTGATGTGAATGTAATCTTTCCTTTTGGAGCATTGTAATCATATAAAAACTGACCAAGCATGTCCTCATAAAGTAAATCATGCATTGCATCCGCCATTTTTATAGCCCACTTATTCAACTATACTACACAACTAATTATCTGTCATTGGCCATTAGACTCCTGAAGTCTTTTTGGGCTCTTTCCAAAAACCCTGCCTTCGAAGCGGGAACGCTCTCGTGCCCGCTGCAGTACACTTCCCAAGCCAGTGCCCATTCCCTACATCTAAGGCTCCATTAGCTCCGTTTCCTAGGGGCCCGTGATTCGATCCCATCTCAGGCTCTCGACTGCCCGGCAGACAATGGGGAGGGCGAGTCGTATGTCTGATGACTGAAAAGGGCCTGGGTGCCGAGGAGGAGGAGGGGGGGGGGGGGGGGGGGGGGGGGTTCAGCTTAAACAGTCTTGGGTGGGTGAAGTTACAGAACCCAATGACACCTTTCACCCCCCACCCCCGCACCCCAGACTCTCCGACTCACATTGGCACTGCCAATCATTCACCTTGTTTCTGCCAGCCACCCGCAGTGACAAAGTAGAGCAAAGTAGAAGTGCATTTGCAACTAAAACTCTTTGCCATATCATGTAAATTATGCCACATTTCACATTCCTACACTGTTACAATGGAAAATCCCATTTCATTATTGGGGACCAGTTAAAATAATGTATCTATTAAGGATAAATGATACACAATGGGGGGGCCTTTGAGTTGTAGACGCATTTATCATGACAATAGACTGAAACACTTACAGAGATAGGAAAACACTGAGCTGGTTGCGCTTGGACAAGTACTTAATATCCCACTGTCAATCAGTCGCAGAGCATAGAACCCTTTAATAGTTTATTATCCCATTCTGCTTGTAGCCGGGCAGACTGGCTGCTTTCTGTGGTTTGTATGTAATTACACACATGCACGCACGCACACACACACACACACACACACACACACACACACACACACACACGTTTTCAAGCAGATCTTTGGCATATAAAACCAACTGAACACTCCCAGGTTAAAGAGTGACATCTAGCGAAACATGAATGTAAAAGGTATTAGTCACATCAGTCAATCCTATAGGTCTCTGACAACTGTATTTTAATACCAACTCAACTTTGTACAGTGTATATTCATACAATTAGCTTTACAAAAGTCAATCAACGTCTTAAAGAGAAGCATCCTATTTTGCATCAGTTACACACAACAGAGCCAACCCGATCAAAACTGGGCCTTCCCACTCATCATTGATAGCTCCTGGACTCCAACGGCTTCTGGAATTAGTCTGGAATGGCATAGGACTATTTTTAACAGTGTAGCCACCACCAATTTGTGATCATTGGCAACGTCCAATCCAGTGCTACAATACAAAGTCAAGGCCTGTATTGCTGTTATTTCTACTGCTGTTATTTTGAGCTATGTCACTGGAACAGTTGTCTACTTGAGACCGTGGCAGCTCAGAGGCTGGATCTCCTCCACACTGTGTGTCTGGGCTGTCTCCTCTGGGCTGTGTGTCTGTGCTGTCTCCTCTGGGCTGTGTGTGTGTGCTGTCTCCTCTGGGCTGTGTGTCTGGGCTGTCTCCTCTGGGCTGTGTGTCTGTGCTGTCTCCTCTGGGCTGTGTGTCTGGGCTGTCTCCTCTGGGCTGTGTGTCTGGGCTGTCTCCGCTGGGCTGTGTGTCTGTGCTGTCTCCTCTGGGCTGTGTGTCTGGGCTGTCTCCTCTGGGCTGTGTATCTGGGCTGTCTCCGCTGGGCTGTGTGTCTGTGCTGTCTCCTCTGGGCTGTGTGTCTGGGCTGTCTCCTCTGGGCTGTGTATCTGGGCTGTCTCCTCTGGGCTGTGTGCCTGGGCTGTCTCCGCTGGGCTGGTGCTGCTGGATGGGTGTTGGTCTGGACGGTTCCACAGCCACTCCCAGATTCCCGTTGGCCTCCCTGAAACGAGCGCATGCCACGCAGCTCGTACCGTGGCCCTCTCGGCACGTCAACCTTTGCCCCCCATTGCGCCCCGGGCCCCGCCGAGGACGGCCCCTCCCCCTGGCGCCCATGGCTGTGCCCCGGCCGTCCCTCTGGGAGCCCCTGGACGTCCGCTGCCGCTGCAGGGCGAGCGCCGCCAGGTCAGAGTGCGACGACGTGCTGTCTATGAGCCGCCGGCCCAGCGCCAGCGGGCGGACCGGCAGGGCCAGCCGCAGACGCTTCCAGAAGCGGGAGCGGGGCAACTCCGACTGGCTCCCACGCCAGGTGATGGCGCTGGCGGGACCGGCGCGGCGGAGATGCGAGGCCTCGGTGCAGTGCGCCGTGACGGGCTTGTAGAGGACGGTGACGATGGAGGCCTGGCTGGCATGCTGCAGGTACAGGCCCAGCCGGCACTCCAGCAGGCTGATGCTCTTCTCCGTCAGGTAGTCTGGGCTGAGAACCATCAGGAGTCTGCGGCTCACCTGCATGAAGCGGAAGACGGCCTCCGATGTGTCTGGAGGAGAGAGTCGCGTTAACCCTGAGACGAAAAACGGTCCCCGCAATTGAGCCCTTTGGAAATGCATTTCGAGACACCGCAAAGAGGTGCAGTACCGGCAGCCACTCTGGGAAGAATCTGTGGGCTACAGGGCCGTTTCTAGCTTTTGGGGGGGCCTTATGCAAAATGTTGTTTGGGAGCCCCGAGTTTGTGAGACTATTGTAGGGGAATTCCAAACCCCCTAAGGTGGTCCAGGGGCATGCATTTAACATTTAAATGCATCAATCTGGTGCACTTTAAGAGATCAGTGTAAGATTTAGCATATCATTGTTTTCACTCAGCACACAAGGGTGGTTAGTTATCAATACGGACCAGTCACATTCACTTCTTGAGAAAAAAATACTCAAATGACAGCTTGGGGACCCCCTGGTTGCTTTGGCGGCCCTATGCAACCGCATAGTCTGCTTATAGCATGAAACGGCTCTGATGGGCTAGGTGGTAGGGTTAGGGTTAGGGTTAGGGCTAGGTGGTAGTTTGGGGTGGGAAAGGAGATGGGCATTGGAAGGAGTGCAAACCAGGCCGGCAACTAATCGGACTGGAGGTTAAAACAGTGATCGTTGTGGGACACTAGCTCAACCTGTAGGCAAGTGTCATCCATCCATCCATCCATCCATCCACCCACCCATCCATCCATCCATCCATCCATCCACCCCACCACCCATCTTGTTGCTACCCAATACAATATATACATTACAGCAGACAAGGAAACTAAAATGTGTTTATAACGTTTCTGGCTTCAGTGGTTATACTGACGACTGCCTGAAATGGCCTGATCATTGCTGCCTTAGAAATGATAGAGTACGAGGAGTCAAGCCAAACATCTACTGGTCAGTATGAATGTTTCAGTAGTTAGATGTACCAGTGTGCCCATTAAGAGGAGTGTTTGTCCATCTAGAGGGCTGTTTGTCCATTGTCCATCTAGAGGGCTGTTTGTCCATCTAGAGGGCTGTTTGTTCATCTAGAGGGGGGTTTGTCAACAACTTACTTGTGGGGAACTCCCTCATAGGGGCGGATAGTTTTAAAACTTGTTAAACCAGTTACCAGGCCCTTGAAGAACTAGAAGAAGGTAGTATGGATTCTGGAAAACAGGAGCCAATGGCTACAAACCATAAACATATGAATGATGTATGTATGATGGAAAACTTTATGAAAATACATTAACCACATGTGAACACACAGCCATAAAACAATGAATAATTTATTCACAAAAAACAATGTGGCATCCAAAAGTTATCAATACAATGAGTGCATATTTGATGGATTTCAAATAAATGTGACAACAGGTGGAAATATGTGTAAACATATATGAATATGAACATGCAGTCAAGTAATGCTAAGCAATGGTGTCATGGTAATCTCAAACGTAATGTTATGATCCATTCTGTACTGTATTCAACAGAATAGGTGTACATCACATTATGTAATGTAAACTTTCTTTATGAAGGGCAGTTCAAAACCACATGCAACAACTAAAGCAATAGTGAATGAATGATTTCCCCAAATAATAATATATGAAACCTGTCCATCAGATGAACTCTAAACATGCTCTTGGTCGAGGACGGCTTGCTCTTCCTTAACCGTGGGAAGAGGTAGCCAGCCATGGGAGTCAGGTGAGGGCGCACTGTTCAGGGGAAGCAGACTGTTCTCCTCCCTCAGGTCATCTTTAACCCTCCTAACGGGCAGCTCCACTTGGAGACGCTTCCAGAAGCGGGAAGAGAGAGGGCGGGACTTTTCGCCCCGCCACCGCACCAGCGCCAGCGCCACCCGGGCCCGCTTCAGCTCCCGCACCCAGCCGGCCCGGGTCAGAGGCTTGTACTGGAGCAGGATGACCCGCAGGTTCCCACCCCGCGCCATTTTGTCCAGCCCAACCTTGAGCTCCAGCAGGGCCTGGGTACCCTGCGTCCCATAGCCAGGGCTGAGGACCACCAGCAGGCGGCGGCTGAGTCCAATGAAGCCCAGTGTCTCATCTGTGATGACTAAGAGGGGGATTGGAATCTCACATACTCAAACCAACAACACACACTACCCAGCACCCACTGTGTAGAGTGTAGAAATAACTTGATAAGTGCCTGATTTGTCGCTTTGATCAGGTTAGGGTTCCACCTCTGAAACTGTTGAATGTCGATTCAATTCGAATCAAACTAACCTCAGATCTTTAAAACACACAAACCACTTTTTGCCCAGGAATATAAAATCAAAAGTCCATTCATTAAATATCTCAATTAAACCATCCTACTCTTCACCGTCGAATGCATTGTTTCAAACATAACTTGGCTTCCAGACATGCTGTCCTAAAAAGTATATTAAGGGGCGCTAAAGACTCCCAAATACTCACTCCCTCCGGGAAGGCTGTCCCTGTCGAAGATGCAGACAGTGTAACCCAACTCATTCTCCAGGACCCTGCGAAGAGTCAGCAGGACAAACTGCTCCTCCTCACTGTTTCTAGCATAGGAGATGTAGATGTCGTACTCCTTGCCATCTGAAGGAAGGAGGTGGAGAGATAGAGCAGACAGAGGGGTGGTGGAGAGATAGAGCAGGCAGAGGAGGAGTGGAGGAGAGATAGAGCAGACAGAGGAGTGGAGGAGAGATAGAGCAGACAGAGGAGTGGAGGAGAGATAGAGCAGACAGAGGTGTGGAGGTGAGATAGAGCAGACAGAGGAGTGGTGGAGAGATAGAGCAGGCAGAGGAGGTGTGGAGGAGATATAGAGCAGACAGAGGAGGTGTGGAGGAGAGATAGAGCAGACAGAGGGGTGGTGGAGAGATAGAGCAGACAGAGGGGTGTAGGAGTGATAGAGCAGACAGAGGGGTGGTGGAGAGATAGAGCAGGCAGAGGAGGAGTGGAGGAGATATAGAGCAGACAGAGGATGAGTGGAGGAGAGATAGAGCAGACAGAGGTGTGGAGGTGAAATAGAGCAGACAGAGGAGTGGTGGAGAGATAGAGCAGGCAGAGGAGTGGAGGAGAGATAGAGCAGACAGAGGAGGAGTGGAGGAGATATAGAGCAGACAGAGGAGGAGTGGAGGAGATATAGAGCACACAGAGGAGGAGTGGAGGAGATATAGAGCAGACAGAGGAGTGGAGGAGAGATAGAGCAGACAGAGGAGGAGTGGAGGAGATATAGAGCAGACAGAGGAGGAGTGGAGGAGCGATAGAGCAGACAGAGGGTGTTGGTGGAGAGATAGAGCAGACAGAGGGGTGGTGGAGAGATAAAGGCGGACAGAGGTGTGGAGGAAAGATAGAGCAGACAGAGGGGGAGTGGAGGAGATATAGAGCAGACAGAGGAGTGGAGGAGAGATAGAGCAGACAGAGGAGGAGTGGAGGAGATATAGAGCAGACAGAGGAGGAGTGGAGGAGCGATAGAGCAGACAGAGGGTGTTGGTGGAGAGATAGAGCAGACAGAGGGTGTTGGTGGAGAGATAGAGCAGACAGAGGGGGAGTGGAGGAGATATAGAGCAGACAGCGGAGGTGTGGAGGTGAGATAGAGCAGACAGAGGAGGAGTGGAGGAGTTATAGAGCAGACAGAGGAGTGGAGGTGAGAGAGCAGACAGAGGAGTGGAGGAGAGATAGAACAGACAGAGGAGGAGTAGAGGAGAGATAGAGCAGACAGAGGAGTGGAGGTGAGATAGAGCAGACAGAGGAGGAGTAGGGGAGAGATAGTACAGACAGAGGGGGAGTGGAGGAGAGATAGAGCAGACAGAGGAGGAGTAGGGGAGAGATAGAGCAGACAGAGGGGGAGTGGAGGAGAGATAGAGCAGACAGAAGAGGAGTAGGGGAGAGATAGAGCAGACAGAGGAGTGGAGGAGAGATAGTACAGACAGAGGGGGAGTGGAGGAGAGATAGAGCAGACAGAGGAGGAGTAGGGGAGAGATAGAGCAGACAGAGGGGGAGTGGAGGAGAGATTGAGCAGACAGGAGGCGGTTCAGTTAGAAGGTAAATGTCAACACTGTTATATCTGAACTCCCTCACCAATGTGGCATAGTACTGTAGATCCTGTTTTCTCTGCAGTGGAATATTGTGAGTTACCACCTCCTTTCTGCTTCAGACAGAGGGCTAATCCAAGTGCACACCAAGCTGGAGAGTTTATGAGCAAGACCCGCCTGACAGGTTGAGGCAATTTTTTTTCAGATCTTTACAAATTACAGTTGTCAGTGTTTTCTATGTGATTTTGTATATATATATATATATATATATATATATATATATATATATATATAGTGTGTGTGCGTGTATGTGTAGGTCTAACCTGTATTTCAGTCCAGCTTTATTTCAGAGGGAGCTAGATTATTAATTCCTCTAATGCCATCTAATTCATCCACCAATGAGCTGAAGGGTGGAGGGTGCAGTGCTGGCTGACCTGTGGAGCGTTCGTCCGTGCCGAACCAGGAGCGATAGAGAAGCAGCAGCTCCAGCCAGAAGACGTGGTAGGCCACAAACAAGGCCAGCATGAGGAACAAGGTAACCCCCAGGCCACAACCCAGCTCCACTGAGGGCAAGTACGCTGCAACCACAACAAAAACTAAACACAGAAAGAAATAGGCAAAAATACAACATGGGACTGCAGGAATTTCTTTTTTGAACAGTTTACGAAGTGTGTCACTACCGGATCTGCCCGGGGTCCCTTAGCTACGTTAGGCAGTTCTTTCATATGTATTACTACTAGTTGCTTACCTAGGTAGAATATATGGTGGACTTTAAATTAACTCGATGCAAGTTAACCATCGATATTTTTTTATCAAATATTAGAAAATGTTACTCGAAGCGTTGTCATAAATAGTTTATATAATATATTTGCAACGTTAGTTTGATGACAGTGTGCTGTTAGTTATATGTATTTTTTCTAGCAAACGTAGCTCAAATTAAGATCTGTCTCCTCAATGAGCACAAAGTAGACCACTGGAAGATCTACAAAGGATTTATCATTCATTTAAGTATGATTTTATCATTGATACAAATACAGAGACAGATATTGAATATGTATTGTGTAGCAAACTATTTGTGTACATAAATTGCTTATAAATGCTAGTTGTAAAAGCACTTTGCAACTCACTAAATAAATGTGCCAAATATGGGATGTGTTTGTTCTATGTACCATGTCCTTAATTGTAAAGTGCTTTGGGTGTCTAAAAAGCGCTATATAAATGAAATGAATAATTATTATTATTATTATTATTATTATTATTATTATTATTATTATTAATAATAAATAAAGGTTAAAGTAGTAGAGGACATAACTTTTGTATTCTGTGAAAGAAATGGTAGCGCTGCAGGGCGTTGCATCCAGTGTCAACATAATACTACTGTTAGAGTACTTTTTACACCATGTAGTGTAACTATGCTTTGGTACAGCAAACCATCCTTACCCTCCTCCTCCTCCAGTTCTGCCCTCCTTACCCTCCTCCTCCAGTTCTGCCCTCCTTCACCTCCTCCTCCAGTTCTGCCCTCCTTACCCTCCTCCTCCAGTTTGGCCCTCCTTAACCTCCTCCTCTAGTTCTGCCCTCCTTAACCTCCTCCTCCAGTTCTGCCCTCCTTACCCTCCTCCTCCTCCAGTTCTGCCCTCCTTAACCTCCTCCTCCAGTTCTGTCCTCCTTACCCTCCTCCTCCTCCAGTTCTGCCCTCCTTAACCTCCTCCTCCTCCAGTTCTGCCCTCCTTAACCTCCTCCTCCAGTTCTGCCCTCCTTACCCTTCTCCTCCAGTTCGGCCCTCCTTAACCTCCTCCTCCAGTTCTGCCCTCCTCAACCTCCTCCTCCAATTCTGCCCTCCTTACCCTCCTCCTCCTCCAGTTCTGCCCTCCTTACCCTCCTCCTCCTCCAGTTCTGCCCTCCTTAACCTCCTCCTCCAGTTCTGCCCTCCTTACCCTCCTCCTCCAGTTCTGCCCTCCTTACCATCCTCCTCCAGTTCTGCCCTCCTTAACCTCCTCCTCCAGTTCTGCCCTCCTTAACCTCCTCCTCCAGTTCTGCCCTCCTTACCCTCCTCCTCCAGTTCGGCCCTCCTTAACTTCCTCCTCCAGTTCTGCCCTCCTTAACCTCCTCCTCCAGTTCTGCCCTCCTTACCCTCTTCCTCCTCCAGTTCTGCCCTCCTTACCCTCCTCCAGTTCTGCCCTCCTTAACCTCCTCCTCCAGTTCTGCCCTCCTTACCCTCCTCCTCCTCCAGTTCTGTCCTCCTTACCCTCCTCCTCCTCCAGTTCTGCCCTCCTTAACCTCCTCCTCCAGTTCTGCCCTCCTTACCCTCCTCCTCCAGTTCTGCCCTCCTTAACCTCCTCCTCCAATTCTGCCCTCCTTACCCTCCTCCTCCTCCAGTTCTGCCCTCCTTACCCTCCTCCTCCTCCAGTTCTGCCCTCCTGAACCTCCTCCACCAGTTCTGCCCTCCTTACCCTCCTCCTCCTCCAGTTCTGCCCTCCTTACCCTCCTCCTCCAGTTCTGTCCTCCTTAACCTCCTCCTCCAGTTCTGCCCTCCTTAACCTCCTCCTCCAGTTCTGCCCTCCTTATCCTCCTCCTCCAGTTCGGCCCTCCTTATCCTCCTCCAGTTCGGCCCTCCTTACCCTCCTCCTCCTCCAGTTCTGCCCTCCTTACCCTCCTCCTCCTCCAGTTCTGCCCTCCTTAACCTCCTCCTCCAGTTCTGCCCTCCTTAACCTCCTCCTCCAGTTCTGCCCTCCTTAACCTCCTCCTCCAGTTCTGCCCTCCTTAACCTCCTCCTCCAGTTCTGCCCTCCTTATCCTCCTCCTCCAGTTCTGCCCTCCTTATCCTTCTCCAGTTCTGCCCTCCTTATCCTCCTCCAGTTCTGCCCTCCTTACCCTCCTCCTCCAGTTCTGCTCTCCTTACCCTCCTCCTCCAGGTGTGCCCTGCGCGTATCAAAGCCTTTATTGTTACGAACGGAGCAGTTGTATTCGTTTAACAGGTCCTCTGAGCGGAAATCCTTGATGTGGAGGACACTTTCCTCTGTCCTGTCTTCATATTCAACTTTCAACACCCTACAATTCGGTATAACATAAGGATCAAAATTAGCATGGCAAAGAAAGGCAATAGAATAGAATAAAATAGAATAGAATAAAATCTTTATTGTCACAATCAGCCAAGGGAGAACCGAAATGTGGCCATATTGAAAAGCAATTGATCTTGCCTCAAAAGACCAGCAAGCAAAACCACATGCAACATTCAACAATGTCAGCATAGGGGCCAATCCAAAAGACAAGGCTTGAATACAGAAACTAAAACACAAAACAACCAATCAACACCACAAGACACAGGTGAGAAACTACTGAACGCTAACAAGAACAGGTGACACTAATGAACGCTAACAAGGACAGGTAAAACTAAAGAACGCTAACAAGGACAGGTAAAACTAATGAACGCTAAAAAGGACAGGTGACACTAATGAACGCTAACAAGGACAGGTAAAACTAAAGAACGCTAACAAGGACAGGTAAAACTAATGAACGCTAAAAAGGACAGGTGACACTAATGAACGCTAACGAAAAGAGGTGGAACTAATGAATGCTAACCAGACTGAGCGTGTCCTTAATGATCCAGATGAAGTGGACTATTGTTTCTATGATCAACTAACGCATGGCAACACCCTGGCATATTAACAAAAACATTTCCATAATAGACGGAATGGTCACCGAAGCTGAAACAGGGAGAAAGTAGAAGAAAAAAGCGAATGATTTACCGGGATGTGTTGGTGAAACGTGCGTCCCCGAACTGCTCTACGGTTTTCCCATTGACGGTCCACCACATTTCCCCATGCCCCTCCAGGTAAGGGAGAAAGGCTCGGCACTCCAGCCTCACAGCTGAGCCTGCCATACAAAACACTAGCCATTAATGTGTCCACTTTGAAGGCTGTTTAAAAGCATGGCATGGAAAAGATCAAAAGACAAAGATTTGACAATTGAAACCTTTTCACATTCTGGATTCTACCGCAGCTCTACCAGGGTGGTTTAAGAGCACTAAGCTGTTCAGAGGGTCTGTTGGACGTACCCTGTTTGACAGTGTAGATCTTCTCCTTATCGGGGTTGAGTATGTTGGGTTCTTTGGATAAACCAGTGGCGGCTGACAAATCAAAAGAACCAGAACAAACAGGCTAAGGGTCCTCAATCATTTGGGAACACATTGTGTGAGGTAAATGATTGAGTCATCAGACTAGCTTCTGCATCAGAGTAAACTGGAGCAAGCCAGACCGAAGGTAAGTTACTGTACTCCAGCATAACCAGCTATACTGATTTGAATGAAATTATGGTTATATAATGGGGTCAATTAATAGTGATTCAAATGTAATAATTTTAATCCTCCCCCTCCCTTAAGGAAGCGTAGGGATGTTCTTACACACTGCAGTCACTTTGATCATTCTGCTGAAGTTCATTGCTCTGCCTTTGGACTCATAGTTGACCACGCAGTAGTAGTTTCCAGCATACATCGAAAGCATGATTCGCACAAATAGCCTGCCATCGTCGACCTCGCGATTGCTGTTCCAAGATGTATATGCGGAACACTTGATGGAAGTAAACAGTGAAGGAAGAGAAGAGAACGGGAGACATGAACATCTGGTTGTTCTAAAGTATGGGTTAACACATTATTTCATCAGCATTCCTGTTTTTGATCTATCAGCCAATGGACCACAACTACCAAGAGAATCAATTCCTTCCACTCTACAGCTCAAAGAACCGAACATGGCTGACGTTTTGATTTCTTTTCATAATGGATGAGTCCTAATTTTTGGCGAAATATATTTATTTAGACAAACAAAAGAAATGAGAAAATTCGAATCAAATAAAAATGCTTAATTTTAAATACAAAAAACATGACTGTCAATGTATCTAGGCCTTGGTTTTCAAAGAGTAAGATTTCCAAGGCTGTAATCATTTGTTCATTGCTTTTTATGTCAAATAAAACCTTTTGAAGGCTTTGGCAAATTGCTAAAATAATTTCTCATGAGAAATTAAGTTAAGGTTTAAGGGAGAGTAACAGAAACATTGATAACCACATACCGAGAATTTCAGAACTGAAATAAAATGTGGGTAAAATACAACAACAACAAGAAAAAAAAATGATATACACTGCTCAAAAAAATAAAGGGAACACTCAAATAACACTAATCCTAGATCTGAATGAATGAAATATTCTCATTGAATACTTTGTTCTGTACAAAGTTGAATGTGCTGACAACAAAATCACACAAAAATCATCAATGGAAATCAAATTTATTAACCGATGGAGGCCTGGATTTGGAGTCACACACAAAATTAAAAGTGGAAAAACACACTACAGGCTGATCCAACTTTGATGTAATGTCCTTAAAACAAGTCAAAATGAGGCTCAGTATTGTGTGTGGCCTCCACATGCCTGTATGACCTCCCTACAATGCCTGGGCATGCTCCTGATAAGGTGGCGTATGGTCTCCTGGGGGATCTCCTCCCAGACCTGGACTAAAGCATCCGCCAACTCCTGGACAGTCTGTGGTGCAACATGACGTTGGTGGATGGAGCGAGACATGATGTCCCAGATGTGCTCAATCGGATTCAGGTCTGGGGAACGGGCGGGCCAGTCCATAGCTTCAATGCCTTCATCTTGCAGGAACTGCTGACACACTCCAGCCACATGAGGTCTAGCATTGTCCTGCATTAGGAGGAACCCAGGGCCAACCGCACCAGCATATGGTCTCACAAGGGGTCTGAGGATCTCATCTCGGTACCTAATGGCAGTCAGGCTACCTCTGGCGAGCACATGGAGGGCTGTGCGGCCCTCCAAAGAAATGCCACCCCACACCATTACTGACCCACCGCCAAACTGGTCATGCTGAAGGATGTTGCAGGCAGCAGATCGCTCTCCACGGCGTCACCAGACTCTGTCACGTCTGTCACATGTGCTCAGTGTGAACCTGCTTTTATCTGTGAAGAGCACAGGGCGCCAGTGGCGAATTTGCCAATCCTTGTGTTCTCTGGCAAATGCCAAGCGTCCTGCACGGTGTTGGGCTGTGAGCACAACCCCCATCTGTGGACGTCGGGCCCTCATGCCATCCTCATGGAGTCGGTGTCTAACCGTTTGTGCAGACACATGCACATTTGTGGCCTGCTGGAGGTCATTTTGCAGGGCTCTGGCAGTGCTCCTCCTGTTCCTCCTTGCACAAAGGCGGAGGTAGCGTTCCTCCGGCTGGGTTGTTGCCCTCCTACGGCCTCCTCCACGTCTCCTGGTGTACTGGCCTGTCTCCTGGTAGCGCCTCCAGCCTCTGGACACTACGCTGACAGACACAGCAAACTTTCTTGCCACAGCTCGCATTGATGTGCCATCCTGGATGAGCTGCACTACCTGAGCCACTTGTGTGGGTTGTAGAGTCCGTCTCATGCTACCACGAGTGTGAAAGCACCACCAACATTCAAAAGTGACCAAAACATCAGCCAGAAAGCATAGGTGCTGAGAAGTGGTCTGTGGTCCCCACCTGCAGAACCACTCCTTTATTGTGTGTGTCTTGCTACTTGCCAATCATTTCCACCTGTTGTCTATTCCATTTGCACAACTGCATGTGAAATTGATTGTCAATCAGTGTTGCTTCCTAAGTGGACAGTTTGATTTCACAGAAGTTTGATTTACTTGGAGTTATATTGTGTTGTTTAAGTGTTCCCTTTATTTTTTTGAGCAGTGTATATATATGCAGCCTAATTCTTAATAACAGGCATGTTTGGTTTTAAGCTTACTTAGAGCTTACTTTTCCCGTTGTTGATATTTAGTGTTTCAATTGTGTCCGATGTGCATCATCAGACTTTGCAAAGATAGACTAAATACAATTTTTGACTGCAGCAGAATGCATCGTTTGAATCTGTCTTAAATCAGTTTAAGACACAGAGCAGAAAAATACACACCACTAATGTAGGTTTATTAAAATATGACGTAGACCAGCATTCTCCTTACCTCAACACGTTCTGTTGAGGGATCTTTCTGTAATACTGCAGCATAACTCTGTGTAAGGCCCTTAACAAACAAGTTGGTGAATCGGTAATTTCATACATATCAATCAAATCATTTTGAATGACCTGGCCCTGCTTAAACAACCAAATCCTTACGAACAGATAATCATGCATGCCGTAAAAAACTAACATATACACACTCTCTCTCTCACACACACACACAGGGATACTCACATGGTACCAGGTGACTGTGATTCTGCTGTGGTTCAGCCTGACATCTTGTACGCCTGGACAGGTGAGGGTTTCTCCACCCTGCAGTGGGATTCTGACCGCATGGGGATTCTTTGACGGTGTAACCTCACACACTGAGCCCGGGCCCCGTGGGACCACCTCCAACCGCATGGCAATCTTAGTACAGGAAGTTTTGTTGCTGAGGGGGAAACCAAACATTACCTTGTCGGAACACACTCAAAACATTTCCTGTGGTAGGTCAACAAGAAAACAAGCCTTTCCGAGTTTGGATTTGGAAATGCCACAAGGCAGAAGGTCATTTTACTTCTCTGGATCCAGGAGGTTTCCCCAGGGGGTTTCCACTTGTTGTCTAGCATAGCGACGGCTGCTCCTCCCGCCCATCTCACAAGCCTCTTTCACATAGGCACAACCTCTCCTCTCACTACACTTTACAACCATTTTTCACTGCTAACACACTGTTCAAGAAACGGAGCGTTTCGTTTGCTATATGCTAATGTATCGGAACCGGGGCCATTTTGACAAAGGAAGGAGGATGCATTTTGAAATGATCACGGTGTCTTAACGTCGGAAAGCCTGACACGTTTCACAATGCTTACCAGTCGTAGTAAGGAAGTAATCAAATTCACTTCGAAATAAAAGACTGATTTTAACGTGGTATTCTTGCGTGCCTTCGCAGAGTATTCTGAATTTGATGTAGTATTCTAAATTGAATGCTATTAATTCAGAATTGTTTTTCCATGAAGAAAAAAATTGTTGGAATAAAGAAAAATTTGAATAAAGAAAAATTTGAATAGACCATGGTTAACGATGGGGCTGCAGAATGCATGTAAAAAGAAAAACACCCTATACAGACTATTTATTACATCTAAAACAGTGGATGCCGAATTGAGATATAAAAAATACCAAAATAAATGAACAACTGTACTAAGAAATGCCAGGAAAGACTATTATAGTCAAATATTGGAGAAAAACAGAAACAACATAAATTTTTATCAATGACAAGAATTATACTTTAAATAATAGGAAAGACGTAGATGGTTTAACTTTTTTTGTAAATGTGGGACCAACTCTTGCTGAAAAGATAATTCAACCAAGTGTCAAGGAAGGTACCGAGGAGGAATTAGTGGATGTAAATATTCACACCATGTTTCTGAGAGCTATTAATGAAAAGGAAATATTGGATATTGTAGGAAACTGTAAGAGCAAAGTGTCCATGGACTGTAATCAAATTGACATGACAATAGTCAAAAGAGTAATTGAATGTGTCGTCAAACCACTGACATATTTTTGCAATCAGTCCTTTCAAACTAGTATTTTCCCTAACAAAATGAAAACTGCTGAAGTGATTACTCTTTACAAAAATGGAGATAAGCCTTCCTTTACCAACTACAGGCCAGTTTCTCTGCTTCCACAGTTTTCAAAAGTTCTTGAAAAATTATTTGTCCGTAGACTAGATAGTTTCATTGATTCATTTAACTTGCGAACAACAGTACGGATTTAGAGAAAACCGTTCAACAACATTGCATGGAGTTAATTGAAAAAATCTCTGGTGAAATGGACAACCAAAAATATACAGTGGGAGTGTTTATTGATCTTAAAAAAGCGTTTTATACCATTGACCATGAGTTGCTATTGAAAAAACTGGGAAGAAATGGAATCAGAGGGGTAGCATCCAACTGGTTAAGAAGCTATTTAGAGAATCGGAGACAATATTGAAGATCATTAATCAGATTATTTAAATGTTGATTATGGTGTTCCTCAGGGATCCGTGCTGGGCCCCAAACTGTTTATTATGTATATAAATAATATTTGAAAGGTCTCTAAGTTGATGCAGTTTGTGTTATTTGCAGATGACACAAATGTGTTTTGCTCTGGGGGAGATCTTAGACAAGTTTTGGAAATTGTTGGAAAGGAGATGGAAAAATGTAACAGATGGTTTTGCATAAACAAACTATCATTGAATTTTGAAAAAACAAAGTATATGATATTTAGCAACCGGAAAATATGTACTCAATCCCAAATTATTATTAACAATGTTGAAATTGAAAGGGTGCACGATAACAGATTCTTGGGTATAATTCTTGATGACAAAATCGGATGGAAACCACACATTAGGCATGTTGTAGCCAAAATGTCTAAGAGTATAGCTATAATGAATAGGTTCCTGCCAATATACAGGGGTTGTTTACTTGCCGTCAGAATAATTATGAATCTAGATGAGTTTTTCTTTTCAAGGAGCAATTTGCAAGAACTCATTTAAAATGCATGTAGTCCGGTTCTACAGTACTAATTTGAATTCCTTGTGAACAGAATGTTTTGCCGGTCTCACCTCAGCACACAGATGTACAGGCCAGTGTCCTGCGCTGTGGCTGGCTGCAACCACAGTCTCTCCCTCTCCTTGCTCAGTCTCTGGCTGAGCTCTAAGGGCTGCTCCAGGTCCTGGTCTGCAGGGACATGGTACCAGAAGAGGTTGAGGCCCGCCGCCTGAGCCGAGCTGTAGTTGTAGACCGTGGAGTGGGAGAAGAGGGGGCAGTAGAGCCAGGTAGCCTGGCCCTCCAGAACCTGCACAGGCCCGTTGCCTGACTCCCCCCAGTCATCGCATGGCGGCTCTGGAAAAGGACAAACTAAACATGCTATGAAGTTCACCTAACTCCTTACTTTTACTATACGAACAGTTCAAACCAGACCACCCTAAGTACAATGGATATGCTTGGGCTAAATGAATCTACCCAATGGCATCCAGTCAGGCATGTTAATACTGAATCCAATTAAATGATGGGTAGCACCACGTTTGTTAGATAGCCCACAGCACTCTGTTAGTTTATACAGGTCTACACACTGCAGCATAGTTTATTCAACCTTTCAGAAAACGTGTTAAGAAAAGTCTATAGCGTTTTCTATTCATTGATTTCCATTTCTTTTCTGATTGCTGAATTCACACACAGATGTCATCTTAATGTCAAAGTGGGGTTGCAGCAGGGCTAACCTAACAGTCCAACATGCACATGGAAGCAGTAATACACAGACACACTCTCCCTGTCCTACACACATTGTGCTCGTTCTCGTCCACACATGCACCGACACACGCACACACTCTTGGATTAGGATCTTCGTCGATAAGAACCCGAGAGGGAAATGAGCTTGATAAGCTGCAGCTTAGAAGCACGTCTCAATCAATACCTCATTCTAATCCATCTCTGTGTCCCGTCTCTTCACATTGATTTAGTGCATTATCTTTGAATCAAATGTAGCTTAGTGAGTGTACTCATTTTGATTTCCCCAGGAAAACCCATTAGCGCTGATGGGGTTTGTACATTTCTTACGTTAAAGGGCATCAAAAGATTAACTATAATACCAGTTCATTAAATAAGGGACAGTTTGAGAAAGGCTTCTACTAAGCCCCGTGTCAGTTAAAATTGTGCGTTATATAGAATTAAAAACCCATAGACATATCCAGCCACTTCATTAATGGACTGCAGATATTACAAAAAGGAAGGGTATTTCATTGCTCACCAGTAATGAAGCCCTCACATATTTCTGTGAGTTGTCCTTGAGCAAAACAATGTACCACACAGTATTAACTACCATGGGAACAAAATGTTGGGGATCAGTAGGCCTCTAGTTATTTTAGAGGGGGGGTCTACATTCTACTGGTTTCAGTAAGGCCAGTGGGGGGGCTATGCTACACTGCTCGGCAGTTGGCCGGTAATTGCCCTGTCAGATTCTCCCCGAAAGAGTATTAGTCTTCCTATTAAAAGCCCCTATGTACAAGCACCCCTATGGAACGTTACAAATGAATCCCGTTCTGGAACAATCCATTTCCTTTCCCGCTTTGGGACTCCCTTTCAATTAACCCTGTTTTTGCGTGTGTGTGTGTTTTTTATAGAAATGTGCAAATAGAACTCCCCCGTGACTTTTCCATGGCTTTACCAGGGGAGCAACGTGGAAGGAGGCTCTGACGAGAGAATACCTCCACCACGACCCTAACCATAACCCTAACCCTCCACCACAACCCTAACACTAACCCGCTCAAAAGCATTGCTTCTTCTAAGGGCACAGTCCACAAGATACGACATTGAAAGTTAGACCATGCTAGATGTGGGGGAACTCGCCTGGGACTAATTTCCAAAATATAGCATTGACACGCCACACCTTATACAGTCCCCTCCAAAAGTATTGGAACAGTAATGCCAATTCCTTTATTTTTGCTGTAGACTGAAAGCATTTGGGTTTGACCAAAAGATGAATATGAGACAAAAGATCAATATGTCAGCTTTTATTTCCAGGTATTTTCATCTGGATCTGATAAACAACTTAGAAGATATCATTATTTGAAAAGAAAGACCACATTTTTAGATGAGCAAAAGTATTGGAACAGATAGACTTGAAATGGATTTAAGTGAATAAGACTCAATATTTTGTTGCAAATCCTTTGCTTTCAATAACTGCATCAAGCCTGCGACCCATGGACATCACCAAACTTTTGCATTCTTCTTTTGTTATGCCTTTCCAGGCTTTCACTGCAGCCTCTTTCAGTTGTTGCTTGTTTTAGGGGGTTTCTCCCTTCAGTCTCCTTTTAAGAAGGTAAAAAGAATGCTCTATAGGGTTTAAGTCTGGAGATTGACTTGGCCAGTCTAGGACCTTCCACTTCTTGCCCCTGATGAACTCCTTTGTTGCTTTTGCAGTGTGTTTAGGGTCATTATCTTGCTGCATGACAAAGGATCTCCCAATCAGTTTGGTTGCATCCTTCTTTAAATTGGCAGACAAAATGTTTCTGTAGACTTCCGAATTCATTTTGCTGCCGCCATCATGTGTTACATCATCAATGAAGATTAATGAGCCCGTCCCAGAAGAAGCCATTGAAGCCCAAGCCATCACATTACCTCCACCGTGTTTCACAGATGAGCTTGTGTTTTGGGGGTCATGAGCAGATCCTTTTTTTTCTCCAAACCTTAGCCTTTCCATCACTCTGGTAGAAGTTAATCTTCGTCTCAGCAGTCCATAAAACTTTTTCCCAGAATTTTTGAGGCTCGTCTCTGTACTTTTTGGCAAAATCCAGCCTGGCCTTCCTATTCTTTATGCTAATGAATGGCTTGCATCTTCTGGTGTAGCCTCTGTACTGTTGTCCATGAAGTCTTCTGCGAACAGTGGATTCTGAAACCTTCACTCCTGCCCTCTGGAGGTTGTTGTTGATCTCACCAACAGTAGTTTTAGGGTCTTTCTTCACAGCTCTGACAATGTTTCTGTCGTCAACTGCTGTTGTTTTCCTTGGTCGTCCCGTTCGATGTCTGTTACTTAGTACACCAGTAGTTTGTTTCTTCCTGAGGATATTCCAAATTGTTGTACTGGCCATGGCTAGTGTCTGTGCAATGGCTCTGATTGATTTCCCATCTTCTCTTAGCTTCACAATTGCTTTCTTTTCACCCATAGACAGTTCTCTGCTTTTCATGTTGATTACTATAACTGCAGTCTGCACAGGCAAAACCAGAATCTGAAACTGAGCCTAGACATTCAGTGTTATTTATTGTTTGAATAATAAATGTAATAAGACACACCTGGGCAACAAAACACACCTGTAAGTCACATGTTCCAATACTTTTGCTCAACAAAAAATGTGGTGTTCCTTTACAAATAATGATATCTTCTAAGTTGTTTATCAGATCCAGATGAAAATACCTGGAAATAAAAGCTGACATATTGATCTTTTGTCTCATATTCATCTTTTGGTGTCAAACCCAAACGCTTTCAGTCTACAGCAAAAATAAAGGAATTGGCATTACTGTTCCAATACTTTTGGAGGGGACTGTATATACAGTGGTCTTTTGAAATTGTTGATATTATCACAGAATCTACCTTTTAAATTACATTTATGAAATGCAGTTTGGAAAACACCTTCATTACGTTTTTTTATACCCCAAAAAATAAAAGTGCATCTGCTAAAACAGTCCGACCTCGCTTGCGGTTCAGCATGAAATGAACAATCTCAGAGTAGTCCTGTCAAGTAAAAGTTAAGTTGAGTGAGTGGTCAGTGTATTAATTCGGATTGTTGCCCTAATCCCATCAAGAGAGGGATGCTTTCCAGCTCTTTCTATCCTGTTAGTGCTTAGCTGACTCATTGCATCTGGTGAACATGTATGGCACAGCGGAGGGAGGGAGGTTACAGAGTGAAGCCCCTACCGGACAGGTCAACACCCTGTTGATCACTCTCTGCCTGGCGTAAGTGCTTTCCAAGGACAGCACCCACTTGACCACAGATCTGGTGAGCCTCATTGCTTACTAACACAAAAGGCTGACTAATAGGCCGCCAGCACAGAGATCTTGCCCGGAAATGTTACATTGCTCATTAATGCGTTTTGATAAAAGGGAAGTAGTTGAGTGTGTTAACCACATCCCTGACGACGGCCACTCCGCAGCTGGTTGTCCGATCTGGCACCCACCTAAGTGAACGTCCTGATGAGTGGCCAGTGGAGTGTCCCCACCCTGCCCCGTCACCACGGAGATGGACAGGAGCACGGCGATGAAGAGATCCCTACGGAGGAAGGCAGAGAGACATCATCACCCTGGATCTGACTCCATAGCCAACATAACTCACTTACTAAATCAAAATGTATTGATTCAGCCCTCAGCCACTGCTGTCATATCTGAGTGGGAGGGGTAAGAGCGAACAAAATTAGGGGGGGGGGAATTAAATAGGTAGGCAGCGTAATAAAGAGAAAGCTATCGCACGTAAGAAAGAGAATGGGCTTCCAACAAAGAGAGGTAGGAAACACTGTGTGGGAAACAGAGGGCGAGAAAGGGAGAGAGGGGTGATGTGGGAGAGGGGGAGAGAGGAGGGATGTGGGAGAGGGGGAGAGAGGGGGGATGTGGGAGAGGGGGAGAAAGGGGTGATGCGGGAGAGGGGGAGAGAGGGGGGATGTGGGAGAGGGGGAGAGAGGGGTGATGTGGGAGAGGGGGAGAGAGGGGTGATGTGGGAGAGGGGGAGAGAGGAGGGATGTGGGAGAGGGGGAGAGAGGGGGGATGTGGGAGAGGGGGAGAGAGGGGTGATGTGGGAGAGGGGGAGAGAGGGGGGATGTGGGAGAGGGGGAGAGAGGGGGGATGTGGGAGAGGGGGAGAGAGGGGTGATGTGGGAGAGGGGGAGAAAGGGAGAGAGGGGGGATGTGGGAGAGGGGGAGAGAGGGGGGATGTTGGAGAGGGGGAGAAAGGGAAAGAGGGGTGATGTGGGAGAGGGGGAGAAAGCAAGAGAGGGGTGATGTGGGAGAGGGGGAGAAAAATGATAGTTATCTGTCACGCATGGCAGAACTCTAAGGTACTGAAGGTAATGGTGGATCCCCAGAGCCATGTGTGTGTGTGTGTGTGTGTGTGTGTGTGTGTTGGGGGGGGGGGGTGGGGGGGGGGGGCTCCGGCGTCACAACAACAACATTCATCACGGCGTTTTACTGCGACAGCATGCGGCTGCCCGATCCTAAAGTCTGTCAATGAGAGGCACTACCACCAAGGCCTGCAGGACACCATAGTACACACACACACACACACACACACATACAACATGAGTAGTTGCACACACACAACTAGTAGCCTACCTGCCTAATGCTGATACAGCAATATATAGCATGCTGCATATTTTACACATTGTTTTTTTTGTTTTATATATATATATATATACACACACATTTGAATTACGTTAGACAAATAGATGTGTACCCAGTAACTCCACATAGGCAGCAACATTGTCTGCAGAATCTTTTCATTTTGATGACGGTGCAGATTATGAGGAATATGCAGATCATGAAGTCATTTTATAGCAAAGTGCCTCCTAGACTTTCTTGGCCCAAAAATGCACAAATATCCGTTAGTCATAGCTGCATTATTCTGTCATGCTGAATGACAAAATGAACTCTTAAATGTTCAGGACTCATTATTGCTGGATTTCAATTAGTGTACACTACTCATTAGCTGAAGCTAAATCGATATGTTTGATCGATAGCTTTTAATCTTTCCTGGGTCAAGATATTACTTAAGAGAAAGATGTGCACTTCCAATCCAGCTCTATCCAGGAACACACTTATTATTTGTTTAAAGAAATCAAATTAGCCAGAATGGTCGATATAGCACTTTACCCTGCATTGCTAATTTGTTCGCGGAGTTGGGCATCTGTACAAATCCAATGAAAATGGTACTGTCCACATGCACAATAATGTACTCAGACAAAGTTAGGTATCATTAAACAAACGCCTTACATCTGGACTAGGTAACCTAACAGATGATCCTCCATAATTAACCATAGATAAAACAATACCTATGATCAAATAGATAATAAAAAAATAACCTTAAGAAGAAAAAAATACCATCAGGAATGTAACTGAGCTTTGCGCGCGAAATGAGCCAATGGGCACAAACAACCTGTCAGATATGAACAACGTTTAATACGCAAAGTCTTTAAAAATCCATTTGATAGTAGTCACGGTTAAATCTGTCTACAACAATGACAATATTTACTGTAATAACGGGAAGCACAGCTCCCTAACATATTAAACAGAAAAGAAGCCGTTATGGCTATACTTACATTGCCACGCGCCTGGCTGCGCGCTCTCTAGGGCTAATGAAGGAGACAGGAGTGACACACCGGGCAGGGCAGGGCAGAGTGGCGCAGGGTGACACGCTGCTGCAGCTGACTCAGACAAACTTACGATCAGAGAGAGGAACTAGGGACACGTAAACTGTGCCAGAGTGAGAATGATTTAGAGTACCATTCAGAAAGCGAGCCGTAAATCGCACAGCTAACCGTAACCCGCACAGCGAACAGCTCACGTCTTAGGAACCCATCCAATCAACGCGACACAGCCGAGCAGCCACGAGATTGGCCTAGGCTCACTGTTACTTACCTGCCCGCCTGATAAATGACGCTCTACCGTCGTAAAGTACTTTAAGGTAACTTGGTATGCAAATTGGTCAGTCTAATGAAGTGCTAAAAATTGTAGTCCCCTATGCGAATCTGGCGTTAAATTGTGAGATACTCGAAAACATTGGGTTTAGGATAAAGCTTATTGTCAATAAAAGCCTAAAGATGAATAAACGTTACACAAAACGTTATATGTAGCACTAAGCAAGTCAAGGCGCATGCTCTTCGGCTACACAGGCATAAACATGGTGAAGAAAACAACTATTAAGATTTCGGCATGGGCTAGGCGGTCTGTAGAATAGGAAGTGGTTTTCAGTTCAGTGTAAGCTCCTCCTATAAAGAAAAAGTTGCGACACCCGGACAACACGATACAGACAACATTGCAATTAGTTAGCCTGTTCAAGTGTATCTTATATTCAGGTAATTATAATGATTACATTTTTTTTCTAAGTAATGTTTTCAGATCTTAGTATAGGCTACAGCTTTTGCTATTTGGTGTGGGCTGTCTGGTAAAGGCTTTGCTAAGGTCTGAAGTCTCTTTGTGCGTATTCAAACGCTATAAACGTGTTTCCATGGTTTATAGCCTACTACGGCATCATTTATTTTGTCCGTGGTTCGACCGATGCTTGTATTGGACGCCTATTATTAACTGGGATTGTTTTCAAATGCGGTACAATAGCTCCCCCTTATGGCAGTACAAGCGTGTGTTTGTGTGTGTGCGTGTGTGTGTGTGTGTGTGTGTGTGTGTGTGCGCGCGCGCATGTATGTGAGTTTTGTAGGACTAATTAATTACTCTCGACTCGGGACTTCTGTCCGTGGCATAGGCCTAAGAGTCAGATTCATCTTTCTCTTTGGAGTGGAACTGAACAACAATCTCAGTTGTTTTCTAGAAGATACGATGGGTTACATTTGTAAATGCAGGCCAGTGCAGTTTCCGTCACCTCACGGGCCTACCGTTGTCAAAAATGTTTACGTATCAGTGACTTCTTGTACTAGCATCCAATCCCCAGCAGATGGCAAAAGGCGCATATAATGCCTGGATTTTATGCGGATCGCATCACTCTTTACGGCCTCTGATTCGCTGTCAAATTCATGATATGTGAATATAAGTAATCCACCCACGTCTTTACGGTTGCTTAATAATGGTTATTTTTTGCGCTTATTTTGATTTATATGTAACTAACAACAGTTATCCTCCTCCTTCGTCCTCTTTGACACATGTATAATGTAGCCTACCTTTACATAGAATACACAAAAACTAACATTACATTAAGTAACCCAAAAGTACACATTCATGGACAAACACACAGGTTAGCTTTCAAAAAGACCACGTTTACTCCGTTGGAGACCCCTGAAGGACATTGCAATGCAAAGGGGTCCATATCAGTTGAAGGGGCCGTCACAAGAGCAAACGCTTTGTCTCCTCTCTGAGTCAGTAGAAAATGACTCTCTTATTCAGCCCAGTGGGCCACGTCTCTCAGTGTCTCTGTCTTTCTCCAAGGTAAAGTTGTCCTTGGGCCCTGAACAAAGATCAGCTTCCCTCTTCCAATCCTAACTAAACCATTAGTGGGGCGATTCCAAGGTTGACCTTAGGAGGCTGGGAGCAACAATCCGCTTCCCCTTCATCTGTCTGTCGTCGCACAGATGATGTCACAGGACTTATTTCAAAATAAAGAGGAACATGCACACAAACTCAAGATCCGAACAGATCCAAACGCTGTGTCGTATTAAACGTATTACCTCGAGTTAGTGTCCACTTTACTGTTTTTTCTATGTCTACAAATTAAGAATCTTGCACCTATACATTTGATGTGCGTATAACTACACTCCTTTTAATGGACTTCAATCCATCTCAACTTATTGACATGCCGTGAGCTTTTATGATTGGAACGTTACATTTAGGGTTTAAAAATTGGCATATAATTGTTTAAAATGTAACCGTGTAGGGATTCATAAAACCAATAGAAAATATCTGTTTTACAATGTGATTTTATGTTTAAAGATATAGTAAAGAAAAAATAAATGTACTGTTAATTGGTCACTTATGCAGCCCATCGTTTGCCTGTTATTTTCCCCTGCCATTACAATCATCTTCGTAATGTATTATATTATGTAACATTTCAAAAAATCATCTTTTGCTAAGTTAACTGACAATAATTGTTCCTCAATGCACTTCACCCATCAATAAAAAATTCACATGAAAATGTTCTCTGCCAGTTCCTCTTGCTCTTGAAATAAAGCACAATGTTTTGAGCTATCATGAATTTAGTTTCTCTTAATCGTAATTTACTGAGTCAAACCAGGCTGAAAACTATAATTAATTGGATCTGATAGAAGGCACATGGCCAGTCATTATGACAGTGGCATCATAATTTACTCATTTGATGTTACTTTAGACAAAGACATAGACCATGGTTGTGATGGTGTATTTTAAGGACATTAGTTATAACTTCCTGCCTGGGACTCTTTGATACTTTTCCCCGGAAACTTTTTTGGAAGGTGGACCTTGCAAGGCATTGTGTAAAATGGTTGTCGTTTTGACGTTGAATCTTGTTTGATATGTCCTACCGCGACCAGCAAAGCCTGTATTAATGCTGGTCCTTATAAATGTTTGAGAGGCATCTCCTGCTTTTAAGACAGCGAGACACTAACGACACCAGTCCCTTAAAATGGATCTATGAAGAAGGATTTATTTATACTCCCATCAGGACTGCGCCAGGACTTGAAAGAGGCTTTGTGTGCTTTTAGTATCCGAATAGAAAACTTCCTCCAAGCTACAGTGTGCAGTTTCTGTGTTGTTATGTGTGGCTGTGGCTATGTCGGTGTGGGTGTTAGGGTGTTTTTTTTTTTTTTTTCGTGTGTGTTTGTGTGTCTCACTGTCAGTCTATCTTATCAAAGCAACAGACAATGTGAATAAATTAGTTGATATGAAAAGTATGCAAATGCATTATTCCACATAACAAACATGTTCAAATAAATTCAAGCATGGGAATTGCTACTGCATGTTTTAGAACAGTCCCTTTAACGTCGATTGCTTTCGTTGTTTTCTGAAAGAGCAATGGACAGAGCAATAAAAGACCGGACACCAAGACTTGGTAGAATCTCTTTTTAATTGTCAAGGATCTTTTCATCCTGCTGCTTATTTGCTATGTTGTTGTTTAATTCTTCTTCTAGTATATGATGCATATGAAGGTGTTTTCAAAAGAGGTGCAAGCGTTAGCAAAGACAAATCATAAGTCCAGGTTTGACAAAGACCATTAAATATGGTAATAATCACACCCCTGCCCATTAACCCTTTGGCGTTAGGGTGACATCATCAATAGGGCGACTCCTATCAAAGAGATATTCTGAACCCACTCGCGCACAGGAGAGTTCCCAGTCCTCTGTTCCGATCCCAAACTCAGCCCTCTCAGGACCCCGGCCCATGCCCATGTGCTGGTGTCATTTTTCCAAATGGAAGACTTCTCTGAGGCAGTATGGTGTATTATGATTGGTTGGATTCTTTCTCTTAAAACGAAGGAAATGTAAAATCGGCAGATCCAATCAAAAGGGGACGGTGGCATAGGCCAGCAGCCAATCAGACACATTCTTGATGGCCTCCTGACTATTTCCCCCAGTGTTAGTGAAAAGTGTGATAAACAATGACATGGCCTGTGATAAGTAAGATATATATTTAATAAGACAATAGGATATTAGGGCAGTGCATATTCCCAGCAGTGGACCCAGGGTCTATGTGAATCAGGGCAGTGTATACCTTTTCCCAGCAGTGTATCTTATCACACAGGAATGCTGAGCTTCATACAATTACAGATTGTATGATGGTTGAGAATGTAGTCTGGCCAATCTTTTTTTTTTCTTTCTGTCTTCAAAGTATTCAATGTAGCTGAAGTCCCCCAAAACAACCATGAAATGGATTCCTAACTGAAAAGATCTCTCTGGGGTTGCTAGGCGGGTTGTGACTTCAATGTGTGTGACCTTTGTCACAGGAACATCTTCGACATTCCAAGATTTATGGACCCAGTTATATTTGTTTTAAAACAGTATGTACCATAAACAGCTTGGTGTCCTTCTGAAAGAATAGGATGATTTGTTTTGCCCCCCAACCCTAAGATGGAGTAGAAACCGTTAACTGTTAAAATACGGCGTGGACACACCACCTTTTGATTACACCAGTCAAACACCTCAGCCCAATATGATCCTGTCCGAAACCAGGCTCAGCTAGACCGCTCTACAGTTTGAGTGTCTACAATAGTACTCTAGGACCCTAGGCTTCAGAACCGCAGGGACAGGGATGTCCTCTTCCGGTCAGTGAACTATACAATGAATTGATTTACCCCCGATCCAAACCCAATCTAACCCAACCCCAACCCCCTTCCCCCAGGATGGTATGATGACAGGTCAGAGGATAGGATTCCTACTGCACTTCTATTTCGGAAGGCAGTGTCTAAAAAGCCCATTAAACCACTCCAGCCAGCAGTGTATATCCCCCTCAATATATAACAAATGTTGTAGCTAAAGGTGGGGGAACAAATGCTTAATCGATAGAAAAATTGTATTCAGGATCTTTACAACACAAAGAAGCAAGTGAGAGTACCATCGCACTCGTGTAAAGAAATATGGTGAGTCTAACATGGCTTAAAGCTTATCTCAGAGCTGGACTGGAAACATTAACATCGTCAGAAGCAGGATGAACACCTTCCAGTTGCCACTCGGCGAGCTTTTGCATAAAATGTAAATTCAGGTCCTGATTTAAATTAATTTCCACCTTTCCTTTCCCCCAAAACATTTCACAGGCAAGAATTCCGTTTTATATCTTTTTTTTTTCTCTTTTTTGTTAACTTTTTAGTTGTTGATATCGTTGTTGTTGTTGTTGTTGTTGATGTTGTTGTTGAACAAAGTGTAAGAAATGTTGGCCTCCAGGGGGTGCTGGAGCGGCTATGAGCCTTCCTGTCCATCCTGCTCTGTTGAGTCCTGGCCCACCACGTTTTCCCCTCCGTTCATTGTGGGAGTCCCTGAGTCTTTCCGTGAGAGCTTCTTCTCGTCAATTTCGTGCAGCGACGGCTCCTTGTACATGCAAACTGTAGAAAGGGGGGGGGGGCGGGGGGGGGGGGGAAGAGTGAAGAGAACGGTAGAAGGACAGAAGGGGTATTTTTAAACCAATTTAAATGGGGGGGGGGGGGGGGGGCAGTAGTACAGGGGAAAATGGAAGGAAAGAAGAGAAGGAAGGAAAGAGGGAAGAGGAGAAAGAACAGGATGAAATGATAGACCAAGAGGGAAGAAGAGAAAGAACACGATGACACGACTTCAACTCCACATGGTGATATTAGAACCGACATTTGTCCCTGAGTGCTAAGGAAGTCTATGAGCATGGCAAACTTTAAACGGCGGCTATCGGTGTCACAGAGACAGAGACAGAGACAGAGACAGAGACAGAGACAGAGACAGAGACAGAGAGAGAGAGAGAGACACAGACAGAGAGACAGAGAGACAGAGAGACAGAGACAGAGAGAGAGAGAGAGAGAGACACAGACAGAGACAGAGAGACACAGAGAGACAGAGAGACAGAGACAGAGACAGAGACAGAGACAGAGACAGAGACAGAGACAGAGACAGAGACAGAGACAGAGACAGAGACAGAGACAGAGACAGAGACAGAGACAGAGACAGAGAGAAAGAGGAGGGGCCCACCTTCTATTGGTCTGGGTACAAAGTGGGAGCAGGGCTTGGTCTTCTTCACGCGGTTGCCTTTCATGGACACCCCGTCCTTGTTGAGGCCCATGAACCAGGCGCGGCCTGACTCGTGCTGCCGGTACAGCGTTGACGAGTAGATGACGTAGTAGTTCTCGAACACCGACTCCTTGAATTTACACTCGGCTGTAAAGATTTCCTACAGAAGGAGAGAAGGAGAAATAGTCCTCGTTATCTCAGGGAAGACTTTACAGGTACACCTCTCCTACATTATGTTTTTTTTATCTTCACAAAGAAATATTAGTTTTACCAGTTTGGATTTGACCGTTTGACACCTTCCCTCCACTGGAGGTTTTACCACTAGAGTCTAAAAAAAGGGAGTGGATGGATGGAAAATCCTGCTAGATCACTATCAATTGAACGATTTAAGCCTATTGTGCTTTAAACTGTAAACACAATTGTTGAGAAATATCTGTTAGACCTTGGGCATTTTTGCTGTGCAAAATCCTTCCTTAGTTCCTATATTTGCCCACCGGATGGCCATGTGGGGCCCTAAGGCTTTGACAGGTGGACAGGGGGGAGGAGACAGGACAATCAGAGCATGGCTCAAGAACAGCACACCATGACAAAGCTGACAAAACACGGTGAATTGACTGCACTTATTTATATAGCACTTTTTATGAACTCTCACAGTTCCCAGTGCTTTACAATTTTAGGCATCTAAATTAGGCATTTCATTCACCCATCCCCCATTCCGACAAAGCTGCCATGCCGCAACTTGGGGTTCAGTGTGTGTCTTGCCCAAGGACACTTGGACATGTGGACAGGGGAAGCAGGGAATCGAACCTCCAATCTAGTGGAAAGGGACATTGCATTTAACATTGACTGGATACCTATGCTCATCTCAACATAAAAGTGAAGATATCCCAACCAAAAATTGTGTTTACACATAGCCTTAAGCAGTCTATTACTATTTTTTGTAAATAATAAAAATGCTTTCATTTACTATTGAAAATAATCTCATCTTTGTTTTGAATAATAGCGTAATTGTTTCATTTTGATTACTCTTCACGGGAGGTGACTTTAGGGTAGACAATAAAGAAGCTTTAAGTTATAATTGGGCCTCGAATCCAACAATGATTCCAGCGCATACCAAATCTACGGAGGTGAGGGGACTTCCTGCCAATCTCTCTCTTATCTCTCTGAGCCACTTTAGCAAATTGAGCCTTGGTAAATCAGAACGTAGACAAAGGGGGCTGGCAAGGAGTAGAGATGAAAGTTACGTATTAGCATAGCATGCAGGCGCGGTTCCCTATGGACTTTCCTCCAACGGCAAGGACTTCGGGGCGGGAACAGAGATTGCCGACACACGAGATTGTATTATATAGAATGAATTACTATTTCCGATGTGAAATAGCATTTAAATGCTCTTTCTGGTTAGTTTCACAGCTTAATAATATGCTGATATCACTTAAAGATTATGAGTTATATTGATGACCTATTTTTAAAGATGTGTATTGCTATTTACATTTATCGCCTAATCTGCAAAATTAGGCTTTATTTATTGGGTAATCCCCAAACCAGTACCATATTTCACAGAAAGAAAATGTATTTTACGTTTAAAATGGAAAGGGGGTTTGGCCATAACAGTAGAAGCTGACTTAAAGGTACAGTCTCTGACTGACGGAGAGCAATATATCAAATATGGACATAACAGTCGTGCACTGTGGTCCTAATGTCATCATGACACCCACAATGCACCCTGTGCACCCAGTCTTTACGTCTGAAAAGCTTGATCTAATGTCGTTTGTATTCAAACAAATTTAAACACAAACGGGTGTCTAATACAATACATAGCAGTTATTCGAACAGCAAGGCGTAATAAACTGTCAACTGAACTTGATGGGATAGGAATATACGTTCATGATTTGCTCTCCCGTCTCTTTTCCACAGTGCTTGAGGAGCTAGACACCAATCAACGGCATCACACCCCAGTTCATTATTATGTTCAATTCTAAGCATCTATGTTAATTATCGCTATCACACTCTTTTATTGGGAGATGGGTTGAAAATATAGTGTGCTCAGTACATCATAGAAACAAAATGAGTAGATATACTCCTAAAACGACCAATGCCTAAAATAATATAGGTCTTCGGCTGCGTTTGTTTCGTGCATACCCATTCAGCTATTATGGCTGATTAATAATAGCATCTGCATTTGGATACTAGAAGTCGGAATACTCTACAGATCGGCATGTCTAATTTCTCACGCTCCTTCTATCACGTCCCTAACTGATCAGAGAGCGACAACGTGTTTCTTGTGTGCATCTTTTTATATGCACTGAAAAGCAGCAAAATATAAACCACTCTACCTACAAACTACAATGTTGGAATTGCAGAGCCCACAGTTAACAATTGAATGATTCATCGTTTTAAAATTGATATGGCGAAGCACTCCTAACACAAATGCCTTCCGTGCGCTGGGGGCCTGGCGCTGATTGTCTCATCTACTGTTTTATAGCTCATTCTGTGCCTGGCCCACACTTTCATAGTGTTGTCATATAATTACAGAACCTGTTACAAACATTTCTTACAGAAACACGAGAGCCAGGCGGTTGGAAGGACATTTCAGACAATGTATCATGGATTTTATAGGGCTGGTGACCAATAATCTGTCGGCACATTTTTTGTTGTTGTATATATCAATTACCAAATGCATCGTATCGTTCACGTCAACTAGGTGTTTACCAAGCTGGCTAAAGTTCGATCAAAACGTACTACGTGTATGGTTAAAACGACAATAAAATCAACCCAAAACACTGAATGGTAATTAGGGGCCTCTTCGGTGTTTCCATATGAAGTGACTTAAACATTTAACATTGCGTTCTCCATTTCTATTTAAAGGTATTGCATGTTGTTCTTCCGTGGTTTCCCGGTCCCGTGACGAATGCCTTGATGCACGGAGCGTTTCCATCTATCTCCTTTTCCATGTCATTAGAGAGGCACGTTGGTGAGAAATAACCTATCAAGTCTCTTGAGTTATACATGTAAGTGTGGCCAATTTAACAAACATGTTGCTAAAATATGAAACACATATGAAACACGTTTTTTTAGTCCAGTGAAGAGAACTTAGCATGCAATATCGCAACGGCATTAGCACTACAAAAATGTTTCGGGTAGGAAAACAGCAGAACACAACATGGCCAGAATAATATGGCATTAATTTGTGATTCTCTAAGTTAGGCTGCAGTAATTTGTGGTAAAGTAAAAAAAAAAAAAAAAAAGTGAAGACAACAGCTCTGTCGCAAAGTCGAAGAGTACTTTCAACCATAGCGCACAGGCCACAGCGAAGGAAATAAAAAATTGAGCATTGAGTATCGTGAGGAGTCGCCTGAATGTGTACTTAGTCATCATTGACTTCCTCTCTCTCTCTCTCACACGTATCCTTTCCAGCCATATAGCAGCTAAGAATGGCGTTTTAAACATTTATACATGGTGTCATCAATAATGTAACTGGATGGCACAGCACAGCAGCATCGAAAGCCATCGGCCTCACTCTAGCCCTCTACTCTGAGCAAAAGAGCCGGAACGGACGTATTTGGGAATACATAGTGTTAGGGACTGACCCGGATAATTTGGGAATACATAGTGTCAGGGACTGACCCGGATGATTTGGGAATACATAGTGGGTTGCGTTAGGCCAGGTCAGGAATGACTCGGATGATTTGGGAATAAGTTGTGTATTGTGCTAGGCCAGTAAGGGAATGACCCGGATGAACTAATGTGTTAGTTCTGTCCTTTGTCATTCTACCTTTATGGGATTCATCCTGGTCTTGTTTTTCCTCTCTGCAAGAAGAAACAAGAATGGCCAAGAAATGCTTTCGTCGGCTTTGAAGATTTAACCTAAGTGTTGGTTTTTAATTTCTTGTTTTTATTTCTTGTTTTTATTTATTCTGTTATAATATTTTCCTTTCTGTTAAGCACTTTATACTTTGTTTGAAAAGTGCTCTATAAATAAAGTTATTATTATTATTATTATTAATAACCTACGTGTGTATGGGTTTGGCCAAATGTCAGCCATTGACACATTAACCATTTTGGGGATACAGTACTACAAGGCCCTATCCCTTCAAGGTGTCAAGCTGCATTGCCAAGTGACAGAGAACAGAGAAGAGCACAAAGACAAGACAGAAACACAAGACCAAGGAGAATTTAAAGCAGAGGGGGAAAATAAATGTAACAGAGAAATACACATGCAGAACTTTTTATGTAACCCTTTTAAGTCAATGGTGCTTCTAATGAATTGTGCATGTACGGTATGGGTGATCATCTTTCCCCTAATCATTTCAGCCTTTAAAAATAGAAAGATAAAACACAAACTGTGTTGCTAAAAATAAGCTCTAAACTCTCACTGCACCAGGAGCATATGTCAGCAAAACAGTCCCACTTCTTATATCCCTGGTCCCTGTCTGCTCCTCTCAGCTGACTACAAAACCTGTCAAGCCTTCCATTACACTACAGGACCTATTTATATCAGACACGACCAAGCAATCCCAGGTAGGTACAACGCATTTTGAATAGTAATTCGACCGCTGTCTGGATAAACACTGTGTCTGTTTATAGAGTGTTTGTACAGTATGACTATGTGGTAGGTGATGAACAAATGGCCACCCTCCACCGCCCTGGCTGTAGAGTAGGTGCGTGGCTCTTACTGAAGTGTAGAGGAAGCCCTCTCCATTCATCCCGGCGTAGAGGCCCGCCTTGACTCCCTGGATGGCCACCACTCGCAGGCCCACCGGGATCAGGTTGAACAGGGCTGCAAGGAGGGAGGGAGAAAAGCCCCCCCAAACAGACCGGTTAACAAACGAGGAAACATGCCCGAGAGGGAGCGAGAAAAGGAATTTAGCAGAGTTAACAGGAAGGCAGTGGGGAAAATATGTGGTTTTCATTGATTTCCCTTTTTTCATTTATTTTTTAATAAATAGCGGGTCTGCTGGAGTCATTTCTAATTTGTTGGTCAAATTGCACCAGTTTAAAATAAGGTTTTGGGGTGGTCAAGTGCCAGAGAGACCAAGCTGGTGCCCAAATGATCCTGCTGCTTCTCCACGGTGGACAGGCTAGGACTAACCTGGCCAGCACCACGCTCTTATAGAGCAGAGTGTGAGGGTGTGTGAAGGGTTAATGCAGCATCCACTGTCAGTGTGTTCCGTGACCTTGGTAAGTTGCGGGAGCTCAGTGAATAGAGCCTAAACTCTGCTGTAGTCGGGGGGGTCGTTGTCAGGGGTCGTTTCAATGATCTATGGTGGATGTCGTGGGGGGTTAAGTGATCCATGGGGGCTCGGTTGGTCGCATGTATACAGCGAAGGAGAGGGTTTGTGTGTGAGGGCTTGTGTCTGTCTGATCTGATAAGAAGCTCGGGGCTGAGGAAGGGGCCAGACCCCCTTGTACCCTTTGCCGATGCAATTTCACTCCACTGTAAACTGACAGTCTCTTTGTTGGCCCCCAAATTGCCTTCACCGGCCAAAAAAATAGCAGAGCGATAAGGGAGGTAAAGCAAAGGGGGGCATTTGAAACTGCCGGCATGGTAGTACGTGTATCGTTGTAAGGGGGGATGCAATACCACATTGTTTCGTGCGAAATTCGAATAAAAAAAATATAATATTTATACTTTATACTTTCTATATGTTATATGTCTATATGTTTGCATAGTACAAGTATACGTTGTGGGTTTTCACAAAAGCACACCAGGGTCTTTAGACCTGCACATATTTCCAGGCATACGGTCTTATCAACTCATGACTGAAGAAGAGGCCTTTCCTTGCCAATGGGAGACCTGGATGCCTCTCTGAGGGTGGGTGGAACTATGTATGTCCACAGTGGGAGTGAAGAGGCTCTCCATCACATAGCTGTCAACTCCAACACAAGGAGCCAAACACCTTCCTCTCCAGTTTACCGTGGAACTACATTCACGGGGTGCTCCAACGAATCAGCCTGGATTTGATTTCCACCACTCGCTCTCTAGCCGCAGTATTAAAACAATGTGTTATAATACCCGCTCACACACTCGCTGGTTAATTCCAACCCTCTACAGCTTTGCCATGGCAGTCTTACAAAGCCCTTATGTGATCATCCCTCCTGTAGAAAAAAAAAATGGCTAAGCCTTTTGGATGCGCTGATGTGGGCTTGCCTGATAAAAGCAGGGAAATAGGGATAGGTGATATAATCCAACAAGGACGCAAATCCATGGATAAGATGGGAGCAAAAATACTCATAGAGCGTGAGTGGGCTGCGGCAGAGATCCTGTTTAAAGGAGCCTCCGGCTAGCAGCTCACCAGGCATTCATCTCTCCTTTCTCTCTCTCTGTAGGAAGACAGAGACACCACCATCAGCACGCCGAAGGAGCAGGACTGGGTAGGGGCCTGCTGATTCTGAGCAGGGGGAAGAGAGGTTCGTCAGTTTACAACCTCTCCTCTCCTCTCCTCTCCTCTCCTCTCCTCTCCTCTCCTCTTCCTCTAGACGTTGCTGTATCTTCTACTTCGTTCTATTCTATGTTTACAGATGAGTAGGGTTGGGGTTAGGAGCGGCTGTTGACCCTGACTCTCTTGTGGAAGCGTCTGGTGACTTTTATCATTCTGTAATCCTTTCTCTCTCACGTGGAGTGAGGCCCTTCTCCCACCCCTCTGCGCAGAGGATGAGGAACCCGCCACGTTCAGCCGCAAAAGGTATGGCTTGTTCCACCCGGCTCTGGAGTAGCTGTGGTCCAGGCCATCCGCCCCCTCATCCCTGTGTGTTTTTCAAGCCATCGCCGTGGAGGTGATCGCCCCTGCAGTTTGTACTTTCGCAGGCTCGGTAGCGCGTGACTGACATTGATATGGCCGGCAGGCGTGACTCCACTGCGGTTCGCAGGACGTGGGTTTGGTTCTTGACACACATCTAGAAGGTCTTGTCACAGCACGTGTCACAGTTTGAGGAGTACGAGAGCACAAACCAAAAACAATCACTCTAATTCTGTAATTAGCTAATAATGAGCTCAGAATAAGCAATGTGTGTTTTGTATTTAAGTTTGCCGTATTTCGATTCAGTGCTTGTCATCTTCCAGCCTAGGTGAAAGGCAACTCATGGGCTGAAAGCAACGAAACTGGTTGAAAATAATTAGACAATGATTGGCCTCTATGTGTTAAACAAATGTACTAATACACACAAGCAAAGAGTCAAACAACGTTTTAATCCTGTCCAACCCTGCTGCAATTCTAAGGACCTATACAGTACTGGCTCACTCTAGAAAAAAACATTTGATGGTATGGTTTTAACTTGTTAAATGTTCAAAGTTGCTATAGTGATGTTCAGTATTGTGGCTGTTAAAAATGGCAACCCGAGCCGGATGGGAGTTGTAGTTTGTAAAGGAAACTCACTGTAGTCACTGTTTTCGTCCTTGGTCCCATTGATAGTCCCATCCAGCTGCATCTGCAGGTAGAAGCCCTGCTCGCTGAACAGTCGCGTCACAATGCCCTTCAGCTGCGGCTCTGCAACACACACACACACACACACACACACACACACACACACAGCGTGAGCAATCCAGGGTACAGTGACCACCTGTAGCACTGTACATCATGTAAGCACCCACAATAAATGAACCATCATAACATGCCCATAGGCTTACATAGGCTTACATTGAAGAGTAAAGGAGAAGCGGTTTAGGCCTAGGTCTGTTGAGGTCCACTGCACACACACTGTCTTCACATCAAATTAAAAGACCAATTTAGTCACCTTGAGGAAATAGTGACCATAGAGATTGCCACTCATATATTTGCTAGAAAATACTATCAAACCGAATTTATTCCTTGTGTTCTTTTGTCCCATAAAACGGAAGTGCTTTGTTTGGGTGAGCGCTTGAGTACTTTTTGGTAAAGCGCCATGGCCCCCGTGTGTGAACGTGGCGGGTGTCTGCTCATGATGTTCTCTTCATTACAATGTGGGACAGATAAACTGGGCGCGACAACCTGCTGCCCAAGTCATGCCGGAAGAGATCGAAAAAGACGAAAATACAGCACTATTTAGAGCAGGTCCCTGTGCCAGTTCCACGTTGAGACAGAGGCAGTGGCAGATAGAAAACCTGAAAGGTGGCTCCAATAATGCCTACGCATGCGGGAGGAATGTAATCATAGTAAAAATCGGCCAATTCGAATCCCGCCTAAACTAAACAAGGGGCCCAAACGTTTCTCCAATCATAAGTCGGTATCGTAAAGATGATAACGAGCATTTCATCGGGCCATGCAATTCGTAGCGTCAGTCCTGCTTACAGGAGGGACGTAGGTGGCAGACATCTATCCATCGCAAAGACAGCTTGAAGGTTTTGGCATGTAGGCAGTCAATGGCCTGCCTCGTCAACACACTGCGCTTTTATCACTGCGTCAAGAAATAACTGGAAGCAACTAACCCGCTAGACCAATGCACGTGGCGGGCGGAATCTTCGACACCGTAATGTATGAGAGGCACTGAATTGGTTTTAGTGGGCCAGTCAATAACACTCATGCCTCTGCTATATGAAGTATTCCGAACGCCTCATGCGGGGCGGAAACATGTTACTATGGAATCGGGATGGCAAGCCTTTGTGTTCTGTTTAAATATACAACCTACGTCTATCTCAATTATGACCCCCCTAACCTATTGATTTCTAATTGGCTCGATCTACTTCCCCACTTCCACTTCCCGTTACATGCCACTATGATAAGACATAACTTTTAATTGGTCGTTTCTGCTCATTGAACTTTGTGTGAGCTATGTATCCACACTATAAACAACTTGTAGTAGAATTATGATATGATAAAGTCCATTTGACAAGATACAGAATAATTAATTATATAAAGTTCAATATTTTACTGAAGCACTGGTATCCATTCACTGATGCACAAACATTAAACATGAAGCGGGCCCAGACAAAGACTCATAAAACAGGCCAAACTGTCCAGTGGGAATTAACCTGTGCAAACTTGTTGCTGAAGGGTCACTGACCTGGTTTTCGACGCACCGGTCTTTTCTTCCCGCTGCAAAACCGAACTTTGCTAAAAACAGTAAATATATGCCGCTCGCATAAGGATCGAGGATCTTTGCTGGGGCTTGTCCGGCGTTTTGCCGTGGTAACTTTTTCGCTGTTTGCTTCCCTTGCTTGACGTTTCTGCCGTATCAGGGAGCTGGCGATCGCTGCCGCCATATCCCCGGTTCCCTAAGCAACTTCAGGTAACTGTTTCTATGTTTACAGTGCACGAGATTTCAGCATAAAGCGGAGGTGTTTAAGGCTGCTCCAGTGCTTGTTGTATGTGTGAGACATCTTCCCCAACGAGTCAACAAGCACACGGCTGCTGAGTTTCACAGTTATGCAAACTATTTCCTCTCTATTTTTATGCAAAAATAACAGTTATGATAACATTGCAAAAATAACATCAGGTCATTAACTTGCTTAGTTTGGTATATGCTGCTGTGGAAAGAATAATCAGATGAAATGGAATGCTTTAATAAGCTTTTACATTTGTTCTAAATCGTACGATTTCCAATGTTCTGTAGTCCTCCAAACAACTCAAGAGAACTGGACATTTAAAAAATGTAGTGCTGTCGTCGACGCACTGATACGGAGCCCCGCGGCTTCCTAATTCACAATTAGGTTTTCTTCTGTGAACGGAGGGCTCGACACGCGAGCCCCAGGTACGAGAACCTCAGTAGTTAAGCCTAATGACAAAAATCACCTATCCTAAAAACATTCACGAAATCTAAGTTGCCATTAGACCGACTGGTACAAAAATCCTTTGGCTGACATCACTCAAATGTCTGTGGCAAGTTGCGTAATTAGTGCGCAGTAAAACATGGATTATCTCAGTGTTTAATCGCAGAGTCCTTTCACCGATATAAAAATACAAGACGTTTGCTGTAGGCTGCCCATGCTCCTCGGAGTCGTATGTGGTTGTGGTTGGGATAAGGAGGTCTTGAGAGCAGAGACAGCCGGAGCGCGCGAGGGAGAAGAAAGCTAGAACAAGGGAGGGGGCTTCCGCGCTGTACCAAGGAAAGGAGATATGTAGGAGATATGGCGTGACATGAGACGCGGATTTTTAAAATACGCTATTTCCCCAAACCCGTGGTTTGCAAGCCAAGTAATGCTTATGTTAATGTATATTCTTAATCCAAGTAAGTAACTGAAAGTGCAATGTGAAAAAAAAATGCTGGTGTTGATGTATGACTAACACCACTTAAAAAAAAAGATGGCACAAACACTGAAGGTCTTGGAGTTATGTATTGTTTTGTTTGGCAACCTCTCAAAAAATGATGTGACGAAGAGGTTTGGCAACCTCTTGTCATGGCTGATCCCTCTCTCTATTTCCAATTTTGTGAATGATAAAGAGGTCATTCCCAGAGCGCCTTCATATAAAAGTGACCCAGGTGCGTAATTCATTGCTCCACGCGCAACATGTACATTACCCGACACCGTTCCATGCTTTTCTCATTAGCGAGCCTATAAACCTTCGTGTTTCGTTGTCAAGCGGAAATCATTCACTACAATCACTGCCGGAAGTTCCTATTGCCTACCCTGTGGGACGCACGGTGATTTGACTACCTTACATGTTTTTTAACAATTCTGAACTGGCTCAAACAACATAATGGTGAAATATGTATATCTTGCCAGGGACCTAATCAAACAAATGTCCCCGTGAAGCTTTCTGATGTTGATCAGTCCTCCATCAATAACTAAATTCCCAAAATGAGTATCTGAATTATATTCATATTAACCGCAACTTTACTGCGTATACAATTGTGACAATAGCAGTGTGGAGCTTCACAATCGCACCCCCACCCCCATCACTCCTTCCTGTCTGAGTGTGAGAGCTATTCTACACCCCTGGTGAACGATGACATCAGGTAGTGTGTCAAACCAATGAGGCTTTAGCATGAGGTAGAGAACATTGCAGGGAAGGCCATTGCCGCTATGATTAGGCCTTAGTCACCCAGGTAAGTGTGCCATTGTCCTGGTTGCCATACAATGCCCTCATAGGGGATCTGATCAGCTCATGGTTCGTACCGTCGTGCTCAGTGACCTGCCAAATGGTCCCACTGGACGCGATAGCTGTGGGCTTACTGGGTAGTTACACAATACAGTACCGTTCAATAGATTCTAATGTAATATATTACCACACAACGCTTCAATTAGCTATGATTCCAGCCAATAAGAAGCCTGCACTCTGTCTTCTATGTCTGTTTTCATAGAAGAGGCCATCTATCAATCAATCGCCATCCAATCAATATCTAAGTAGAACTTAATGGGTCTAGAATAATGGCTTAGCAAGTCCTCCATCTTAGATAACAGGGCATTGTGATGAGTGTACTGTGTGTACCTATATACCACACGTTGCCCCCCATACACACACACACACACACACACACTTGTTTTCATGACCTCTGATGGAGCACTTTCTCTATCGATGTGGTAAACTCGACCCTAATGGTCCTGGGGGGTGTCAGTTGTCCACAGGAGATCAATCCCCCCCTCACTGGTATTGGTGACCATTGTATGTCTGCTCTCCTCTAGTAGTTGCCAATGGAACTGGGAACAAATCCTAATCATCCTAGACTCCATATGTATGTATGCACGTGTGTGTGTGTGTGTGTGTGTGTGTGTGTGTGTGTGTGGACAACCTGCATCCCAGATCCCAGAGGAACAGGTGTGGCCATCTTAACTAACTAAAATTGTTGCGGTATATGCTATCAATCACATTTCACCACCAATTCGTCCTCCCAGACATCTTGTTTTCCGAGAAATGTCTGTGAGGAAATGGAATTGGTCTCTACTATTCCAAATCCTAATGTGAAGGCTTACTTGCCTCTTCTTCATGCCTGAGAGGGATCTACTGCTTCCTGCCTCCACAACATGCAGAGCTCTACGGAAGCATCTAAACACGGTAGTGGAAAGGAGCGTAGCGGGTTGTATTTTGGGAACACGGAAAACCTTTTTGCTTTCCGGCAAGCTATACTTCTATTAAACTTTAATCTGGGAGAGGAAGTGGAAACTGTCTTGCTGAACTCACACAAGGTTGTGAACTATCTGATGTTCGGTCAAAGATCCCTATCTTGGGGTGAGGTGCTCATTCAGCTTAAAGAGAAGCTACAGTGCTAGAAGAAAGGTCCGAGGAAATGTTGAACAGGCAGAATCCAATCCTGACATATCAAATACAAATGGTATACTGGGAGCACTCCAGTGCTGGTGAACTTGGGAACAGAACTTGGGGGTTTGGAGATGACACATTGCCATCTAGTGTATGATTGTGTAAACTGTCTGTTTTCATTTGAAAGGTTAAGGAATTGTTGGTTGAGACAGACTGAATTGTAAGTTCTTTGAAGTATATTAATAACATACATTTAGATACATACATATATATTAGGGATGTCTCAATCCAGTTTTTTGCCCTCTGATCCGATACTTTCATATTGATTAACAGCATTAACAAAGAATAGCCTGCGATACAACTTTCCTTTAATGTCCTTTATTATGTTCTAACAAATTGAACAAACTATAAAACATATTTTGATAAATACATTTATTTATTTATATTGGGTGTGTGATACCAATATGATACCAGGTATCGGCATCGGGCTGATATCAAACATTTTACAGTTTTTTACTATATACTGTGTATATATATATATATATATATATATATATATACATATATACAAACATGCTGCTTTGACACAGCTGGCTCATGTGGCTTCCAAAGGAATGGTACTATTCCTTGTTTGAGGTCAACGGTGCCCATCCCATCAAAAAGCCTCTGCACTTCTGTTCATTCTCTTACTTCACA
Organism: Aplochiton taeniatus; assembly: GCA_017639675.1. Classification (NCBI taxonomy): domain Eukaryota; kingdom Metazoa; phylum Chordata; class Actinopteri; order Galaxiiformes; family Galaxiidae; genus Aplochiton; species Aplochiton taeniatus. The sequence goes on from CM030190.1 coordinate 11,570,698, forward strand.
AACACAAAGACATACATACAACACGCAAAAACACACACTCTAGCAAACGCAAGGCTGTTAAATGTTTGATGTATCTACATGTCTCTGAGCTCCATTCCATAACGAATTACTAATTTAGAGATTTAGCTGGTGTAAAATTCATGAAGCTGAAACTCAATTGGCTTTTAGACGGAATTTAAAAACATCCCGGCGCTCCTGAACAGTGTACATCAATGCATGGTGGACGATTGCGTAAATCCCTATAAGGACAGTGTTTTTGAAAGGATTCCATGAAATGCACCTTATGGTACCATTCTTAATTGGCCAAATTGGCAGGAGTTCTCGGCCAGTAGAAAAATGTTAACACATGATAAATTATTGTTGATAAAGCTGAAACATTTAGGGTTACAAGCCACCTGGAGCCTTCTGAATGGATCTTGTTTCCCCCTATTTGTAGCACCGCTAGGTAGCACTTACCGCGTTGCAACTTTTACCACCCATCATTACCACTAGAGGTCAGTAAGAGAGGAAAACATCAGTGTCTGTCTTAATGTCAGGCCCAAACAATGTTGCTATGACTAGAGGAAAGTAGGCTGGCCACCAGCTCTAGCTAGCTCTGCAAAACCAGGGTAAAAACACATGCCACTTCATTAATGAAGCGACAAGCCTTTGCTGCAGTAAGAGCGGCAAAGCCTGGGAGTTAACATTTTTAGTTTGAAAGACATTATACAGTGGCTGGCATTTTTTTTAAACTTCCGGTGTGAAAAAGTCAAACATGAATAAACACTCCATATATGCAGTACATTCAGTACATATCTCTCTCTCACACACGCACTAACACATATAACACACCCAAACCAACACACACATACAGCATCAGCACTAATGGATTATATAAAGTTTACTAATCTAATATGAGGAGATAACTTAGCACACTGAAAAGATTTCGGGCCACAGGAAAATGGTATAGGATGCCTAGCCATACAATAATAACCATATGGAAGGTCAAATGTGCCCAATGATTATTCTGATGATCCTATAACTTTTGTTGTTTTTCACAGCCAATGTGATTGGTCTAGGAAGGGCCTCTTGGTTTGTGTTTCCTCCCTGGGATGGGCATGCTTTGATGCTGGACATAGAGCCGTAGTACTGCAGGTGTGCAATCCATTATTGATGAGAATCCATTAAGACCCATAATGGATTGAAAGCTGGAGCTGTTAAAATAGTAAACACTGTATAAGAGCAGGCCCTAAGTCAGCCTTTACACCAACATGCATGTGCACACAGGCACCTACACACATGCTTACCCCCTGCAGGTCCTGGTAAACAACTGGTTTTAAATTTGGCTGGGTGGGGGTGCAATTTATTATTAGATTTTTTTTTCTTCCGCTAACGTAATTGGCCTGCTGCCTGATCCCCCGTTATAAATAAAGGGCTCTAATCTTTGAAAATATACAGCGCACTGGTAAGTACATTGAAGCCTGTTCCACACTGGTTGGATATGTTATTCAGAGTTCTGACTGCCTTGTCTATTTTGCCTCTTTGTTGCACTGGGGGACTACTTATTTGGTATCGCTGTTTTATACAGATCTCCCGCTAATTCCATTCTGTGACGTTATTTTGTGGACTCTTGCAAACCACACACACAGGCACGGTGCTCCTGTGAAGCTGTGTAAGGGGAAGCTGTCCTGGATCTCTCTCCAAAGAGGAGTCAGCTGTATTGTCTCTCTGTATCAACTGTGTGATGAGATCTCTGATGGCAGCAATGAGAGGCTTCTTTACAAAAAAAAGGTTCCGGGGCGACTCGAAAAATTTACGAACTTGTCGATATGGCAAAACAGACCTGCCCAAACAACAAAATTGTCTACATTTGGTTGAAGGTGACTGACTTTCTGACATGACGTAATGTACTGTGCCATAGTCTAAATTTAAGCAGTGAATATTTTTTCCATCAACTCTATGTGGGAATTTTTTTTTTTTTTCACAAACAAAATTTTCAATGTAACACTTTCATTCTTCAATGCTATTTAAAAGGATAGTTCCACTTTTTGATAAATAAAATATCTTCCTACTTAGCCCTAGTCAGACGAGATGATTGATATCGATCTTATGATTGTACAACTAGTAATGATTTATTGGGTAAGCAGGTTGGTAAATGTGGCCTAACTTAGCACAATGAATGTAAGCCATTGGTAAGGGCTAACATGGCTTCGGCAAAAGTGAACAGATCGGGCTGACCTATTGTTGCAAGGCTGCCTAACTGACACAAGGTGAAATGATGGTTCCGCCTCGCAACAATAGGCTTGATCTGTTTCAATAACAACAACGTCTTGCTTTTACATTTACATCTCTACCCGTGTGAAATACCCAAGATACAACATGTAAATAACACAGCTTTGGATTTTTTTCTAAGGTGAATTTGGTCACTTTTGACAGAGGAATGCTAGCCTTTACCAATGGCTTACAGTGGCAATGTGGTGGCTCAGAGCTTAGCACTGTTGCCTCACAGCAAGAAGGTCATGGGTTCAACTCCTGGCCATCCCAGGTCCTCTGTGTGGAATTAGCATGTTCTTCCCGCGTTTGCATGGATGCCCGGTTTCCTCCCACCATCAAGACATGTTAAGGTTAATATTAATGTCAGTACCCTGATCAGGGATATCTCCAGTACCTGGAGATGGTCAATGTCCCCCAACGGGACCAGGATGCCACTGCAAAAGCAAACTCGTTTTCAGTTGGACTGGTTGAATAACTATAAAATAAGTATTTTTTTCTCAAAAAGTTGTACCTTTGAGTTAGCTAACCCAGTAATAATATTGTAATATAATAATATCCAGTTAGTCTCAAATAATCCACATTATGAAACATTTTGCCAGATGGTTTTTTTTTATTCGAAGACATAACTTACTTTGAGACAGGCTCAGTAGGTTGGTTTGAATTACACAAAGGGGTATGTAGACACTACACAGCACATTAATCTACATAACCAGGACATTCATCTACAGAACCAGGAGATTCATGTACATAACCAGGACATTCATCTAAATAACCAGGACATTCATCTACATAACCAGGAGATTAATCTACATAACCAGGACATTCATCTACATAACCAGGACATTCATCTACATAACCAGGAGATTAATCTACATAACCAGGACATTCACCTACATTACCAGGACATTCATCTACATAACCAGGACATTCATCTACAGAACCAGGAGATTAATCTACATAACCAGGACATTAATCTACATAACCAGGACATTCATCTACATAACCAGGACATTCATCTACATTACCAGGACATTCATCTACATTACCAGGACATTCATCTACTGAACCAGCCCACAGGCCACTGACTCTCTGTCTAATCAGCCTTGAGTCGCCGGGCAGAATGGTGAGACAGTGTCACATCCCCTTCAAATCCTTTCTATTCTAACTCTATCTGTTACCCTTCTATCTGTTACCCTTGTCCAGTTTAAACACACTGGTCCAGTCAGAGGTGTGTAAAAGCTGAAAAACAATCCTCTCTCTGTGTATACACTACTACTCTTTCCGTCTCTAACTGTTCCCTTCAAAGCTGATTTACTCACTTTTTCAGCACATCACTCTCTTTCTTTTTCCATCCCCCTATCATCTTACACTGTTTCCCTCTGTGTAGAGCTCAACACTCCACTGTGTTATCTTCTGGGGAGATTTGCGCCCGTGGCCCAACTCAGCAGGTCAAGAGCCTGCGTAAATCCGCAGCCGTAACACAATGTGCAGACAGGCAACCTTTTAATGGACTCCATGGACACGCTGATAGGAATTTCACATCTGAACAAACAAATGGCTCCTTGCAAATCAAGGTCGAGATACTAAAAATACACACACGCAGCGTGCAGGTTTATGAATTATTTGTGCGTCCAGAACATCCGCAGCTACAATCTATGTATGTCTCCAGTCTTTCTATCAATCTCCTCGTTGCCCCCCCCCCCCCCTACTGCTCCTTCACCATTCACCTCCTTCGTAACACCTCCCACTTGGCCTCCTTTGTCAACTCCTCCTCGAGATATTTATGAAAAACAACCACGGAGTGGGGGCGGAACGCATTCTGTGGCTTGTTCTGCCAGCCAAACCATGGGCGAGACCATCGCCCAGAGCTCAGCCCTGAACACAGAGACAAACACAGGGTCTGGTCAAGAGGGAAGCGCGGGTCTGAGACCTGGGGATCGCTTTCCAACTGGTGACAGAGGAACCACCGCCTCAGCGCTGCAGCCACGGAGACTACCAGTTGCCATGGCACCCCAGAACTGGGTCTCGTCTCCAGATGACGATGAGGCCTACCTCACACACTAACTCACGCTGTAATACAAATGACGCGAGGGATGCAAGTGATGTGAACACCCATTAAAGGTGGCAGGCTATCATTTGTGTTGATTTCGAATGAACATTCATGGCAAAATAGGTCATCTGTAATACCAGCTGGGTGCATTTGAATGCTTAAGCCAATGATTTTCTACTTGCCTCTTTTGACTTTTGTCTTTTTTATTGTGTTTTATCGTGGTAACGAGTACTGGGATCATGGCTTTTGAAACAGGTGCTGTTTTATGTTTGTTGGATTTGGTTGGATGTTGTTTTTTCCACTCTCTCACACACTGTCTATTCTACTTTGTGCAGTGGTCATTTTTGCTCTGGAGATAACTAATGTGACATCATAACGAAGCACCTTCATAAGTATACCAAGAAAATGCTTTCCTATTCGCTGTTGGTTTTCAAAAGGTCTGGTTTTTACACAATTATAATGACATGTTTGCCTGAAGTAAATTGTTCTATACATGATAAACCTGTACTAGTTAATCATCGACTCCTAGCGCAAAGTTTATTATGTGAGCATAATTTGGGTCGGGGGACACGTGTTTGTTTGCCCACACACACATCGGTTTTATATCAGGCCTGCTAGCATCAATCCACTCGACGAACCACATTTTGCTAATTATTCCACAACCAATTAGTGCGGCTTTGAAGGACTTGGAATCCATGATGCAATTAATTAGGGCTGATTTCCTGACCTAATCAATCCTAACTCTATTCTCCTTTCTCCTTGAATTAAGGCTAGTCAGTGAAGGACATGTGGGGTTCCTATGAATATATCTAATTAAATGTTCCTCTTGACTGAAACTGATGCATCAAATTGACTACCAGTTATGCAACCCACAGTAATGAACAGGCCTTTTCAACTTACTCATGGCATAGAAATGGCATTGTCAGGACCAATAGTAGTTCCAAAGACAGGATACAATTAAGATCTTAGCAAGGATACGTTTTTAGCACACTTTCATAAAAGATTGAATGATAGACAGCTGTGAATCTAGCTTTGTGTTGGTAGGTTTGGTACACATAATCTTCTGGGGTCAGAGGCCCTTTGTCAATGTTAAAAGATATTATACTTTAGCAGCAAGTTTTAATGGTACTGTATTGAATTTTGAGATGGATCAAAATATATGTACAATAAACCTGTTGTAGCCAGTCAAATTCAAATTATTATACTCATATTGATCTAGGTTCCTTACCTTGACGTTTGAATGGGCAGAATTGCTTTTTGTCTTTTATTTTATCTATGAAATGACCAATCATCAAGAGGGAACAAACAGCTGAGGATTCAGGAACACTAAAACAAAGATATTACTTTAATCTAACTAGCAATACTTCATGTTCAGATGTTTTCAAAATAAAGCGTTGGACTTATCTACTCCAGGAGACACCACATTTTCCAAGTAAGCTTTGTTTTACTTCACACTGCTATAAAATTAAAATGTCTGGAAGGTCTGGATGTGAAAGATGTGCAATATCCTCCAACGATTAGGTGATGGTTTTATCATCAAGAGAAGACATTGGATAATTCTGAATGTTGGGACGGCCCTATTTGACACTGAAGAAGTCGAATATTTCGAGTATTACTTTTGCCCAGACTAAGGACCCTACGTTTAGCCCTTCCCCTCCATCCTTAAAGGAGTAGAGAGCTTGAAGTGTACATTCAGCTCACTCAGTCACGTCTAATTCACTACGCTGTAAACAAAACTGCACTTCTCCAGTGGCTTATTGATCACACTTGAATAACCTTCCCCCTCATAATCCTGAAAAACACAGACCCAGTGGGGGAGGCTATGGTTTTGTTGCCTTGTTGTATCCCTTGCTCAACACTCCAGTGGAAAGAGACTGTGGGGCGTCTGTCGGTTAGACCACAGACAATACGAAATAAAGTTTGCACCTTCTACAATCCGTCTACTTGAACATTTCAAACGACCAAAGACCCCTATCTACTAGCTGCATGGTATTCAATGAGAATGCATAACCTTCTAAAATGTCTGACTTAAGAGTTCAAATGATTTGTGCATGGACACTCAGTCTTTGGCAGGATGCCATGTAATGTGTGAGCCCTGCTTACGACTAGTTTCTATAAACATCCTTCAAGAACAAGACGTTTATTTACTGTCACTTATTGCAGTGGCCTGTTCATAAAGAGGTTTCACAAAAACACGTTCACACTACATATGTACCACTTTCATCACGTTTAGGATTTCTTCATACAGGTGGCTAACCAACAGCACTTGCCGTGGAACCGTTGTAGCACCTCTGCCCCTAAAGCCTATTCGGTCCTGAAGTTGTCGTCTGACTGCATTGAAGGCCGAGGCCATGGAATGTACCCCCGAAGGGACACACGGTGTCCTGGCCCAGAGAACTGCAAGCACAGCGTTACTACAGAAATACATTTCTGGCGAAAAGCGCCCAAAACTTGATGTCATCAGCCCTCAAGCATGTTCGTTTGATGGAACGGAAGTAGACCTATTATCTACGTCTTTGTTGATGCAAGCGAATCACTGCGTTTAGTCAGGCTAAAGTGTAGAGCGTGGAAGTCAATGTGCTGTTATTGTATTAGAAAGTGCCGCTGGCGCTGTCCAAGGTGCTGAACCACAGATATGCGCAAAACATTTGCGAAAGTGAATATAGACGTATTTAGTTTCCAAAAATGTATTCGTGACATCTCTAATCTATCTAGCCTTTTACAGCTATCGTGTGTTTGCAGCCTCACACTAGGCAGACAACTCTATATGGCTATATCACATAAAACTTTGCAGATTGGACAAAGATTATACATTTTCCTTTGACTAACATTGAAAGTAATGACTTAAACACAACTAACGGTTGGGTCACCAAAATGTATTCCGTAAATGCCTATGTGAAAGCACAACACTGGCAAATTGAATTAAGATGCTCTGCAATATTCCACTGGTTTAACAAACCTAGTGGGACATTTAGATGTTGAATTAAGTTCAGTCTGCAGATCAGCAATAACATTGATAAAATAGGAAACAGTTCGATATGGGTGAACACTGGATTATTTCTTCATGCTGTGTATCGCATAAAGAAACCCTGAGACTAAAGGCGCACAAACCTCGACTGAGATATACCGGCAAACGCGGGGAACAGAACAGATCCCCGGGCTGAAAGAAGCATGCAAGATGTCTCACCGCTCGTGGTTGTAGTCGGCTTCGATCGCTTTCCACAGAGACACTGCAGCATATGCGCACCTTTCTTCAGGAAAAGCCTCAGAATCTTCATTGATTTAGGTTATGGATGTCAATCAACGCAATCGGACACTGTATTACCAATAGAGGTTATTTGATCATAGCTTCCTCCGTTTGTTTACCGTGTAATCCAGTGCTGGATTCAGTCAAATCAAAACACCACAAAAGCGTTGGGGTTCAATATGCCAAACCGAGACATCCTGAGACATTTTCTTTCATTGAGAAGAATCAAACAAAGCTCACAGGCCCTGAATAGCGGAAATGTTGCCACAAGGACGTCAGAATAATTTTATTTGGTCCATGCCTCGGCTTTACTCACAGGGGTAAAAAAAAAAAAAAAAAAAAGCTATGACTTCGGTGCGGGTGCACACGCCAAAGTTAAACCGCAGGGTACAGTGAGAGGATGGCCACAGATGAGGTAATGCGGATTGTTCATTCTTGGCGGTACAATAGCGCGCGAGCGTGGGATGCGAGGGAAACCAGGCCACGTCAGAATCAAAGAAGCCTATTGATATGTGTGAAGTGGGGAAGGCGATGAGCGTAGGCACCAATGTCGACGTCAGACTGTGGTGGGTTTGATCATTTTAAAGACAAAGAACTCAGCCTCTTTTTGAAACTGTCTACAGTGGTGTGTCTGTGAGTGTGGGTGTGTTAAGTATGAGCTATAGGGCCAGGCTTTTGAGATTTATGAATTCCTCATCATAGACATGGATTTCCTTCACGTTTGGGCCTCTCCATTGCTAGTTCAATGTTCATGCGCAATTTGAATCCAAAACCTGGACACACTTAGTATTGTGGATATTCGATAGTGGTATAATTTGGCTTTTCAAAGGCTGTAGGAGTTGGCAACCGGTATGCATAGACCTACTAAGAGTTATGATATTCCTAACGAAGTCCTTTTCTGAAGTGTATTTGCAAAATCTAACTCGTGAAAAATTACTTGCTACGGGAGAGGTGCTCGCACCTGAACGTGACTATAATGTACCAGGAGATGGCAGCAGCTTGCAAGAGGCACAGGCGAATGCAGCTGGCAAGATTCAAGAGAAAGGGGCCAGGCTCTCCATTCAGATTCCCCTCTCTTACGTCAATGGTTGATCAAATGTATACCCTCAATGTGTACGTGTACCCTCCTACACAAAAACATTACTATATCCAACGTGTTTTTTTTTTCTTATAGGACCAATTTTATCTCTGCATGTATTCCTTAATTAACTGCCCACTATAATTTGATAATTCTCATTCATATTTTTTTGTGATAATTTGTGTTGGGGACGTCCATACATAATATGTATGAACTACCTACACAATCCTCACTATCAACTGACCACCTGGCTAAAAGCTCTTGACTAGAAAGAAATAGATAGTTCCATTGCTAAAATAAACAAACAATTCATACTGGGTGACGAAATGTTGGGCTTGGGTGTTGAAATTACTTCGAAACGGGTCTACACAGCTGCTGTGAGCTGATGTTAACTATAAATACCATCTCTCAGTTGTCAAACCCAAAGTCCCTTGATACATATGCAGCACAGAGATGGGCGAAAGCAACCAACCAATAGAAACAACACCATGCCATTCATATCAGATTTTTCCACTTTCTTATGCTACCTCTCTCTCTGACTTTTAAAACAACCTTTTTACGTCACTCCTTATTGACATCTCAACTTCATCTCGTTTTCTACAGTTTGCACACCGTTTTTCATTGTCTTGATAAGATCTTTATTGGACTCCACTGAACCACAGTTTGATCCATGCTGTTTCAATAGAGAACGTTGTGGACGGTATCTTTCGGGTTTTGCTGTCCTGCGAAATTACTTCAAAAGTAAGCCATAACATCTCTAGGAGCATTCCAGACAGCCCTAGAGCAATATCCAGGCACCTGCTGGAACCTTTCACCTCTGCTAAGGCCAGTGTTCATAATTCTATATTTTCTTGAAGAACATTCCAAACAGCTATGCATCAGACGATCTGAACATAACAGTTTGGGTAGACTGTTCTGTAGACACACCAGGCAAAGTAGAACCTCTTAGCCAACACTTTCCCCTTATGTTGCCCCAAAAACCCAGCACTGCAACACACAGTGATAACATATTAACAGCCATGCACGGTGGGAGTCCACTCACGGTTGGAGAAGGCTTTGTTGATCTAGGACCCGGGCAACGGGCCCTCATTGATGAAACCACAAACGGTACTCGTTGGATAGCGCTCGCTCCTCCGTCCCCGAGCGGAGGGTGACGCCGAGCCGGGTCGCGCCGCAGGATGACTACTATAAACACAACACGTGAAGTAAGGATGAGAGAAGGAACGTTTGGGAAATGCCGAGCCAAACTCCACTTTGAAAGGGAAGCAGGTGTATCAACGCAGTGGGCAAAATATTCCTCACGGCAATGTAGGAGACTGCTGAGAAATCACAGGCATAACCCTAAATTGAGTCTATTGGGGAAATCTTGTGTTATGTTTCATTGTTATGTTATGAGTCATTTTGGGGAAGAACAGATTGAATAGGGTATCGAAGTGTATCTCCATCTGTTCGGTTATGATCCTTTTTATCCAGAGCTATATTTTTGAATGCTGAAGATCACCTCAACGTGAGAAATGTGTGTGTGTGTGTGTGTGTGTGTGTGTGTGTGTGTGTGTGTGTGTGTGTGTGTGTGTGTGTGTGTGTGTGTGTGTGTGTGTGTGTGTGTGTGTGATTGGAGTTGGGTAGTCGTCGAAACACATCGGTGTGTCATGGTTGATCATCGGTGAGGTGTGAGACAAGGTGAGATCGAAGCCAGGTGGTTTTACCCAGAGCAGGGTGGTGCCCTGTGCAGCAGGAAGGCCGGCTAGGAGCAGATTTGATCCAGTTCAGTCTCACTGATACGTCAACGATGCCTCATAAAAGTTGCTGATACTTTAGACGATGTATTCTCCTCCTCTCTGCCACTGCCACCTGTAGCTACACATGAAGTCCCCAGCAGCCTAATTGTATCCTTATGTGTACCCAACAGCCTAATTGTATCCTTATGTGTCCCCAGCAGCCTAATTGTATCCTTATGTGTCCCCAGCAGCCTAATTGTATCCTTATGTGTCCCCAACAGCCTCATTGTATCCTTATGTGTCCCCAACAGCCTCATTGTATCCTTATGTGTCCCCAACAGCCTAATTGTATCCTTATGTGTTCCCAACAGCCTCATTGTATCCTTATGTGTCCCCAGCAGCCTAATTGTATCCTTATGTGTCCCCAGCAGCCTAATTGTATCCTTATGTATCCCCAACAGCCTAATTGTATCCTTATGTGTCCCCAACAGCCTAATTGTATCCTTATGTGTCCCCAGCAGCCTAATCGTATCCTTATGTGTCCCCAACAGCCTAATTGTACCCTTATGTGTCCCCAACAGCCTCATTGTGTTGTTATGTGCATACAACAACCACTAAAGGTTTTCATGACACCCTGCCACTCATAACTTTTTTGTTGTTGTTGCAAGGACCATTAAACTGATCGTTAAACTCTATACCCCAGTACCCCAAAATAAATATATTTATCCTAACCCCACCCACTACAACTGGGTCAACATTGGATCCCCTTTGCTGTCGCAGTTCAAAATGAAATGATATCTAAATATTGAAATACAGATTGAACCTTCTTAGGGAACTAACTGCAACCAGTAAACACAGTATCCACTTAGGACAATCGGTGCAATGCCAAACGTTTCTGAACGAGAAGGGGTTCGAGCTGGCCACGAGGAGGACTCACCCTGCACGTCTTTGTCCTGCTTGGCAGGGCCCTGCTCCTCCTCCACCTCCTCGCTCCTGCTGTCGTGGGAGAGCAGACGGCGGATCAGGCCGCAGTAGCGAGTCATGACGGCCGTCTACCTCAGCAGCTGCTGGGAAGCTCTGGAAGCCAGCTAGCCCTGTCCCCCGCCCTCACGCTGAACTCCGTCAACGGCCGGACGTGTCAACCCTCTGCTTCAGCGGCAGGTCCTCGCTGCTCGCTGGACGCTAGCGTGAATGCCCGGCCCAGGTAATGTGTCGTTGCCTGGCTCCTGTCTGCAACTAAATGAACTCCAGTTGCTGCTCATGCACCTCAGGTCCTCACAGGCGATTGGAGGGGTCACCTGACCCGGCAATGAAACACCCCCCTCCGCCGTTTCACAGCCGCCAAGGCGACAGCTGCACCGCTCCCACCAGTCGTCGTGCGTCAAACACAATTGGAAGTTATTCGAACGGGTCACTGATGTGTGTGTGTGATCCCTCAGCCGAAGTCGGCCAATAGAAATGGATACAGTTTATTTTGAGAGTGTGAATGACTCTCTGGGGGGGAAATACTATTTATAACTGTGTTTACGTGGGGGATAGCACTAGGGAATGAAATTCCCACCATGCAAGGACAGAGGCTGGACTTGTGGGGACACAGAAAAACGAAATATTGTGTCAACTTAGATTGAGGGTCTGAGTAAATAAATGGCCACATTGAAGTCTGTGGAAATATGTCTGTCCGTTCATGAAGAAACACCTTTGTCTTTGGGGAAGATTCTGTGGTAGGTTATGGCCTCACCACAACATCAGTAGGTTACCAGTGGACTTGCCCTTAAGCACACTTTACAAATAGAAGTGGATTTAAATTGTTGTTCCCCGTACAAATATATAACAATGTCAGAATATTGACAAACTTGAGGTTACATCTAAATGAAATGATGAACTTTGCTTGTTTAGTTTTGCTAATTTGCTATTTGTAGATGTTAAGATGAGAAACACGTTAAATCTGACGGCCTACTAACCATGCTGTACGTTATCCAGCAGGGGGCGCCATAGAGCAATAATACTGCTCCCTCACAACTCTGTCAGCATGAACTGTGTTTTGGCAATGGCAGGACATTAATACGGACCTGCCAAAGCAATACAAATTAACACACAGATACATATTCTAAATATGTCCATATGAACACACACAGACACACACACACACGCATACACACACACACACACACACACACACACACACACACACAGATACATGGATACATATTATAAATACATCCATATGGATACACACACATATACACACACACACACACACACACACTCAGATACACAGATACATATTCTAAATATATCCATATGAACACACACACACACGCACAGATACATATTATAAATACATTTATATGAACACAGACACATACACACACACACACACCACACACACACACACACAGACTTTTCTTAATATTCAATATATATATATATATATATATATATATATATATATATATTTGAACAGAACACATTATCTGCATGACCAAATATGTTTTAAATCCTTAACCCAGACATATACATACTTCATAGGGGAGTAGGATGACTGGAATCATTAGATTTCATTTTAAGGTTTAATAAAACAGGACTAATGAATAGTAACAGAACACAAGATTACTATACATACAATACATATTTTACTTGCTAAGAATAGATTAGGAGAAATTATTTTTCTAGGGTTGATGTCATTATGTGCAATGTATTAAAGTTTACTACCTTTACTATCAAATCTAGCTTCATTTAGCAAAATTTACTATTTTAAGGATTTTCTTTAAAAATACATGTAATTCACTTGTAAAAAAAAAGCATGTCACAAGCATTTTGCCCGGAACCTGATAAAAGCACAAATCTAAATGAAATGACCTTTGAGAAAATCATTCCCAATTAGTGAAGAAAATAACAGGAAGTAAAAATTCCAGGTAAAATTACTCTTAAAATGTTTGAATATTAAGTTAAACGGTTGCTTGTTAAATGTGTGGCAGTAAAAAGACAGAACAACATCTGTGATCAGGAGTTCAAACTGCTGAGCACTTTAAATCAAGTCATTCGTTGGCTGGAGTCCATTTCAGAATGATTTGCAATGGGCATTTGAGAACTCTACGGCTGACTTTGAAGCGTGCCACAGAACCAATCTTTTCTGTTGTGAAACCTGACTTTGCAGCTTCACAAGGTGGCTGTGTTCTCACAACTGCATCAACCAATCACAGTGAAGTTGTCAAGCACACATGTTGTGTGGGCACATCATGGAAAACAGAAATGTCCTTAATATGCCTCCTTAAGATTATTGTTTCCGCCACTGAATCACGATCGAAGCTACACTGCCCAAACAGAACTGGGTTTGGAAAGGATTGAATCGTTCCAGGCATAAATTCTGCTCTTCATCAGAGACTGAGGATTGTTATTCCAATTGTCTGTTTGCTGAAGCTGAAGCACAGATGGGCCGGGAAAATAGACACTTATCCGAAGCAAACTATTGCTTCTATATCAGAACAGTTGAAGTATTAGAACAGGAGCATTTTGGGGAGGACCGTTCTAAGAACAGAGCTTAACCATATTGACATACAGAGTCGGAACCTGAAGCAGGCAGTTCCTGCCTAAAACCCCTCAAATGTCACACACACAAAGAGTCAAAGCAGTCTGGCATAGAAAAGAGGGTCAAATACCCGCTATACTGACTGCTATCAGAAACTAATGAGAAAGTGCGTTGTTGGGGTTATTTCTGCTAATTACACATTGAAGTATCCAAATTAGTTTTAATATTTTCATTCAGTGCAAGTTACATTCGAGCTAAATTTCTTTTATAAAGATAATTCTCTTCATAAACACCTTCTAGGTTTTCAATTTATCCTCCCGGCAGTTCCAATTAGTGGTACTTGGTGGCTGTAAGAAAGCTGTAAGCTGTAGTGCTGGCGCTTGAATGTGTAAGCACAATGAATCATATGTGGGGGGTACACATGCCTTTTTCTTTTGCTTTCAGGCACTTGTAGTGTTCTATCAGATAGTTTTCATTTGATTCTAATAATTTAAAATAAAGGACCATTATCAGTTGACTAATGACAACATGGTGATTGGTAAATGGTGGTAAATCTAACCAACTCAACAGGATTGGAATGTAAGATATATAATCACACAATTCAACTCAACACATGAGTAGCTGTCAGATAAACGTAAATCCCATTCGTCTCAGGTAACAGTAGGACTACAATCTATATCAAGGATTTATGAGACTATTTACCTCACAGAGTACATCTCCTTCTTTTTTAAATCCATCAC
>CM030190.1:11590312-11850312 GCA_017639675.1 Aplochiton taeniatus
GAAAACCTGGACGGAACAGAACAGATATTTTCCATACTATCATGGAATCTTCCTTCATGACATGCTGAATATCCGTCCTGACAGTTTTCTGACCCTATCCAGTCCGGGGGGTCCATGAATCATTCCACGGCCTTCCCCGTCAAGCCTGAAGGCCCATGCACACAGGGACTGTCCCCTTTGGCAGCTCCAGGAGGTCTGTTTGGGTCTGTTTGGCCCAGCTGGACAGCATCACAAGCAGCCATCGATTGTGGAACCCGACACGGTGTCTGGGTGTGCCAGACTCCCGCGGTAGTAACAGAGGGGAGAGCCCCTGGTTCAGCACCTTCTCTGGTTACAGCCTGGCCACGACAGGCGGGGCTCCAACTCAGACACGGCCACGGGAAGCGTTGCTGTTCCTTGGTGGTGTGAGGACGGCAGAGAAGACCATGGATAGGCTATTCATTGAATTGACACGCATATATCAATACTTATCAGGATCCATTTAAAGTATGACATGAAAATAATCCTAAACTCAAATAGACAACATACCTCTAAAAGAAATCACACAAAATATAATCAATGCACTATGCACAATGCAATCAATTGTATGATTAGCTTAAACCAACAGCCAATCCTCAAACGTCCCCATGAATAGATTCCTCCCATGGACTGACAGAGCCTACTTCAGACAGCACTAGAACACATCCTTCCTTAATCTACTTACAGGGACACTCAGTAGCACAGAGTGCAGATTACAGAGTACAAATGACAGAGTACAGATTACAGAGTACAAATGACAGAGTACAGATTACAGAGTACACGACACAGCTTGAATTCTTCCGCTGATGAGGTCCAATAACTCATCTCTGATGGAGATAATATTGTCCGCGAGAAAAGAATGCTCAAATCGGACTGTTTGACAGCGATAGCCTTTAAAACCATGCCTGGCTCCTTGACCACTCATATATAGCGCAGGCATTAATGCAAAAACAATGCTATTTCATATTTAACATGCGGTAATCTGTCTTTTAGACATTATCACCATGACAAGGGACACAACGTCCTATGCCTAGATTGCATTAGCTGTGTCTATTTCTGTGGAAGAAATACAATGATATGATCAATAATCCACTAAGCAAATGTTTTGTGTCGATAATTCAATAAAAAAAGGGCGTAAAGATTCCATGGCAAATTTTACGACAACAATCCGACATCACATGTCTCACGTAATTGAAATAGAATAATCAGGTATTTGCACACCACAAAGGTCATTAACTGTCTTAGTGTTTGTGAAGGCACAGCCCAGGTGTTGTTAAAGGGACAATGGCTGCCAAACCCGGCCATGCAGTGCGCTGGTCTTCATTGAAGCACCATCCCTCTTAATTGGGGCCCTCTCCCAATGATACAAAGTGTACGTGTGTGTGCATGTGGGTGTGTTTCTGCACGGGAGTGTGTGTTTATGTGCGTGATATAGAGCATCAAGAAATACAGTGTTCTCATCTTTTATGCAGTTATCGTCGTTTTAAGGAAGGGTTTTTCTTCGTCGTAACAAAGTGATACATATTGGACAACAAATTAGTTCATTCCTCTCTCTTTTTTAACTGTAAAATCTAAATAGGGCTGGCCTGGATAAGGGCTAAATTAACTTTTCAATGGAACAGACTGAAAAGCAACGTTACCACATTGCAATCTTCACAGACCGTGTCTGCATAAGAAAATGTCCTGAGAAATGCACAGTAAGCCTCCTTAGGGACAAAGAATGACAGAACATTTAGCAAGCACTCACAAACTCCACCTGGGCTTGCTGTAGAAATCAAGCCATATCATCAGCATTTTTACTTTTCTTTTATTTGTGGTTTCTTATATCAACGTAGTCCACCTTTAAAACCCATTGAGATTAAAAGGCAGTGCCAACATAAGGAAAGTGCAGAGAGAGCACAACAGAGGTTCAATGGCATTCACAGACCAACACTGCTAAATGAAACTGAACAACAGAGCCCCATCTGAGCTTCACTGATCCCCTGTGTTGCCAGCTCAGATATTTCCATCTCTCAGCCTTGACTGATGGACTATTATCCGTCACTCAAGACTGAATCGTCCTTGGAAAAAACACCAGTGCACCCTCTCCCACAACAAATGCACACCTTACATCGCCCTTGTGCTGTCTAAGCTCGAGATATTTCACCCAGGCTGTTTACGCAAGCATTTTGTGAGGTCGATTTGCCAGAAGTGCATGTAATCTGTCTCGACCAGAAGCAGACCTAATAAAATCAAAGTACTGACATGTACAGTTCGGTTGTTATAATTAAATTACGGTGCGTTCTGTGCACTTTGGAAAACAGAACGACACAGGCGAAGTAACAACTTTATCCACAAGGGTTTTGTTTACCGTATATGTGGATGTTGCCCTGCAAGGTCAAGTTACCTCATATCAGAAATGATGTCAGCTTGGCCCGTGAATGCGTTGGGATTTTTTTCCAGTGCGTGCCTGGTTGAGGAGTTGGATTTTCGTCTTTCATCACTTCCTGTTTTTGAACCCGTCTTTCATCACTTCCTGTTTAAAACCCGTCTTTCATTACTTCCTGTTTTCAAACCCGTCTTTCATCACTTCCTGTTTTCAAACGCGTCTTCCATCACTTCCTGGGCCTCATCGTAGTTTGCCACTGGAAGATGTGTGACTGCCGTTGATGTAAAGAAGAGTCTACAGTCGTGCTATGTGTTTGCAGTTTGCCACATCCCTGTGTTAGCCGGACAAACAAAGACAATCTTTTCTACGGTGGTCTATTCTGGTTTATTCTAGACCACACTCTAATTCACATCCAACACCTTCTTGAGAGGATTCATGCAAATGGTCTCCTTCCCACACATGCCAGCCTACTTAGAAAGTCTCATGAACTCCAGAGAGAATGGAGGGGGCAATGGAACAAACAGAGAGTAGTGCTAAGAGCTTTTCCGTCCACAGAAAGCCGTGACGCAAACGGTTGGCGCAGACAAAGTGTCCGACTCGGTTCCAGTAGTTATAGAAGCCGATAATATAGCAGATAGTGTTTGTCGAAGCCTGTGCCTTATAAAGGGTGTTGGGTTTGTTCATAACGCTAACCCTTCACCAACTCTAACCCTAATATACCAGTCAGTGTTTGTCAAAGCCTGTGCCTCGAGTATGCTGGCTTTGTTCATTTGGTTCCATTATGTCCTGATTTGTAAATCACAGTTAAGTTATTGGACTGATTTGAAGGGAAACTAAATTTTTAACTGTTTTAAAAAGTACTCATGCTAACTATATAACATAGGTCCCATGGAGCGTCCTTACAGTCAGAAAAGGCCAGTGATGCTGAGCTGTGTATTCATGCACTTCTGGCCATCACACCTGGTCTCAGCTAACATTTGTAGCCATACAGAGGTAGAACCTTTTCGAGGAAAACAGCTGTTCAATTCAAAGTAATTGAGAGTTTAATATTTAGCGTATCATTAAAATACAATCAATAATTATCCATTTCAGTGACTTCATATGGCATGAGATCACTAGATTACTAGTTGTTTGTTACCCATGTTTTGTGTTGAGTCTAAATTCCAAGGGTAGATAGATCTGTGTTCATTCTACCTTTTCAAGTTCTATATTCATTATTGTTTGTTCAGGGAGTCCCATCTGGAACAGCCGACTAATGGTGATGGAATGCAATGTTAACTGAGTGTGTGAGACTCAAAGCACAGCACACTGTGTGTGTGTGTCTGTGTCTGTGTCTGTGTGTCTGTCTAGGTGGGTGGTGGTATGTGTTAGCTAATGGAACCCTTACTAGCCGTACACTACACAAACTGTAATCTATTAACAGTAAAAATAACTCAGTTGGATTTTTTGGGTATCTCGGGTGGAACCACTTCATACACCAAGCATATGTTGCTATGCTGTGTCACTTCACAATAAAGCAATGCGTTCTAGTACTAACAACTATATGGTGAACAGCTGTATGGTGAAGATTTAATTCCAGTGAATTTAATCATTTGCCTTTAGCTATTGGCTTTACAGCCAGTATCTTAAATCAACCGCATTCCAACAAATCTAACACTCTTGCATATGCACATACACACACACACACACACACACACACACGCGCACACACACACACACACACACACACACACACACACACACACACACACACACACACACACACAGGGTGCTTTCATTATTTAAAAATGTATATGTTACAAAGGTTTGACCTACAATCCAGAAGGTTTGTGCCGTCACAACACTGAAAATCTGCATGGTCCGCACGGGAGGGTATGTGCGTGTGAGTGATACCAGACATGGGATTTTGGCCTCACCTCACAGATATATACGTGTTCACGTAGCATCATATAAGCTGAAGATACATCATAAGGCTAGAAGTAGCCAACCTAGGCTACAGTAAACCTGGGTTACTCACCAATCTATCACTATCAATAGCTCAGATGTGGCCTATAGGCTACAAACTGTAGATTTATAGCCTCAAGCTTAATGCGTGTGAGCTATGACCAGAGCTACAGATATGGTTGAACCAACCCTGTTAAAACCCTGCGGTCCCGGAAATGTTGCTGCATCAGTAGTCTGTCAGCCATTCGCTTAAAACAAAAGCAGCGCCCAGCATATGAGAACATCAGTCTAGGCTGCGTACACACAGCCAACTGATACACTGACAGACCCAAATGTTAAACCCCATAAAAACCACACCTAAAACTCCACCGCCGCTGCAATGAACATGTAAGAGACGGGGCGTCTGTCCTGTGGACGAGCCCCATGTACCGCAGTCATCTCATACAGAGGCGCGCCACGCACTGCCCCGCGACAGACCCACTTATTCATCTTAAAAACATCAGTCAGGCCATATGTGAAATCGCAAAGTTCCTTACCGAGTGCCTTATCTTTGCTCTCCATCTCCCGATAAGTAGAGGTTGGTCAGGGAGGAAGTTGAAAACGCTGCGTTGGTAGTGCGATGCTTCTGGTTCGGTCTGATGTGGACCTTCTTTCCCCGACAGAAATCAAATTGCCTGACGAAGCTGTAATCAACAAGCGTGAGCCGTAAGAACAGCTGTGTATCAAACCCAGTTCGTAATTCAAAGTAATTTTCAGGTCAAGATTGGGGGCCTAGGGTGAGTGGTAGATTGTGCGAGGGTTCCGAGTGGAGTATTTTCAACCTTATGCTCGTGCATTACCTGTGTTCGCGCGCTGTTATCGGGAGCTGTCCTCTCTGCTTGGTGCTGCAGCTCGGGTTCCTATCAAATATAGAAGTGACGTCACGCTGGAGTTTAAGGTGACATGGAGAGAAGTGGGGAATCCATTCTACTTTGATAAATAGGCTTCTTGCGAATTATTCTGTGAATTAATACAAAATACAGGTCCTACTGCTTACCGTTAGCCTATCTGCCACCAGAGTAGAAGCTCAGAGGAAACTGTCTGTTCTTAGAATTCAATAGAGGGATTAGCCTATTCCAGCGAGGAGAAATATAACGTTGTTTAAAAATAATAAACGGTAAACTTTAGGAAAACATAAACTATACATTTTTTTTAAATCATTTTTGAAATCTTTGTTAAGTGAAAAATTTGAAAGTGTTGGCAGCTCTAGTTGCACATGCAGGGCCATACCCAACATCTAAAAATGTTATTTGGACACAATAACGTAATTGAAGCAATAAGGAATAATAGATGTTTGACCTTGTTGTCCTTGTGAGAATGCATTGCGTCTACACCCTTGTGGTTCACACTTTCTGTACCCTGTGGAGGCTGCACGTGGAGAGGGTGGGGCAGGTACATGAGGAGCACAGTTAGATTCTGGGCCGCAGGTGTACTGACAGGTGCTGAGCCAACAGGACGCAAGAATAACCCGCCAGGAGAGAATCGTAGAATAGAACTGTAGTGGCTCGCATGAGAAAAATGGATTACCCTGACCAGTTTGATTTCAAACAGGCGATGCGATCGGGAATTAACAGAGCCCGCAAACGTCAATATCAGGGTCCAAACGCCATATGACTTTTATAGAATAATTTCTGTGTATAACTAGATTTATTTTAGTAGCCGAGGTTACATTAGTGGCAACAACCGTTGGGCAGTAGTAGATCATTAAGGACACCAAGCAGTGGCCATCAGATTCCTTCTCTCTACTGCCAGCGCAAACATCCGTCATAGATAATCTGTAAAACAGGATAACAGATAACATAATACCTCAAGGGACTCAAGCATTCACCGTTCCTCTAAGCACCGTGAATTGTACAAGTGTAATATGCACACAGAATCTCCACAACCAAGAACTTTCCAGAAAAGAGCAGACAATCACGTAAGATCCTGTGCCTTTTTATTCATCAGACACATTGACATTGTATTTTACTGACCGTTACTTAATGTTAAGAAATCAGTGATGATACAGAGCTTAACAGTTGATAGTGGGTTGGTGGGGGGTGGGAGGGTGTATCAAATGAACATTTCTGGTCGATTATGTTGTTCAAGTTCAGGGTCAGTAGTCAAAAGAAAAAAGGCAATAATTATCCAAATGTCTCAGGTAGTTGAGATCAAAAATTTCTAGCAATGTATTTGAAAACCACATGCTTTAACATAAACATAGGCATTGGTGATTTAGATTTGTCTGTTGAAGAAATGTATTTAATTTAATACCTGCCTTTTTGTCATTTTAGCTCAGCATAATTGCTACTGTAAGCACATTTTTGCACAGACTGAAAAAGTTAGTTACATCTCACAGGAACAAATATTACAGTGAAGGGCCTTAGTTTGTTGGTTATGTTGTTAGGGATTTCAGGGTTTAAATAAACTACTGCGCTCTCATCTATTCTGAATTCACAGTCACTTTTATTATTATGAATTGTATGTAAATAAAAAGAGTGCACCCAGGCAGAAATGTGTGGGGAGGGGAAAAAAGGGGGGGGGGGGGGGCACTTGACAAGACGTGCCCCCCCTAAGAGTCCCCACGGCAGTGATAGATATAGATATATATACATTTCTATTAGCATGGTTAGCTTGCTAGCTTGCTTATCAACATGGGGCTCACATCTTTTGATTAAATGTGTCATTTGTCTTTCCACCGCCATCCCCTCATCTATTCCTTTACACGTCAGGAAAGAAGCAGACCCTCTAAACGTCTCATACACCTGTGATTAACAGGATGTTTACCTCTCATACACCTGTGATAAACAGGATGTTTTCCTCTCATACACCTGTAATAAACAGGATGTTTACCTCTCATACACCAATGATAAACAGGATGTTTCCCTCACCAGTCATTGGTCCAAATCCATGGTAAGGCAGTGTGTTTTGTACTGAAAATAGGGTTGATTTGGTCCATTCCGATAAGCCCCCAATGGGAATGACTCAACCGAATTATTCTGGCATTGAGACCACCGATTCTTTTATGTATACTGGGGCGGTGAAAAAAATCTGGTAGGATCTTCTGCTTTTTACAGTGCTATATACACAAAAGCTACGCAAAGGTCTACCTCCATAATCCTGTTGTGATTAACTCAAATTGCATAACCTAATAACGAAGATTTATAAAGTACAGCAGCAAATGTGGAAAATCAGACTCACTGTCAAATTCTTGAGACTTTCTTTACAAAGACAAACAAAGGACCAGGTCCTGAAGTTAGAACAAACTGTTAATTACATTATTTAACTGATAAGAGTTGTGTATGTCTGTGGCACTTGTATGATGATGGTAGCTGTGTCAGACTAGTGTGTGCGAGTTTGTGTTAGTGTGTGTGCGTGTAGGAGTGTCTTCACTAATTGCACTTGAGGATGAAGATATAGGTATCACGTTGCCAATCGTATTTCAGTTTTTGGCATATTCTGGATACGTATGAAATGAGTCACTACATATATAGGACGAAGGACTGTACCGAAACAAGTAAAGTAAGACATCACATGGTCAGGATATTGAAATAACAGTTGTGACTTCATGGAGAAAATAATACCAAAGATCTTTCTAAAGATATGCATAATTTCATTACTCACTTGAAAAAACATCTCCATAAAAAAAACAGCTCACATCTATACATTCTGTGCAAAATAAGACCAATGTAAAAACAACTTTCTTTGCCCCTCAGCTCTAGCTACTTGCCGTTAGTTCTACAATGTTACATTAGCTTCCCTAAAGATACCATGAGCTAAAACTAAACACTTTCTTTGTTGTTTCATCACCTCTGAGTACCTTTGCTTAAAACATTACGAAAGAGTACGATAAAGATCCACAGTGAGGGAACAAAAATGGGACAAACACAATTGAACAAGTACCTCACTTCACTCTGGTAATGGTTGGGTAGTGACAGTGGTAATGGAATTGATTTTTTTTCTTCGGAGAGTCAAAAGAAAAAGGCATGAGCATTTCATGGGTGAAGGAAATCGGGTCTCTCAGAAGAACTTATCATCGATTCGAAAGTGGGGTCTGGTGACATCATCGGGGTTGATGAATACAGAGATGGACTTCCCTGGGTTCTCCGTCACCAGCTGCTGGAGCTTCTTGGCCAAGCGGTCGTCTGGCTGGTTCTCGCCGCCGGCATCGGACTGCGGTGAGGGTAGGCTGGAGGCGCTGCCCCGCCACTGAAGGTCAAGGGTCAGCCGGTTGGCGGCCTTGGCCTGTTCGATGGTGGTGCGCAGGTGCTCGGCCGGGTCCGAGCGAACGGAGGACAGTTTTCGAGCGTGCAGCATGGCCGTCTCGTCAGACAGGTGCTCCAGCATGTTGCACTGAGGAATGAAGTAGTTGGGGCACATCTTGTTGACCAAGCAGTGCTGCAGGTCGTCGATGAGGCCCAGCAGGAAGTGGGCAGAGAAGTCGTCCTGGGACAAGTAGTTCGCAGGGAGGCGGTCGCACGACCACAGCATCATGCTCCGGAGGTGGTAGGGGCTGATTGCCTTGGGCCGGGACAGAAGCTTGATGATGATGGCTTTGCAGGCCTGGTAGGCTTGCATCAGGCTGGCCGAGATGCACTTCTTCAGCTGCACTTCGCTGCGGGCAAACGACAGGCGCCACTCGTTCTCCTTGCGGCCCTTCGAGGAGCAGGCGGGCACCAGGTAGAAGCCGCTGATCACCTCCTCCTCCGTGATCTTGCCGTCCCAGAAGTGGTTCTCCATCAGCCAGCTCTGAGCCACCGCCGGCCAGCCTTTGAAGGAGACCACGGGCACGATGTCGTACAGCATGCGGCTGCTGCCCACGCCCAGGATCACGGAGATGATGGTGCCGTTGCGTTCCACCTTCTCCACCCGGGGCATGCCGCGCTGGGGCTTCCTCTGGATCTCCACCAGCACCAGGCTGATGGACTCGTAGAACCAGTCGGCCACCAGGGTGGGCGAAAAGAAGTAGTTGGTGGCGCCGTTGATGTGGTCCACCACGGTGCAGCAGTCTTTCCACTTGTTGATGGTGCCCTCATCGAAGAGGCGCAGGCTGAGCCAGGAGTGGCAGAGGGCCGAGTGACGCATGTCCAGCGTGACGGGCTGGTTGCGGTCGTGGAGCTTGAGCGCCGGCACCAGCAGGGTGAAGTCCATGTCATAGTCGGTGCCGCGCGCATACACGCTCAGCTCGTCCAGGTCCATGTCCACGACCCCCTCCCGAACCCCGCCCGACAACAGCAGGTACTCGTTGGCGACGGGGAGTTTCTGGTCCAGTTTCTGGACCATGCCTGCGAGAGAAGAGGAGCTTTTTGATTATACGTAAGAACTTTGTTCCATTTCTCCATGTTCTAAACCATATTCCATTTACGGTAATTGCAAAGTACTGTAGTCTAACTGCCGTATGTCATGTGCTATGAAATATAGCCTCTTCAGCTAAGGCACAAGCCAAACCACTTGAGGCTATAAAATAATAGCTGTTGGAAAGTGAAAATATTTTCCCCCAAAATTCCTAAACCCCACAGCCTGCTGGGATGTGGTAGCACAATAAGATACTGATAGGCCTATTGGCACAAATCCTTAAAGTTCAAATGATACATGTAGAGGATATGTCCATTCAAAAAATGCAACTTTAAATAATTTCAAAATAAGATTTGTTGCATATCTTGGTTCTCTGCATGTTCATATCTTTTTAAGCCCAGGTAAACAGGAGTTTGGGAACTCGGGAAAACTGGGGGAACCTTCCCTTTCCATTGCCATTAACTTACGTGAATTAGACTCTTATGTGAGTGAGGAGTGTTGGCACTATTACAAATACCAAAGATCACAAGCTGTACAAGAGCATCAAAACGTTGGATTCAGGTAAATCTCTATTGCAAACGAACAAGCACACAAATATGTCCCACTTTTCAAAAACGTAACTGCAAAGCACCGTCACATTTATAAGGAATACTGTTAAGCTATACTCCTTCCACTGGCAAAAAAGACAAAAACTCAAACGATAATCACATCTTTAGTTTAGACGTTGTGTCAACAAGAACATAAAAATGTCATGTTGATAGTTAACTCAAAGCATTGGCCTTGTATGGCTTCTACTCTGGGTGCGTTTATGACTGTGTATTGACTCATGGCCTGCTGTAGTGTGTGCTGTTTGCCGTCTCTGAGTTTTATCTGTGTGACTGCAGAGCTCTGCCTCGCTTGTTTCCTGCTCACTGAACTCAGGGTTTGTCTGCTCCCTCTCAACAACAGAGCCCAGACAAAAGGAGACGGCTTGCCTGGTGCTGAATCCCTCTGTCAGTGTGGGTTCGGGTGAATGAGTTTGGACCTCTAAGAAAGCTAGTTTTGCAGCATGTCTGTGTGTGTGTGTGTGTGTGTGTGTGTGTGTGTGTGTGTGTGTGTGTGTGTGTTATCCACATTTCAGAGACAGTGTTAGGAGTCGTGTCTTTTAATCTGTTTTTGCTGGATCAGCTCCAGCTGTATGAAAGAAAAGCCAGTCACATTGAACTGACAGGTTCATCGGCCTTGACATAATCCTAAAACAATTATATTTCTAATCCATAACACGAATCCATTTTAAAACAATCAGGGCCCAAAATAAAACACCATTTTGACGTAGCTTTGTGTTGTTTTGCTAAAATCCGGAATGTGGATTAGACTGCAGTTTTGTATCAAATACTGGCTCTGGCAAAATATTGACATTTGCATTAGGTGTGGTTACAATTTAATAAGCCGTAGATATTACTCTCTAAAATGTCATGTTTAAGAGTGAGAGGTTATTTCGCTTACCGAGCATAGAGAAAATAAAATCCTTGGCCGTGTGAATCTCCAGCGCTCGCTGATCGTCATATTCTCGCTGATCGTGTTTGCTGAATTCCTGTATCAAACGGTTCAAATCCTCAATTCTCGCCCCAGACCTGAAATCGAGCTCTGGATAGCTTGGTATAATTTTATTGTTGTTGTTTGTAGCGCTGGGAGTCGCGGTGGGGCTGTTTCCCAAGCTATTCACGGACCCATCCCGGCTGGATAGAGCAGGGGCCGCCATCTTTGCTAGAAAAAATGCGTTGCGAGCGCAGTGAGGCGTCCCGTAGTTTTCCCCACTCTGGTTAAATGAAAGCATCCATGGGTGCGTCTCGAATGGTTCTTGATTTGCAAAGTAATTCCTTGATCTTCATTGATCGCGTGCATTAGCTTTCTTGGCTCTCATTTGCGTGGCAAATAATATCGTCAGTGTGCAAATTATTGAAATTAATTTTACGTTCCTTCGACTGGACTTGAAACTGAGCCTACTTCCAAGCATTAGGGACACAATAGGCTAGCCCTATCTGAACTGCAGAGTTCCAACCTACTTAAGACGATATTAATATATATGGCGTATATGAAAGGCTGTGGTCACTTTACATTAGAGTTTAAGAAGTATTACACATATCACTGAATTTAAATTAGTAAGATTAGTGTAGTCTACGACCTCAAACCTAAATAAAAGCTATACAAATTTACCATATAAATAATACTGGGATGTCATATTGGGGCAGAGCTTGTAGCTACCAGCAATATACAGTAGGCCTAATAATGTTTCAAAATGCCTATATTCAATGGAGTAGCTGGAATGATTGGCATTGTAAAGGCTTGGTAAGCAGTTTGGGGAGGAGGGGGTCAGATTTGTTTTTTTTAGGTTTTTAGAAATTGATCAGTGATGACAGAAATGAATCAGTAATTACAGAATGATTTTAGTTCTCTTTTTTAAATTGATTGCTTGGAAGTACTACATGTCTTATGCAACTCCAAGTGCATATGGGATAAGATCAATTAGATGTCTCATAGATTTGTTAGCGAGGAACATTCAATGTCAGTAAATTATGTATTATATTCTAAAGCTGCTGTTTCTATATTTTTGTGGATTAAAATAGGAGGGTAAAGTATATCCCATGAATCATAAAATGAAGCAAACAAACAAATCATCAAACATTTATGCATACACGTTTTTCACTTGGTGGTTTATCATTTTGTAATTTTTTTTATGTTTAGTTTAGTTTTTCCGTGTTTTAACAGGTTGTCAACTAGGTAATGCATAACTTTCCCTTTTCAGACAGAGGAGGGCGCCAAGACACTGCCAAGACCTCGTTGTATTAAAAATATTGTCGTTTTAATTGTCGTTACATTACAAATATTATACACACATATACATTACTGTATTTATATATGCTGTGGATTTACAGCTGGAAGTTCACAACTTTATTAATAAATAAATACGGGTAATTGAGGGTAAACTACTATGTCCTTCACTGTGGCTATGCAAGCCCATGAATGCATACGCGGCAAGTGCTTTTGTGTACAATTTTGAAACATTGAGAAACAGAGCGAGGAGATGCGTCAACAGACATGTCTCAGTTAGGGTGTCGAAACAACAATGGAGCATTTACAAAACCTCGGCATAACAAAAGTACTAAAGGTTTTAAAACCCATCGAACAGATACAACCAGATGAACAGCAATACATAGGATTTTAGAGTTAACGACGACAAACCGCTTAACATGGCTTTGCAGGCATTAACGGTTTAAAGCCTAAACAATTAGCTGCTTTTTACTGTGAATACCTTACTCTTAGCTTACTTCATTTCTTATCGCGGAAACGATCTTGCCAGTACTTTACTTTTAAACACCTCCTGTAAACATATAGCACAGATCTATACCATTCTAGAACTTTACTATGAAATCCATAAGAAGTATTGCATTTGGAAACAATACATTATAATTATAATATTATACATAATAATCATAAAGCTGTAAATGCATCACAAGTTTCCAAGGGTGGAGAGAAAACCTTTGTAAATGTAAGTTACATTCCAGTTGCATGGTAACGTCAGTATCAGTATTTTCTACGAAGTTGACTCTATGTGTGTTGCTCTCCGTCTGAGCATTACTGTCTTATTCTTTTTCTTTAAAGCGTCTTTGGGTCTTAGAAAAGCGCTATATAAATAAAATGAATTATTATTATTATAATTATTATTATTATTAACTTAACAAAATCATTAGCACTAGTTAATCTACTTAACAAAATCATAAGCACAAGTTAATTAATGTTACCAGGTCATTGCATTGTAATGCAATAAAGAAAAGTATGATACTGGGACTTTGCTAACCAATAACTTCAAAAGTATACATAATTAAATAAAATAAACTAGCTAAAGACCACCCTGAGTGAGAATAAATGAGGGCCTTGTTTGTCATTCATTTGTTCTTGAGAAAGAGTACATAAAACATCTGAACGTTAAACTAAAGGTTACTACAGACAGAAGAGCCATGTGGTGGATTTTAGTTAGGAACATTACTTGTTCAAAGTTGACAATGGATGTGTTTAGATTGACTTGAGGCTACTTCAAACCAAAAAGGTTCAGGTCATTACCGAAATGTTGCACTTCAAATTAGACAAGGCAGCCTCCAGCCTATGTCCATATTTCGCATGCAGTGTAAGGCGTTCCTTACAAGTGCGCACTTGCTTTCCATGATCGAGAGACCCCATGAGTAGAGAGCGAAAGGTGAAACAAAAAATATAATTCCCATGCTCCGTGATCACTCCGGTCTTAAAAGACCATCTTTCGACTATGCCCAAGACAATA
Source organism: Aplochiton taeniatus (assembly GCA_017639675.1). Classification (NCBI taxonomy): domain Eukaryota; kingdom Metazoa; phylum Chordata; class Actinopteri; order Galaxiiformes; family Galaxiidae; genus Aplochiton; species Aplochiton taeniatus. The sequence continues at coordinate 11,604,271 of CM030190.1, forward strand.
TTTATCTCCCAACATTTAAAGCCATACAGTTGTTATGTTACTGTTCACTTTACCAAATGTTATTTCAGCATTAATTGTACATTCGCTTCTGTATTGTTTTGATTTGCTTTCTATCTGACATGAATAATGGAGGAACGGAGAGGCGGTCCCCAAAGGCATAGTGCAAGTGCACGGCTTGAGTTTCAGGATCTTCGGAAGTGTTGTTATTGAACCTGAGTTCATAGATCAGTTAGTGAGATTGGCAGTGCACTGAACTTATCAGAGTTTTACAGCGTGACCATGGGCGTTCGTTTGGTTGCGGAGCCGAGGGCGTGCGGGGGTCCTTTGAGTATATGGCCCATGGTGCCACTCACTTAGCAACTTATATAGACTCCTAGAAGCATCATCAAACAGCTATGTTCAACATGGAGGATACAAAAGCTCCCATCAACCTTATTAATAAGTCTTCATTCAGCATAAGTAGCCTTTTGTTCCGACAAGACAGGGAGATGAGTGACGACTGCGCCACGCTCGAAAGGAGTGCACATGGAGGGTCAGAAAAGCCCAACGAATTTTCCGCTCCAGACGTCAAATACAAATCTGAACAATTCAAAAACTGCAACACAAAAGCACAAAATCAAGACAGGAAACTACATGTACAGTGCAAACAAAGTGAGGTTGGAAGAGAAGAGGCAAAGAACAGCGGAGAAAAGAAGGGTAACGTTGAAAAACCGCCTTTCAGTTACAACGCACTTATCATGATGGCCATTCGTCAAAGCCCACAGCGACGGCTTACACTCAACGGAATATATGAGTTTATTATAGGAAACTTTCCGTACTACAGTGAAAATAGACAAGGTTGGCAAAATTCCATCCGGCATAATCTAAGTTTGAACAAGTGTTTTGTTAAGGTACCACGGCACTACGACGACCCAGGCAAAGGCAACTACTGGATGTTAGACCCATCAAGTGACGATGTGTTCATAGGAGGCACCACTGGCAAACTTAGGCGCAGCGCGACTGCGGGTTCTAGAGCAAACCTGGCAATGAGAAGAAGTGCCGGTCTGACATCCACGACCACAGCCAGTCTTGCATTTGCCGGACCATTTTACTGGCCGGTCCAACCGTTTTTTGCTCTACAACCGCCTGTGCGCTCACACTCAGGTGAGTCGTCACATGTAGTAGGGGCACATCATCATTCAAACTTTGCGGCATCGGTTCTCTCTCACATGCCCCGTATAAACAATAGTGTTGCTGGGACTGACCGAGTCCGTAACCACCAGGAGATGTCATACTTTGGATTTAGTTGTGAACAGTCTTTCCGCCATCAAATGAGTCCAGCCACAACTTTCACTTCGCCAACGCTGCAATGCGCGCTATCGCTCCCTAACCCCTGCTCCATAAACATGGTTACTGGACAAGCTAGCTACGTTTTCTCGCACCATATACCCCATCCATGTCAAAACGAGTTTGCCGTGTCTAAAACATGTTCAGTTGGAAATTTTTTACCCGAGAATGGACACGTTATACCCACCGACAACTTAGAAACTGCATGTGCTCCTGAGTTGCAAAATTATTTCCCTTCAAGTAGCCCTCCAAGGTTTCTCTCCTGGAACGCAGGAAAATTATTATAATTGATCCTCTGATTAAAAAATGTTTATCATCTCACCGGCTAAGGCCCAGTAGGCTAGGCCTTGGCCTTTATATCCACTTTGAAAACATAATTGGGCATCTAATTCTGTAAAGATTTAAAGAAAAAGACAGGTTTTTAAAAAAGGATTGGAAAAACGTTTTGCTCTCAAATCAAAACCATTAACAACTTTGAGCACTATAGAACTTTAAAAACATGTCTTTGAAATTTGGTTGTTTTATAATGAGTTTTAGGTCTTCAAATGTCGACTTAAAATCTACGCAAATCTATGTTTAGGCCTCACCAATTTGGCTCAATATTTAAAACTGCTCATATCGTTTAAAATGTAAAGCATTGTTTCAGATTCAATGTCACAAAGATATATCTGTTGTTCTGTGAACATATCGCCATTAGCTACAGTGTTTAATCGTCATGTTTAGCATGCACTCTCCCCTGTTCAATAGCTTTAAAAAAATGTGAACGTCTCATGTTGATTTCGTGTATTAAAAAGCGATTGTGCAGCACTTAATGATGTTTAGTACCTTTTTAATCCTTGCATTTGGTGTTAGATCTATTTGTTCTAGAAGATTTTTGTGGTGAAACAAACTCTTTTAATATCATAGTTATTCAACTGTTTTCAAAAGTCTTCCTGCAAAATGAGAAAACCGGACGTCTTGATAGCATTTAGGTGCTGAAACAACAAATTGTGTTGCATTAGCTGCATGGTAAGATTATATTGCCGCAAACGAAAGACAGAAGTATTGTGATTATAATCTGTTAAAGAAAGGCTTGATCTTCATACACCATACTTGGGCCTACTAACGAATTATTTGGCTGATCTCAGTGAAATGTTTGCTCAGTCCGTGCAATCAAATAAGGACATTTCTTTAACCACCAGCTATCACAAAGAAGCTTTGGTTTCCAAGATTGTTTCAACAGACGGTGCCTCAATATTAAGAAAAACGATATAGTAAACAAATAATAAATATTAATAATAATAACAATATGAAGAACAACAAGAAGATTCGATTTAATTGTTTCTATTGTTGTCTAAATTGTTTTATTATTCAGGCCTGTGTTTATGGTTTTTTAAGTGATTATCATTCAACTTAAAATAAATGTGTTAATATTGGTCAATAACCGAAACACATTGGCTTGTTGACCAAATTTAAATGCATGGTTTCAAAATTATTAAAATAATTACAAGTTATATCACTAAACCGTCCAGCCCCTTATCCTATAGCCTTATTAGAACATTTAAGTTAATCAAAACAGAGGTATGAGGAGAGGAATAGGCTTGAGAAGCCGGCATTAAACTGGACTGTAACCACCAGGCAAATTTACAACAAACAATGGTTGGCAAAGAGAGGTCTTTAAACAAATCTAAAAGTCACCAAATTAAAAGGAAATAAAATGAAAGAAACCATGAGTGCTGTGTGAAGAAACAGCTGCCAAACAGAACCAGTATGTTCTGGAGCTTTGAAAGATGATCTTAAACATAGTAAATAAGACCCTTCATTTGACCTGTAAGTCTGCCTATACATCATTCTGGAAGACATTATACTGTACTGGGAACAAGAAGCTGATAAATTATCACTGGAAGAAATGGGACAGGTCTCAATATGATTCTAGGGGGTAGTTCTGTGCCTAAGGAGCCTGCTGCTATAGACCACACACAGACACACACATACACACACACACACACACACACACACGTACACACACACACACACACACACACAGACAAATTCCACGCTGAGAAGCAAACTCACTGTACCAGCAAGACTCGCGTTTCCAGGAGTATGTGGCTCACCCATTAAGGAAGGAACACAGGGAAAGCTGAGAGGTGAACAAGGTGATGCCTATATGCTATTTGCCTATCAGATAGAAGGTATGTTTCAAACGGGTAGCAAGGTCTGTAATTCAATCCTGCGCGCTGTCTTCCCAAATCAGAACACTGTAGGCGTGATTGTACCAGAAAGTGCTGTCTCATCAGTGGAAGTCATCCCCCTATGAAATCAGGTGTGGGCTTTGCACCCATAGGCGCCCGCCTGTCTCTTACAGGTAAGCCAATATCCCATGTCTCAAGGCCTGGAAAGTAATCTACTGTACATCTCTGATTCTCTCATATGCGCTTTTTCTATATTCTATCTGCAGGGCACAAAAAATGTTTAGCCATCTTGGGAATGATGTTTTATCATGCTTTCCTTAAGTCTTGTTTGTGGCCTATACCAACATTTTAAAGTGACCTATGATAAGATTGTCTGCTTGGAAGTGAGAAACAGAAAACACAGAATAAATGGTTCTTTTGGAGACTTAGCATCGTATTCTTGTAACAAAAATTATTTTTGAAGATTTAAATTTTTTAACTCCTTTACATATAACCGTAAGTAAATTGAAAAGGCGATGTAAAAATCTAAAATAAAATAAAAAAAACACAAAAAACATGGTGTTTTGGAATATTTTTGTCAAGTTTTAACTAGGTCTACAGTATACAGGCCTACTGTAATATTTTCGAACTGTCTCCAAAGAAAATAACTGTTGTTTAGTATTACATTATATTACCGGAAGTCTGAGATACAGAAAATGACATACTTCATTCCAACTATTTGAAATGTAGAACCAAGGTTCATCTCACTAATACCACAAGACAGCCATTAGGCCTAAAGATTGGAGAGTAAATACATTCTGCAGTCTGAGGTTTTTGGGTTGTACTTGAGTTGTGGGTAAGGGATCACTGGGTGAAATCCCTTTGGGTTAATTGTTAAAGTAATGCACAATGAGTTAACCATGCAGGTTACCTTAAGTTAACTATAGGCAGCGTTAAATTAAGTGGATTCACGGCCATTGGTTGTTTTGAAATAGCTAGGCAGGTGGGAGTTTAATATTTTGGGGGAGATTGATTTGCTTATTCAATTTTTTTGACGGATTGTTCACATGGATCAGGATTCCCTATCACATGTTGTATGAGAGAGCATGTCCATTTTATCTGCAACAGAGTGGACATTTTAGGCTGTCAAGGGGGCTGGACTGGAGGCAGCTGTTCATAATCAGTTTGACTATCCAGAGATCAAAAACATTGTTTCCGTGCTGTTAAATAACAAAAATAAAGATTTTTTCACAATGGTCTTAAATTATTATACAACATTCTAACATGAAATATCCCTTTAAAATATGCAATTCAAAATGTACAATTGTGAATCTGATTACTTGTCATTGATTGTAACCAATATACTGTCAATGATTGTAACACCTATATTGTGACGGTCATTTTACAGATCAGAGGTTAGAGAAAAATGTGATAACCCGGACATTGTTGAGCTATCTTTCAAACACTGGCGCACATACCCCGGAAGTCGCGGATATTGTAAAAACATGCGTGGGTTTCCTCTGGCTTTGTTTTGAGAAGAAAGTCAGTGAAATTTGGAAGCCACGATTGTGATAAAATTGTGGAAAATCCAAAATATGTAAGTCCAGTATAAAAAAAACGTATCGCATATTTCTTGAGTGCACAGAAATAGTTGTGTGTGAAATAAGATGTATGTGCCGGCCTTGCGACATAAGCTAGCTAACGTTAGTTAACTGAGTTAGCTTTCAAGTCAAGTGTTTTTAGCTTGGCAGGTCGAACTAATAAATAGGCGGGTCACGTTTTTTACATCAAGCTATTAGGCTGTCAAATTTACCAATTTATTTGTTATTCGAATAATGCAAAGAAAACCAGTTAATGTTCATTTTTAAACAACGCGATACTAATGTTTCACCTGAGGAGCAGTTCAACTTCAGAAATCAATATTTGCTGGAATAACCCTGGTTTTCAATCACAGCTGTCATGCGTCTTGGCATGCTCTCTACCAGTCTTTCATATTGCTGTTGGGTGACTTTATGCCACTCCTGGCGCTAAAATTGAAAAGGCTCGGCTTGGTTTGGTGGTTTGTGACCATCCATCTTCTCTTGATCACATTCAAGGTTTTCAGTGGTGGTTCAGGTCTAGAGATTGGGCTGCCTATGACAGGGTCTCGACCGGGTGGTCCTCCACCCACCCCTTGATTTGTCTGTGTGGCATGGATCATTGTTCTGCTGGGAAAAAAAGGCAATCCTCCTACGACAGTTGACAACATGGTAGTAACAACTAGATAAAATTATCTCTTAACACAAAAAACGTCACTCCTAGACATTTTGACAATTTATATACCAAATATGAAAAAATTGTACATTTGACTGTTAAATCACTTTATTTAAATAAAAATAAAAATTATAATGGGTTTGACCTTCCTACTTTAGCTACCGTTATGCCTTCTTATTGCCATTTTAACTCCCTTTCTATCTACCGCTGAATAATACATTCATACATTTCACATTGAATTACCTTAGTTGTCAGTGCACTGAGATTTGTGTATGCATACTACTTCTCTAAACTCTCTATAATTTTTTTTATAGGAGTCTTTTAAACAAGCCGAAGTCCGAAATGACCCCTGAGGAGCTCCAGAAAAGGGAGGAGGAGGAGTTCAACACTGGCCCGCTGTCTGTGCTCACGCAGTCTGTAAAGAACAACACACAAGTGCTCGTCAACTGTCGCAACAACAAGAAGCTGCTGGGAAGAGTCAAGGCCTTTGACAGGTAGGAGTCGTTCATGGTCCTGTCATCCTACACATGTGTGTGCTCTCTCTGTTGTAGGGTTAGGCCAAACTCCTAGCTGACGGCTTAGAAGTCAAAAGGGCTTGTGTTCCCCAGGACTCGGGAGTCCTATGCCTAACACATACAGCAAAACCTAGGCAAACTATAACCTAGGTGGAAGCTATGTGATGTGTCCTATTCCTTGTTCATTGCTGGGATAAATAGCTATTTTAGGGCAACAATGTCCCAAAATTCTTGGCCAGACAGTCAAAATTTTGAAGGCCGACGAGAAGTTGTCATCAACGTAAATCTGATTCACCTAATCGAAAGAATACCTCTGATTAGTCTGACATGATTGACAGGGTATATGGAGGTAGATCAAATTTGCCACCTTAGAGAACATTTAGGGCGACGATTTTGGACTATAAAATGTATTGTCTGGAACAGACAACATGGGATCGTTTTGTGATTTCCTGGGCCTGCAAAATTTAGCAGAATAAACTCTGCAACGTTTATCCTCTGCCATTTTGTTCCTCCAGATGATATTTCTACTAGCGATGAACGTTGCGAATAGGAAGCTGGGACAGTCGCCATTTAACATTACCTCAGTCCCTTAAATATTCAAACTGATCACAGTGAAATCTTCCAAACATGTATATATCGTCATGTTAGCCGGCCTTCAACCAGATTTGTATTCAATCATTGTGAAGTCCGTAGCGAAAGCAGTTTCTGATTGTAGTTTATTTCATTAGTGTAGTTATTTCATTATTTATGTTGTCTTTTTTTTTTTTGGAATAATGGTATTTAAAATACAAACTATCTGTAATATTTTCTGAAAAGCTGAGTTTGTCATATCTCTTAAAGAATGTACACACCCCACGCTGCCTGATAATTGCCATGCTGAGGAGTATTTGTTATCTCTCCTGTTAAAATAGGCACTGCAACATGGTCCTGGAAAATGTGAAGGAAATGTGGACAGAAGTCCCCAAAAGTGGAAAGGGGAAAAAGAAGTCCAAGCCTGTGAACAAAGACCGCTACATCTCCAAGATGTTCCTACGAGGAGACTCTGTCATCGTCGTGTTAAGAAACCCCCTGATCACGGGGAAATAGACTGCCTTGTTTCCCACTGCGTCATCTCGACTTTGTCCAATACATGTGATTTTTTAAAATGTTTATTGAGATGTCAGATTCTAATTGTGCGGCGAAAACCTGAGGAAATGATGTCTGCACATTCATCTGACTACGCCCAAACTCTGTTTGTTTCAATTTTTTATCATTTTTTTATTTGAGTAAATAAAGCTGATGAGAGGATCAGTAGGGCAATTGTGTGTGTTTTTGTTTTTACACTTGTAACGATATGACATGACACTCTGTTGCTCGATACGTGACAATCGGAAACGTGACAAATCCAACTTAAACTTGAGGCGGATCAGACAAGGGCGACGTGCTTTTATTTTTGTATGTATAAGCGCGTTCAATGCTGCATCACAGCGTTTGAATGGTCCTTTGATTTACAATTATTAATTTAATTATCAGCGGCCGTCCAGTCAAACAAAAGTACAGGATGCTGCTAAAATGAAACCAACCCTATCTCTGGCCTATTTGCTCAGTCTCTCTCACTTCCTCACTTTTTCGCTCTACCCTGACAGCAGCTCAGGTGACAGGCTTGGTTTCAAGTTGGCAGCTCTTGATATGCGACAAACTGCCGTTTAAAGGCACTCTGCATTATTGATAAGACCAGATGCGCTGACTGTCACTTCACACCCAGCTCTCCCTGTCCCTCAGCCCCTCCTGACCGTTCTGTTCGCCTCTCCCCACTTCTTTTTTTGTTTCTTCTGCATTTGGCAATTCACTTCTCAAACTGTGTATCAAGGGCAGGGGATTGTTCCACCCATTTTTAAGATGTGATCTGATTTGCCACAAAATTACAATTATTAATAGACACTTGTGATGTGTTTTGATTATTAGGTGATGGTTAATGTCACTGTGCTTTTCATTACTTGCGCATATCCAGGTTGTGGATATTTTATACCCCAAGAGAACATTAAAATACACTGTAATAGGAAGAAATTATACCTATTTGTAATATTGTTGATTCATTTTATATACACACGTCTAAGTATTTTTTCTCGTGAGATAAGGCACAGGTCTTAGTAAGATGGCTTGTATCACTATGTGCTCTAACTGGTCTCTGAAAAAAAAAACATTCATTGACAATGCTTTTCAATTATGCAGAAGTTTACCGTGAGTTTTCCAATCATTTTTAACAGACCATGTCTAGGCTTGAAGTTGACTTTAGTTTTAAATATAGAATAAGAAATCCCCGTACAATGTTCATATTACATATTAAATTTGGGACATTGCCTTCAGCAACACCACCTGTGCTGCAGACCTGCAGTGGGTCTGTGGGTGGCCTGGTTTATTGCTGTCAGGTGAAGCCCTCTGGGACCAAGGAGTATCCTATGTAGGTTTGCAGCAAATAATATTGACTACATCTCTTTCTGTCTGAGATTTGAGTTTACGAAGTCAAGTATCCAATTAGTCTTTACTAATTTGACGTTACATTTTACAGTGTTATATTTACATTAGCCTCCCATAGGCTACATTTTACAGTGTTATATTTACAGTAGCCTCCCATAGGCTACATCTTACAGTATTATATATACAGTAGCCTCCCATAGGCTACATTTTACAGTATTATATTTACAGTAGCCTCCCATAGGTTACATTTCGCAGTATTATATTTGCAGTAGCCTCCCATAGCCTCCCATATGCTACATTTTACAGTATTATATTTACAGTAGCCTCCCATAGGCTACATTTTACAGTATTATATTTACAGTAGCCTCCCATAGGTTACATTTCGCAGTATTATATTTGCAGTAGCCTCCCATAGCCTCCCATATGCTACATTTTACAGTATTATATTTACAGTAGCTTCTCATAGGTTACATTTTACAGTATTATATTTACAGTAGCCTCTCATAGGTTACATTTTGCAGTATTATATTTACAGTAGCCTCTCAAGCTGCATTTTTCAGTGTTATATTTACAGTAGCCTCCCATAGGCCTCATTTTATGTTGATAGTACGGGGTTTAACTGAAATCACTATAATATGGCTCGGATGGAAGAACTCACAGTCTGCATTCATTGTCTTTCAAAAGTCCAGATGAGCTTTCTATGAGTTGAGTCCGTTTTATTGTGGTTTACATATAAATACATATTATACTTATAAATTGACATTTTGAGAGGGTAGTGCCTCTCACCAGATTTCTTAATCCACTGCGGGAGCGTGTATGTTTAATTCAGGAGGCAAGCGGCAGAAGGCGCGATAAGAGGGGAAGTGTGGCTGCGATAGCAATCGGCCATGCGTCGATACTCCACCCGGTATACGCAACGAGAAACCTTCTCCCGGCGCGCGGTTCACACCCGGCATCGATCGGGTTGGGTAATCCAAGCTGTGGCAGTTTGTTTCCAAGCAGAACCATCATTGGAGGGTTAACGTATCAAAGGTAGAGAGGGACATAAGGTGTCATCTCTCTGAGGCAACCACTCAACATACACACATTCAATCACTTGACCTGACTTGTCTAAGTGATGTGGCACGGACAACTATACACACAGAACTGCTATTGGAGCTGGCAAGTTATCAGGCCTATTGAGCCAAATTATTTTAACGTTAAGCCTGATTGAAAATATATGAAAAGCATGGAGGCTTTAAGAAATTCATAAATGTGTCCCGTTTAAGAGAGCATATAGGCATAAAAGCTTTTAGACAAATAACAATTTACATTTCGATAATCGTTTCATTTTTGGTGGGTTTGTAATCCTACTTGACTTCTTTGTTAAATCAAATTGGTATAGAAGTATAATAGTTTCCCTATTATAACCTCTCACTTTAGAGTGCCAGCTCTTATTTCAGGTATGCCCAAATCACCTCATCCACCTATATGAATCTCTTGTTCACAGCAAATGGCTCTGGCATTAAGCACACGATCTGATCATCCCTGCGCCTGTTCACATCTTCCATTGGGGATGGCCAGGAGAACTTGTTCAGGTAAACTGGCTGGTCCTGTGCATGCACTTGATTTTGAGATTATGTTCCTCCACCTCCAGGATAATGCTAGGTTATGGCTGGTCATCAGACTGGCTATCATACACCATCGAGCACAATCAAGAATCTCGACCACGTCTGGCCGGTGTTGCTGTGTTTGTCCCTCAGACTGGTCTCCCTATGTGAGCGGAACAGCTCCAACAACGACATCTTGTGGACCATCGTATGGTAATCCCACACATCCTCTGATGCCTGGCAAAAACAATTGATGTCTGCACTTAAGCGATTTGCTTGAACACTTGAACTTGCTGTTTTAGAATTCTCACAACGCTTAATTGCTGTTTTCGCATTCTAACAACGCTTAATTGCTGTTTTAGCATTCTAACAACGCTTAATTGGCTATTTTAAAGAAAGGAAAAAGTTAGGTCGGTACGCCTCCTAATGGAGATCATCCTTGTTAGAGTTTTTTACAATTGCTTCGGTACTAATTTCAGAACCTTATTTTCATTTTTCAGAACCTTATTTTCATTTTTCAGAACTTTAAACTCAGCACTCAAAACCGTCAGCACTTGCAACACAGGCTGTGATGTGTTGATTTCATATCTTTGACTAAACTTTCAGAATCATTGGTTCAAATAACTAATTATGATGAAATGCCATATAGGAACATTATTTTAGATCTTCTACACACAACATACAGATTGTTTCCTGGTTTAGTTGTTGGTTCAATCCTTTTATACTATTGAAGTAGCCTATAAAATACTTGATACATGTTTGGTTTTAAATGCATTTCTTTAAGATATAATTTCGCTGTAATTTATATTGTATAATGCATTTCTATTTCGAAATGAATTTTTAAATACTTTGATGTTATGTTGTGTTATTTTGAACACGTGATATTTGTTCAATGAACCAATTATTTTGGATTATCAACTGACAAAAAGTGTTTATAGTTTTGAAAGAAAGGGCATTTTGATGATATATTTAAAGTTCTGTGTCTAGAGTTTTGAAAAATTACCACAATGTTTTGTTATTACTAGTGCAGAAGAGATTGTAAAAAGAAACTGTAATATTCTGTGAACTATAAACGGTAGAGGGCGTGCTAACACTTAAAAAATTGTGAAGGCTATAACCATCGGCTACAACGTGCAAAAAAACATGCAATATTTTAGGAATATAGGCATACATATTTTTGACAACAAATTACTAAAGTAACTAAATTGACGAGTTCTTAAAATACACACCTTGTATGGTGTATATTTAAAAATAATGTGCATTTATTAAAAAAAAAGACAATTCATATTATCATTTTAGTGATAACTTAAAATATGTTTGATATTACACATGGTCCAGATTGTTATTCAGCAAACCACCTGTGACGGTATAACCATCATGAATGCCATTCAGACAGATGAGCAATTGTGTAAACATTGTATGCCCATGCTAACAGTTTACTCTCAGGCCTAATTGTCTGTAGCTGGCGTCAAGATGGTGTCATGGTTTATGGATGTTTTTTCTGCTCAAGACCTCCAACTATTTGTCACAAATAAAACCACAAAGTTCCTGCCCGAACAATGTGGCACGGTAATCTTGAGGCTGGACAAAATGAACAGTCGAAATGGGTTCCAATGAATGAGAAGCTGTTTTAAGGACGTTCGCTTGATAGGAATTAGTGGAAAGTTTCCACTTTTACCTCGTAGTCATTGTTTCATTTCAAATCTTATATCTCAGAGTAAATTCACAACATTCTGTCGTCTAGACATGAAGGATGACCACTTTTTACGCGTAGGCCAACTCTGAATGGGGGTTAACGTTGCCTCCGCTAAATCATAAACTTTGATGATATAGATCTATTCCACTAGAATAGGATTTGTCTTGTTAAGGCTTCTTCAGAGGCGGAAAAAATAAAGGTACCGAACAAAACAGTGTTGGTGTACCCGGGAATTATACCCAAGCCACCAGGAAGAACGACGTGGAGTGAGCGGACTTTTTTTTTTCATTCTGAAAGGGGAGGGCTCAGCTTAGAAAGAGAGCTTACTTTGGAGCTGGCGAGTTGGGCTGGACGCCCGATCATTTATACGGATCTACGAGCGGGAGTAAATTCTGGCGAAACATAATTGTTCTTTCATTCGACAACAAACGCAAGTTTTAGTTTGGAGCCGCGAAGTCTGTTTTAAAGGTTTGCTCCGGTAGGGTAGGCTATTTGGACACGATGAGTCTAGGATACTGATTGGAGTTGACAAGCCCGCTCCACTACTGTATCCACTCTAGTCTTTCACCCCCTCCCTCCCCTACCCGCTCCATAAACCAGGAAATCGTCGAGGTGTGCTTCTTTATACTTATGGCTTCTACTCCCTGGCGGGTATAGATATTCACCAACTATTTTTGTCGTTTTTATTTTGTGTTTTTCTTATTAACCCCAGCTTTTAGATCTGCTGTCGACCAAAAGGCATTGGACGGAGAGGATCTCCACACTCGCCTAACAATGAGGTGGGTAAATCGGGTCAAATCGGGTGGCTCTTTTCATTGTGTTAAGGCAAGATTCATTGTATTGTGTCAAAAAGGCCTATAGGAAACTGCAATGCCTAACTGAAGTTATAGATAAAGTTTTGTATGACTGGGATCATGTAGGCCTACACTAGCCGTTTCTGATTGCACTTGCTACAAAAGAAGTATCAGTGCTGGCAGCCGCGTGAAAGGAATTAAGTAGGTCTGGAACAGCGTTCCCTCCGAGGTCTTCCACTTTGTCGAAATCTCGATACAGGACTGCTTTAGCGGAGTGTGACTCATTACAATCCCCTGTGGCTTTATATAAAACAAATAATTATCTGCTTTTAATTATCGGCACACACACATAACGTAGCAGTGGGTACAAAAGTTGCCATTAATAGAAAGCGGGTTAACGTGCATTGCGGTGCCTTGAGTGCGTGTGAATTTGAAATATTTGTTCAGAAAGTGGAATGAGCCATACAACGCAATTATCGGGTTTCCTATGGAGCTACACTGGACAAAAAATTGTATTCATACTTGCTTGCTTTACAGTTTTGTGAATAACAACATTGTTGTCCTAACATTATTGGCCTAGTTTTTTTGTCAGCCTAGTTCGAATTGGCAGCCTTAAACAAAGTCGTCATGTCAGTGACTCAACATTATTGTAGATTCATCTAATGAAACGTTTCTTCCCGTTTTGGAATAGCGTCCTACAGGCTATTCTGTATACGGCCTTACAGTGCCAAAGGAAGCTATTTTTTGTCATCCCAGCCAGAGCCAACATGTTTCTCTTTTTTTCCTTTTGCATTGGAGTTAGCCATGGCTGTGACCTGAACGAAATTGCGCTGTTGGTAGGCATGCATACTAGAACACTTACTGGGGTCCAGGAATTCCATATCCTGTCCCAGCCTGTGCAGCTCGCAATTACAGACTTCGAAGCCTCAGCATTTGATTTGGGCCTTTCTTGATTTGGGCTTTTCTTTTCTTTCTTGTTTAGCTATGTGCCTTTTTCTCAGTGACCAAAGCCCCAACAGATAGAAATGAACTGTTCCAATCAGATTAGAGGGCTGTTTTTGAGTATGTGCAACAACCTGTGTGACTAGTTTTCTGCTTCTTTTATCTTGGGCCTATCTCTGTGCTGTGCACGGTGTGGTAGTGTGGCCTCTGAACAGACTAGGCTTTGTTTTGGCTTGAAACACTGTCATCACAAACTATTACATCAGTGAAAAAAATACAAAACATACACGTCTGTTTTTTGTGTTAAGTGACAACAATAGTGTTTTAGTATTTTTTAATGAAGATCTTGGCAAAAACAAACCGTGACTTTGTTTCAGTGATTCTATGTAGTCTCCATGTGGCCTGTGCTTTGACGGACTCATACGTGTACCGAGGGAATGGTCAACTCTCCCACACGGGCCTCGCCACTTTACCTGGCTTGAATAGCAGGTGTGGAAAGAATGCTTGTCACATTGAAAGTCATTGTCCAACCACCAATAGGCATGTGCATGTTGACATAGGATTGTGGTTGATTGGTCAGAAGTTCACGCCGACACACCCTCTAGCCTAGCATCCCTAGCTGATCTGTTGCAGTAGGGTTAGGGTTAGCTAGCTGATCTGTTGCAGTAGATTTAGAGTTAGGGTTAGCTAGCTGATCTGTTGCAATAGGGTTAGGGTTAGCTAGCTGATCTGTTGCAGTAGGGTTAGGGTTAGCTAGCTGATCGGTTGCAGTAGGGTTAGGGTTAAGGTTAGGGTTAGCTAGCTGATCTGTTGCAGTAGTCAATGGGAATCACAGCCGATACACTACTGGTTCAGATTCTCTCTGATTGCACATAGATTATATTCAATCAAAAACATCAACAACTCGTGATCTTACTTCCTTAGTCCCTATCTTTCAATTCATTTGGGACACAGCATGAGCTGCGACTGTTCGAATGATTATAGGATAACAAAATGTTTGCTCTCGTTTTCTCTGCAATGATGCTTGCAATATGTCAGACGCATCACTTTAAAACCACACACTCTTCGATCATGCCGCATGTGATTCACAGAGAAAACCAAGAGAATTTCCTCAAAATACAACATTGCATTGGAATTATCCTTCTCAGTTTTCCGACTAAGCTGAACCTACACGTCTATAGGTTCCTTATCTTTATGGTTATTGTGCCATGGAAATGCAGCTATGTCTAATAAATGATATCAGTATCACTCATTGTTATCAATAAAGTCACTTGCTGACTGTTTGGGCAAACTCCCTCTCCGCCCAGACTTGGCTTCCAGACTTGGAAACCTTCAAACAGGTGTAAAGTCTGTTCATGCCACACCCCTTGGCTCAACACTGGGCATGTTTCTGGATGTGTCCATGCTTGGCCTACGTGCTTCTGGAAAAAGGCTGCTTTTAGAAATGTGGCTTTGATTTTCCTCCTAGTCTTCCCTCTCATAGTTCCTGTGCATGTGGACACAGTGTACGTGCTCATCTGCAACTGGATCTTACAAACAGGAGTAACATCCTAAAATGCTATTTTTGTTAAAATGGTGGGTTTGTTGTCTTATGAGGAACCCTCGAGGCTAGGCGAGAGGCATAGAGCACTTTAGTATATATCGTTTTTTTTACCAGTCTTTACATTGTTGCTTGCCCCACAGTGCACCGCGCTGTGTGTAGTAATCTGTGGCTCCCTGTGCCATTGTGGACCTTTTGACCCCCAAACCCTATGACCCCTAGGTTGATGATGACGCTCTCTGGTGTTTGGTTGTGACTCTAAAATGTGTAAGGACTGAGCCACTAGTCAAAGTGTAGTGATGCATTCATTTCACCTGCCACAGAAGAAATGGTGTCTTGGTAAACAATCAGCCTTTTGATTGACAGGCATGGCATTGGCCTAAATTACTTTTAAAGCAATAACTAAGAGTTTTTTAACTAAGTGTTTTCAAAAGAAAAATACATTTCCTTGTATTCATGGGGAACCAGGACCTTTCAGTAATCCTTTCTGTGTGGATGGATCTTTAATTCCCTCGTGTTGCCACTACTAGCCAGTGATTCAATCAGTTACCCCGTGCGTCGCTGGAATAGTAACTAGACCTACTTGCACATGGGATTGTTTGGCCTCAACTTAGTACACATTTCAGAGGGAATCATGCAAGTTTAAATTGTTATCCAGAACGAAGGAAGCAGCAGGGCTTGTAGCCTCTTGTCCTTCCAAACATGAATATTATCTTCAAAGCACTGACCCTCTGGAACTATTCACCCCTGTCTCTCTCTTCCGTCCTTTTACAACCATTAATAGACCTTTATGAAAGCTCGCCTCAGGATTAGAGAACTATTGCTACAGGAGCTGTTGCTTAACATACAAACCATTCTATTGTCTTGGTGGTGACAAATCCAGTTTCCTCCATAGGAGTTGCTTTGGCTGTAATGTTCCGCCGCCTATTTCATAGCTGTTTATGAGCTCCATTGGCCTACGGGACGTAGACCTAGATCAGGATTTATAATAAACAAAGTTATTTCTCATAAGTGGTATGTTCTTGTGTACTCGAGGGAAGCACTCTGGCATCTATGAAAATGGAACTTAGCGTTGTATACAATTTACAACAATTTCTGTTCTTTGTTTATTGCTCGTAGAATTATTCACCCGGCTATCGCCATACCTGAATTAAATAAGTGGTTTAATATCCTTGATATATTTGATAATATCTTTTGCTCTTTCCGGACCTAATTTTACCAACTTGATCACCACAAAAGTACAAACTAGCCTCTTGCCACGCCATCATTGTAATCATTGTAAATACAAATCTGTTCTTAATTGACTTGCCTGGTCAAATATAGGTTTATTATTATTATTATTACAACCCAAAAAAAACATTGTCCTGAGAGGTTTTTAACTACTGTTTAATCAGTCTTGTACACTGAGTACGTAGGGGAGGTAAGGTGCAGTACTGCTGGTTGCTTCAAAGACGTGTTGGATATCTCGTGTCTGGGAGCCCTGCGTTGAACCTCAGTATGGCTGGGAGACGGCTCGGCCCTGACCGACCGCATGCTGAAACTAAAGCTTGTTGTGATGGTCAGCGTAGTGGACAGCAATGCTGGGGTTGAAATGCACGGTCAGCAATGGCCTCCACTAATGGCTACACAAAGAGAGTAGGTTCAGGATGGTGCCAGCCGTAATGGAGCATAGTAATGGATGGCGTCCGTGTAAAATGGTTTTATACTGCCACTCAACTATCAATAAAAAAAGAATACTTGCTTGGTTGATAACCATCACTCCACTGGCCCATCAGTTAAGGGTTCCACTTATGCTGGAAGAAACACTGCCAAGCGGTGTTTGATGGGAAGGGTAGTTCAAGTAATTGTGACGGTGGCCTAGATTCGTAAATCATACAAAGATATTTGAATCCACGCTTAAACTTTTTTGGGGGACAAAAAGGCATGAACTTGAGTCAAGATTAGTTTAATGAAATCAGAGATTGGATAAGTTATGTCCTGCATGGTGGACATTTTTCAAATTTCTGTTTCAATTAGCGATGCAATGGTAATCTTGTTGACCAAAGCTATCGACTTCACTGGTGCCTCCATCCAAACCCCACTTTCATTTAAAGATGAATTCAGCTCCAATTGGGATTGAGAATCTTAACGCTTGATTCTTTCCCTCAGCTTTTTCAAATGAATGTAATTCTTTTTTTTATGGAACATGATCTTGTGAAAAGATAGCCTAGGTATGTATTTAGCCTGTTAGTCTATTGCTTCACTCAAGCATGCACAGGCTTGACAGTGACCACAGTGTTAGGTTGTTAAAAAATATGCAAAACCATGTCCATGTAGGGACGCTATGCTCCACACATTCGTTAAATAATATACTAACGCAATCATTCATATTTTTTAGAAATGGCGTTGTTTCGATTTGTCGTGGTCCACAAAATGTACTGCAGTGTCAACTTAAAACCCTAGGTACTGAGTTAAAGTTCTTCATAAAACCCTAGGTACTGAGTTAAAGTTCTGCATCGACTGAGAACAGTGATAATAGCTTCCCTTCCCCTCGTGTTCGACCTGCGTTCCTGCGTGCGTAAGCAAGGGTTTCTAGCAGATGCTGGCATGTCCACTAATCAGGAACGCCAGAAGGAGAGCTTCTCTGTGCCATTCTCTTCCATCCATTAGTGTTCTTCAGAGGGCTATGCCTCCTTCATAGCCAAAGTCAGGGAGCATATGCTCCGACCTGTAAAAGGAATCTCAAACAGTGAGGCAGCCAGTTCATTTGATGGTTCCAAATAAGGACATAGTTAGTGCCAGTCCTGGCCCCCCTCAAAGCAGTGAAGACTGAGGCATGAATTCCTCTCGCGTGCCTCAGGTTTTTTTCTCTTTCCTTTCCAAGTGCTTCCAAGGATAGAAGAGCTTTGACCGAATGTCCAAAAATGTTTCTGCAAGGTTTGAGAAACATTGCATCGTAGAAACGGCGCCAGAGCAGTCCAAATACCAATGAGCCAGGGTGCAGGGAATGCTGAGTGGTTTAGATCTTGGAGAGGGCCAAAAACGTTTGAGAGGCTACAAAGGCCTTGAATTTGAGTATTCTGTGAGGGATGGTCTTTAAAAATGAACATTCAGTCATCGGTGGAGCTATTACCACAGATCAAAGTGACAGTTTTGCTTTTGGATAGAGAACAATAGTTTCAAGGCAGTCAACGTGAAGTGTGGATAGCTGAGTGCATCGGTGTGTACGTGGCTTCAACTGCAGGACAGAAAGACGTAGCCTCCAGCCTGTTTTCTGTGCGCTAACAGCGTGTTGGAACCTGTGTAGAGACAGACGGGAAGGAGGAACGGAATTAAATGGAAAGGAATGTTACCAGCAGGAAAAAGACCTTTAAAGGTCACGTCATACAGGACCGTATTCGCTAGAGTTTGCGATTTCATAATCTTTGGCGCCAGACAATACCCCTGAACGAGTGTTGAATCCATTTCTCAGACTCACCATGGTTGTTTTTGTAAACCCCGGGCTCGAGGTATAAAATGCCCACCGTCCAGGGTTAAAGGGGCAGCATGTTGCAATCCTGTGCTCTGAAATACCAATTTAGCTTTGAAGAACACACGCCCACGGTTAGCCCACGGTTCAAATTTTGTTCCACGTCCCTGCCGCCTGGTCCCGAGTATGTGTGTCTACATTAGTGGCAGTCGTTCTCGTGGTCCTAAGGTAATGTGAGGACACTCCACAGGCAGTTGACAGGGCTGGTATGACGTACACACCAGTGGGAGACTGGGAGCTATGGTCTACTTCTTCCGTGTTCGCAGTAGAGACCAGAAGCTGACACCTGGCCCAATACTTATTGTGCGCCTGTTATTATAGTCTGTGGAGGTTCAAAACTAGATAAGTAACTTGTTTGTATCCACATGTGTGGATACACATGTATCATCCTTCAGCTGTATTTGAGTGTATTTGTGATATTTTGAGGGATGTGTGTTGTCACCTGATGCCAGAGGGCTTTCTGTACCTAGAAGATTGTTTTTACTCCTCCATTAAGAATGTGAAAATCCCGAAGTGCACCCGCATCCATGTCTTTGAAATGGAGCCTCTATTTTTATCCCGGCCAAAAAGAGGGAGGGAGGGTGGGTGGGGGGGGTGGGGGGGGGTGGCGGCACATAAGCACTTCTTGCCTTTTTATTTTCATCCTTTTCCATTCTTCGAGAACATTTTTCAAATCTAACGGGCTGGTGGGCAAATGCCTTTCCTGCGTGCGTATCCCATTTCAAAATATGTAAATACAGGCCGATGCTGTTAATAAATACAAGGCTGTCCAAGCCTGAAAACGTGACACAAAACGACAGCCATGTACAATAACATTCCTCCTGGCCTGAGTGATGAGAATTGAGCGCTACGGAGGGATGGACAGAAAGATGTCGAGGAGGAGGAAGAGAAACAGCCTTAGAGGCAGAAGCAGGTAGAGAGGGGAAGAAGGAGGGATTGAGTAAGCGTGCTTTGGGGCTTGACTGTACTTGTCAGCGTGTTTGGGAACAGCTCTCAGTACAGCCTTATACAGACATTTTTCGGAGCGGGTGCCCCTGCTATTTCCTGTTAACCCTTCGAGAAGAAGAAAAACAACGGACGAGGATCTCGTTGTCACAGTAACACCAGCAGGGTCGAAACCTTGTTCCGGCCCTGTCTTTTTTATGGAGAATATTCCGAATTGTTTTTTCTTTTGTTGTCATTTTGTACCTGCTGTTTAATGCAAAACTATAAAATACCACTTTTCAGTCCTGTGCTGCTGTCCTCTGCAGTACAAAGCAAGTTTTATAACAGTTTTTGAATTGATTATTAAGAAATAAATAGCAGTATATAGAGCAATGCTACACATGCTGCTTACTCAAAATACCAACTGGTCAGATCAACTGGTGAGTGGATCCTCAGTAGTTCTACTCCAAGGCTAGACTGAATAGTGGAGTGTGCGTGTGCGTGTGCGTGTGCGCATACATTGCCTGGAAGGACAGGAATAGATTGTTTATGGCTCTGCCTGTCATGGCCCATTCCAAGTGGGAGCCACACTAAATGCATGCCTACCTGTTTGCCAATATACACACTGGTTGGTCCAGGAGGAGGTGTGTGTGTGTGTGTGTGTTCTGGGGCACGCTCAGTATCTGTAGGTGTATGAATAATTCACTCCTCCCTCTTGCTCTCCATCATGATCCCTCACTTTCTCCCCTCATTAAAGATGAATTTGTTTCCCAGGCATTTCGATGTCCTCACCTCCTCAGGTCCCTCACACCCTGCAGGATGGAGGGCACTCAGAGAAACACAGACTTTTGGGGAAGAATGCAGAAAAGTTGTGGGATATTACTATCCAGTATCCACCCAGTTTTCTATTATCCTTTTTCCCTTACTTACGGTCACCGTGGCTAATTAGAGTTTGTTTGAATGCTGATGACTGGGAATGAGGTTGTGTGTGTGTGTGTGTGTGTGTGTGTGTGTGTGTGTGTGTGTGTGTGTGTGTGTGTGTGTGTGTGTGTGTGTGTGTGTGTGTGTGTGTGTGGCCCTTCAGAAGTCAGTCTTAGCCAGCCCTTATTAGGTATCGCTGGTAGCAGGAAGTGGGTGTGGCTACATGGTGTGTCACAGGAAGTAGAAGATTGTATCACCCACCCAAGACTGGACGGACAGATGGGAGGGAGGACAAGAAGGGGGGGGGGGGGGGGGGGTGGATTAGGAGAGTAGGAAGGAGGGGGGGGGGGGGGGGGGGGGGGGGGGGGGGGGGGGGGGGGGGGAGGGGGAGGGAGTGGGTTACAAGAATGAAGATTTGTGATTAGATGATCTTAATGCTTACTTTACTCTGGCACACTCTCCTCCTCTCTTTCTCTGTCTCTTTTCCAGCTCTCCCCTCTGCTCTCTTTCTCCTTCCCCCTCTCTCTCTCTCACTGGCTTTCTGTTCCTTCCCCCCTGGCTCCCTTGCTGCTTCTTGGTCAAGGGCCTTCCTTATGTGGCTGTAAAGCCACTGTATTAGCTGTAACATACACTACCCGTCCTGCCCTCTGCCTGCTTCTGAACAGCCAGGGTGTGTGCTCTGCCATGGATGTAGATTCAACTGTGAATATGAATATGATCCGTACTAGTCGGTTCCATGAACTCGGTCTTCTCTGCCAGCCTGTCATGTAAACTTTGATGGAAGGTTTGAATAAAGGAGACAAGCCTTTTACCGCTCATGGAATCTACGACATTTCACATATATGGACATCACAATATGTGTGTGAAGTAAAACGGGCTAGCACTGACGTTTGCATTGTATCTTGGATGGAGGTCGTGGGAATGCTAGTTACAGGTTTGTGTGTCAGGCAGTTTTCATAACGTGTAGCTTTTCCCAGTTTGAGTTTTTTTTATTTGTTTTATCAGGCAGGGGTTTCCAAATTCTCCCCTAAGCTAAACTGTATCTTGGGGCTACATTTGGTACCCATTATCTAGCTAGGTCTGGGTGTGTGAGGACACCGTTCTAATTTCATCCTTTGTGAGGGTTTTTCAGAGGACGTTTATCCATCGCGTGGTTTCTGGCGGCTGCGCACCCCTGCCTATGTGTTGGAGGTTCAGGTGGAAGGTTCCAGAACCTTGTCTTTCTCCTCATGCCTAAGGAGCACGACTCGAGTTGCTGTCTTTGAAGGCCACCATTGGTCTTGTGTCAGAACCCAAATGTTCTCTCTCCTTTGCAAACCGTCCTTAAACAAGCTTCGAATTCGAACAAGATCACAGGAATTGTCATTTTATTTTGTGTTATTGTTTTATAATCATGTTTTTCCCCATATTTTTGTTTGTATTCTTTGTCATGTAAAGCACATTGAGCTGCACTTGTGTATGAAATGTGCAATACAAATTAAGTTTATTGTTATTATCATAACCTTTCAGCACTTTTGCTTCTGTTGACCCCCCCCCCCCCCCCCCGCTCTTCATTGTTCTTTCCATCCCATCTTTCCTAAGCTCTTTATCTCGTATTCCCTCTCCAACCCAGTGCCTGATGATCACACCCACCGTTTCTCTTCACCACCGTCTTTCTTCAGACTCCTTAGTGTCACCTTTCACCATATTAGGGTAATGTGCCATTTTAAGATCTGCCATCTGGCACAGGCATCAACACCGACTCGCCGTTTTTTTTTTAACTGCCTATGCCACGGGAGAGGGGCACTGCTGGGGGCCTGCTTGGTAGTCGACGACAACCACGGCCGCCTTCAATTGGACAGTGTTTAGTTTGTGAAATCAAGGAAACCGCTTAGAAAGGAAGGTTCTGTTGTAGGAGACCGCCCATGGCAAAACTAGGCCCCAACTATACGCCTACAATCTGTCGCAGCCCTCCTTAGAAGTGCAATGAGCAGGGTCTTGTAATAGTTTAAGACCCTTTGCATGTAAAGTTGCGTTGGGGTTTGGTCAATGGACCTCCCCGATCCTCAGGGATCAAACTGGAGCATTTAGGGTGGAGTAGAATTGGGGGGGGGGGGGGGGCTCGGTGATGGGAACCACCAAATGGCCGCGAAGGCGGGCCTGGTCTCACTCTTGGGGCGGGACCGTTTCTTGAAGGGGACCAGATGACTCCAAGCCATTAGCCAGCGCCGCACAGGCAGGCACTGTTTACGGCTGTCATCTCTGCGAGTTCTCTCTGCAAAGCTGCCGGCAGAGCTCCCTCCATCTCTATGTCTTTCTTTTGCTCACTCGTCATTCCTTTCTGTCGTTTACCGAATGACAAATCGTCTTTCTCTTCCTTGGTCACGTGCAGGGCTTCCTGGGCCGACAATGTTTTTTAACATGCACTTTGCATATTAAGGCATGGTCCCCATGGCAACATATGAGTGATTGGGCTTGGTTGTAAACAAAGGGAAAGCAACAGCGGTTAACGGCGCAGCCCGGTTTCTAACAAGGCGGCCTCTTCTTGTCCCCCTGGCAGTGAGTCGAGTATCTGCCAGGCTCGTGCCACGGTGATGATCTACGATGATGCCAACAAGAAGTGGCTGCCAGCAGGCACTGGCACCCAGACCTTCAGCCGCGTCCAGATCTACCACAACTCCACCACCAACGCCTTCCGGGTCGTGGGCCGCAAGATGCAGACGGATCAGCAGGTATGAAGGAGGGGGCTGTGAGGGAGTGAGGGGAGGGGAGTGGAGTGAGTGGAGTGAGTTTACGTTAAACACTTTCGATGTCCATTAGTTCGGAACATTCCGACATTTTCTCTGTGGTCATGCCTGCTGACTAAACATGAATGCATAGCCAGAGGGTCGTCTACGTGTTGGGGTTTTGCGCCATCAATGTCATCATCATCATCATCATCAACGTAAGGCTAGTGGAGGTGTTAAGGCCTACCCCTAGTAGCATTAGCAAGTCTGCTGGCTGTAGGATCAGCTCAGATCCCCCCCGTTTCTCCATCTGGGAGCTTCCTTAGCCTATTAGCTGCTGCTGTCCCATAATGACAACTCAGAACACACCTCAAGTTAAAGAGAAAAACGCGGCAATATCAATTCCCCCAAAAATGAAATTCACCGTAACGTATCTTGTGTGCCATCCTAACACATCCAATTGTGTGAAACTTGAAACGTGAAAGATGAACTATACAAACAGCTCTTGAAGGCTTACAAGAGCTCAGAAAGACGTTGCCTTTGCTAGGATTTCGAGTAGTTTTAATATCGTTTTCTCTGTGTGCATCTGTTTGAAGTCTCTTAGAGCACTGGGGATCGTCTGTTGTCTGGACAGGCACTGCAACGATCAGGTATTCGAGTAGAAGAACTGATTCAGGACCAGTGTCTGTGGACTCTTGTATATCAAGCATGGCAGAGGATTACTTGTATCTTAAATCAATGAACACCAAAGACTTGATACTAAACGGATAGTATTACAGTACATTGGAGAGGTTTGATTGAAGCCGTCCCAGTGCTATCCACATTCAAGACCTACCGCTTCCTCCATCAGCCCCTGGCATATAGATGCTAATAATAATATAATACAAATATTTTGATCACGACTCTTATTATTATTATTTAATATATGTATTTTTCCTCTATCTCTTTCAGTCCATAGCTTATCCGCTGCAGTTGTAGACCAGAAAGTGCAAAACTATGTAGAACTCTTCTCACACCCCCATTTGTCCCTATCTCAGCACTCTCTTCAAATATTCAAAGGACCAAGTGCTCCCATGAGATAGCTCTTAAAAGGCGATGATGTTTCCTGATATATAGTTGGCTGGCTCAACCATTTCCTGTGACAATATAGGACTCCCCCCCCCCCCCCCCCCCCCACACACACACACACACACACACACATCCCTCCCTGTGTCCCGTATAAACCACTCATTCATTATATCACTCGAGTTCACTCTCTTATCTGCTTAATCTTTTTCCTCCTGTCTTTTCCTGTATGACCATAAACTAACCTTTGGCTTGGAATACTTCTAGTACAAGTTAAAACAACAAGGACATCTACGAGTATCTTCTATCTATAGGGGAATTCCTGGGCTGGGGGGTGACTAAATGAAACTGGCCTGCTCCCGGGCTGTTTGACTCGGGCTGGGGGGTGACTAAATGAAACTGGCCTGCTCCCGGGCTGTTTGACTCGGGCTGGGGGGTGACTAAATGAAACTGGCCTGCTCCCGGGCTGTTTGAGTCGGTAAAGTCGGCCGTGGTTCCCTCTCCACTCCTGTCCGCTCTCAGGAATTCAGGAGCTGTAAAACAAACAGTGAAAAGAGGCGTCAGCATATTCCGGCTGTGTTCCAAACCTTCAGTGCTCGTCCACTGTTTGTGAAGACACACGCCCCCTGCTGGTGCTGAACACAACGCAAGAATCGAACCAATAGGTGCCAAGCTTTTATCTGCTCCCGTTTATCTGGTTTGCTCTGCCTTTGTTTTATTTATTCTAGTGCACGGCTTTTACACGCCGTTCCCATCTTCACCCTCTAACTGGGTCAAGGCCGTGCACTGAATTGCACCCACGGCCAACAGAACATGCACCGCGGTTCAGATAAGGTGTCCATTTGCCTTCCAGTCAGTAAGCAGTATGCCTCTCTTGCCCCCTCTCCTAGGTTGTGATAAACTGTCCAATCGTGAAGGGGCTGAAGTACAACCAGGCCACGCCTAACTTCCACCAGTGGCGAGATGCACGACAGGTGTGGGGCCTCAACTTCGGCAGCAAGGAGGACGCGGCACTCTTCGCCAACGGCATGTCGCACGCTCTGGAAGTGCTTAACTCCATTGCTGATGCAGGTACGCGCCACAACGTCCCCCTTGGAAGGGCTGTCTCATATCTATGCCGTCCCCACACAGATGGCATTACAGTGGCAATCAATCCGACAGGTGTGTCGGTCAAACACTTGTGACTCGATAAAAGAAATCTTGCCTCAGGCAGGTATTCCATCTCAACTGTGAATTCTCTATATCCAAGTATGTAGGGAGTGCATTCCTTATTTATATCCAACCACACAAGGAAAAGGCAAGTGCTCGTGAGTGAGAAGTGCCTTTGCATGCAAACTCTAAGTCCCACTCAGGTCTTACTCAAGCCAGCATACTAAAGTTGGCAGCCTGGTTTGTTAAAATTGTTGAGTTGTTTTTTTCCTCAAGAGTTTTTGAATAATTTCAATAACTCAATTTGACCTTATAAGAGAGATGATTTACATTTTGTGTACCCTCATATGAATGTAGCTTCATACACAACATTCCATACCCCTGTCATATTTGAGGCTGTGGGCTTTTTGAGAATTTTATTGAAAGTGTTTTTATGACATTTTCTTCCCTGGAGCTGTACTTAATTAACCGGTTTCCTGTTTCCAACGCCAGGTTACGCTACCCTTCCCCGCCCGGTGTCAAATGGACCATCCCCAGAGGAACTTGAGCAACAGAGAAGGTACCAAATGTGGCATTCTCGAGGGGTGGGGGATGCAAAGACATTGTTCGTCCTGATTTCACTTTGATACTTGATAGCGGACATTCGATTCATTTGGCGGTTTGAACAATCAAGCCATTTTTCCAGCTCAAGTTTCCTGAAGGTTGTTAGTAGTTTAACAATCAGGTATCAGCTGAGCTAGTCGTCAACAGTAATATGAGTCGTACTTCCTCCAATACACACTTCATCAGCCTCACACTGCTCAGCCCTCAGACAGTCCCCACATGGAAACAGGTTAGGAGAGGGCCAGGGAGAAGCACATCTGACATTATAATCTTCCCTTGCTCTAGCCTTTTCATTCTGCTCCCTGCTCTCCGTGTGCTCTCCTCTGTGGACCCCACACATGCCCTGGCTAGGCTGGGAATTAACCTCGCAATCCCATTAAGTCTAATAGGTAGGATGTCACACGGAACGAGAAGGGCTTGCGATAGGGCGCGGAGGTTGTCCGTCCAATCACGTGAGCCTCGTCTGGTCACAGGCACTGGACTTATGAGAGGGGGTGTGACCGTTGCAATGACATCGTGCTTTCCCCATGGTTTAGAGGACAGATATCAGCTCTTCGTGTGTGGGGATCAGTGGTTCCCCTCTCCTCTGTGGAAGTCAATTGATCGGAGGGTGTGAGGAAGGGGACACGGGTTAATCACCGCCCACCCTTTCCTGTGTGTGTGTGTGTGTGTGTGTGTGTGTGTGTGTGTGTGTGTGTGTGTGTGTGTGTGTGTGTGTGTGTGTGTAAGATCCTGCAGGTGACGTGTATTATGGGGGACGCTGTTGCTTGCGGTTGTTGATCCAGATCAGTGTATTTCATCCAGATGTGGGCTTCAATGTTATCTTGCTAATCAAAAGCAGCAATAGGCTACCTCTCCCAGCCTGCATGGCCGTAAAGCCAGGAATTCTGGGGTTTAAATAGGAAACTTTTTTCTCCAATTTCATCACAAGTAGACAGTGACTCCTCTGGTTGTGGTATAAGGAACGTTCACCTGCACAGGTTAGCCATGCTACTCGATGTCCTCAGAGAAAAGCAGAAAGCATTGACACATCAGGCCTGAGATCCACATGTTATCTTGATATGAAATTAACTGTTTAATTGTTTAACCCTGTGTGTGTGTGTGTGTGTGTGTGTGTGTGTGTGTGTGTGTGTGTGTGTGTGTGTGTGTGTGTGTTGTCTGTGGGCACACATACATGTTTGTCTGATTAGTATTTCTATCTATGGTCCTACTACAGGCTGGAGCAGCAGCGTCTGGAGCAACAACAGGAGAGAGAGAGACTGGAGAGAGAGAGACTGGAGAGAGAGAGACTGGAGAGAGAGAGACAAGCTGCAGCAGGTCAGGAAACACCAGCCTTTTCTAATTTAACTTTAATTTAAGTTGGGGAAAAAAGGATGTAATTTGAAGCTTAACTAATATATTTCATCCTGTGTAAATACTTTCCAAAATATTTGTTTTAGATACACAATTCTGTTAAAAAGGTCAAATCCAATTCAAAACATATTTCAATGTTAAGTTTAGTCACAAACTCTGAAATCGGCTAAATCAATGAGCACGTACCATCGTGTTGTTTTTTTGAGGGTGGATTTTTGCAGGAAAGGCGTCTCACTCTACTGCACAAGCTGTCTATTTCCAAGCATACAGATCCTTGCCAAAGCCCCACGGAAACGTAGCGTCTCTAGTGACCGGTCGAAGCAACCAGAACCCAAACCAAGATGTTATAATGTAGTGTGTTGGCAGAGGATTCAAACAAAAATGTCTTCACAAAGATTACTTTGAAAAAGAAGGCCTCGAACAGTTATGTGGAACATTAAGTTCTGTAGTGCAGAAAGTGTTAAATGTGACGGTGTTGAATTATACAGATGGATTTTCAACATCCACACACAGACACAATGAATGGCCACTTGTCAAGCACTTAATAAATTAATATGGAACACAATTTTAAATAGACAAAAAATATTGCAAAAGCATTTAAATATGTATATAGCAATGTTTAGCAACATTTATTCTTCGTGATACATCAATGATTTGGTTATGATTCTTTAATAAAACTTATTTTAGAATGTCAATCCCCGTGTGTATCGTTCAAGGCTAGAAGTGCTCCCAGCTCTTTTTCAGATCTGTTCTCAAGATAATGCTGGTAACAAATGTTGAAGATCCACATTTGATTTTCGATCTCCCGTTAACACCAGTTGACTGTGATCTAGCCTGTTTTCCTAGTTGCCTGGAGGCATTTCAACCTAAAGCGCTGGGTGCTTCCTGATCCCTGCCAATCCCTCAAGCTGTTTGACCGATTTAAAGGGGCAGTTCGTAAATGGAGCTTTCGAGCAAATTAATACACTTTTGAAGATTTCGCATGTTTATTAACTACCTGCTGGCAGAGATCCATAAATCAAATGCTCTGAGGGAAGATGCGGTTTCCATGGGCACCCTGGACCCTGTATTCAGCCTCTCAACAATCATAGGATGCCTGTCATTCACTTAACCAATCAGGATCGTTTCTGCAAGGAGGTGTGGCTACCTGCCTGTCAATCACCTAGCGTGCACACTCCCAAGTTACGAGCACGGCTCTCCCGGAGCATTTTGACCTAGCATTACTCATCACTCAAGTAGTGAGCACGCAGGCATGTGTCAACACCATTTGAAGGGAGGGGCTTAGGAGAGGGAGAGGAGGGATCAGAGACTCAGGAAGTTGGCTTTTTGGGCTATTGTGATTCAAATTATTTCAAAATGTTGCCGAATTCTTTAGACCTGTATACGGCACCTTTAAGTCTGAATAAATGTTTGAGTCCTAGTTTGTTTGATAAAGAGGTATTTAATACGCATGGTATGGGAGACTCAAATGCCAAGGGATAGAACGATATGTTGTAATGATAGGTAGTCAGAAAGGGTCAAAACACGTAGACATAACGTCTGCTATATGGCTCACACCGATTAACTAAGGTGCCTTTGTTTTAAACAGCCTAAACAGTTTTGTGTAATTCTATCCTTAAATACCTTTTTCAACCACTCTGGTGAGGCATTAGCTGTGTCATTAAATATTCATCAATAAGCCATCCAATACATTATCCTCCTGTCTGTTCTCAGTCCATTTCCAGTAAAGCCTTCTCTGTTTCCCTTTTCTGTTGTGTAGTCTCCATACCCCCGACTCCCCCTCAGGCCCCTGGAGGACCCCCACCCCCACCTGCCCCCCCACCCCCACCTGCCCCCCCACCACCCCCAGGACCCCCCCCTCCGAGTGGGGGCATCCCTCCGCCTCCAGGACCCCCTCCTTCAGGACCCCCACCTGCTCCGCCGCTGCCCTCCCCTGGAGGAGGTGGAGGGGGTGGGCTGGGGGGAGCTGGGGGCCTGGCCGCTGCCTTGGCTGGGGCAAAGCTTCGTAGAGTGCCCAAGGTGAGGAAAAATGGATGAGGTCTTCTTTGTTGTCAAATGGGCACTTCTGTGTTTTAATTTACTCCAGCACTAACTCCATTGTACACAAACCATTTTCGTAGTCTGTTTGTTCCATCAGCTATTTTTAACTCTTAATTATTTGTTTTTCCAACATAAACATTTTTAATTAATTTATTATTCTGCTACATTATAGATGATGTTAAGGGCTGTGTCTGGCAAGTAAAATCAAACAAACTGTTGAAACGCTTTGTGCCTTATGAAAATGTTTAACCTTGCTAAATCCTAACACGCAATTGGCAGACGTCTTGATTTTTAATGTCTTTGTTGCCCCCTGTAGGAAGACAGTGGTGGTGCTGCTGGTGGTGGTGGTGCTGGAGCTGCCCCTGCTGCAGCCCCTATTGCCAGGAACGATGCCAACCGCAGCAGCAACTCCTCCGTTGGCGGGGGAGGAGCAGGCTTGATGGGCGAGATGAGTGCCATCCTTGCCCGGAGGTGAGTTGCACCAACCGACCGACCGACTCACTCACACACACTCACTCTAACACATACACAGACAAACTGTTTGTTTTGTGGTCATTGTTCAAGCGATGGCCCTGTGTAGAATTAACTGAACTTCTAGAAAGTTCATTGATTCTGAAAATTCACAGAGGAAGGATCTACAGGAAGAGCTATAAGATATATGATCTCCCTATTTACCTTCATTGATATTTGTTCCTTTTAGGAGGAAAGCAGCAGACAAGGGGGAGAAGCCACCTCCCAAGACAGAAGACAATGTGAGTAATAGATTTAGAAATGAGGATGTTATCATTAAACTGTTTAATAAAATAAGAGAAAGCAAAAATATTTTTGTAATTTAGCAAAGATGAAAGACGGGGTCATTTTAGAAGTAATACAAAAATAACACTGTCGTGATAACCCTTCTTCTTTCATCCACATCCCTTATTTTCCCGCCCATAGGATGAGTCTGAGTCTCCAAGCCAAAGTGGTAAGAACTTGGATAACTAATACTTGCCTTTTTTCATCTTTAGGCGGGCTGTCCATAGATAACTGTGTAATTGACTAATAGATGCATTTTCATGCTTAAATGCAATTGTGTCTGTTTAAAAGTGTACTTTGCATGCTGAAATGCATTTAAGGCTCTGTGTGCAGTAGACGTTTACTCGCAACTGTCCGTTCTAGTCCACAAGTGTATTTATCCGTGCTGTTTCCTCACCAGACCCGGTTAGAAGACCTTGGGAGAAAACGTCCACAATGCCGAGGTGAGCCAGGTTTAGTTTGTGTGCTCTTGTCGTGGGCTATCATCTCAACAATCTCCAGGTTCCCCAAGACTCCTTCAGAATAAGAGCAGAGTGTGTGTGTGTGTGTGTGTGTGTGTGTGTGTGTGTGTGTGTGTGTGTGTGTGTGTGTGTGTGTGTGTGTGTGTGTGTGTGTGTGTGTGTCTCATAAACAGGAATAACTCCATCTCTAAAGGCATGGACTCCAATGCTTCCTTGCCCCAGGGTCCCAGGTATAAAAGATGTCCCTTTATCCACCTATTTCCCTGTAAGGTCCTCACAGCTTCTTTGCTAAAAGCAGCTTATGGTGGACAGCGCCATCTAGTGAAGTGAACAGTGTAGTGAATATCCAATGTTTTATAATATAAATACAAATAGAAGGTACATTATTTATTATGACATAAAAAAGGATGCATCCTTGGATAGTAAAGTATAGTAGTATAATCAGTTCTGTTTTTGCATGCCATGTCTGGGCATATGATTTTTTGTGGTCACCTTTCCCATGTCCTTGAAAAGTGAAACGCTCTGTTGGATTTTAACGACGTTGGTGTTGGTGTTTGTGGTGGTGCTCCGTGCCTTTCCTCGTGTTTCCATGGTGATGGGGTGTATTGACAACGGGGGTTATTGCGGTGATGGACTCCACCGACTTGGAAAAAATGGCTGCACGTTCAAAAGTGTTCAATTTCAAACATTCTCAAACCCTTGCTCTTTCTCTTTTCTCCCTCCTTAGGCCGAAGCCCGGCGGTGGTAGCAATGACACAGGTGGCGGTGAAGACACAGATATGGACAGAATAAAGCAGGTAATAAATATACCTTAGCAGGTGAATCATATACCCGAGCAGGTGAATCATATACCCGAGCAGGTGAATCATATACCCGAGCAGGTGATGCATATACCCAAGCAGGTGATACATATACCCGAGCAGGTGATACATATACCCGAGCAGGTGATACATATACCCGAGCAGGTGATACATATACCCGAGCAGGTGATACATATACCCGAGCAGGTGATACATATACCCGAGCAGGTGATACATATACCCGAGCAGGTGATACACATACCCGAGCAGGTGATACACATACCCGAGCAGGTGATACACATACCCGAGCAGGTGATACACATACCCGAGCAGGTGATACACATACCCGAGCAGGTGATACACATACCCGAGCAGGTGATACACATACCCGAGCAGGTGATACACATACCCGAGCAGGTGATACACATACCCGAGCAGGTGATACATATACCCGAGCAGGTGATACATATACCAAAAGCCATGCCATTGTGCTACTTGTCATGTCATAATGTTAGCCCTTGATAGTTAATTTTGTTAATGTAGTGTGATATTTGCTAATGCCAAAATATTATGTCTTCAGGAAATTTTGGAAGAAGTGCGGAAAGAATTACAAAAAGTCAAGGAAGAGATCATCGGAGGTAAGTTTTAGTTTGTTTTAGCTGCAATTAAGAACACTGGATTACTTGGATTTGGGTGATTCATAATGTTGTTGATTGTGTGTTTCCTATCTCACCATCCACAGCCTTTATCCAGGAGCTGCAGAAAAGGGGGTCGGTATAGTTCTGTCATGGAGAACTACAGACTAAGTGATGGAGGGGTGGTTTAAAGGAGGCTATGGCCCAGTATGGACTGCTCCTCTACTGCCCCCTCCTGTGTAGCCCAGGGATTTCTCTTTCTCCTCCCGACCCACGTTCGCTCGCCCTTTCGCTCGCTCTCTCACTCACAACCACAACCTGGTTTGCTTACGTGCATATCGAACACATGGTAATCCAGAGAAAGCTATTCACCACAGCATACATATCTATAGATCAGATCACCTGCCCTTGCAGTGACAATCCCACCTCTCCCATATCCCCCTCTTCCCTCATCCCACTGTCTTTCCCCAGAAACCATTTCCGAGCACATTATCACACGGTTGTTGCTCATCCTTTTTTTTTTTTTCTTCTCCACATGGCCCCCCCCCCCCCCCCCCCCTGTTTTTAGTGGTAATCCTGCCCTTGCTTAAAGTCCTTCCTTTTGTCTGACAGACCGGTTGTACACTGGCATCTTGAGTATTCAGGGAACACCATATCATTCACACTCATTACCGTAAGATCTAAAGTGCATGAGTGCCGTTGTTTATTTTCTTACCTGCTCGCCACGATTACATCCAACCTCAAGCATGGCTTTCTCCGAGATGTTCAGAAAAGTCCTCCTTAGAAAAGGTTTGTCGGTTCACTTTGAGGATGAATGGAGATCTGAGGACAGGACATTTGACTTGACCATTACTCGGAGACCAGAGTGGAGAACTACAATTACTGGAGTACTTACTGGCCCCAGCGTGGCTGGAACAGAACATCAAGAGCCAGGGGAGCTTTGCTGCATCTCAACCAAGACTGGTGCCACAACCGTGGCCTCGGTAGAACCAGACGTAGTCCTCTGTTTTGAATGTCTTCGGAGATGACATGCCAAAGGAATGGGACGGACGATCCGAGGGCTGGGGACGAGGAATGTGATGTTCCATGCTGGTGCAGAAACCCTTCTCTTTGCGTTGCACTTCTTTCAGAGAAACTGTCTAGATGCTGCTCCGTAGCGACACCGTCTCTTTCTCCTGGTCACAATGAGATGCTATCCATTCTTTGTTGGTCAGTGCAGAGGCCCTATACTGTGCTTCTTTTTCTTTCATTTTAGGTATGTTTTCTATACTTTGAAATACGAAAAAATGGCCATGACTAGGTCAATAAATTGGCCATGACCAACTGCCTTGAGAATATATATATATATATATATATATATATATATATATATATATATATATATATATATATATATATATATATATATATGTGTATATGTATATATGTATGTATATATATATATATATATATATATGTATATATATATATATATATATGTATGGAAAAATATATATTTGTTTGGAGGGAAAATGTTAGTTTAAATGAGATGCTGTTTCTATTTTAATTGAGGTGAATGGGTATTTTTTTTTTTTTTTTTTTTTTTATGAGATGTTATTTTGGGTTTACTGTTGTATCTTTTTTTTCCATAGATTATAGCCTTTTTACACTGAATTATAAAGAAAATGGCGTAGAGACACTGGATTAGAGATGCCTTTATAGTCAAATACAGTTGCTTCTTTAAATGCACGATGACTTGAGTCGTTCTTCCATTTACTAAAAGGCTTCAGACATTAATTAATTACTCAAAGGTTTTTCTTCCGGGGGATGTCGAATTTATCTATTCGGGAAATACATCGTTTAAAATATGACGCAAGGGCACACGACAATGAAATCTAGCAGAATAACCAGCATTTCGTTAATAGTAGCGAAATGACAGTTAAATGAATGGCCTACTTTTAGCAGGTGCATTAGGCCCATGGATTTTGAGCAAGCGGAACTGACGTTAGAGGGTGAATGTGTGGAATGATGTGGCAAAATCTGGAATTGTTGTTCTGAAAGCAATAATAGTTATAAAGTTTATGCCCTTCCTATTGATCCTTATCAATTGAATTAAAACCATGCCCGGGCAAAGAGCGGATAACGTGTGATAATCTTTTCAGTGAGTCATTTAACAGATGTCCCCAGCTACTTCCGGATGTAAAATTCGGAGCCGTTTCCGCCGCCATTGCGGGTTTTGGGCAGGAGATCAATGCCGCTGCTGAATCCCTTGCCACTCATTGATGCAGTGGCGATAACGCACATTTAAGAAAAAAAAAAGCATTAATGAACATTTGGATTTTGAAATAGTTTGGAATTATCTTTCCAATCACACTTGAGACCAGGTCACCGCTGCCTGCATCCGACCTACAGCGTTGGTTGGTGAGGAGGTCGTAGCTAGCACAGTGCTACTTGCTAGCTAGCTGGCTAGCTCACAGCTGTTAAGCTATAATTTCAGGATTTTGGATTACCAATAAAACCCACTAACATGGCTCAAATACTACCTATTCGCTTTCAGGAGCACCTGCAGGTATGTTTGAAATTTAAACTAGCATGATTTGTTACGATCGGTGAATTTCCAATTCTAGTGTTACTGCTAGTCCTAACTAGATGGCTTGATCACTGGCAGGCAGAACGTCAACACCCGGTAGTAGCAAATGAATGACCTCCCCTCCCCCGTTCCCGGCGAACTACCTAATGCTTGCTAGCTAACGAATGTGATAAACTCGTCAAGTTAGCGTTAATTACCGTTGATGATAACGATCCCATTTGGACTATAAAGATTTAGTGTCACTATCATATTTTTGTAATTCGTACATTTTTATAACGCTACCGTGTCACTGTCACCGTCCTAGTGTTAAATTAAAGCTTGGATTAGCTACCTAGCTAATATTGTAACTAAGCTAGCTAGCTCCAGTTAGCCTGATCCGACGGTCACTGGTTAGCCAGGCAAGGGGGCGATAGAACACTTCCATTCCTATGGCTTCACTTCTGTACCAGCCAGCTAACATTACGTGATGGAGTGACGCAAGTGCCTTCTTAATAACGGCGTGCTTTACATTCAGGGTTCTAATGTTATTTGTTTTTATCAGCAACCCATCATAACCCTCAGTTGTCATACACAAACCCAGCCGCAGGAGCACACACCGGTTTAAGTAAACCTCCTGTTACTAACGTTAGGGGGTGTAGTCCCAGCGTATCTGTCCGCCTGTTGAAGAGATGAAGAATGGTGTATTTCTAGTTTATTTTTGCTGAGATTATTTCTAATTCCTCAAGTACACAAAAGTAGTTACTGATTTCACTTTTCAAATTGGATAGACACTAACTGCACACACTGTCAATCCAATATTTTACCTCTGCCTACAGCTCCAGAACTTGGGAATTAACCCAGCCAACATTGGATTTAGTACCCTGACCATGGAGTCTGATAAGTTTATTTGCATACGCGAGAAGGTGGGTGAGCAGGCCCAGGTGGTTATCATTGACATGGCCGACCCAAACACTCCCATCCGCAGGCCCATTTCTGCAGACAGTGCTATCATGAACCCTGCCAGCAAAGTAATTGCTCTGAAAGGTAGGATCTAACACTTTGTTTGATATAAATTGTTTGCTGTGTCCTAATGGACTGTTTCCCTTGTACCGTTTCAAAAGGATTCAATCTGATGTAACAGCCCATTGTGTACATTTTGTGTGGTGTTCGTCAGCAAGTTATTGTGGAAAGGGCTGTGTTCACAGTCCACACACGGCTCCATATTAATGTGCATATACTCAAGGCTAACAGGTTAACCCACGGCTGTCTTGTTTGAAGTACAACACTGTATTGACTAAATTGTTAATATTGTGGCCATATGTTCATTAATTGAATGTTACCTCCAATGTAACCAGTAGAAATGTGATACTATCATGAATGCTTTGTCTATTTTTGCTTGTTTTTGCTCTTTTGTTGTTTCCTACTGCTTTCTTATATGTTTGCAGACGGTGAGTTGAATTTTACACATCATGCGTTGTTGGAAGTGTTATCCTGTTTGCACTGTGTTCAAATGTCTGCACAGTATGTTTGTAACCTGGCAGTGAGTGTTTTCAATATTCCTTTATTTCTGAAGACGTTAATGCTGAAAAGTGAATAGGCACGGCTCTTCGCCTTCCATTTTGAGAGCGAGTGACAGGAGGTCAATTTGTTTTATTTTATGAAGCACCATTAATTACACACAGTAATCTAAGCGATTTTCTAGTCACATGGCCAATATTTAATCATTTATTAATTTAATATTTTAGGTAAAATACTGATACTTTGTTATGTGGCCTAGCCACCAATTCACATAAACAGATCTGATTATGTTTAATTTGAGGATCATGTGATTCAATAGATGTTTTACACTTCAGGTCATTCACATCCCCTTATAGGATTAGGATTTAGAAGCTTACCAAACTTAAGCTTTGGAGTTTAGTATTTGTTGTGGAACGGTAAATGAAGTCAGTGGCACTATTGGTGTTTATGACATAATATTCATTTACTTTCCGGACTCTAGGGTATTGTTTTAATTCTTCCCCTGTATCAAGTTATAAGATATTACTTATTGACTAGGTAGTGAAGTATCTGTAGGTATTCTGTAATTTTATTTATCGAGCACACAACCATATATATATATATATATATAACAGTTTTATTCTGGTTGTGAAAATAATGTGCTACATGAAAATGAATCGGCTTTTAAATATGGAGTTTTATTGTCTTTCTAAATGTAAATTTTGTCAAGAGAGAGACTTGCTTTTAAAAATAATGAAATAGCAACAGCCATTTTGTATAAGTTAAGCTGGAATGGAAGTGCATCCGAGTGCCTTGATCCATCCCCCATCCACCAACCATCACATCTGCTTGTGTTTTGTGGTGATGCATTGCTTATCTAGACTCTTCAGACCCCACCCAAAATGTCATATCCCTTGTCCCTTTGTACTGTTTTTTTTAAATACATTGTTTACACTAACTTATGGAAGCACCACGTTGTCAGGCCTGAGATGAAAGAACTAGAACCATGATTGGCCATAATTGCCTAGAATTATGGGTGGGATAAAATGGGCTCTTTACGTCTCAATTAAAGCATGGCTTGATCCCTAATTGACCTCTTTGGGTGTCAATGGATTACCTGGCCTAGGCCCGTCATAAGTTGGATTCAAAGCCATTCTAAGTTGGATTCAAAGCCATTCTTATTCCCTGTAATATTTTATGGAAGGATTGTTTGTGCCACTGCAAGTCCTGTGTCTGTGTTTTGATTTGGAACAGAAGAACTCCCCTGTTTCATCTGCAAGGTCTTTGTTCACCCTGTCATTGGTGTTTTTCAGTTCATTCTCCTTAAACCTTGTTGTTTTTTCGTCCAAACAAACTGGATGTTGACCTTACAAACATTGGTTTTCCCATTTGTTGGTATACCTTCATGCTTTGCTGCTCTATTGTCTTGTATGGTCTTTTGGAGTCACATGAGCCAAAACGACCAACATTTCCAAAGCAATTCATTTTGGAGTTTTGTCTCTTTATTTGAGATCAGTTTACCTAATGCCTAGTGTTTGTGTGGTGTTATGGTAGCTTGTAGGCAGTAGACTTGCTAAGATTAGCATAAGATCCTCACACTGTAACTATTTTCTCTGTACATTTTCAGCTGCAAAAACCCTCCAGATTTTCAACATCGAGATGAAGAGCAAGATGAAGGCCCACACCATGACAGATGACGTCACCTTTTGGAAGTGGATTTCGCTCAACACAGTTGCCCTGGTCACAGACAACGCCGTCTACCATTGGAGCATGGAGGGAGATTCTCAGCCAATTAAAGTATTTGACCGGCATTCCAGTCTGGCCGGGTGTCAAATAATCAACTACCGCACTGACGCTAAACAGAAATGGCTGCTACTTATTGGGATTTCTGCACAGGTAACATCTTCTAGCAGGGCAAATTATATTGATCACTATCACCTTTTAATCAAAGGCAGCATTGCAACCTTATTCTTTTCTTAATATTAGTGCACACTCATTATTGGAAATGGGATGTTTCCCAGTTATGATCTTTGGCTTCCAAGCTGTTTGTTTTCAAGTGTTAACTCAGTAAAATGGCTGCACTTAGGCCTACTAGAAAAGCAATCTAATGGAGTGGACAGGAT
The DNA here is from genome assembly GCA_017639675.1 of Aplochiton taeniatus. Classification (NCBI taxonomy): domain Eukaryota; kingdom Metazoa; phylum Chordata; class Actinopteri; order Galaxiiformes; family Galaxiidae; genus Aplochiton; species Aplochiton taeniatus. The sequence goes on from CM030190.1 coordinate 11,642,663, forward strand.
CCTCTAATGAACAGGTTGCTCATTATGTAACAATCCAAAAGACCATACAGAACAATATCTCAAATAAACCACTCCAAGTTGAAGATAATAAGTGTAAATACACCTTCACACACTCATAATCACTCATTACTTTACGTTTTATTAATTAGGCCGATTGTAGGCAGAGCAGCAAGCGAACCTCAGCGTTGTCTCTTTGTAATATTCCCAACAATACAGCTCATTATAAAACAATTTTTTGTTTGTTATAAGTATGTCTTGACTGCATGGGTCTGTAGGCAAAGCAAATAGAGGCAGGCACCATGTCTGGATCACTCCAATTTCACAGGGGATTTCCCACAACCATTTCCCTGCTTTCAGCAAAACCGCGTGGTGGGGGCCATGCAGCTCTACTCAGTGGACCGGAAGGTGTCCCAGCCCATCGAGGGCCACGCCGCGGGATTTGCCCAGTTCAAGATGGAGGGTAACACCGAGGAATCCACCTTGTTCTGCTTTGCTGTCAGGGGCCAGGCTGGTGGGAAGGTAGGATTCATCAACATCGCCTTTGATGACTGGTCTGCAATTCTAACTGTGATGCTGAATATTAGCTGCTGTTGTACTGTTTCCAATAAACATTTATGTTTACATTTCTGCCGAGCCGATTTCGATTGGTGTGCGGGTCGCAAGAGACTGTTAGATGAACATACAAGCGGGTTAATTTCTACCAAGAAACAATTTGAAAAATGTTGAAAGGCTTTCTTCTTTTAGTTGCACATCATCGAAGTTGGAACCCCACCAACCGGTAACCAGCCGTTCCCCAAGAAGGCTGTGGACGTTTTCTTTCCTCCTGAGGCCCAGAATGACTTCCCTGTCGCCATGCAGGTACGCAAACCACCTGACAACAAACACGGTTCTAGCTGTCCAAATCTGTCAACTGCTCGCCTAGGAATAAAACGTCTAGCTTTTTGGTTTCTGAATGTATCGTGTTAATATGAATGAGTCATAACTCCTAACGTCATGAGACATGCTTTGAGAATAACTGCGTTTACCTGTTATGATTTTTTTTTTTCTTCTTAAATACTGTTGATTTCTCTCTCTTCCATATAGATCAGCTCCAAGCAGGATGTGGTCTTCCTCATCACCAAGTATGGCTACATCCACCTGTACGACCTGGAGACAGGCACCTGCATTTACATGAACAGGATCAGTGGCGAGACCATCTTTGTCACGGCCCCTCATGAACCCACCGCTGGCATTATCGGGGTGAACAGGAAAGGACAGGTACTTTCACTGGCACCCAGATAACATCTCATGATTCTATGCTTAGCTAAAGAGTAACTACCATCAGGGTATTTGTGGCCATTGAGCTGACGTAAGCCACACGTTCAAGTTGGTGTGCCCAGTAAGTGTCGAAATTAGTTTCTTTGACCTTGACTCAGGGAATCCTCTGTGGGTAACACGCGTGTAGCGGTGCCTTCAGCAGAGAGCAGCGTGTGGCAGCCACAGCGGGAGGGCTTTTCACACGTCCTAATCTCCTTAGTGCTTTTGGCCCACACCTCCCAAGTCTGGACCAATGTGTCCTAATGTATTACACTGACACACAGCTCCGAGGGCTAAGCCATCTGTGTAATACGGGAATGTTAACGATTTCCACGCACAGAAAAAGATTCCTTTTTGTTGAAGGAATTTAATTTGAAGCAACATAGAAGTTCTTCAATATTTATTTTGAATGAAAATTAAGCCATTTTTAATTGAGCAAAGGTTTTTCAGTTTTCTGATAACCGACTGTTTCTGTACATTCCATCTTGTAAGTTTAGTTTGTGTGTTGGTCCCCAGGTGCTGTCCGTTTGTGTGGAGGAGGAGAACATCATCCCCTACATCACCAACGTCCTCCAGAACCCAGAACTGGCGCTGCGCATGGCCGTCCGCAACAACCTGGCCGGTGCAGAAGAGCTGTTTGGCCGCAAGTTCAACACGCTCTTCGCTGCAGGGAACTACTCTGAGGCTGCCAAGGTGGCTGCCAATGCTCCCAAGGTACTGCCAATGCTCCCATGGTACTGCCAATGCTCCCAAGGTACTGCCAATGCTCCCATGGTACTGCCAATGCTCCCATGGTACTGCCAATGCTCCCAAGGTACTGCCAATGCTCCCAAGGTACTGCCAATGCTCCCATGGTACTGCCAATGCTCCCATGGTACTGCCAATGCTCCCAAGGTACTGCCAATGCTCCCCATGGTACTGACAGTGCTCCCCATGGTACTGCCAGTGCTCCCATGGTACTGCCAGTGCTCCCATGGTACTGCCAATACTCCCATGGTACTGCCAATACTCCCATGGTACTGCCAATACTCCTATGGTACTGCCAGTTCTCCCAAGGTACTGCCAGTACTCCCATGGCACTGACAATGCTCTGCAAAGTACAGCCAGTACAAACCCCCTGTCCCAACAGCTGTAGATCAACCCTCCATGCAGTGGTCCTCAAGACGAGTCACTGCTTAGCTTCTTACAGCGACCTACTGTACCAGTCAAATGTTTGGACACACTTTCCCACTCACACGAATGAGAAAGTGTGTCCAAACTTTCAAGTGGTACTGTCTTTATAAAGCATACCCCTGCCATTTATCTGAGAGCGCATTACAGTCTCAAGGTGATGCATAGACATTCCCTGATCTCTTCCCTGATCTTTTCCCCTCCTTTTCTAGGGTATCCTCCGCACCCCAGACACTATCCGGAGGTTCCAGAGCGTTCCGGCCCAGCCAGGCCAGACCTCCCCTCTGCTGCAGTACTTTGGCATCCTGTTGGACCAGGGTCAGCTCAACAAGTTTGAGTCCCTGGAGCTGTGCAGGCCCGTCCTGCAGCAGGGCCGCAAGCAGCTGCTGGAGAAGTGGCTCAAAGAGGACAAGGCAAGGGGTCAAACCATCAGTCTGTTGTTATGGTCTGAGCAAGGACACAGATGTGATCAGAAACAGATTAAAGTGTATGGTTTGGAAAAATATTAAAATACAATTACAACTTAAGCTAAATGTGTTGCAATACTGGACCAAAGAATGGACAGTATTCATAGTATGGTCAGGTAGGCATCTGTTGAATCACTCAGATGATACTTGAACAGTTTCATCTTTTTAAGTTTAAACCGTTACATTTAGTCTTATTGCCCATAAATCTTTTTACAAATACTTGTTACAGAATCGGACACTGCAGGCTTTTTTTGGTAATTGAAAAATGGTTTGCGGATTTTTTCCCCTCTCCATACGCAGTGCCACTCGTTTCAAATATTTCATTAGAATCCACAACCCAGTGTAGTCTTTCTCAAATCACAACAGGATAGTAAGGTAACTGCTTGAATCTCTTAGAGTTTCTTATCTATTCAACCGCTGTGTATTTGTGTAGTTGGAGTGTTCGGAGGAGCTCGGAGACTTGGTCAAATCGGTGGACCCTACTCTAGCCCTTAGTGTCTACCTGAGAGCCAACGTGCCCAACAAGGTCATTCAGTGCTTTGCCGAGACCGGACAGTTCCAGAAAATAGTCCTCTATGCCAAGAAGGTTTGTATGGCTTACTCAAAGAGTTCTGAAATCTGATGAATTCATCGTACAAAGTGCATTGTCTTAGGCTACTTTGCCTGTGGATTCCCTAAATGTTCAGGTGGGCTACACTCCAGACTGGATCTTCCTGCTAAGGAATGTGATGCGGATCAGTCCGGAACAGGGCCTGCAGTTCTCCCAGATGCTGGTCCAGGATGAGGAGCCACTGGCGGACATTACACAGGTCCGAGGGCAGCAAAAATCACTCCCCGTCTTTTCGGTTACTGTTTGTTAGAGAGTTCCCCACGTCATGACGTCTGTGATCTCCCTCTCTCTTTGAGCAATCTTATTTATTTTCTTCTCATCCAAGTGGATGTTTATATTTGAATCGATCTCTTTCTCTCTGTCCAGATTGTCGACGTGTTCATGGAGTACAACCTGATCCAGCAGTGCACCTCCTTCCTGCTGGACGCCCTGAAGAACAACAGGCCCACTGAGGGGCCTCTGCAGACACGCCTGCTGGAGATGAACCTGGTCCACGCACCCCAGGTGCACACACACACACACACACACACACACACACACACCTTGTATGGAGATGAGCTACCATGGAGATGAGTTACCATCACCCCAGATACACACCTCCACTCACAACACATACCACCTTGTATGTGCAACATCAGATAACTGGATCTGCTACCATCAAGCCAATGATGGCGTCAGAGGTTTCGTTTTTGTGAAGCCTGAATCTTAAGAAGAACGATGATTCCATGTGTCCCTTTATACTTGCGTTCATAATGTTCCCTTCTAATATTCGGTGCGATGTTTTCCCCCAGGTTGCTGATGCCATCCTGGGCAACCAGATGTTCACCCACTATGACCGAGCTCACGTGGCCCAGCTGTGTGAGAAGGCCGGCCTCCTGCAGAGGGCCCTGGAGCACTACACCGACCTGTACGACATCAAGCGGGCTGTGGTCCACACACACCTCCTCAACCCCGAGGTAAAGACTCCTAACGAGGTCCTACCACAGAGGAATTGAGGGCAAATTCATTCCCCAGCGTTAGAAAAGGGAACTAGTTTGGAAAACGGTTTCAAAGTAGAACGGTAATATTGCAGAAAAGAATCCTCTTATTTTGCATTTTTACCCAAGATGCATCTTGAACAGTTTCATTGAATGTCTCAAGTGGCTGTAAGGACGGGTTTCGTTGGGAGCTGTGTTTGAGTGTATCTAGCCTCTGACTTTTACTCCTTCCTTGTTTCAGGAGGGAATACCTCGTTTTCTTTGCTGACTGTATTTTATTTTTGTTGTTCGACCCCAACAGTGGCTGGTGAACTTCTTTGGCTCCCTGTCAGTTGAGGACTCTCTGGAGTGTCTGAAGGCCATGCTCTCTGCCAACATCCGCCAGAACCTCCAGATCTGTGTGCAGGTGGCTTCTAAGTACCATGAGCAGCTTTCCACCCAGTCTCTCACTGAGCTCTTTGAGTCTTTCAAGAGCTTTGAGGGTAAGCTCCAATCCACATCCTACTGTTTGTACAGGCTGTGTCGTTTCAGGAGCATTAAACTGGATTGACTTGATCTAAAAGTTTGTTGGAGTATCTTTAGACCGTATCTTTTGATTGGGTCCGAAACGTTTGACAAAATCCCTTTTCTATAGTTTGATGGCTGATTGGTGAAGTTTTTGCTGTTTTGATTTCAGGTCTGTTCTACTTCCTGGGTTCCAGTTCTTTGTAGAGGCTGTATCATTGACTTGATCTAAAAGTTTAATCGGAGTATCTTTTGGTTTCAGGTCTGTTCTACTTCCTGGGGTCTATTGTGAACTTCAGCCAGGACCCAGAGGTTCACTTCAAGTACATCCAGGCCGCCTGCAAGACGGGCCAGATCAAGGAGGTTGAGAGGATCTGCCGAGAAAGCAACTGCTATGACCCTGAACGCGTCAAGAACTTCCTCAAGGTTAGAAGCAGTTTTTTTTAGCATTTCTTTATGTTTTGCTTGGCAAATGTATAAATGGAAATCCCAAATCCTCATAGTAAATGAACATGTTTAGTTTTCACCTTTTCCAAGGTGTAGGAGATGTGGCAAAATGTCATTTTCCTTGTTTTAATTTTTTCAGGAAGCAAAACTCACAGACCAGCTCCCTTTGATCATTGTGTGCGACCGTTTTGACTTCGTCCATGACCTGGTCCTGTACCTCTACCGTAACAGTCTGCAGAAGTACATCGAGATTTATGTGCAGAAGGTATGGAAGAGGGTAGCATTTTTTCATATCGTGAAATCAACCAGTGAAGCCAAGAGAAGTTTTCATGTCATGTAAGGAATATTTGAAGGAAGTCTTGATGAGGGTCCCATCAGGACTGGAACGTCTGTTTTCTATGAATTAATACGGATGGAATGTTAGTATGCGGGTTCCACTCTAGTTTCTAAATCTGAACATATTTCAGTCGTGTTTTCTGTCTCTGTCAGAAATACATTTCACCCCTGAATTTCCTCCGATGCCTACAAACAAAAGTGTTTTTAAATCACGTCAAATCTATTAGATTTGTATAGCTCATTTTATACACATTGGCAATTCAATGTGCTTTACCTTGTGCAAGCATAAGCATGAAATGAAGAAATAAAAGTTGTTCCATTTTGATGGTGAATTTAAGCTGAGGGGGTTCAGGAGAAACAGTCGGGCTGAGTATTGAACATTCTACTCTGCTGTTTCGGAAAGGGACTCGCCCAAAATGCTGAGTGAGGTGTCGTCTTCCCCCCAGGTGAACCCGAGTCGTCTACCAGTAGTGATCGGAGGCCTGCTGGACGTGGACTGTGCTGAGGACGTGATCAAGGGCCTCATCCTGGTGGTGAGGGGGCAGTTCTCCACAGACGAGCTGGTGGCCGAGGTGGAGAAGAGGAACAGGTACGTGATCGGAGAGCGGACATTTTTGTGTAGTGCTCAAATGTATGTTAGCGTACCTCAATATGCACTGTTTAGACTAAACCTTGCATACGTGTATTTTATATACTTGAACCTATGGAAGAAAAAATAAAAAATCCAGCGTTGTAGTAGTGTGTGCTCCATTCATGAATCTTATTTAACATTTGCTCTTGCTTTTGTGGCACTACATTGGTATTGGACTGCCCTGCTCTTCAGTACACCTCCCCTCCATTTTGACCGTGTGTTCTGCCCCCCCCCCCCCCCCCCCCCCCAGACTGAAGCTGCTGCTGCCTTGGCTGGAGACCCGCATCCACGAGGGCTTGGAGGAGCCGGCCACCCACAACGCCCTAGCCAAGATCTACATCGACAGCAACAACAACCCCGAGCGCTTCCTGCGCGAGAACCCCTTCTACGACAGCCGCGTGGTGGGCAAGTACTGCGAGAAGAGGGACCCCCACCTGGCCTGCGTGGCCTACGAGAGGGGGCAGTGTGACCAGGAGCTCATCAACGTGAGTGGACAGAGGGCGGCAGACACTCGCCGGAGGGCTACGTTGATCTCATGGCGCGGGCGCAGATCAGAATCTGTAGTTTGCTGAAAAGCCAGCATCCGAGAAAGATAGTAGCTCACTACAGCTTGATTATTAAGTAAAAAAAAGAACATTTAAGCTCATGCTATTAGAGTAGCTAGAGTTTAGCTATCAGCATTGAAAGATGTTTGTTTGACAAGCCATATCACTTTGTTACTTCTCATTCGACAGTGTTTGGAGATCTTTGACATTCTATATTTGGAAACAAATAAACTATAGTCTTTGTTGCTGTGTAGTTGATAAGGACCTTTTTCCCATGGTTTTACTAACCCTACTGGTTCCGTGAGGAGGTCCTTGCTTGTATTTACGTGTGTGTGTGTGTGTGTGTGTGTGTGTGTGTGTGTGTGTGTGTGTGTGTGGTTCTATTAGGTGTGCAACGAGAACTCCCTGTTCAAGAGCCTGTCGCGCTACCTGGTCCGTCGTAAGGATGCTGAGCTGTGGGCCAGTGTGCTGCTGGAGACCAACCCCTTCAGAAGACCCCTCATCGACCAGGTCCGTCCTGAAGCCCTGAACATCAAATATATTAGCCAACACGGCCTGTTTAGCTAACATTCATTGTGAGGTGTTTACTGAAGTAGATGAGGTTGTGGAATTTTCAAACTGCGCTAATAAGCTACTTAATATGTCCTCCTTTAGGGTAGGGTTAGAGTTAACATCACCTCAGGTAGGGTTAAGGTGAAGGTTAGGGTTGGCTTTGGGTTAGGGTTAGGTAGTTGGGTTGGGGTTGGGTTAGGGTTGGGTTAACATGTCCCCAGGTTGGGTTAGGATTGGGTTAACATATCCTTCTTTCTTCAGGTTGTCCAAACAGCCCTCTCGGAGACCCAGGACCCAGAGGAGGTGTCGGTCACTGTCAAGGCCTTCATGACCGCCGACCTCCCCAACGAGCTCATTGAGCTGCTGGAGAAGATAGTTCTGGATAACTCCGTCTTCAGTGAGCACAGGTAAACCGGCCAGCTGGGATTCAAAACCAAACTGTCACTGGCATCGGTTAGAGAAAAGTTTAATTGACCTGTCATCTGCTCAGACACCATATAAAGCTGAGTGCTTACTGTTCCTGTTATCTAGAAACCTTCAAAATCTCTTGATCCTGACGGCGATCAAAGCGGACCGTACCCGCGTGATGGAGTACATCAACAGGCTGGACAACTACGACGCTCCGGACATTGCCAACATCGCCATCAGCAACGAGCTGTTTGAGGAGGCCTTCGCCATCTTTAGGAAATTTGACGTCAACACCTCTGCAGTGCAGGTCAGCTGGTCGCCTACGGATATTCCTATGTCGGAATACTTCAGCAGTGAATTATTTCCACTCTGAACCACAGAAAAGATATCTCTGGTCCATGAAGTGACAGAGAGTAATTGCACTGACAAAGTGAAAAAAGAAACACTCAAAACTGTCTTTTATTTTGGTAACGCGTTACTTCTCTTCTGTTTTACTTTGAATTTGTCATGCATGTCAACATTAAAACAATGTCGCATTGGAGTGTATTATAAAATGTGCACACAATAACAGTAGTTGTACGCAAACTACTGTAACATTGAATAAAACTCAAAAGGGAAACCAAAATGTTCCGAGGGTAAAGTCTTTCTCTGGGGAAGGATTGAAACGGTTCAGTTCTGTACCATATTGTGTTCCGTTGTCTGCAGGTTCTGATCGAGCACATTGGGAACCTGGACCGGGCCTATGAGTTTGCTGAGCGCTGTAATGAACCTCCAGTGTGGAGCCAGCTGGCCAAGGCCCAGCTGCAGAAAGGCCTGGTCAAGGAGGCCATCGACTCCTACATCAAGGCTGATGACCCCTCTGCCTACATGGAGGTGGGGCAGGCCGCTGCCCAAAGCAGTAAGTAACAACCAAGTCTCGTTGTCGAGGTAGTTTGGACTAAATGAATAAAGGTATCGAAAGGGTTAATGACTTTACTCCCATCACGGGTTTTAGAGTCTTTGTGTGTTCAGCTCTTTGTTGGAGACTCGCCTTGAAGCGTTTGTTGGATTTGAAAAGCTATGCCTGTGCTCCGCGACACAGCCAAGTAAGTTGCCTGTACTGTCTCTACAGGCAACTGGGAGGACCTGGTGAAGTTCCTGCAGATGGCCCGCAAGAAGTCCCGGGAGTCCTACGTGGAGACGGAGCTCATCTTCGCCCTGGCCAAGACCAACCGCCTGGCCGAGCTGGAGGAGTTCATCAACGGACCCAACAACGCCCACATCCAACAAGTACCCGCCATTTTCCAAACGCTCTCTCCTTATCCATCCATGATGTTTAATCGCAGTGGACGAGGGAAGTCCGTGGCAAAGTGATTCCCTTTCAATGGTCAAGCAGGCCGCCGTTCGCTTCCAACAGCGTTTTGAAACACCTGGCCTTCTCCTCCCGTCTCTCCCCAACTGACAGGTGGGTGACCGCTGCTACGACGAGAAGATGTATGACGCTGCCAAGCTGCTGTACAACAACGTGTCCAACTTTGGCCGCCTGGCCTCCACCCTGGTGCACCTTGGGGAGTACCAGGCGGCTGTGGACGGCGCCCGCAAGGCGAACAGCACCCGCACCTGGAAAGAGGTCGGAGACCAAGCATGGCCGCCCTCCTTTGATAGCACACACCCACATATTCTGTCCTATCAAAACAACAACGGGACGATGGTTATACCTGACAAATATATTATCGCTAGACACCTCGTTGCTTATGGTCTCTTATGGTAACGAAAATGACCAATGGACATCCCCCCTGGCCTATACCTGTGTACCTGCTGTTGCATCCAACTGATCCTTTTCCTCTGGCCCACAGGTGTGTTTTGCCTGTGTGGAGGGGAAAGAGTTCCGTCTGGCCCAGATGTGTGGCCTGCACATCGTGGTCCACGCAGATGAGCTGGAGGAGCTCATCAACTTTTACCAGGCAAGGCTGCACTGTCCTCACCATCAGGCACAGGGTTCGACAATAAGGCTTGTCCGGGAAAAGTCTGACAAGAGAAACCCAGAATTCACTTGTCCGTGCAAACAAGCTCAAAACTATCATTGAAGTACAGGTTTTATTTAGCACAACACCCCTTTATTTGATTGAAGTTATGTTTCAGTGTTTTGTTTGTTGTTTGTTTGGAAAACAAATCATTTTTCAAGTCCAGATTGCGGCAATCTTATGAGTCATCTTTTAAAAACCAATCTATTTTCTGTTTTTCAGGACCGCGGCTACTTTGAGGAGCTGATCACCATGCTGGAGGCGGCCCTGGGGCTGGAGCGCGCCCACATGGGCATGTTCACAGAGCTGGCCATCCTCTACTCCAAGTTCAAACCCCAGAAGATGAGGGAGCACCTGGAACTCTTCTGGTCCAGAGTCAACATTCCAAAGGTAGGACTTCAAACAACACTGAACCTTATAAACACTTCCTGATTTCCATTTCAAGAAATTACTTCTGCTGATCCGTTATGTTATCTAATTTATTGATTCGAATTTTGTAACTTTTCTTATCTATAGTCTGCAAGGGGTCTAGTATTGTGTGTAATGGTGGGTTGTGTCCCTGCAGGTCCTAAGGGCTGCTGAGCAGGCCCACCTGTGGGCCGAGCTGGTCTTCCTCTATGATAAGTATGAAGAGTATGACAACGCCATCATCTCCATGATCAACCACCCCGCTGATGCCTGGAAGGAGGGGCAGTTCAAGGACATTGTCACCAAGGTAACGCGCACCTAAAATGAAACCTCATCTTTGGTGCATTCAAAATCACACAGACGTCGTGAGGGCGACTTCCTGATGTTATTCCTTTCAGTGCAAATTATCTCGTTAGAAAACAATGTTTTGAGACTCCTGGTGAATTCAATCGCTGTGTTTGCTGGTTTTAGGTGGCCAACGTTGAGCTGTACTATAAGGCCATTCAGTATTACCTGGAGTTCAAGCCAATGCTCCTGAATGACCTGCTCATAGTGCTGTCACCGCGACTGGACCACACCCGAGCGGTCAACTTCTTCAGCAAGGTACCGATCGTATTTTCTTAACATACAACTTTTTTCGGGTTACTGTTATGGCATTGTGTCTATCAACAGTTGTGAACAGGTTATTGGGGTATTGGTTGTGCCGTCGGTTCGACGACTCTTTTCTCCTCCTGCTTCGCCAGGTCAAGCAGCTGGCTTTGGTCAAGCCCTACTTACGCTCTGTGCAAAACCACAACAACAAGGCCGTCAACGAAGCCCTCAACAACCAGTTCATCGGTGAAGAGGACTATGCAGTAAGTACTGCTTCGAAGGTTCCAGGTTTTTGAGCGGTACGGCACAGTTTGGCAAGTTTTCAACCGTGCGCCATCACAGAATAATATGAAATCATACCGTATTTCCAGCCAGGCCAATGAGATGCCGCACGTGGCACCCAGGTTTATTTACTTACCACAGAAGATTACATCACATGTAGTTTTCATCAAAACGAAACGTGTCTTTTCATTGGGCCCCACCCAATCATTTTGGAAGATTTTCTTTAATGAATGCGCCAGCTCTGAATGCATTTGACTGCCAATCCAAAGCTTTTATTTACCAGCACCCTAACATAAGAGTTGAACCCTTTTGAGGAACCTAAACAGCGGCTTTTAAAGGTGCAGTAATCAAGTCTAGAGAATTGCGCGAAATTGATCAAGAATTTCAGTCACAACAGCCCAAAAAAGCCAACCTCCTGAGTCTCTTATCCCTCTCCTAAGCAACTCTCAAATGGTGTTGACTCCCACTCCCTGACTTGAGTGAGCTCGGTTCGTTTTTAACAGGCTTCCAAAGAGTTTGGAATACAGGGCCGAGGGCGCTCATAGAGAGCGCAACTTCTCGCAGAGCATTTCTTTTATTAATATCTGCCAGGAGCCAGATATTTTTTTGTAATCATCATTTCTTTTTTGCTAGTAAATTAACTGTACATACACCATGAATGTGTTGTTCCTCCTAACAATCTTCCTTAAAGGTGTCCCTCCCTGTGTTTCCTAGGCCCTTCGCACCTCCATTGACGCCTACGACAACTTCGACAACATCTCCCTGGCCCAGAGCCTGGAGATGCATGAGCTCATTGAGTTCCGGAGGATCGCCGCCTACCTGTTCAAAGGCAACAACCGCTGGAAGCAGAGCGTGGAACTCTGCAAGGCCGACAAACTCTATAAGGTAGGCCTCATCGACGGTTTCCTATCATGGAGCAGCAGATCACTTAGTCGGTTAGACCACTTTTAGGAAAACCCGGAAAAGCATGCATTGATGATTGAAAACGGCCTCTTTTCCAAATTGTGAACTCAAACGTTTATTTGAACGCTTAACCACTAGACAGGAGTTTAGACATAAATCAGAGTGCTGGACGTGATTCCCGAGCCTCTCTGTGGTACAGGACGCCATGCAGTACGCCTCCGAGTCCAAGGACGTGGAGCTGGCGGAGGAGCTGCTGGCCTGGTTCCTGGAGGAGGACAAGAAGGAGTGCTTCGCTGCCTGCCTCTTCACATCCTACGACCTGCTGCGGCCCGACGTGGTGCTGGAGACGGCCTGGAGGCACAACCTCATGGACTTCTCCATGCCCTACTTCATCCAGGTCATGAGGGAGTACCTCTCCAAGGTGGGTGGGGCACCGCCTGGCCCTCGGCCGCCCTTCTGCGGTGGCCCTGCCGCCTGGGGACACGTCCGTCCGGGTTTCCGGGAGGTTCCATCAAAAGACAGCGTCATTTGTTTTTTATTAAAGAAACGCCAGCAAGTTCACTAATAGCTCTTACTCAGGCCATTTGAGACGTGAGCGCAGCAATGTTTGGGATAGATCTGTGTCTTTTTAAGTTTGGTTTCTGTAGACCCCCTAGACTCTGACTCGTCACCTTGATACGAACACCCTCCAGTCTACTTCCTCATAATTCATCCTCATCCTGTTTCCTCACCTATGTTTCCATCAGTCCTGTGTCATCTGTGTCTTTTTCCTTTGGAGTTTGGTTCCCATATCTGCTACTTTTACATACAAATGTGTCGCCAAGGAGATTTACACTGCTCATAAACTTTTCGACATGCTTTTCAACCTATCCATAATTTAAGTAAAAGATCAAATTAACAATAATGTAGACGCAATATTTTTATGATTACAGTGTTACATACTGTAGTCTAATTTATAAATAAATCGCATCGTTGCGATCATTTATAATAAATAGATGTTTTGTTAACGTCTGTAACATAGATCAACAACAATCCTTAATTGAAAAGTATTGGTCCGTTTGCATTTGTATCAAAAGTGGCAAGTTTGCATCTTTTCGATCTTGTGATTTTTCCTTCGTTTAAATGATGATTCCACAATTTGTTTGCTCGTTTCTCTTTCTCTGTGTTGGGAGAAAACTTTGCGTTTGTGTTTCTCCTTAAGTTGCCTCTCTGAATTCCCTTTCAGGTTGATGCGATTAAGGAAAAGGTGAAAGTCGAATCCATTTTTCCAACCCTTCTTTTTCCCCCCCTCCCTGTAGCCTGTAGTTTGGAGGACTGATATCTAGCTGAGTCCATGCATGAGTCTCTACTCATCCCCCCCTTCCCCTACGTCACGCTGCTTCTGAGTCCACTCTTCACACTTCGCCTAGAGACCCACACCACCCAGCAGAACCTACCAGAGTAGACCTCTCCTATGCCAGCCCTGGCATCGCCCCTGGTCCTGCTGCTCTTTAAGTTTGACAGAAACTAATTTCTCGTTTGAAAAGGGGGCCGGGTTAAATATTTCCTCTCAGCAACTGATTTCAATAAAACACAGCACATAATGAATGGGCTTTTCACCGAAACCATAGCAGCCATCAGTGTCAGACCAGGGGGGAAAGTGGAGCGGTGTACTCTGGGTAACTGCCCTGCACTGTAGTCCGACAGTCTCCTGTCCTTCCGACACTGTGACTAACGTCAGTGACCAAACCGCAGACCGCCGCTGCTGGCTATCAGTTTCCAAGGAGACTATCGTTTACGATACAAGAGGGTGGGATATTTTGGATGTGGGCTACTGCCAGCAGACATTAGCAAAGTTCACTTTAAGGTTTAGAAAGCCAAATACCTTATTTAATAAAGTCCCTTTATATTAAGGAGCTCCCCTCATTGCTGTAGGCATATTTTACCATTTTAGTTGCGAACCCTAAGGACACTTTTTAAATCAAAAAATCACCTTGACTTGGTTTCATTTGTTACTTCTCTCAAGTAAAGGTTTGCCATGCAAGCGTTAAGTGTGGTCTCTCTGTTGACAAACGAGTAACTAGTGTGTACAGAACAGGTTTTTAAGAAACAGTAGCGTGTGTGTGTGTGTGTGTGTGTGTGTGTGTGTGTGTGTGTGTGTGTGTGTGTGTGCACGCACATACAAGCAAGCCATGTTTAGGGCAACCAGCATGCGTCTCCCCTCCTGCTGAATTGTTCAGCTCTCTAGCCAGGATAGCTGCCATTGTTGTTGGCTGTGCCTGCTTCAGGGAGGCCTTGACTGGCTGTGAAAACCATCCCTCCACACTCTCACCATCCTTCACTCCGGCTCGGAGCCCTGTCTCTGCCTCTTGCACTCTCTCTTAATTAACAGAGAAAATAACCAACTGCCGCTCCAGCATGATTTTCTTTTTCCTTTCAAATCATAATAATTTTTTAAAAGTCTTGTTGTTGACCTATTTTGAAATAAGCCTGGCTAACTAAACCCACTGACTAGGTAAGAAAAGCAAGCATGTAGAGAACTGAACCCGAAGTTTAGAGAAAATGTCTGCCGCGGCGTTGACGTGATGTTAGCTTTGCCAAGACCGTTTTCCTAACCCTTCACTGCTTGCTCCGTCCTGTCGGCCCTACCGTAGGTTTTCATTACGATGCAGAGTCTCCATTGACGGTGTTTACAGTGACAGTAGGAGAATGTTGACAGGGTAGGCCGTTGTAACTGTTCAAACGTATTGTAGCTTCAGCTGAGAGTCAAATGGCTTTCAAGAATCATGTTGAGTGAGGGCCTTCAAAACGTGTAACGTTAAACTTTGAATTTGGGAAATATTGAATATTGTTTAAGTCATTGCCCTCAATAAGGACCCTATTGTGTTGTTGTTGGGTGGCTATAAAGTGTTTTTAGCAACATAAGTCTTTTTGTATTTGACGCACAGAAACTAAAGTATGTTGGAATAGAACGGTTGTGATTCCTGGACGGGTTAGAGTTGATCCTGCCATTTTCTTCCTGTGTTTTGTTTCACTAAAAGGGTTTGGTTCTCTACATGCATACCAAGGAGCTTAGATGATTTCAGTGGCTGGATGGTGGGACCATTAGTGCCTTGTAGCTTTTGTCTACATTTGCTTCTAATATGTCATTTCCACAGACTAATCTAGATGCAGTTCTTGCTTACTGACATTAGTCAAGCTTGGTAGAGTAGACAGCATCCCCTTCAAATGGTAGCCTAGACGCGCCTCGACCAATAGTCACTCCCCCCGCCCCCCCTGTAGCGAGGCCGTCTCTTAAGGTCTGTTAATCTTGACTGTATTCATCTCTGCCTGTCAGGAATGGTCCCATCTGTCAGCCAGTCCAATCACCCAGAGGTCAGTCTCACTACCCCAGCGTCTCAGTCCCCCCTCTCTCTGGCCCCCCTCCCTCTGCCCCCCCCCCCCCCCCGTGTCGGTGCTGTCGGGACCTAACGTGTTCCCTGCCGCCCTGTGTCTCTCTGCAGGTCGACAAGCTCGAGGCCTCAGAGTCCCTGAGGAAGCAGGAGGAGCAGGCCACGGAGTCTCAACCCATTGTTTATGGTAGGACCCCTACAAACTAGGCCTGCCGCTCTGGGGAGGATTATACTGTTGAACACCAAGCTTTATTACTAGTTTGTTATGGACCAACTATATACAAAAATGTATTTCTGTAGTTTGTTTTCTGAAATAATAAATGCCTTTTACATGTATGGACGTATTTCCTGATGGGAAAGGTTGCCTGAGCTACAGGTCGGCTGGCATGCGTTCCTCTATGTGATGGTCGTTATCTGCTCTGTTCCAGGCACACCCCAGCTCATGCTCACAGCGGCCACCAGCGTGGCTGCCCCCCCCCAGCAGCCGTTCGGCTACGGTTACCAACAGCCCGCCGGTTACACCCAGCCCCCTCAACCAGGCTTTGGCTACGGCATGTGAATCACCGCCCTCCTCCCCCCCACCCCCTCCTCCCTCGACCCCACCACCTGTCCCTCCACCTTGTGTTCTTCACCAGCTCTTTCCGTGGTTGTCTACTCACAACAAGGAATACAAAGCAAGCAGCACCTGCTTTTGTTAAATAATTTTTTATTATGTTCTCCCTTAGAAGAAAAAAAAGAACTGCTATGAAGGACTTTTTATTTGTATTGTTTGACAGAAATATGACCATTGCTTTTTGTTTTACACATTCCATATTTATGACTGATGTGATTACAATGATGCTGTTTTTGTGTACTGATGTTTTTAGTTTTTTTTTATTGTTTGTTTTTGTGGACTGAAAGTGGACTGGTAAAAGCAACGAGTCCTTTAGAAGTAGGTGGAGAAGCGTCTGATTTGCACTCCGTCCTGAGAAGAGACTAACCTAGAAAACTGATTTTGATGTACTCTGAAGTCAAAAGCTTACATTGTCTTACGTCTGTCTGTATAATTCATTTCATTGTTGTATATTGAGAGAAAAAAAAAGGTTAAATATAATATTTGAACATATATTGCCACTTGGATGGCTATTCTAGCTAGCAACACTAAGTAATGATAGTATATTCTGCACAGGAGTGTAGCTTTATGGAGTTTTAAATGCATACGGACTGTGTGTGTGTGTGTGTGTGTGTGTGTGTGTGTGTGTGTGTGTGTGTGTGTGTGTGTGTGTGTGTGAGATCTTAGGATCCAAATAAGAATTTTAATTCCCCTTCTCATTGTATATACTGGGCTCTCCAGTCGACCCTGTAGATGTTCCAAGTCCTTTGTTGGCTCTGTCTTCTAGGTGACCCCTCTGTTGTGCTGTGTACAGTGCTTGTGTGTGCGACCGTGTCAGTGTAAGTGCAGGGGAGATGGAGGCTGACTTCCAGGGCCCGTAACCTACGTGTGTATTTACTCACCACCCTCTTTGTCATGAGGTTTGTGTATGCCAGGTGTTGTAGGTGTTCCCTATAGGTCACCATATTTTTTGCGTGTACAGATAACCGAACAATTGACAACGTTTGGTTGATATCCCTGTGCGTCCTCTTTCACAGTCCTGGCCTCTTCTCCAGCGCGTTTGGCACCGGAGAACGAAGGAAGTATGAAGGCAGGACAGTGGGCCGTTTTTGTCCTAACCTCATCTTAAATAGACTAGCAACACTCCTTCCTGTAGGCTATTTATTTAGATGGTTCTAAATATGAAGAATTAGATCTCAGTAAAAACCAATACGTTTCTTTGTGATGAATGGTCGGAATTAAAAACCTGTATTTACCTTGATGTACCCCCTGTGCTGTGTCAAGTGTCATCCTAGTCCAACGTTTGAAGCTTTTCGTTTTGTGTCATGTTTCTGACTATTAAGGAGATATGTCACTGATAAATGGAGGATTTTAAAGAAAGGAAAGGAATAGCCTAAATAAAGGCTTTTATTAAAGTCAATCATGGGTCTTATGTTCTAAATCTGTCAGGAGTGGTCAAAATGTTTGTGTAGATAAAGTTTGTTTGCTTACTTAAAAAAAAAAAAAAAAATCTATTTGGTCACAAGCTATGTAGGTAGTTTTACTGGTGATTTTGAGCAATTGTGGGCAATGCCATTCATATGTTAGTTTCAAAGTAAGTTACTAACACAAGCATGAAATATACCACATAAAACAGCTGACTGACCTTCAGTTTCTAGGTTTTAAATAGTATCTCACCAAATGAAATGCACTAGTAATCAACATATTTATTTAAGTGCAATGAATACAATCATCTTTATTGGGAAGTCACCTACTGATTATATGAGACTGGCTATTTTTAATGCCACTACTACCTTAGAAAATGATTATTTATTTTTTTATTCGATTCTCTGATATGAACTTAATGTGCCATAGTGGGTAAGTTATGAACCTTCCTCTCCACTTCGTTGCAGTATTTCTCTGGAAGTCCAGCAGCCCTACAAAAAAAAAGCAGCATAACATTACTGTGGTCAAGTGTTTTTTAGCCTCATTCCAGAAAAATCCTTACTTATCCAGCGCTTAGTACAATTTACTGGCGATTGTTAAATTAAAATGTTAGAAACATTTAAGGATTTCAATCCAACATTTTTCAGATAAGCTTAGGAAAACGTGACTACCTTTGGCATTATAAAAATGGGTACATTTGTATATGGACGTAAATTGACAACCCAGGCCTTATGGGAAACTGTAGCGCCCTCTATAGGTAAACCTGCCAGTCAGCTTAGACTCACATTGTACAGACCTTCAAAATCTTAAAATGTGTGTAACAAATAAAATGGACCCTTAAGAATAATACAGAATCAACTCAGAGAGAACTTTGCTAATGTGCCAATATAGATATTTCAGTTGGCATAGGCCAATGTTAAAATGTATAGAACAAATTATAACAATAAACTATATTTGGCCGCTGAGTATACAGTGGGGCCAAAAAGTATATAAGTCAGCCACTGATTGTGCAAGTTCTCCTACTTAGAAAGATGAGAGAGGTCTGTAATTTCATCATAGGTAGACTTCAACTATGAGAGACAAAAATGAGAAAAACAAATCCAGGAAATCACATTGTAGGATTTTTAAAGAATTTATTTGTAAATGATGGTGGAAAATAAGTATTTGGTCACCCACAAACAAGCAAGATTTCTGGCTCTCACAGACCTGTAACTTCTTCTTTAAGAAGCTCTTCTGTCCTCCACTCGTTACCTGTATTAATGGAACCTGTTTGACCTCGTCATCTGTATAAAAGACACCTGTCCACAGTCTCAAACAGTCAGACTCGAAACTCAACCATGGCCAAGACCAAAGAGCTGTCGAAGGACACCAGGAAGAAAATTGTAGACCTGCACCAGAATGGGAAGAGTGAATCTGCAATAGGCAAGCGGGTTGGTGTGAATAGATCAACTGTGGGAGCAATTGTAAGAAAATGGAAGACATACAAGACCATTGATAATCTCCCTCGATCTGGGGCCCCACGCAAGATCTCATCCCGTGGGGTCAAAATGATCATGAGAACGGTGAGCAAAAATCCCAGAACTACACGGAGGGACCTGATGAATGACCTGCAGAGAGCTGGGACCAAAGTAATAAAGGCTACCATCAGTAACACACTACGCCGAGAGGGACTCAAATCCTGCAGTGCCAAGCGTGTCCAGGCCCGTCTGAAGTTTGCCAGAGAGCATATGGATGATCCAGAAGAGGATTGGGAGAATATCATGTGGTCAGATGAAACCAAAATAGAACTTTTTGGTCAAAACTCAACTCGTCGTGTTTGGAGGAAGAAGAATGCTGAGTTGCATCCCAAGAACACCATACCTACTGTGAAGCATGGGGTGGAAACGTCATGCTTTGGGGCTGTTTTACTGCAAAGGGGACAGGACGACTGATCCATGTTAAGGGAAGAATGAACGGGGCCATGTATCGTGAGATTTTAAGCCAAAACCTCCTTCCATCAGTGAGAGCAATTGAAGATGGAACGTGGCTGGGTCTTCCAGCATGACAATGATGCCAAACACACCGCTCGGGCAACGAAGGAGTGGCTCCGTAAAAAGCATTTCAAGGTCCTGGAGTGGCCTAGCCAGTCTCCAGACCTCAACCCCATAGAAAATTTGTGGAGGGAGTTGAAAGTCCGTGTTGCCCAGCGACAGCCCCAAAACATCACTGCTCTAGAGGAGATCTGCATGGAGGAATGGGCCAAAATACCAGCTACAGTGTGTGCAAACCTGGTGAAGACTTACAGGAAACGTTTCACCTCTGTCATTGCCAACCAAGGTTATGTTACAAAGTATTGAGTTGAACTTTTGTTATTGACCAAATACTTATTTTCCACCATCATTTACAAATAAATTCTTTAAAAATCCTACAATGTGATTTCCTGGATTTTTTTTCTCATTTTTGTCTCTCATAGTTGAAGTCTACATATGATGAAAATTACAGACCTCTCTCATCTTTCTAAGTAGGAGAACTTGCACAATCAGTGGCTGACTAAATACTTTTTGGCCCCACTGTATATCATACACCGATGCATTAGAAATGTGAGTTGACTTTTGTTAGGCCACACAAACAAATGCAGTCTTGTTTTAAAGTAAATTTCAGTGTTTCACGTACAGTTGAATATCACAATATTCTGCCTTTATGGTTATATTAATGTATTCTCCCTGTTGAGACCTATATTTATTTGATATAAAGAATTATAACATTAAGCCCAAAATGTTTGGTAAAATTGTTGCCAACAAGTAAAAAAACAGCTGACAGCTGACACAAAGACTGAAAAGCTGTGATAACTCTGATGAATAGAAGCCCCCTTCCCTCCCAATTGAAAAGACAATTCAATTCAAACCTTTTCCCAAAGAAATGCCAATGCATTCTAGCATTACCCATTTACAACCGGACATTGGTAGACAATGAATCCCACTTCCGTCTTCCAGGTTTACAACCACAGAGATATAATTGGACCGTGTCCCTTTGATGCTTACTTCAGCTCCCTTAGTTTCTTCTCCTTAATCTCGTCGAGGCGGACGCGGCGCTGCCGGGCCTCCTCGTTCAGCCGCTCGCCCTCCTTGAAGAGCTCCCGGCGCTGGGCCGCCGCCTGCTGTTCGCGCTCCCTCACCTGCTGGCGGACGCCGTCGGCGTGGCGCAGGACCTTCTCGTGGTGCTTCTCCTCCTTCTCCTTCTGCCTGGCGATGGCGTCCTGCTGGGCTCTGATACACGGGGGGGGGGGGGGGAGGGTTACACGGGGGGGGGGGGGGGGGGGGGGGGGGGGGGGGGGGGGAGGGGGAGGGGGAGGGTTACACGGAGATCACACAAAGGGCACTGTTGCTCTCCCTGGTCCCACGTAGGAGCCGCAAGGGCATGGCGTGCTATAGTTATCATTTGTATTGTATGTTATAGTTATCATTTGTATTGTATGTTATAGTTATCATTTGTATTGTATGTTATAGTTATCATTTATATTGTATGCTATAGTTATCATTTCTGTTACCTCAGCACCATGCTATAGTTATAATTTGTATTGTATTTTATAGTTATCATTACTGTTACCTCAGCACCATGCTATAGTTATCATTTCTGTAACCTCAGCACCATGCTATAGTTATCATTTCTGTTACCTCAGCACCATGCTATAGTTATCATTTCTGTTACCTCAGCACCATGCTATAGTTATCATTTCTGTTACCTCAGCACCATGCTATAGTTATCATTTCTGTTACCTCAGCACCATGCTATAGTTATCATTTCTGTTACCTCAGCACCATGCTATAGTTATCATTTCTGTTACCTCAGCACCATGCTATAGTTATCATTTCTGTTACCTCAGCACCATGCTATAGTTATCATTTCTGTTACCTCAGCACCATGCTATAGTTATCATTTCTGTTACCTCAGCACCATGCTATAGTTATCATTTCTGTTACCTCAGCACCATGCTATAGTTATCATTTCTGTTACCTCAGCACCCTCTCGAACTCGGTCCTCTCTCGGCCTGCCTCGATGGATAGCAGGTGCTCCTTATGGATGACCTGCTCCAGCCGGGCGGCCTTTAGCCGCGCCTCCTCCTCCGCCTTCTTTCTGGTCTGCTCCTTCTCTTTCTTCCTCCACTCTCGCTCCGCCGCCTCCTGGTTCCTCCTGGCTCTGAGCTCGTCCTGGCCAGAAGCACACAAACTCACTCGATGCGACAACACACTCATTTCAAAACACGCTTGGTGTGTGCCTAAAAAAAAGATCAAAAGAAGATTTGTCTCTTGGATAGAATCCTAGGCGAATGTTTTTGCAACTAGAATCATTTCTGTTTACCTGCTCAGCCTTGTGGTCCCTATCTTTTTCCTGCAGGGCTCGCATCCTGGCAACCTCCTTCTCCTTTTCTCGCTTGATGCGTTTCTGTTCGGCCTCGTACTCCGCCTCACGCTCCTGCAAAGGTCGAACAAGGACACGTCAAGGTCAACCGACCCCGGACCAAATGATGGGCTACAGGAAACAACTAAACTACTTTCAAAATGCCCACCCACTGCTAATAAAACTCCCATCCAAACTGCATTGTGAGGCATGCTAACTGTTCTTAAAATGCCCTTCAGAAGCTTTGTAGTTGTAGTCTTTTGACTACAAGTCCCTTAGGAGTCCTACTTATTTTAAAAGATAGCCTCTTAAGAAGTTCTTTAACTGTGAACAAGAAATGTCCTCATGCAAAAAGCCCCAAAATGCTAAAATAAATCATTTCATCATGGGAAAGACCAGATGTGAAACGCTTCCACGGTACTTTCCCTGTGTGCGTACCAGTTTTTTGCGGGTGTACTCCATGGCCCTAAGGTCAGCCAGCCTCTCCTCCTCCAGCTTGCGGTCCTTGTCTTTGAGACCCTCCTGGTTGATGCGTGCGATCTCCTGCTGCAGAAGGTCCTGCTCGACCTTCTTCCGCTCGAAAGACTGGCCAGTCATGGAGACATTAGAGTCACTCATTCATGTGCACATGACTATGGCTGCAAGCCTTAAACATCACTGGACATATAGCTACCAATAATCCAAACATGAAAGTGCTGCTGACAACATACATAGCGTACAGACACTGTCACAGTCGCTAGACTCACTATAACTATTAATTTATGCCATGTAAAGCTTGATCAAATGGTTGAAACCCTCACAGAGATGCTATAGTAATATATATTTAAATTATAGTGTATGAAACATGTATTTTTCCATATAAACTATTCTAGAAAATACATTTGTAAACAAAGTATCAGTCTGTTGATCTCCTATCAGAAAAGGCCAATGCCAGTGCTAAAGCCTGGATGGGATTAGTTAAATCGTAGCCAGAGGTCAAGCTATGAAAAGCTATGCATTAGAAAAAGGAATAACATAGACTTCATAAAGGTACACCAATGTCATAGAATCATTTGAAAATGGCCACTTAAGAACTCCATGGGCAACACATTTAAACTCCAAGCAACTGGGATTTGTCTCCCTCTAGGAGTCTGTGCTGTGTGTGCTGTGTTGTGTGTCCGCTCTGTTTGTGTGTGTGTGTGTGTGTGTGTGTGTGTGTGTGTGTGTTTGTGTGTGTGTGTGTGTGTGTGTGTGTGTGTGTGTGTGTGTGTGTGTGTCTGTGTTGTGTGTGTGTGGTTCTCTGGCCCACATACTTCCAGCTCCTCCATTTGCATCCTCTCCAGGTTCTCCAGCATGAGCTGGCCCTCCTGCTCCTTCATCTCCTCCTGGAGCAGCCGCTCCTCCAGACGCTCCTCTATCTGGTTAATGATCTGCTGCCTACCCCTGAACAAACACAACAGCAACAGTCACGGTCACACATGGAAACAGCTGAAGAACAGGTTGTTTTTTGGCCTGGTATGAGTATGAGGTACGTTTGGGTTAGTGTGTCAATATGTTGGGAGAAAAGAAAAAATACTTTTTATATTTGAGTTACAGATTGCTTATTAACCTTGGATTTCTGTCTGCACACCTCATGTAAAATATATGTGAAGTGTCTCATAAGCCCATGCAGGCTGGGCACCATGACTATCATAAATCCAAATCAGTCACATCCATCATGTTGTGTCGGCGTATAAGAAGTGTGTTTGATCCATGGGACGTCGCGCTGGGCGCTGCTCACCGGACCCGCTCTTGTTTGCGGAGCACGTCGATCTGTTCCTGGGCCTCCAGGGCCCTGCGGCGGTCCCGCTCCATCATGGTGTCCAGCCTCCGCTCCTCCTCCTGCAGCTCCGAGACGATCTGTCTGGACTCCAGGATCTGGGCGTCACGGACCGCATGACACTGGGCACCCAGGATCAACTTCCGTACATAAAGCGGTCGTGGTTAATTTGGCACCCAGTCGACGAAAACACAAGTTGTTGACGGCACATACATTGAAAGTGACTTCAAAGCAAATATGAATTACACGCAACTCATCACTCACACCAACCCATCAGTGTGCACCCTGAATCGACTCACAGGACAATCTGTCTGGACCGAGCCTCTCCATTTACATTAAGAGTTAGCCCGTATTAAACTGTTGTTTCTCAGATCCAATAGCAGTGTTGGCTCTGGCAGTAAAGCTCGCTAGCAACGACAGAGATGAAGAGGTGGGACCCCACGCATTCAACCCCCATGCAGTCCACTACCCCACCCCAGGGGGCTCAAAAGCTGAAGGCAAGAAACAGACCCACGCATAGAGAAGGAAGGAGCCCCAGGGGCCACTGATGGGGCCCACTACCTCGTTGAGCTTTTTGACCTCATCCTCTTGTTCCATCCTCATGGCGTTGGCTCTCTCCAGCAGGTACTGGGCCCGGTCCCGGGCTTCCGCCTCCAGCTCACTCAGCTTCTGGTTCTTCAGGCGGGACATGTCTGCTTGGTGAATGAGGGCCTTCCTTTCCTCCGCTGCATCCTGGGGAGGCGGGGGAGGGTGGTGAAATGTAAGAACACTCACCCTTGTGAACTTGATGGGATTCACGCCGGAATTGGTCGATTTCAACAAATCCTGTTCAAGAAACCTTTGTGGAGTCTGAGTGTACGTATTGAAAGGAAAGTTCTGTATTTCTTGTAGGTACATACCAACTGAAAACATATCTGCATTGCATAACCTAAATCAAAAACACAACAAAATAGCTTTCAAACATTACCATAGCGATTCAGTTAGCCACGTTGGGTCTGTCGGAGACCTGATGTGGCAAATGTAATATCTAGGTAAATGTTTGGAAGTTACTGTAGTCAAACTAACCAGATAAAATGTTCTCTAGTCAAACTGTTGGCATGTAGCTAAAAGACTAGATTGATCAAAACAAAAGAGCTCTTAAAATCACAGGAAGATGTAAAAGTTATAATGGACCAGTCAGGATCTTCTCCAGGAAATGGAGAAGGTAAAGGTACGACATCAAAAATGCTGCACTATCTCTTTAAGTCAAAACTCTCAATTTAGATAGAAAGCAAAGAACTGCCCAGGTTAATGTCTTACTTGGAAGCTTTAGTAGTAGTACAGATCAAAAGCATGATTACCTGAAGTGTTAATAAGTATGTAATATGGAAGGCTAAACTATCCAAAGATTGGTTCACAAAGGAACTTGCACAACATTACTCAATTCCATTGTTACCGTTTTTAGACATGGGAGTTAACTGAGAAAAGGAAAAATCCCGCAGACTGTCTAAAGCAAGCTATTACATTTTTATTAGTAGATCAACAATAATAAAATCTAATTGCTTTGGACAGTGTGCAGGATTTTTCCTTTTCTCAGTTACCTTCTCTCCGACGCTCCTGCTACCTAGCACACTGCCAAGTGTGACAAAACAAATGTTTGGGCTCAGACATGGGAGTTAAGACATCGAGTCTGGAGAGTTGAGACATGGAGTTCTGTTAGTATGTGCTTGGTTAGCTCAGATCAGCTTGGATGAGATGTCTGGTCTTTCCTCTCACCATGGCTGCCTCCTTCTCCTTCTGATGTGCAGCCATTAAAGCCTCTCTCTCCTCCTTGGTGGGTACCCGAGAAGATGAGCTGATCCGCTGGACCTCATCGGGTAGGAGAATGATGGAAAGCCCAGAGGGGTCCTTACTTGGAATCCTGAATCATGTGAGATTGCCCATCATGTTACATTTAAATACATGCAATGGTATGTTCTGTACTGTACAGTAAAATAATGGGCAAAGCATAGCAAAGACTATTAGTGCTACAACACATGATTTTATGGCATGCTGTTAGTGAGTGTATACTTACTTGAGGTCTCGGATGAGGTCCTTTGTGATGATACGAATGGAGTCACCTTTCTGGGGTTTCCGCCTTGCAGGAGATGGAGACTTGACCCTGGGTCCAGATTTCTTAGCATCTCTGCCATCACAGATCGATAGCTATGGGAATAGATTTGGACATTTAAAAAAAAGTGATTACCACAGTATGTCTATTATTGCGCTCTCTCATTGTCTGCCTCTCTCTCTCTCTCTCTCTCTCTCTCTCTCTCTCTCTCTCTCTCTCTCTCTCTCTCTCTCTCTCTCTCTCTCTCTCTATTTCTCTCTCTCTCTCTCACACACACACACACACACACACACACACACAGAGACGCTACAACCGCGTCCTCCCTTCAATCATAGCTAACGTAAAACGACCAAGCTCCATGAATGCTCAATATCTGTAAGTAGCAACCTGTTTGGGGGTTCCAAATAGACTTTCATCCACGTGAGAGGTGAGAGCACGGGTGCGGTAGCGGCTACCACTGCGCCGCGTAATCGAAGATCCACACTGTGACTTAAGTTTGAAGGAAAAACAAAATAAAAATAAAAACGTTTTCCCAGCTTATCTGTAGCTGACACTAGCTGACGTTAGCTAGCTATCGTTAATGTTGAAATAAGAATGCCCTTGTGTACTTTTACTTACCATGCTGATTCTCAGGAATTTGTAAATTCCATTGACAAATAAACACCCACGATAAGCATATATTAACCCGTTTTATCAGAAAAGCTATTTAAAATTGTAGATTAATAATCTTTAACGTGTTGTGCGAGCTAGATTGCCAACTAGCTAGCTTGATATCGAGAAGCTTGAAATTTGTGTTGTTATGTCTCCATGGAAACAATTCCCAAAACGGAGGATGTCTTGTTAAATTAATTAATTAAATTATAGCAGCCTACACTACAAATTGAGATACAACTCAACACATTCCCTTCAAGTTTACAACACCATGTGCAACTAATCAAAACGTTCAACAAGTTACAGCTCTACAAATCTTAATATCTTTACAATGCTTTGTACACAAAAGTAGTGTCGAGTTTTGACAGGGATTTATCTCCATGGATCTTTCTCTACAGAAATGCCGCAAAAGAAGTTTGGGAATCATTTGTGTTTTTCCCAATAGGCTTATACCATTGACAGTATATTGGCTTATACAGGCCTGTAATGTTAATGTTATGTTAAGTTTATGTAGCCATTCATTGCTGTGTTTGATCACGGATCACGGACCTAAGTGATACAATGTAAATTTGTTGTCACAGAATGAACTGCAGGGATATTTCTACATCCAACATCTGGTCATGCCTGTGCTACTGTTAACAAATGGTAACGAAAGTTACGATGGACAGTTCCAACTTCCTGTTTCCGTCGGAGAGCGCGGACTCCGTCCCGAAGCTTTCCGCCGTATTAACACCTTACACCCGACACACGAAGGGTGCTTCGAATTGCATACAGACTTGCCTACTCCGTGACGGAATAGGAATGGGGAGGGGAGGGGAGGAGAGTCTGGTTTGTCCCATAATGTTTCCCCGGGAGCAGAGCGGCAACCCAGACAGAGCGAGCGATCGAGGGAGGGTATGAAATGAAAGCATTACTTTAGTTCCCCTGGATGCATTTTTTAACAAATTATAGTAGCTTGTCACCTGGACCACATCTGTTAAAGGCTTGATTCACCTTTCAATGACTAATAAACAGTGTCTCCCATTATTAGGGCAATACGATTCGCAACATTTGTTAGATCTTTAGTATGATTACCATTTACTCAGCGAGTGTTTAATATCTGGGCTGAACTGACTTATGCTTGATGCGATATTCTGTGTTAAAGTCGTCCAGAAAAAGAGGCTGGGTGTGTAGGCTCAAGACAGAAAAATGCTAAATTATTTGCACTGTAAACAACACGAAATATCTGGATTTTGTTACTTTTCTTAAAACTCTAATGGAGTGATGTGTTTTAAAGAGTTTGTTCCCACCCCTCTGTTTACTAGGTCGAGCCTTCAGCCAGCCCGCTATCACTATTTGACTCTCCAATCAATCATTAACAAACCTAGGTTGAGAATTCTCAACAACATCCATCAGGTACATACACTGACCTGTCCTTAAAAAAAGGCAACGTGAAAGCTCAAGATAAGGCTAAACTTTTTTTAAATGAATTGTGGACGGATGTTTAAGCAAGGCAATGTCTGACGACAACAATGCATTCTGCCCTGTGCCTCTCTCTTGCAACGGAATAAGAAATAAAGACAGCCTTTGGAAGTTGACCATTAACCCCGCCACTATTGATTACAATGCATCTCCTCGTTTAACCAGCCCTGGTCTGTACCGTGGATCCTAAAGCAAAGTTCATTAGCGGTGGGCAGCGAGAAGGCTTCTTTTTCACTGGAAGCTTGAACACATTGTTGTTATATTTCTAAAGCTTCTTTCCCACAGGACTACAGGAAACATGAGCACTACTGGATATGGATATTACCGCACTACAATATTCCTGGCCATGTTTGTGGGCTACACCCTTTATTATTTTAATAGGAAGACATTTTCCTTTGTAATGCCGTCTGTGATGCAGGAGATCGAGCTAGACAAAGATGACCTGGGTAAGAAAATGCCATATGGTCTATCACTTTGATTTCACAGTATGCATTGTACATTAGAGCTATCTAAAGGCCTTTCTTTGTATCTGTTCTGCTTGCACGCCCTTCCCTCCCTGCTTCTTCAGGTATGATAACTAGCAGTCAGTCTCTGGCCTATGCCATCAGCAAGTTCATCAGTGGCGTGCTCTCGGACCAGATAAGTGCCCGCTGGCTCTTCTCCACTGGCCTGTTCATGGTTGGCGGCATCAATGTGGTGTTCTCCTGGTCCTCCACTGTCGCCGCCTTCTCCGGGCTGTGGTTCCTTAACGGTCTGGGGCAGGGTTTGGGCTGGCCCCCCTGCGGCCGGGTGCTGCGCAAGGTACCGTCCTCCGGGTAGCAAGGGTGGCTGTCCGAGGACGCTGCTGTTTGTTTTAAAGCATGCCTCAGACTCATGGACATGTTTGCCTTTCGTATTAAAAAAGGTATCAGTAGGCTTACAAATGAGGGCTGTTTCAAATCAGTTTGAAAGGTGACCGTTGTGGGCATCGGATGGCTGGTATTGGGTTACCTAATCTAGGATCACGTTTTAAAAAATGTGTTCATCCATTCTTCATTCTTTACACTTTAAGGATGTTTTTTTTTGTACAGCCCCTTATCGTTCAGTTGTCAGCCCCAATTGAAGGATTTATTTCTTTTTCACTTCTCTTTCATTCTTTCAATTGACATGTCATGTGCTGCAATTACACTGTGGTCTCCCATTGTCTCCCAGTGGTTTGAGCCTTCCCAGTTTGGAACGTGGTGGGCAGTGCTGTCGTGCAGCATGAACCTGGCCGGGAGCCTGGGCCCCATCATAGCCACGCTGATGGCCCACAGTTACAGTTGGAGGACCACCCTGTCCATCTCAGGGCTCTCCTGCATGGTGGTCTCCTTCTTCTGCCTGCTGCTCATCCGGAACGAGCCCAGGGATGTCGGCCTGCCCAACGTTGAGGCTGGGGGAGCCAAGAAGAATAAAGCAGGTGAGTCTGAACACACGTCGGTCATTTGAATACATGCCTGTCTGTGAATAATACGATTTTCCCTGTGCACAGCAGTGCTATAATCTGGGGGCCAGCCGGTGCAGAGTTACAATTGAAAGATCAAAAATAGAATGTCCAGCTCACACCAGAATACAAAAAAAGACACTTTATTCATACATAGGAAACAGCATGCCTGTCTGTGTTTGCGAGGAATTTCACGTGCTTTTTTTCTGTCGTAAGGTCAGGGACACCCATGCTGATTGTGATGGAGTTTGTACTTAGAGTAGCCCCTCACATGCCGCTTGCCTGTTTAGACCATGCACACAACACTCTTAAGTGTGTTGCTAGGGTTACTAACTAAGGAGCTATCATATAAGTTGTTAGTAAATCACAATTAGTGTAGCGCTATAGCAACGTTATCTGCTGGGTGATGTAAGCTGCATTCGAACCCAGGGTGCCACACTTTGCCATTTAATAAGTTATATCAAAGCTGTCCAGATTTTTGTCTGATTCCCATGGGACCTCAGTTTCTCCTTCTCCCTTCCTCACCAGGCTCTATCAGTAACGAGAGCACCCTGAAAGAGTTCCTCCTGTCCCCTTACCTGTGGCTGCTGTCTGCAGGATACCTAGTGGTGTTTGGGGTCAAGACAGCCTGCACCGATTGGGGCCAGCTCTTTCTCATCCAAGACAAGGGCCAGACCACCCTCATTGGTATAAACCAAGGAGATAATAGCTACACTGACTATAATCCTGCTTTTGCTATGCATTCGATGTGTGCATTATCAGGAAGTTGCCATGGACAAACCTAGACCAGACCATGCTAAACGAATGAGAAAATGTTAGATAAACATGTTTGTTCCCCTGATGGCTTCCTCTCCCCCCACAGGTAGCTCCTATATGAGTGCCCTGGAGGTAGGTGGCCTGCTGGGCAGTTTAGCAGCAGGATACTTCTCTGATCGGGCTGTGGCTAAAGTGAGTTGACGTTTTTGTCATTAAAAACCCAGTAGGAAGACTCTAAAGGCCACGTGTCACACAATGGAAACCCTTTTGACTTTCAATTATTTAATAGTGGAAAGAGGATGGTTATCTATATATAGTTGCTGCTCCACCCGTTTCTATCCCCCTCAAATTGTTGTTTTTCTAACATCAATTCCCTTTTGTGTACAGCAAGGTATGCAAAGCCATGGCAACCCCCGCCATTTTATCCTCATCTTGATGATGGCTGGGATGTCCATCTCCATGTATCTCTTTCGGACCACAGTCTCTCCGGATAGTCCAACGGTGTGTGAATCTCATAGAACTACAGTACATCGCATCTCACACGGCATGCGTATACTGTAGCCATATTTACATTCTGATATATGTAACCCACATCATGGGCATATCCAGGTCATCCTCCAACAGCCAAATCCTGCAAATATGATGCTTTATATCTCCCTATGTTGTGTGTCATAACAGTTGTTTAAATCTATTCAGGCTTGGATCCTGGCTTTAGGAGTTGCTTTTGGCTTCTCTTCATATGGGCCAATAGCGTTATTTGGGGTCATAGCCAATGAGAGTGCTCCCTCCAACTATTGTGGCACATCCCATGCTATTGTGTCACTGATGGCGAACAGTAAGTCGAGCTCCTTTTTAAACATGTTAATAATCCAGGGCTAAGGATAAAAGTAAACTTTGGAACTAGAATATATTAACTTCAATGTAAAGTAAAAGGCAAAAACCACATACATGTATGGACTAACATACTACATCCTCACAGGAATGCACTGCAACCAGAGCTAAAGGTTAACCTTTTAGTGTCGTGCTATTTTTGACTTTGGATGTGACAGCGTGCTAACAAACCCATCCCTTCTCTGAGTGAAGACTGGTTGAATTGCCCCTTTGTAAAGTTATATCAATTTACATTTTTGTGGTTCCTATTGAGAGTTCTGTCAAGTGCCTGTTGCTTAGGGAGGCCAAGCTTAATCCTGAAGGCCTCTTTTCCAGTCGGTGGCTTCCTCTCTGGCCTGCCTTTCAGCACGATTGCGAAGTACCACGGTTGGGAGATGGCCTTTTGGATCGCAGAGATCACCTGTGCTGCTGTAACCGTCGGCTTTTTCCTGCTCCGGAACATTAGATCCAAGATGGGTCACGTTCCTAAGAAGGCTGACTGATTGACACGTTTCTTGACTCTACCCGCTGCCAAAGGAATAACTTTAAAGTTGTGTAGCTTCTATATTGAACAACTTATTTTTTTTAAACATAGACCATTATGATCGCCATTTCTGTGTATACAAAAATAAATATCTGTGGAACATGGTCGTTATTTCCATGATGTTATTTTCCTAAAAACCTTTTTGAGGTTCGAGCACACCAAGACAGTTTGGTTCATTTGAGGCTATTTGTAATTGTCCCAAATAGTACATTTTAATGCTGAACAGACAAATTACATTTCTTCATCAATTTAATAGTCGAGTCACACATGTCACTGTATGTCTCGTGCACAAGGAGCTTAAAATTGGACGTGTTTTACCTTTGGAGGCATGTTTTAATAAAAGGTCAGCCCTAAATGCTTATCTAAAGGTCTTATAATTCCCATTAAGCAATGGGATAAACAGGTTGTAGACAAATAAGAAATCTTAAAGAAAACGGAATTTAGAAAGAAATATTGAACTAGCATCTACCTTCAGAATATGCATTTACTGTTATGAATTATAGGGCTGTTTTATGAACATTCAACTTTTCCTGCTTTTGTAGTCTAATATATAACATTTATTATCATATGCTAATGAGTGCAGACCTTTGAGGTGTTCATGTGGTAATAAGAGACTTGAACAAATTAACTATTAATAATAATATTTTCAGATAAGTGTTTTATATTGACATTGTAAACGACAGTTTAAAGAGTGTTTATTATCCCTAGAGTATATACAAAAAAAATATATACAGTGTATCAATGCAAGTATGCTAACCACCCGGCGTCAGTTGCAACAGTATCACTTTTATGCATGGACAAAACTAAATGGAAAATAGTGATGTTTAGGCAGCTGATCTGGTTTTGCTCGCACACATGCGTGGTCTCTGCTTCATGATCCAGCTCCAAAGTTGCCAGCCTTCTCTGCTATCTCCAATGCACTCTTCAGATTCTGGTCAAAAAGTTCACACCTAAAAGGCAGGAGGCAAAATATGTCATCAATTGGTTTCAAAACCTTTGGGTGATTATACGGTGTCAAAGACAGACAGATATTTTACAGGGTTTGCGATCACAGACTTGGTCAAATTATGTGTGAAAATTATGAAGTGATTCAAACGTTTGTTACCTGATGGGCATCTCCAAGGAATAAAATGGGTTCTTGAGGGCGAAGTCTGAGTAGATCTCATAAATCTTTCTCAGTAGTGCATCAATGCCTGACTGGCGGGGGTCTGCCAGCACTATAAACTTTATACCTAAAAGAAAAAAAGTCAAAAGCAATATCATGATGCATTTTGGTTTCGATGTTTGGTTACAGTAGAGCAAAATTCATAACTGCATAGCATTACCAGTAAGAGTCTGAAAGCAGTGTAGTTTGAAGACATCTGTTTCCAGCATCTCAATCCCTGAACTACCAACTTCAGGTGACAGTTGTGAACCAATTGCAAATAGCCTTGAGTGGAAAAGACACATAGCCACAGGCATATGTATTTAATATTCACGTAACAGTAATAGCAACAAACAAAAAAAAGTGAGACCTAGGTTAATATTTTGCAACAGCAAATAGATAACTTACGAATGAAACATTGAGGCCAACATAAGCTTCTCATTTGAACTAAGTCGAGCCCTTCCAAATCTAATGGACACCGGGTAATTTGAAGAGTCTTTCAAGTATTCGATTATCTCCTTGCCTTCTGCAGTAAATTTGCCATTCACGTCAACTCCATTAATGGAAAGCACTGCATGGCCCACTGAGCAAACAGATTGGGAATGAAATGTTGGCGATGTTAAACACAGGCACATTATCCAACACCACAGTAGAGATATATGCCATATGCAATATCCAACACCCGAGTGTTGCTGGTACTTTGCTGGAAATCCACCTCTCTGCTAACGTTATGGATGAATGGACAGTGCTCAAACCTCAATTTAATCAGACATACAATGATATCACAGATGAAAATACCTCGGATCCCATCACGCTGGCCAAATGAAACAATAACCTTCTCATCGTGGATCTTGAGCACCAGATCTAAAGGGTAGCTAAACGTTTTTTCTGCTTCTGCTCTTGGCAAGTAATTGTCATATTGGTAGATTAAACCACCAGCCTTATTTACAACATACACACTAAATATCGCCATCTTTTCACCTTCCGCACAGCTGACCAGATGGCCACGTGACCCTGACTGCAACCATTACACATGAGGTTTAAATACAAAAGTGTATTTTCTATGCGGGCATACAATATATGTTAATATGTAGACTTTAATTATAATTAAATATTATCGTTGTATTTAAATTATTATCCATGTCACTGTGAAAAAAGAAGTCAACCAAAATAACTCAATTTCCCATAAGCAACCACCACCATATCCGTATGCACGGGTTGTCTAACCGGCTCGGGCACGGGCGTACTTCCTTTCACTCCGACATCTTGAAGAGGAGACATGGTAAGAAATATAGCATACATTTTTGTGGAATCTAAATGCTAAAAACGCAGTATTTCACTCGACAGATTTCGCTCAATGCAAACAGGCATATAGTGGGAGAACACGTCTTGATGAAAACCATTGAATCCCTTCTGTGATGGTGGAGAATTACACGTTTCTGATCCGGCCGGCTATGCTAGCTAACGCGTTGGCCAGCTCCACACATGCTTCGACTATGTCAGGCTGGGCTCAGAAATGACCTGCCTTGTATTTGTACAATCACTGCACAC
This sequence comes from Aplochiton taeniatus, assembly GCA_017639675.1. NCBI lineage: Eukaryota > Metazoa > Chordata > Actinopteri > Galaxiiformes > Galaxiidae > Aplochiton > Aplochiton taeniatus. The sequence continues at coordinate 11,676,884 of CM030190.1, forward strand.
ACTGCGTCGTATTTGTTGTACCATCAATAGACATCACGTCTATTCATTTTGCTACTTTATTGATTGATTTATTTAAACACCTGCAGTTTACTTTCCCCTCGACTCATGTCATGTAAAGTTAACGTTACTTCGTAGACGTAGGCCAAGCGATCACAATAGAACCTGTATTGTATGCCTGGTTAGCCAATAACGTGCCATTTTACTCGTAAACTCTTCCAGTGGGGTGTTCCATCATACCCTGATCCCACACTGTCCAAATAACTTAAATAATGTACCCCCCCTCTCCCCCCTTCATCAGCCTCCCAAGACCGATAAGAAGGGTAAGGACTCTGGGAAGTCCAAGAAGGACAAGGACCCAGTAAATAAGTCCGGAGGCAAAGCTAAGAAGAAGGTATGCTAACCTTGATCATGAGGCTGACATTACCCAAGATGTGCATACAACTGTCTGCATTTTACATTTGCGCAGAAATCCAGCAGTTAAAATACGTCGTGATGCGATTCTCAGCAAGCTTTGTTTTTCCTGTCCGAGCAGAAGTGGTCCAAAGGAAAGGTGAGGGACAAGCTCAACAACTTGATCCTCTTCGACAAGGCCACCTATGACAAGCTGTACAAGGAAGTCCCCAACTACAAACTGATCACACCCGCGGTGGTCTCTGAGAGGCTAAAGATCCGTGGCTCTCTGGCCAGGTTTGCTCTTCAGGAACTGCTCAATAAAGGTGACCCTTGAATTCATTTGGATTGCTGAAAATTGATGTGTGTTGAGTTGAAGCTGTCAATCATTACCAACTACAAAAAGTGCAGAGAATGTGGTAACCACCAATGGACATTTACTTCATTAGAAGGAAAATGTCGCCCATTTTTAAAAGACTTTTACTTAATTGGCCGTTTCCAATTTTATACCCACTTCTAATTAGCCTGTTGATGCTTCTTTCACTTAAACCACAACAGGATAAATGGAGGTATTCTATTCATGTTACTGCATCCTAGGAGCTTAGAAATATCGTTTATTGAATGGAGTGTTGTCCTTTGGCAAAGTTTGGATATTTCTCCCAGCTATGAACAATTAAAGCAGTCTGTTCATACCTGCAGCTACCAGCTATCTTTGTCCTCACATTTGGATTGTAGGCTGTTTAAGCTCACTGGTTTGATCGTTTTTTGGCTGGCACCAGTTACTCTAAATTGCCAACAGTATTTAACAAAGGTGCATGAACACGCTGAAGTACTGAGTGGCCATGTTTTGTTTCCTAGGCATGATCAAGCTGGTGTCAAAGCACAGAGCACAGTTAATCTACACACGCAACACCAAGGGTGGAGATGATGAGAAGACCGATGAGAAACCAGAGAAACCAGAGAAGGGAGAGAAGGTGGAAAAGGCAGAGAAAGCATAAATTGGTAAATTTTTATCTTATGTTCTGACTTGTGTGAAATGTTACCGAGGAGGATGGGGAAAAATGTTTAGTCGCTAGCTAAATGTTCCATTTTTTTCCCTGCAGGGTGTACCGTTTTGATTCCTCATGTCAGCTGTTTGAAATGAAAGGTGAATAAAAAACTGAAATAACATTTTATTTTTGTGTTTCTTTGTTGGAAATGGATTCATGCAATTTTGGGTGGTCTTAGTGTTTACTATGGGGAGGAGGCTTATTATAGCACTATTGAATCTCAATGAAACTTAGTGATTACATTGTGCAAAAACCTTTTCATGTGCACAAGTACAGCAAAGTCAAACCTTTTTTAAACTTTATTTCCCTAGAGGTGTTTTTTATTTTCCCTACAGCTGCCATGGTCCATTAATTTGCGATCAAGAGTTAGACCTGAGGATAATAAACCTTGACATTGAATTCTGTCCCTTTCATGGTCTTGCCTTCAAGTCAATTTAGTTGAGAAAGGTTTTTCTCTGAGTGATAAAGGGAATTTGAAACTTTACTACTCAGGGATATGAAGTACTGATATAGCAACACTCCAAAGCAGTGGCTTTGAGATTCGACAGGAATGCCATGGTGCAGGCTTAAGTGTCCTTTGGGAGCCCCCTGCTGTAGATGTGTTTACACCTCGTTTGGTGTGTTGTGTACAATCAGCGTCAGGGGTTTTTATTCTAATGAATCTTGCCAACCCTTCCTTGAAAGTCGTAACCTAATTTTGTCACGCAGAAAATTCAATGTGACATCCAGGCTGATTCTGAGATGTTTCCATGCGAGTCGGGCTTGCTCTCAAACGCAAAGTAGTTTCCGCTGGAGTTTTCTTTGATCCGTGGGTGCTCTTCGGTGTTCCACCATGGAGCATTGGAGAGGTTCTCAGGTTGATACATTAAGTGAGGCAACCATTACCGCAGTCTCTGCTCCGTCAAGAGCTGGGGGGCCTGCTAGATGCAGGGTATCGTTCTGATCAATTCGGTCAGCTGTCGCTTTTGTCAGAGCACAGCCCTCCCTTGTGCAGCAAAATAAGCTGCAGGCTGCGTGCTGACAGATCCACTACCTATCTTCCACTGTGAAGTCTTCGAGCGGCTTGCCTGGGAGGGGAAGAAAACGATTACTTTTCCTATTATTTTGGTCTCCGAGCTGACTTCTCATCGATTTCTTGTGAATGCCTTTTCTTTAGAAGCAAGAGGCTAAGGGTTTTATTGCATGTTGGAGCGGTCTTCATCTTAGTCTAAGGGTTTTACTTTGAATTGCATGTTGCTGGAGGGATCTTACTCTGCATCATTTATATTTAAGGGTCCATTAAAATAACTAAACCTATGCATCATATTGAAGATGGTTATGATATCGATGTTGTAGCACCCCTGGAGCTAAAAAAACGCCACATGTCTGATATGTTTTAATAGGGGAAGTATTTGCATATCATATGCCTTTAGTCAAATTATGCTGACTTGATAGTGATGCAACATGGTTATTTCCAAGGTATATATTCCAACTCAAGGTATATTGTTTTTTCAAAACTTGCATAAATCGTTTGAGTAAATGTTTGAATAAGCATTCCTCAAGGTTGCAATCTTGCCTTTTAACGTTTGTAAAATACTCTTCCTACATTACATTTAGAACTTCTAGAGGAAGCAAATTACATATTGTAAGAAAATGTACCTGATAATATAAAAAATGTATTGCCATGGTACCGGTGTGTTGCTTAAACTTTGCTCCAACTTAGTTTTAGATGTAGGGTCTAGTCAATTAACCTAGTTCTAGTCTATTTGAGGCCACTGAAGGGTTTCTTTTGGTATTTCAGACCAAAAACATCAGCATGTAACTTGTCTAAATGTAATACAAATATAAATGTAAGTGCTGTCTTATATACCCCTTCTGATCTAAATGTGATTGTCACTGTCTCATATTTCATTTAAATCTTAAATCTAAAAAAATAAAAAAAGGAAAACTGCATGGCAGCATACTCACATCTCCCTTTTTATGTTAACACAGCTGCTACTGTTACATATCTTAATCTATAATATTAAATGTGTGGACTCTGGCCTGCCCACTTCAAGATCATCCAGGTTTATGTCTTTCAATTCTTAAAATGAGTGTGGGGTGTAGGGACTCAAGTGCCATGCATTGCAGACAGCACAAAACCATGAAATCCGATTCTTACGTTCACAGATTGATTTGATCGAAATGGGACGCTCAAAGCTTGTGAAGAGAGGTACAATAAAAATGCAGGAAGTGAGAGCGCCCCCTTGTGGCGATCGGTTGGGGCATTTCTCTGGCTCAGATTTATGGAGCGCAGCTGTTGAACGCCTGACAGACGTCCAGAGGACTCCTTCGCCACTGCTGCCCTTGCTGCTGCTGTTCTTTCAGAGCGGCTGCCGTTGGTGCCTCATTCTAGCTCTGCCTGTTCATTGCATAGGAGAGGAAGGCTGTGCTCCAGCAGGCAGGGTAAGCTTATTTGGTTTAACTTGTTCTGCTGTACTTTTGGGTTCCGTTTGTGAATTAATTTGACTTCAGAGTTGTTTTTCTTCACAAATGTTTGTTTAGTTCAGTTGTTTAGTTTAGTCTCTGGTCTCCTCCCTTTTTAAGTCGGTTTGGGTGTGTTTCATTTTTTTCCACTTTGTCTTACATGGGAAAAGGATTTTGATAATAGCACGGAAATATTTATCTTTCTCTCTGAATTTGAAATGCTGCTGATAAGGTTACAAAACATGGTCAAAACCTTTAACTACAAATACAACCTGCTGAATGTAATGCTGCCTGCTAAACAAATAATATATACTTTTTTCCTTTACTCGTCATACCACTCAGTTGATTAGTTCGGCTCATGCTGTGTCTGTCCTGTGGCTCTTTTTTATATTTAGTACACAGTGTTGAGCTCTATTTTTAGAGAGGGGCAGCATTACAGCTGAGGGGAGCTATGAAGACAGTGGCCCAGTAGACAGGGAGAGAGGGAGGCAGAAACTTCAGCAGAGAACTTACGGTTTGCTCCTTAGTTGTTTTATTTTTTCCCCGACAAACCCATGTTCCTTTGAGTGTTGTTGTTTTCAGTTGGTCCTTTAAGGCTAATATCCTGGAGCTAACAATTTGAAGAAAGTCATTTCTACCGTTAGAATGAGGCTTGTGAATGTTCCGCTGGCATTTTGGTCAGGTCAAGCTGAGGTTGGAATCTCAATTATAGCCAGACCCTAGTGGCTCTTGACAACGATACAAAACCATAGCTTTTTCACAGACGGTCTCATGTACAGTGGGCAGACAGGGTAGAGAATGAAACACCACTGATACAGGGGTTAATTGAGGCTAAAAAAGAGAAGATCATGCTGCCACGATAAAGGTTTCATAGGACTTTGAACTTCCTTTGTTGAATACCCTCTCCTGTGATCTGTTCTCATAAGAACCTGTGATCTAAAAGCTTGCGTCCTCTGAAGATGGATGGCCAGCATAGCTGGTTCCTGACAGTGCCCACTAACTGTTGATTTCTTACTTGGCACTCCTGCTCCTTTGGTTTTGAAAGAATGTTTATTTGGGTTGCTATGGAAGTGTGGGTCTGTGGCTGGAGTGCACGGCAGTCTGAAACTTGAGCTTGGAGTAGCCTTTAAAGATTTAGTCTCAAGCTGCTTCCCTGTCTGTTTCCACAGTAGTACTTTTAATGCTTCCATTTACATTAGTCAAAGTGGCCTTAGACACCAGCACAGGAAGCTATTCCCTTCTAAAATATACATTTAACTTAATACAGAACAAAAGCCTGCTAATTTACCTATATATACATATATATGTACACCCTGTTTAGTGTATTGTTCATCTTATGTTGAAGCCGTAAATACCAGCTTTAGTCATAGCTGGATATGTCATGGAAAGGCCTATTTAATAGGACAGCTCATGCCGTTTTGGAGACTGTCGCTGGAATTCAATTTCTCATGATTTTGACTGCTCCTCAGTCTGATTATTTAATACAAATGAGCTGAGTTATGCCTGCAAATAAGCATTCCACGCAGCACGGTGGCCCTTATCAAATCTATTTTCCATTTTTAAAAGGTAGTGCTTATTGAGGGTTTTTATGGGGGCCACATCATTTTGCTGCCGTGGAATAAGAGCCATTCATCACGGCTGGGTTGGGGAGGCCCGGTGACAGATCCCATGGAGAGTCGGGTTCTGCTGGAGAGAGATACTCTGGATCCTTTATGCCAACACGCTTGTTTCCTGTGTTTACAGAGAACAGCAGGAAATGAGCTGTTTGTGGCTGTGTTGACCGGGCGTTTATCATGCTCTCCTGGCAGATAGACCTTAACCAGGGGACAGGCCTGTTTACTTTTCATCCCCCTACCTTTGATGGACTTGGCGAGATACACAGTCGAGGGAGCAAAAATATTATGTTCATTAATCATTTAAAGTTTCCTTGAGAATGCTTGTGGAAGTAAATGGAAGTACAAAAGAAAAATATAAGCCTTTTTCGGTTTACGTGGCCTCACGTGGCACATAAAGTTTCCCCAAGCCTTGCAAGGTAGCCTCCCCATCATTGCCCTGATGAGATACTACCCCATGACTGCATGGAAGATGTGTGGGCTAAACATCTGTTAGTGCCGTGAGAGAATTATAGTCCACTATGAGACGTTGCTCCTTACAAGTGATGGAAAGCATGTTTACCGCAGGGAAGAGATACAACATCTGCCCATATGTAAATCAGCCAAGCTGTGGAGATGCCCTCCTGGTCTCCCGTGAATCACATCTATTAGACAGCAGCTACATATAGGTTTTGCCATTACTTGTTGACAAGCTGCGATGCAGCATCGCCAAGTATGAGTTCATCAGCACTGTGTTTTGGGAGCTGGAGAGTCGAAGTACACTATCTGAGGATATTTCTAGTTTTCCGATATTTGTGGCTCCGTGAGTGTGGTGGCCTTAATTGTATATCCCCTACCGCTGTGTAATGTGACAAGACCTTTCAAGGATTTTGAGAATATTTCTGAGCAGGGGATCGTTTCTGAGTTGTTTGTGGTTGGGCTGGTTTTCGGAAGCTATGTACAATGCAGGAGGTTTTCTTTAGGTATTGTCTTCAGCGATTTGCAATTGATGATCTAGCCCTAACAGAGTGCTTATTGAATATATTAATTAAGCTATTAAGCTTAATTAAGCTATGTACAATGCAGGAGGTTTTCTTTAGGTATTGTCTTCTGCGATTTGCAATTGATGATCTAGCCCTAACAGAGTGCTTATTGAATATATTATTGTTATTTGATGTTGCGTCTGTTATAAACCCAAAAGTATTGAGAAGTGAGAACGTTTATTCACTCCGGCTGTTTATGATCCATATAGTGTTTCAATGTTAAATCAGCATATAAATACAACATTTGTTTCTCTCACCAAGCCTGCATTTGTTATCTGCAAATGTTGAAAAGAACAGAATGGTCCTGTGTTTTACTGTGTTATTGAAATATGTGATCTAATAAGTGATCACATATTTCAATAACACAGTAAAACACATGACCATTCTGTTCTTTTCAACATTTGGTGTACATTTAGGGCAAGAAACTGAGGCCAGTCTGCTCTAATCATGGGGTCTTTGATTTTGCCTTAAGCCAGTGGAAAGTTGCTCTCAAGTTTTCCATTGGTTTCTCTGCCAAATATCCCACTAGATTTCTCCATGACTGGTGCTCGCTTTCCAGCCCCATACATTGTACAATCCTGCTACTAAGCATTGTCCATGCGATGTCTTCATGCAACGCAATATACTGAAGATATAAAAAAGTTGGTGAAGAGGATTTCCTTAAGAGCAAATATTGTCAACGCACCACCCTGTCGAGTGACATGCTGTCTGTCCCCAGCAGATGGTGCGACAGCAGTACATCTCCACCACCCTGGACTCCGGCGTTCCCGAGCTGGTCCCCGACCACATCTACAAGATCGGGATCTATGGCTGGAGGAAGCGCTGCCTCTACCTGTTCGTCCTTCTGCTCCTCGTCATCCTGGTGGTCAACTTTGCCCTCACTATTTGGATACTCCGGGTCATGTGGTTCAACACGGTATTCCTTGTTTTTGTGTGCAGAATGTAACTTTATGAACAGGATCTTAAACCCATTTCCCAGTCGTTATGAATCTTAGTTGTATCACTAATTACTGGAGGGTTGTAATGTTGGTGTCTGAAAACCGGGTTGTTTTGCAAGACCTTCTCAACTAAATTCAGTTTTTTGACATTGGATTAAAACTCATTTGGTTTTGTGCTGAATGTTCCCCCACGTGTGTTATTTCTCACAAAATGTGGCTGATCCGTCCCGTACAACCAAACAGCCATGGACCTATTAAAAAGCGGTGCTAATCTGACCACAAAATAAATCCAGATGGCCTAAGTGGATTTGATACAGGAGAGATACAGTAATCCCACCATTCCCCAGTATACAGCCTGCGTAATGCAAACACACAGAGATACCATTTGTTTTAGAGGAAGCCTATCCTTACACCCTTGGGGAGTGTATTGTCACATATACTTGGCATCCAATTTATCGTAACTTATGCAGGTCAGTGGGAAGATGTGTATGAGGTCAACCTTATTTGCACTCTAGCTGGTAAATCTTTAATGCTTTCAGACTTGTAGAAGCCTTAGAGAAGAAGTTACTCGATTGAATGCGAAACACGGCATATCAGCGTTGCTTTTGTACTTACCACACACTGATGTTGTGTTCAGTTGAGTGTACCTTTATGTGCTGTGATGAACACTGTGTCACTGCGCTTTGGATGCTGTTTTGCAGGAAGGGATGGGGCAGCTGAAGGTCCTGGATGATGGAGTGATATTAGAGGAGGGGGAGTCTGAGTTCCTCTTCCCTCTTTATGCCAATGAGATCCACTCCAGAGAGGTAAAGACACCGTCCCTCACTCCCCCTCTCTCCCTCCCTCTTCCCTCACTCCCCCTCTCTCCCTAACCTCTTCCCTTGCTCCCTCTCTCCCTCCCTGTCCTCTTCCCTTGCTCCCCCTCTCTCCCTCCCTCTTCCCTTGCTCCCTCTCTCCCTCCCTGTCCTCTTCCCTTGCTCCCCCTCTCTCCCTCCCTCTTCCCTTGCTCCCTCTCTCCCTCCCTGTTCTCTTCCCTCGCTCCCTCTCTCTCCCTCCCTGTCCTCTTCCCTTGCTCCCCCTCTTTCCCTCCCTGTTCCCTTGCTCACCCTCTCTCCCTCCCTGTACGTCCCTGTCCTGCTCCTTTCCATTCTCCTTTCCCTCCTTCTCAAACCCTCGCGCTCGTAGATTAAATAAAGGCGGCTGCCCGAGCCTTAAGTCAACTTGCTGTCAGAGAGAATCCAGATTAAAGTCGTTTGTTTATCACGCCCTAGACCATCTCCTGTTAAACTGATGGGTACTGGCCCACACCAAAAGTTTCCCCGAGTCTTAATCATTAGATGCGGCGTCTACAACGATACTCCTCAAGCCAAGTCAAGAATTGCCTCTAAAAGAACGGGCTTTGGCAGGGCTTCTCTCTCTGCACACTGTAGCCGGTGCCTTGTTAGTGTTGGTAGATATTTGTGGTGGAAAGTAGGTTACAGCGCTCCTTTCCGACAGCAGATGGTAACACTTTGCCGCAATGGTTGACATGTTATTGTTTTTCTTCGTCAGAGTGTTGTGTTTTATGACCCTCCTTCATTTAAGAGCTTAGTTTAAAAAAAAGAGTTTATTTACCATTTATGGGATGGTTTTTTATTGCTTGATCCGATGGGCTCCTCAAAAGAGATTTGTGATTTATTAAGGCTGCTCTTGAAAACCTGTAAAGTCAACCTGCTGTTCTCTAAGTGAAAGGTGCACTCTGCAACGCCATGAAGCAAAGCTGGCCACTTTGATTCATGGTATAATCACAGACTTTTGTTCTGATACGACGCAGCAGACTTAATTCAGGGTATGTCTTCCCTTCACAACTAGATTTAACTCATGTTGCACACAGCTGGGTAAGTGAGGAGGGGCATTGTAGTGGCTGGGCTCTATCCAATGCTTTTGTGTACACCGTGTTCTTAACTCTGCGGTTGTTTTGCAGGATAAACCCCTTCTGGTGCATTCATCTGAGAAAGTTACCCTCAATGCTCGCAATGCCAATGGTGATGTTACAGGAAGCCTATCTGTTGGTGAGAAAAGGATAGAAAAGGCTTAAAATCTCCTCTCACACCGAAACACAACGACACACACAATAACACCCACATTCAAATGTGCATGCAGAAAATCTATGCGCTAAAGCTGCGGTGAAGTTCGTGAAAGGAGTTTTCTTGCTGGCTTTCAGTATTAAACAGTATGAGTGATGTGAAAGGGCTATAGCAAGGTCATTGCTATGAACTTGCCCATTCAACATTAGACGTGACAAAGGACGGTTTTCTTTTTACAATCTGTGTGAATATTTCATTAAAATCCACCCATCCGGACATTAACGGTACAAAAATGGCAAATTTAATACTGAAAATAACTCGGGCTTACATAGCCTAGTAGTTCTGCATATTTTTAAGACGGTCCAGCTGGGATTTGCTGAGAAGGAAGCCATGATTTAGAACCAATTTAAATGACCAAACAACTTAGTGTTTTATTAGGACCCTGGTGTAATTTTGGGCACATTACTTTAATAAGCCCATTCCACGTCTCTTTCCCCTTTGAGAAACCTGTAAGTTGGCCCCTCGCTCCCTAAGAGCCGGCTCTAGAATAACCCTTTCACGGCTGCTGAAACATATGAGATATTTACCTTATATGTCTGACAACAATATTCACGGCTGCTGAAACATATGAGATCTTACCCACGAACGTCTAACAACAATATTTACTGTTGCTGTACCTTAACTTAGTCTTCTTCATAGGATTATCATTGACTTTATCAGCTACCTTGCAACCTCTTCATGTCTATATCAGGATTAGATTTGATGAAGTGTTCCTCGGATCACCTTTATTCCTACGTTTGACATATTCATTGAGTGACGGTGCCTGCCTATTTTGATAGCGTATATCTCGTTGTGGTGACCTGCAGGTCCCGTGGAGGCACAGGGACACACGAAGGAATTGCTTATCAGCTCCAACAGTGACAAGATGTTGTTCTCCGCTGACGCTAAAGAAGTGGTGGTCGGGACAGAGAAGCTTCGAGTCACAGGTTTGTGCGTCGCGATTTTGCCTCAGACTTTGTCAGGCTAAAATCCGCACCCATTAACTAAAGTCGTACTGCATCTCTTGTACATATGAATGTTGTATATAGGTAGGTCTTTCATATTGGCCATGAAAAATGTTTAAGTGAAGGTGTCACTCTTTGCAGGTAGATATCCCACTTGGAATTAAATCTCTAAGAAAACGTATGATATGGATTTGTCCTGTTGTTCTGGCGACCATAGATCTACTGAGCTTTTCATTCCATGTTCACATTGTTCATCACCACATGACACAGTCGTTATTGGAGAGGGTTCAAAACGTGCAAAGGTGTCCTTGGGAATGAATAATGGAAGTACAGGAGCTTATTCATCAAGAAAATCAGGCAAGGTGTCAGAAACATCTCGCTGAAACACATTATCATATTAGACAAGAAATATTATTTTCAACCCGTGCAATTGCAGAACATTTTAACGTTTAGGTTAAAGCAGCTGTTTCACAACAAAGAACCTTTCAAATCTTCTTCCTCTTGAATGTCTTTATGCCCAGTTTGGGGTAATGACGAAAGGTCATGGGCCTCAAACTGTGATGGCTAATTAGAGCAACAACAAAAAAAAAATACTGTCATTCGATGGCTTCCTCCCGACTTAGTCATTTGGAGTCACGCTGGTCGGCTAACAGTGTAATTTCCCTTGAGCCAAGAGACACAACCAGCGCAGACCGTGCACCGCGGAGAGGTTTAAACGTGTATTAATAGCAGGGAATACGCACTGTTTCAAATGTAGGCTAACCGTCATGGCATTCTAGACTTCAACTTGAGTAATGACGAACGTTGTTCGCATGTGAGTAATGAAAAACGCTGTGTGTTCATGCCCCGTTAGACCAAGGCACAGGGTAATAAAGATGTAATTAGGTGAACCGAGGGAGCGGTTGCCGTAGTAATTTAGAAATCTTGAGCATGCCTCGTGTCCTTCCAGACCTCTGGTTGGAGGTGACTGTGGGTCTAGTACACATGCGGTCATCCACTTAACATAGTTAGACATGTATGAAGTCAGACCATTGGCTGCTAAAGCAAAAACTGGAGATAGAATTGGAATAGGTAGAAAAGATATGCCTATTTGTTCATCTGTCTCTAGAGGTAATTTGTGGTTTCCTATCGGTTTATAACAAAAACGAGAAACTGTTAAACCCCACTGTTTGAGTCTACAATCAATACGCCATGAATATCTGTTGTCTTAGGAACACCATCTTGCCAACATAGCTCTAGAACTAGACTCTCTGTCTACCTGATTTATTTTAATGATACGCTCTATGGGCCCATAAATTTGGCCTCTTTGTTGGTCATTTCTAAATTTGATTCTCATCAACAGCCCATGAAATCGGATAGCAAGGCTTGGCAAAATTTGAATTTATCAGATACACAGAAGAGCAGGGATAATGATCCCCCTTCTGACGGAAATATTCACTTTATGTGAAAGTAGTTCATTGTTCATTGTTCTCCTAGTTTGGTGTCAGCTGTCTTACCGTACCATAAGGCCTGGCCTGACCCCTGTGTGTCTGTTCCCCTCAGGTCCAGAAGGGGCTCTGTTCCAACACTCCGTGGAGGTTCCTCTGGTTAAATCGGAACCTTTTAAAGACCTTTGGTGTGTATTAAGTTCATGGAGACAGATAGTTATTGTTGGCCGAGTCACTAATAAGTACCCGTTGGACTGTGAAGCCTACTTTAAGAAAGGTAGGAGAGCCCAAACTGAATATTTTTCTTGCCTGGGTGTTTTAGGCTGGAGTCTCCCACACGCTCTCTCAGCATGGACGCTCCAAAAGGAGTCCATGTCAAAGCTCTGGCCGGGAATATCGAGGTTGCAGCCAACATGGATATCATACTGCGCTCTAATGAGGGACTGGTAGGAATTGTCTACAACATAATTCATAGCTGAATCTGTTCTATATGCTCATACACTAGTCTAGGTTTCCTTTTTAAAGAATAATTCGTTTGTATATTTTAAGAACAACCACGGAATTACCGTTTTTGAGTACAAAAATTAAATCCAGCAAGTTGCTTACTTACGTCTGTTTTTCATGCAGTTGATTCTGGACGCTGAGACCGTGCGTATGCCAAGTCTTCCCACGAGCACGGAAGGTTTGTCAGGCAACCCCCAGGGCCTCTATGAAGTGTGTGCCTGTAAAAGTGGGAAGCTATTCTTGTCCAGAGCGGAGGTCACTTCCACTTGCAGCGAGAGCCAGGAGTGCTAGAGAGACTTTGACACAGCTAAAGTCAAGTCTGTAGAAATCCTGCTGTGAAGGGGTGGCAGACCACCAGGCCCTCTCTGTAACACCCTCGACGGAATACCCTCCAAACGGCTAGAGAGTAAAACATTTGCCCAAACTGCCAAAAGTGCTGCCGAACTACTAACTTTTGGAGGGGGACTTTGAATGCAGTGAAATATTAGTATTTACTATTTTACTATTCGACGTAGTAAATGTTGGCAGCTTATGTACGACATTTCAAGTGTCCCGAGCTTTGGCTGTTGATACCAGCTAGAATTGGCTGGGTGTTTTTTTTTTTTACATATTCAGTGTCATGGCTGGGCAGTGAGGAGCTGGCATACAGCTTACATCCTATGCAATATGTTTGTGGTGCAATAAAACACATTTATTTACTATGTGGATTCATTTAAAGGTTGCTTTGGCTATTGTTGGGAAGAAAAGCCGCAAATCTGTCCCGAACATCACTCAGAGAATTCAGAGGTAATGCAAAGCCACAGGACATTCATGATCTTGTTTAAAGTATTCAGATTTGATTGAAATAGTTTCTCTTTTTTTCATGAAACATAGATGTTACCATGGCTCTGATACATTTTCATTGGTTGGAGCTTATATTTGGATGGCTGTTATATGTTTAAAAAAAGTTCAGTCAAAACTCCTCAATTTAAAACCGGCCAATCCTTATTGTATTGTATCCGTATTGCTACCAATGCATGGTTATGAGCAACTAGCATTTGAGTTTGAATGAACGTACTATTCAATTAAATATTACTATTAAACAAAACAGGGACATCTTTATGTAAATCTATAGCAATCAGCTTTTTGATATAATTGTTTATTGATTGTCAACTCCCCTACCATATAACTTTTTAGCTTAAGTTTCATTTCACAGACTATTTTCTTTTCACTTGAAACAAATGATAATAAATATTATTGTGGCCTCTGTTGCACCGTTTTAAATAATAAAACATTTAGCATGTACATTTATACTGTTAATCTAAAAAAAACGAAGTGACTGTAAACTAGATTTTTAGTAAAAACAAGTATTGTACCGCTTTTGAGTTGTGTTTTCCTGTCTATGAATGGTTGGTGCGATTTGAATATGAACCGTATTTTTTTTTTTTTTTTATGTTTCAATGAATTGCTGGATGTGTATTTATTCATCAAAATGTTTTGTACGTTTGAATAAACAATTTGTGCCATTCTTCTAAGATGTGGCCATATGATTCTGCAGCATACATTACAAACATCCAAGAGATCGACAACAATCCAGTGCTTTATTGTTAAAGTTCCTTAACACTTTCCATTTTCTTTCTTGCATCAATATTAAATTGAGAAGATTGTAGTCTATACATGGTTGTACTGCAATGCCTTTTAAAACCTTCTTTCCGTATGAAATTTCGCTCACTGTGGCCCTCTAGTGGACATTTGACACAGCCCAGAACTGAATATGTCCAACTCAATGATGTCCATTTTATTGAAACATGCCGTAGTTTCTCACAGTAGTTTTCTCTTCCCATGCCACTTTCTTAGTTCCATAACTTGCTTAATCTATATTTGCATCTATATATCTCCACACATAACTACTATAAGAGGTATAACTTTAATGTTGCACTCAACACATGAAATCAAATGAAATTATATGAATTATAAAAATATTTATGTTAAGGTGCCAGCATACTTTGAAACTGCCGTCTCACATATTTTTTTTCCCAGAGTCTGTGGACTGGTCGCTGTTGTTGTGACTACAACAAGGTTTAACGTGATGAAAAATGCACACAATGTACTTTATGGGATGTATTACATTTGGCACGGAGTATACAAGGGCTTTAATTGCTAAGGTTCCATGCCATCACGGTCACACCCTAATCATAACCATAACCCTAACGTTGGTCATCTTGGAGTGTTCTAAATCATTGAACAAAAAAAAACTAAAAACAATATCAAATGTAATTGCAGGCATCAATTGACTTTAGCTCAACATCTTGCCAGCTCAGTTTTAGTCTTTGAATGTATTTACATAGCCGCAGTAAACTTATGCTACAGCTAAATAAAGGCAGCACACTGCATAGAGGCCAGAAATGATAATATGCAAAAACATGTCTCAACTTTGGCAAAAAAAATATGTTAACGCTGTAGTATGAGTCTTCAAAAGAAAACAGTTATTCAAAACACGGCTACTATTCACTACCCTGCCCCAACAATGCAAAACACAAAGTATTATATATAAAACCCTATAAAATCCTCCTTAAAATGCTGTTTAGCCAGAGTTAGTATAACATAAAACATTCTCTTCCTGCAGTCCCCTCTCATAGTTCTCATGATGAAGACAGCCATGTTCACAGGTTTTGGCTGGCTATTGGAAGGCTGATGCAGGGAGACAGAGGAGATGTGGCAGAGTCTGGAGCGAAGGCATTTTGTGCCCCAGACTATTACACATAACAATATAGGACATTTCAACTCATCAATGCTCCATATCTCAGCTTTAAAACATACATACATAGGAAACGAGGAAATTGCAATATACAGTATATATTCATTAATCATGCTACTTAATGGAATAATCAACTTTAGTTTGCATATTTCATCCAATCTAATGAGCGCTTTTTCATTTACATCAACTTGTAGAAATCAGAAAATAGAGACCAGCTTAACTGATAACCTCAGAGCAGACTGTGAATGTCTGTGATCTCATAGCATACAGAGAAGCAAAGGTTATACAATGAATGAATGATTGAATGATTGTGCCTAAAAATAGGCATTCTAAAGTTGGTACAATTTCAATTGTTTAGATGAGACACATTCAATGTAGCGGTAGTGTCAAAATGGAAAGAAATAAAAAAGTTCAGTCAAACCATTCAGACATTTAAATTCACAGTTAACTTTTTTCCTAATTACCGGGGTGACAAGCTCTACTAGGGCAAGTGCATGAGACGTTTCAAGAAAGGGTATTGTACAAGCAATTGGATATGATACATACAAATTTAAATTTTAACAAAATTATGAATATTCAACAAAGAACCAAATCTAAACAATAAATAAGAAAAATATAGTAGAAATATTTCCTTAATCTTTAGACCTTGCAAATACATATTTACAAGGCAACAGCAACAATGATGTATATTAAGAAACAATAACATAACCCAAAGAATATAGTAAATTGGTTAACGGTGGCAGGAATATACTTTTGTAAGAGATCAAAGTTAAAAAAGCAGCATTTGGTGTTTATATACTGAATAGCAAATATTCACGATGGGGACTTTGGTTAAAAAGATAGTATTGCTAAGGTTTTTGTACATACAGCCTTCCAGCTCAATTAGAAACCAAAAACAGGTTTTGGAGAGTAATGCATTTTTGCAATGTGTATAGACCACATTAGGACCATAGGTAAGAGTTGCAATAGATAAGCTGCCAGCTCAATACTTAACTTTGCCACAAAACTAAATGATATACATATCAGTATTGCACTAAGCCGCTTTTGTCCTCTCTTACAGAGAAAATCTATGCATATTTTCTCAATTTGAATGGTCTACCATTTTACAGAAGTATGATATTACTATATTTTTTGCTGCACAAATGTTTCAAGTTTAATGATGATCCGTGCTGTGCATTCCATGACTCTCATTGCCACCTCAGATGTGAATCTGTCATTGGGGATCTGAGGAAAGGGCAGGAGGTCCGGATAGCGAGTTCTTAGGCTGTCCACACCGTACCCCTCCAGGATGTGAACATCACTGTAGAGTCCTGCCAGTAGTGGGTTGTATTCCTCCACTTTCTGTGCCAGAGCTGTGGGTTTCACGTCCTTGTCTGACTTTCCTCTCACAGAGTAGTCTGCAGCTATCAGTGCTAGTTTGGTGGCCAGGTAGCATTTGAAGCACACCCACTCATTGGCGTTCTTATGCAGGTCATTGCGAGCCGCGGAAAAGTTTGCTCTCGCTTGCCTCAACCACCTGCGGGCTTCCACGGGATTTCCAACCGACTTGAAGGTGGGGGGTACGAAGAAACGGTTGGACCCCGCATAGCTCGTGTACTGTTCCCGAAACTGCTGCCTCTCCGATTCGTGGTTCGTTGCCTCCTGGTTCCACGACGTGTAGAACCTTTGAAACGAGGACTTCTCCGACTGGAAACGGGCCGAAGGCGTGGGGAAAGGCCTCCTGGAGGTCCGCTCCGGGCCCTGCTGCTCTGTCATGTTCTGCTTCTCCATTCGGTTGATCTCGATCTGTAAGTGTTTGAAGACCTCGGTGGCGACGTCCAGATTCTCCGCATTTTTGTCGGGGTGCCACTTGAGGTAAAGGCGGCGTATGATCTTCTTCCTTTCCGTCTCGGTGAGCTTCCAGGCCTGCTCAATGACCAAGGTCAGTTCTTTACGGATCTCGGGCAACGCACTGAGCCGGATCTTTTTGGGAGACGGTTTTGTGGGAGGGGATCTGTGGTTTTCTTTTGGAGGGAAATGAGGAGGCACCATCCTTGGGCCGGGCGAGCGGCTATCCGAAGGGCCCGTAGGAGTTGACGGGGTACTGCTGTCCCGAGTCTGAGTGCTTTCCTCTTGTCTTGAGAACTTGTACAAGTCGAGAGAACTGACTATTTTGTACTCACTGTAGCCAATATCAATTTGGAAGTATTTCCCAAGGACACTTGTGCTTTCATCCTCTTCTTTCTCAACTTCTTGCACAATGATGGCATATGTGTAGGTTGGCTGATAGGCCCCAAAGACGTCGCCTCCTTCTGAGTCCACCAGATAACCAACATATTCCCCTGGGTAAAATACATTCATGGGATCCATGAGGAGAATATGGTGTATCTCAGCGGGTATGGGTGTGCCGGGGAGGGGCAGTTCAAGTTTGGAGGGTTCAGTCGAGTCATACTTGACACCCAGGTTATCCAGCTTCTCTGTGATTCTGTAAATGTCATTGCAGCCCAACATGGCGATCAGATAGGAGGTGTCGGATATCAAATTGTCAGTAGCTGACTTCAGCGTCAGAGCAAGGGCTAAAAGGAAATTGATGTCTTTGCTATCTGAGTGCTGGATGTAAAGGTGGATCACCGAGGCTCCGTACCTCTTCAGGAAGGCCAGGGTTTCACTGCGGCTGTGCGGGATGGGGCTGCAGCCTTTGACTCGCAGAGTCGTCTGGAGTTTCTCAAAGCAAGACACCTTCAACCCTTCGCAGAGGGCTTTGCACAGTCGGATGGCTTTCTCCTCATTTACAAGGAAGGCGTTGTCGTTTTCGTGTTTCATTATTCTTATCAGCCCTGTGATGAACTGTTCGGAGGACAGGAGGAGCTGAAGACGGCCCTGGAGTGAGCAGAGAGCTCCAAACTGGCACATTTTGGGAGAGTCTTCGTCTAGTTGCTCCTCGAGAATGCTGCTCAGGAGGCGAGGTCTTAGCTTCTGTGGGAGGAGCATGATCAGCTTTGTGTGGAAGGCATGGTCTTTCCCCAGGTAACACTGGCTCATGTCAACAAGCATCTGCACACCCACATTTCCCTGAATCCTGCTCTTGTAGTGTGGGGCATCATCAAACACTAAGCTGTTGGACTTGGATAGTCTCCCATCGTGACTCGGCAGGTAAAATATCAAATCTCTGAGGGCTTCAAGTTCCTTGCGTATTTCTACCGGGTCATTCTGAAGGCTTTTGAACAGTCCGGAGACAGCCCTTTTCACGGTTCTCATTTCATTCGGGTCCAGCTGTTTTCCCTCTGAGCTTCGGTGAATCCGGCACAGCACTTCAACGTACTGTTTCGTTGATACAACATCCTCTGTTCCCAGAAGTTTAAAGAGCTGATGAAAGGTGCCTAGCTCTAGTGGTAGTTTGTACAGGTACGGTTTGAAGTCTGCTTCATTGTCCAAGTTAATGACCACTTCCTCTGGTTTCAGCAGTTTCCAGCCCTCCTCCGCCGTAACAAAGGCCACACCACGGAGCTGGTAGCGAAAGTCTCTTTTGTCTGCACTGAGAAATTCATAGGTGGACTTTAAAACTTTGTTTCTCGTTTTCACCATATCATCATCTGGGTTGGATATGTTGCAAACATTTCGGCAATTGCTTATGACTTTGTCTAGGGGCGGATCTAGGTTGACACAGAGCATGGTCAGCACTTGGTCCAGCTGTTCCTGTCCAGTAAGCAGGCTTTCCTCTTGGTCCTTTATGCCGGAAGGTGTGGCTTTCTCTGGGAGGATGGGACATGATGTCCAGAGTAGTTGCATGATGTCAGTTTGCTTGAATTTTGGATTCACTTGAGATCCACTGAAACGAATTAGAGGGAGAGTGCTACTCATCTCTTGGTATTGGGAGTGAAGCTTAACGAGTTCAGCTGGGGCACGCTCAGGACAAAGGAATTGGATCATGGAGAGGTCTTTGAGAAAAGATCCAACAAATAGATCAGTCCGTTCATTGAAGATGTGGTTCAGGAGAACATCAACAACGCCTTGAGTTGTTTCTTTAGACCAGCTCTCAGTCTGGGATTTGATGCTGACCTCTTTGGCAAACTGAAGAATTTGCTGCTGAGAGACTAGGTGCTTCAAACCTATATTCCTTAAAAATGTGATCCATGAGATAAGAAATGATGCTCCATTTTTTGGCTTTGATACTTGCTCAATTTTTCTGAAGAACTCACTGGGTATGAACGCCTTTGAGGGTAGCATCATTTCAAACACTTTTTCTGTTTTATCATAGAACAACTTGACAGGCCTCAGTCGGTTGGTGTAGTCATAAATTAATGACAGCCCTTCCAGTTTCTCATACAGCTGATCCTTTATCCCCCCGGATTCCTCCATTTCAAGTAGTCTCTCCTTCAAGTAGACAAGATGTTCAATCTTGGCATCATATGATAGACTGTCAAACTTTGGCAAAATATGCCTTTGATAAACTTCCAGATCATCAATCGGGGTGCAGTCAAGGAAACTATGCAGTTCTTTCAGTTGATGGTTGTCAGTGAGGAAGGCAAAGGCTGTTGTGTGGGCCCAGTTCTCCATGTCTGCACAAGGAATACTTTTTGTCAGCACATGGGACGCCCCGTAGTTTGCGATGCTGATGTATCTCCCGCTGACTGCTTTGAAGCACGGAAGCAATTTCAGACTCTGTGCATGCTCTTTGGTAAGGCTGTTCAAGTTGCAATTGAAGTACAACAGGAGGGCCTCAAAGTCTTTGTCAGTCAAACTTGCTGCTTTGAATGCTGACGTCTGAATCATATACTCCAAGGCTTTCAGAATGCTGGCCGGATTGTCAATATTTGCAGTGCGCTGTGCCAGAAGAGGCATGATAGGATTCTCTTTGATGCATATTTTGTTGACTGCAAGCTGAATACACCCTCCCTTCATAAGGGTGTGAAACACTTTGTCGTTTTGGCCATTTGGGAAGATGGCAATGTTGCTCAAACTGAGAGGTAGCAGTACGTCATGATCTGGTACCACCAATTTGCTGCTTGAAACCATAAATTTGATTCCGGGAAGCAATGCCCAGTCTTTCAGAATTTCAAGCACGCTACCAAAAGTGGTTTTGATTTCGGCTGGCTCCTCCTTTATTGCAATGATTTCGCTTATGAAGTGCCATGCACTCTTTAGCCAGGATTCACTGGCATAGCTGTCTCTCCACTTAACAGGGATCTTGGTTCGATACTCGCGGGAAAGCACTGAACCCAATAATTCACAAAAGCTGCTGATGTCAAAGACCTTGACAACACCTAATTTCATTAAGATGTTGCTGTACTTCAAGTACAGTATGTTCATGAACAGATCTTTCCTTCCAGGGATCAGTTCGTGGTGTGTAGTCAGAAACTTTGGTTTCTTGGAATCAAACACCTGAAGAATGTTGTCCATTGTCATCAGCAGAGGCAGCCCGTTGATATCGAAATCACCTTCCTCTACATCTTTGAAACAATAGTCAACCAAGAGCTTAAGGCTGTGGAAAAGCTTGTAGTTTGACTGTTGGAGTCGACAGGGCAGTTTACCAACTTGACAAGACGTGTCAGGAGATGAGAATGTGAGCAGAAAGTTGCGGACGTCCTCTGAAGTTACGTAGCTCACTGGAATACCAGCGTCTTCCAAACAGAGGTAAAGACTTAGAGTTTCGTCACAACTGTGTACCAGATTGAAGCCCACATCCAAGAGCAAGGCCTTCAGTCGGTAGACGTTTTCGGTTACAGATTTCCTTGAGGTGATGTTGTACTCTGTGTTTTTAAGATGCTGAAGTTCATCCTGGAGCAAATTGTCAAAATAGACTCTCCCTTTGTTTGTAGTGGATGTATTCACCCAGGAGATGTAGATAGCAGCGTGCATTTCTGCGTTGTCAATTTGTGGTGCCCTTACAACGGGAAGCAGACGTTTCAGATCAGCATGAATGCAATTGTATACCGATTTGACCAAGCAGTACCAATCTGGCTGTATATCCAGTCTGTTCACGGGGAAGAAGTACAGGAATTTCCTCAATGTGTCTTTGACCACGTGAATAGGTGTTCCCTGTATCACAGTCATAGTGGGATCTGGGCCAGGGAAGTAACATCGTTTCAGCTGAATCAATAACTCCACGTAGGCTGGGGCAATCAACAAAGTCATCAAGTTGTTGTTCCAATCGCTTCGCACCCCAACTCCATTGTCATCTCTCCATAGGTTTCTTCTGGCAGAATCCAGCGCAAAATGCCCGTTGATATGAAAGGGCAAACCAGTTTCAAGTGAGAGAGGTAAAAAGCAGAAGGCTCTGTGGGGCTTCTTGTAGTTCTGGGTAACACATGCAGCCACCCCTCCACGTGGAAAAAGAGTAATGTCTTCGTTTTTGTGAGCCGACACAACAGCTTTTGAGACATTTTCTATGTTGGAAAAGCCCGATCGGTTGCAAATCATCCACGTGGTCAGATTTCCGTCAGAGTCTTCGATGTCCATGGTGTAAGTAATCTGCTGGACTGGGATAGCACTGAGTTGCTTCTTTTTGATCACACTATCCACAACAGATGCATGGAACTGCTTGCGTTTCAGACGATCACCGTCAGTTATTTTAGCAGTTACAGAGTAGAGAACTTTAAGCTCCCCTGTTGCACTCTCAATTTTGCAGATTGAAATTTTCTCCATGTGGTTCAGAAACATGAGGAGCTCTGCTCCGTCGGCTTTTAGTTTATCTAGAAGGTTCTGCACCATTCTGTCTGACGCTGGGACCGAGCTGATCTCAGAAATCTTGGCCATTTCTGCGGAACGTATCGGAAATCTAAACATTGTGCTTCTGTCGAGCTTAAAATGAGAACCCAAAAAGAGATTGAGCACATCTGAAAACTGAGATCTGAAATCCGAGTCTAAGTCCCTAAACATTCTTCCTGGACTTACAGAGGTGGCCCCAGGTGCATAGCGTGAGTGTGGATCGAAGATGCAGAGAATGTCATTGTTTGAGAGGAAGCATGGGCAGTCAGTGATGTGATACACGGAGTTGAATCCGATGCCATACTGGCCGGTTTTCCCCGGATTGGCTTCTTTTGTTCCTCTTCCTAGATTTTGGATTCCTCTGACATCTTCCTCGGTGAAAGGCTGGTTGTTATAAACGCAAAGAGACGGGCCTTGCATTGGAACCCATTTGTCATCAAATATTCTGTCTGTGGCGTGGGTTCTTGGGTCAAAAACAAAGTAGATTTGCGTGGCTTTGGCATCGTCTGCATTTTGCAGCAGCTCCTTCAGCATCTCCTTTTCAGAGGGATAAGCATTGAGAATACTTTTAATTCTACTTGTGAGCCGTTCTTTCTGTCCAAACTCACTTCCCAGGGAAGTGAAGCAGACATTAGAAGCGTACCTCTCTAGGGCTTTGTGACGCTTGGGAACTGCTCCTAATTTTACAGCAACCTCTCGTGGAATATCTGAATGACAATATTTGACAGTGGAGTCTCTGACTTTTATCCAGGGGCAATCGTTGTAGCACAGTGACTTTGAAGGTTTCAATGTAAGACTGGTGTCAGGTAGGAGAATCTCCCCGTAATTTGTAAGGCAGTATTCTTGGTTTTTGTCTCTGATTAAGCTCCAAAGTCCTTCACTTATGATTCGCCGAGAGAGCTGGAAATTATCCTCCGACAGTGGCCTTCGTCCACACTCTTGTTTCAGCTTTTGAAGTACCAATGAAAAGTTCTCCACTTTGAAGCTTGATAGGACCCCGACACTCTCGAAGAGCTCACGGCAACTGTTTCTGTACTTGTTGGGAAGCTGGTAAAGATACGGAGCAGCATCAAAGTTCAAGTGAAATGCAACTTTAGCTGGATTGACATATGTGTTCTCGACCAGAATGGAACAGAAATCTTTCAGGTCCTTCATGATTTGCTCCTTTGCAGCACTGTCCTGTAGCATCTCCTCGTGTAAATATTTGTAACATGCGTTGGTGATGTTTTCCTGGTACAAAGTTACCCCGTCAAATGATTTCGAAAGTTCCTGGAGCTGACTGATGACTAGTCCAATGGTGGGTTTTCTTATCAATCCCAGAGAGTCTTTCACAGCCAAACTGATTGGCCCGCAGCCTTTGAAAGATGGGGAGTTCTCATTCAGAATGGGCTTCATCAGGCACACTGTGTCCTGGTGTTCAGTTGTGAAGAGTTCCTTGGCGGAAAACATTGTGGCGGGGGGGAAATTGTTTCCATGCCATGGCAATGAAAATCCAGCAGGTTTAGTCAGAAAAGGAAGGAAACAGATGCACTGAAGCTTCTCTAAAAGTTCGGTGTCTGCAGAGTCCCTTATCTTTAACTTCTCATCAATGAGACTGAGCAGTATACTGCTACGGAAGCATGCAGCCATGTGGTCACTTTCATTTAGACCCATAACAGACTCTGCACGTTCAATCAGGTCTTCCCAGGAGAGGTCATCTTTCACCATGCCAAGCTGGACTAACTTCACTAAGCACACTGGGTTTAGGTAGTCCTTTGAAGTTCCATCTGGAAACCTTCCGTCATCACTGTTGTAGAGTTTGGCGACTCTGCCCTCGGGGTGAATAAGCCTGGAAGGAAGCACTAGCTGATCTTCAGGCCCAGAACAGGGAATGCATGGCGTATCTCTGAGAATGGAGGCAAACTCATCAAGCTTTTCATTTAACACATAGTGCATCAAGGGGTCTCGTAGTTCTTTGTCAATGTCTTGGATATGAGGGAAAAAGACATCTGAGAAGAATTGCTTCTCTGTGAGGGTGTTTTCCAGCAGCTTTCCTTTACATCCAGCATCATCAAAACCTTCCTTCACCCATTCTGGAAGCTCAACGGCACACAGGCTTTGTGAACCAGTCTTCTTGAGGTACTTCAAGAATATTTTGAACGCAGCAGGCCCGATGTCAGGTCGACAGAGCAAAGTGTCATCAAGAAATCTGACATACTTAATTGACACCCACGTTTTGCCATCTGAGAAAACCTTTGACTGGTCCGTGTCCCCGCCTTTGGCTATTTCCTGGTATAGTCCTTGGCTGACTACGGTGAAGTCATCGTGAACCATGCTTGGATCAGGCCATATTGCGTAGTAGCTGTAATCAAGCAGTTCTTCACTTTCCGACAGTGAACGGAGCATTCCGAGCGCGGACAGATAAGCCTGAACAACGACGTGCCTCATAAACACCGAGTTCCAGTTTCCTTTGGTGTCTGTCTTCCAAATCTCTTTTCGGTTTGAAGTCACGGCAAAGCAGCCGTTGATGTGAATGGGCAGTCCTGTTTTGATCCTTAGGGGTAAGTAACAGAATACCTCTCCAATTGGGTTGGGGCTTATCCTAACTGTCCATTTCCTGTTCTCTTCTTCAGACAGAAGAACTGCCACACTCCCACAAGGCACCAGCCCAAGCCTCTTCCCACTCTCCCCTAGGGAAAACTTGAGGGCCTCGGTCACATCCATACATGAACAAATGAGCCAGTTGGTGTGTTCAATGGCCTTTTGTGGCATATCATCTGTGGTTCTCCTGGATTGAACACCTTTGGCAGCCATCTCAAAGTATTGGTTTGGATCCTCTTCTGAACTTCTGAAAATGGGGGACTGTAGGTCCACCATGCGTTTGAACACATTATGAAACTCCTCTACTACAATGCGTATGATACAGCCAGATTTGGGCACATCAGCTGGTACCCTGTTTGTACTGGCTACCTTTTTCATGACTTTTGCTGCTGACTTTAGGATGCTCAGAGGACCATAAGCGGCCTTGGAAGACCACACACTTTTGTTGATTGTAACAACATCCTGTGCGGCTGCAGGGTTAGGCTCCTCGTATTTCAGGTACTTCAATACCATGGATCCAACATGCTGAGTGAACAGAATGAGTCTGTGGCCACAAATGCTGAACTCATCAACAAGAGAGTAGATGTCTGTGGTGTTGTAATACACACTGCTTATTTCACTCACAGCGGCTTCCTGCTCAGTGCGAAATGGCAGCCTGAACAGAGTTCCACTGTACTTGTATGGTGATTCCTGAGCGAGAGGTAGTTGGCAGTTGAAAACATTAATGAAAGGTTTGAATTGGTTCGGGAACTTTCTCAAACGTTTCTGCTGTTTGCTCCAGTTGATTTTGATCCCTGGGTTGGACCGGTCTCTGATATGCTTGCTGATGTGGTTGATGTTGGGATCGAACATGATCATGAACTCTCTGCTAATTATGATAGGAATATCGGTTATGTGATAAACCGAGTTGAATCCCAAGCCAAATTTCCCTACTTTGTCTGCTTCACATCTCTTCATTGAACCTCCTAACCGTGTGATGTTAAGAAAGTCAGTGTCAGAAAATACTGAGTTGTTGAAAGACCACAAAGCGGGACCATGGCATGTAATCATTCCAGGGTCCAGAAGATTCTCTCGAATGCCAGCGTTCTTACGCATGTCAATTAGGAAGCTACACTCTGTAGCACTCGCATCATCTGCATTTTGTAGAAGCTCTTTGAAGATATCTGCCACCGATGGATATTCCTCTAGAATATTCTTTATCCTCACTGTCAGAGGCTCTCGTTGGCCTGACTGCTCAAAGCCAAGGTTCTCTGGATTAATCAGTCTCGTACTTAAGCATGGGACTTTCAACCATTCTGCAGTTTTCATTGGAATGTCATCGTGGATCAAAATGATGGGCTCAGACACATCATCAAGTAAGTCATTCAAATCGTCCACTTTGATGTCACAGTAAGTGCACTCATGAATGGGTTTCATGGCAAGTTTGCTCGGGTCCTTGTAACAAAGGATGGGGACGTGCATGTCAATGTCCACAGCAATTTGATTGTTGTAAAGCCATCTCAGTATGTTCACTAAAAGAAGTAGATTGTGTTTACTCTCCTCTTTAGTAAGGTCTTCCTCACACCTCAGTTGAATTGTCTTTACAACCTCAAACACGTGGTTTGGAACAACTTCTTCAACGGAGCCGCAAAACTTAAAAAGCTTTTTAAATTTTCGAATGGTTTTGGGTAAAGAGTAAAGGTAAGGTTGCAAATCTAGGTCCGAGATGGGCTTCAGAACGGTGTGACCTGGCGATGAGAATGTCTTCCCAGTCCACACCCAATCGAAAGGAAGGGACTTCATGGCTTCTCTAGCATCTTCGAGGTGTGCCTGCATGAAGTCGTAAATCTCAAATAAGATCTGTTGGAACTGATACCAGTCCTCCGTGGTAAAAGCTTGAGATTTGTGCCAGTCATTCACTGCTTTCAAGTGCTGCAATACTTGGTCCACCTGCGGCTCAAGAGACAACTGCAGGGCTTTTTTCATACCTGCAGATGTACGCTCCACCAGTGCAACGGAGGATCCAACCAGGACAGCATGCGACATGTCACACATTTCAGAAAATGAGCTGATGCTTAGGGTATCTCCCACCCAAGCCAAAGACTTTGGATAATTCAGAGGCCTGTCTTTGCAAACTGGCACCCATTTTAACTTTAGCAAAGATGTCTGAGCTTCGGAGGACTTTACCAACTTGGTTTGTCGGTTCAGTATTTGCAGCAGTGTTTTAGCTTTTTGTACTATAGGTTCCCAGTCTGGCTCTTTACTACCTTGTAACTCTTCAATCTTCTTTGCCACTTGGAGCACATCTTTTTCGCTCAGTTGTACTTCATTTTTGAGGCCAAGCTGTCTGAGGGAATGGAGAATGTCAGTGGAGGACGTGAACGTAGTGGTGGGAAACCGAGTTTTCTCCTCCGTATAAAACAGACTTTGCAGGATCTCAAGGTCGGGATCAAACAGATCTTTGGCTGAAACAGGTCTTCCCGGCGACACATGAATGAACTTCAACGTAGACAGCCAGCCAATAACTTGTGGGTTTTCATTTTTCAGGAATGACAGATGTTTGAGGGCCCAGAGCATGATTTTAGTGACTTCATCTTTGGAATAAAACCCCTTCTCGATGTCTTGAACCACCATCTTCAAACATTCCGTGGTCTTTACCTGTTCAACGTTTAGCATCTTGATAAGACGAATGGATGCCTCGTCACTGCAGCCCACCACGTTGATGGATAACTTCACATCTGGTGGATACTTCGCTGTATGGTGTAAAGCTCTTGCCCCTTTCAAAGACGTAAAGGTCGGGATGCCTTTCTCCTGCAATGGCCCCAATTTCTCAAAGATAGACAATTCCAGGATAGTCCGTTTCTCTTTCTCCGTGACATCAGATAGACTAGCTAAAAACTCTCTGAGGGACAGCTTTTGTTTGACGGACAAGGCTGATACTTGGTTGATCACTCTCTGGGTTGATGCCCTGTCCATTATTTGCAGCAGCATACTGGGAGAAGCTGGATGGATGTAGTTCTTCAGAAGAGGATGCTGCAAACATGAATCGAGCTTTTTTACCACTACTGCTCCCAGCTTTTTCATTATCTCAAGAAGGCTGTCAGAAAGGGCGGCCTCCTCGTCATCCGCAAGGATTATGGGAGATGGAGTTTTGAGACGGAAGACCTCCACTTTATCTACACCCTCCTCTAGCGGTACATTTGGAATCAAGGGTTGGTCTTCAAAGGTACTTAGGTCATCAGCAAAATGGACATAGAGATGCTTCCAGACCATCTTTAGCCATGAGAAGGAAGGATGTTTTTTCTCTTTATTCTCTGGGTCCCAAAGAACTGCAAAGTCTCTGCTTGGCCAGGCAGTTGAAAGGATCTCCTTTATAAGTCGAGCTGATCGTTCTGGAGTTAAATCTTGTACCTGACAGCAGGGTCTTCCTGTAAAAAAAAAGAGAATAAAAAACAAAATGAAAGTTAAAGTCTCATTTGTTTTCTTTTTCTAAGACTTCTAAGTTGTCTTTATGATTGCTTGTTGATGAAACTCAAACTTACTCCCATAATAAGGTAGGTTTGATGAAAACACTTAAAAGTAATTTGACAAAGTATACATTTTGGATTAACCAAATAAAATCTCAGCGGTATGCTCATCTTTATGATCGATTACACAAATGACTATAGAATCAACCTAGAAACATGTGAAGGAAAAATGTACTCACAAGTGTTATGAGCTCTTTGAGACTACTACACTGTATATTATTAATAAATTAGCCTTCGCCTAAACATGAGTTTAGGGATGAATCAAACTCAAACTATTTTAGTAATACATTTTAATGTCCACTGCATGCAGTAGCATATCCCCCCCTACTAACAATCACATTGACTCACACCAGTGGGTCCTTTATCAATACAATCTATGAGTAACGGCTTGATGCTTTACAAGCTGAGAGAATTCCTGTTGTGACCGACCGCATATCGTACATGTTAATTCATATTACCACAGAAGAAACTCATTCCCAAGATGCTAACACACCCAAACCAAATGCATCACACATAAAGCGACTTCGGGAAATATGAAAGAAATGACAGATAAATACATTTTTTAAGGGTTAGTAGATTCCTTTTCAAGTATAATATCTTTACCCCCAAATCTTTTAACACAGAAAGTAAATCTATAAAGTTAGAGTGGCTCACCTGTTTAATTCTGTGTCACTTATCAGACTGATAGCAAATTACATTTAGCCCTAACTGTTTTCAAAAGCCTACCATTGGGTCATCCTATGGCTTAAAAAGTAGTGTGTAACAATAATAATATGAATATCAATATCCAATGTGTCCAGGTAAGTAGTCCTTCAATGTGGGCATATAGTTAACAACTTACCAGCCATTTGTCAGCTCTGGCTTTACCTCTAAATTGCCCCAAACTATAGAACATACAGTATATGGCAGGGTATGATATTAACAGTAGAACATAGGGAGAATAATTATAATAATATTATGTATGTATGTGTAATGCACTTTTCTTAACTTTAGGGCTGGAATGACTACCAGTTTTGACTTTTCCCAAAATATATTAAATAAAACTTATTATAGCGCACTTTAAAACATATGGTGATAGTCAAAAGTTGAATACTTTGGAAGAGTAACAAGATGCTCGTTTAGCAAAGATATTAAAGTACAGTACATTTCATGAATGGACCTATTGCCCAAAAGTTGGGCCTTTTACGGGTAGAACATTGGTTAGTAGAAGTGCCCAAAATCTCAGGAGTCAATCAAACATTCGCATACCTACCAGAACACCCCCAGAGGAATTGCTGCACTGTAATTCAATTAAAAGTAAATGTTTTAGATATTTCAATGGACATATATTATATACGCTCAATACTGATTTTGTTTAGTTGAAGTTGCTACTTCTAACATAAAAAAATATGAACCATAATATGAGCAAGTTCACGTTTATTGGAGCTTGTTTTTGCTCCATACCCTGATGAAATGCAAAATGAACAATTGGGTCGCTCAGAAATTATGGTTGGGAGGGTTTGACGAAATATTACATAAGGCACTTTTAAAACCAGAAGTGGTTTGGTTCGGAAATCTTCACCGACTTCTTTATCTTGGAAGTGCAATACAGGTACAATATTAACCAAAATGTATTTTTCTTTCTCACTAATTACACAAGACAGTGCTAATAACTATGTTGCCAAAAATCTACTTATTAAAGTTTACATAAGTTTAGTAAAATGTTAGTCATTTTCTAAAATTAAGTGCATGATGAAGATAAAAATGTAATAAAAACAAAAATCTGGCCCTTTTAGCGTTTTTTTCAACTACTATGCAGTCTGAGGTGCCAATATTTCTGGAGGGCACTGTCTTTTGGAGCTGCATTGCAAAACCAGTTGATGCTTGCAACAGCCATTGAAAGGCAATATTCAGACATAGCTTACCCGACCGAGGTAGGGCAAATTCTAGTCTCTCTCTCTCTCTCTACAGATTGAGATTTCTTCTGGGCATTGTCATTCTTCTGATCGGACCCCATTGATTAAAAGCAACTTGAACCAAACAGATAATCCAAGTTTAATCTTGGTGCTACATACATTTTAGCAGGAAGCTCAGAGCTCAAGCTCTGTCTTGGGGATGTTTTGAAAATGTAACAGATGAATAAAACAATTGATAACCTTAAACACAGAGTAAAAGTATAAATTGAAAGGTGCCTCTGGTGGACCACCCTGTAAATTCCCTATTCTCCATCAGACTGGCCTGTGGCCATTTTGGGTTGTGTGTGTGTGTGTGTGTGTGTGTGTGTGTGTGTGTGCTAAGGATCTGAATGGAATGAAAGGAATAAAACTCATTCTCCCACCAGCCAGCTCTCTTCTTCACTCTAACACAAAGAACCGTCATAAAATAGCAAAGTACTTTCATATTTAATGTCCTTCTGTGTGGAGGACTACGGCGACAGATCAAATCTTAAACATCCCTTACAGTCATAGTATTTGGTGTACAGATGTAGCATAGTACTTTTTATTAAGTCGACTGTATGTTTCTTTTTATAAATGAAGTGACTGTCCCGTTAAGAAATTATTGCAGTGCCTAAAGTCCCCCATAACTAAAAGGTGGTAGATGAGTGGGACATGTCATATGGGACAGGGATGGTATACCTCTGCTTTGAGCTGCCTCCTTTAGGCTGGTCATTACTGAAGGCTTGACGCTGTCCAATAGGAATCTTCCATCTAGTCCTGGGTAAAGTGACCTTTGAAGAAGAAATTTTTCGGTATGAAAATCGCATTTGGTGTGGGGTTCTCCCTTTTGAAGGACTTTCATTGTGTTGGGTATGGTTTTTTCCACGTTAAACACTCATACCTGGGGTACTCTTCTGTGGTGATGTAAACAGCGTCCTTATCACTGACCGAGGAGGAGAAGCCGGCAAATGCCCCATCCTGCAGCGGTAGGAGCTCCAGGCCGAGGAGGTCGCTGTAACAGTCGTCGCTGATGACGAACTCCAGCAGACGCAGCTTCTCATCTGCCGAGCCTTTGTGCTTGCTTTTCCGGAGGGTTTGACGCACCGCAGGAGGGGTGACTTTCTGCACTCCACTCGACCCAGTCAAGTAGTCGGCCAAGACAGAATCCATGGCGGCAGGCACCTTCAAAGTCCGTCCGATTGTTTGAATTTAGTACATATCATAAACATTTTCAAACATACAGAATTTCAGAACACGTTTTCAATGCCACACCAAAAGCCGCAATTGGAATATACACAAATGAACAACATTAGCAATAGAATAAGAGTCAAAGATGGATCGTAAAATAAACAAACCATACCCAGGCCACCTGCATCCCTGAGCTTTGAAGATAGGTGATAACTGTCTTGGCCACCTCCTCATCCATGTCAAGCTCTGAGAACACGGCCTCATCCGCCCGGATCCAGTTCTTACTGAGAGAATAGATGACCTGCTCCTGCAGGAGGTCGCGGAACAGAGGCTCCAGCACAGGCTTCCAGCGGGCCTTGATCTGGTTGGGGTCCGGCCAGGCCCTGTAGGTCCCCATGGGGGAGAGAGGGAAGTCCTGGTCCTTTTGAATCTGGATCCTCTTGATAGCTTCCATGATCAGCGTAAAATAGGCCCTGGGGTTGATCCATCATTGAAGAAAATGTAGCAACATATTACAAATATTACATTAAATATTAGAGTGATTTGAGTTTATTGTTATATTGTAAAAGCATAACTTTATTTTTATATTTGTACATTTCCTCAATATATGATTTTGTATCGCAGTGTGTAGAACGATAGATTGTCTTTATTTTATTAGTACATCTTACTGAATAAGTAAAGGTTCTCACAAGCTGATAAACAACACAATAGCGTCATAGCAACCACAAACACTAATGATTGTAACCAGAAACACGTCCGCATATGAAACGGTCAACGTCCTACCTTGGAATGACGGTGACGATCAGAAGCTCGTTCCAGAGTGCGGCCGGGTCCCTCCATTGGTCCACCTCCCGCCATTTAATGCTCCTGCGGTTGTCCGTGAGGCCGAAGAAGCCGCTGATGTGGACGGGCAGCCCCGTCAGGCTCTCCTCCCCGGGCGGCAGTGGCAGGAAGCAGAACGCCCGGCCTGAGAACGCCGCCGCCGCCGCCCCCCCCTGGTCCTCCTCCACGGAGCTCAGGGGCATGGCTATGCCGATGGTGGGGATGAACTTGAGGTCGTCGGCCAGACAGTCCAGTTCGCCGCACACGCCGCGGCCCCCCACCCCGTTGCACACCAGCCACGTGGTCCTCTGCGTCTCCTTGGTGGTTTCGTCCTGAGTCTCGATGTTGACCTGGTAGGTGGCACAGGTGATGGCGCTGCTGGACACCCCGTTGTTGTAGCTGTCTATGGCGAGGCCCAGGGTCTTCAGCGAGTCCGGGCGCTCCAGCTTGTCGTCCGGGTTCTCCCCCGCCCTCACCTGGAAGAGCACGCGCTCCGTGCCGTCCGACTCGCGCACGTGGAGGGAGACCTTCTTGACGCTCCGGAGGAAGAGCAGTACGGTGTCGGCGTCGGCCTTGAAGGACTCGAAGAGCTCCAGGACCTTCTCTTTGTTGTAGATGTTGGCGCTGAGCAGGGAGGGCTTCACTCGCAGGGGGAAGCGGAACAGCGTCCCGGAGAAGCTGCCCTCTTCGATGGTGTTCCCCGTGCTGCCAAACATGCCGGTGTAGGGGGCAAACTGGTCGCTGAGCTCTGTTATCTCTTTAATGTCAGCCTTGAGGTTCCAACACTGGCCAGACTCATGGGGCCCAAAGAGGGTCTGATGGGGGTCCAACATGCCGATCTGATCCCCACTGAATATGCTGGGAACATCTAAAACAATCAAGCAGACATGATTTAGAAGCTACTATTGAAAGATGCAGGTAAGCTTTATGTGCCAGTCGCATATATAAACAGTATACAGGAACATCTTACATAAACAGTATACAGGAACATCTTACATAAACAGAAGCTTTGTTGATTATCTAGCCCCCCCCAAAATGTCATCTCTGTATTTATTTGTTCGAAAATACATAGGAGGGACACAAAATGTTTACGTTTCAGAGCGAGGCTCACCTGTTATGTGATACACGGAGTTAAACCCAATACCAAATCGCCCAACTTTTAAGGGATCTTCTCTCTTCCTGCTTCTGGCAATCTCCTGAATGCCGTTCCAATCTTCAGTTGTGAACACTGCATCGTTGAACACATACAGCGCTGTACCTGCAACCAAAACAACATATATATATATAATATTTTAATATTTAGAAACTATGGGACATTATACTAGGAAGTCATTTATTCTAGATATTTTTGCTTGAATGTGAAAAGCGAATGCTTCCTTTTAAGGTAAAAAGTATTACGGAACAGCAAAATAGCTCTACCTTGATACTGAGCCATATCTTCTGACCAGAGGGACTCGATCCCATACTCCGTTTCATCGTACAGAAACTTGACTTCTGTGGCTCCAGCATCCTCTGCATTCTGAATCAGCTCCTTCATAACAAACCCAGCTAATTCAAACACTGTTCATGGAATCACACATTGGCCTTTTCCAAGTCTGAAATAATGTGCGATAGTGATCAATAATATTTTAGCCATTTACAAGCCTTATTTTATGTATAATCTATGTATAATATGAACTATTATAACTGTAACATGTGCTAGTGTCCTAACAGTTGGAGTGAATGCTACGCATATTTTTGTTATTTTTAGATCCAGCCTTAAGTTCCAAATCAATCTAAGAATCTCTCGAGTATCACCCTAAGGCCCAACACAAGGCATGACTGGCCATAAACAGATTAACTGAACGCTTGTGTGAGCCTACTGAACACTTTGAAACATCTACAATACACTATCCTGAAGTTAACACTGAGCAATTTTGTACTTACTTTAAGAATTTGTCCGCCTTCGGGGTACCTTCTAAGAATATCTTTCAAGAACTCAACCAAGGGCGGTGTAGTCTGTCCAAACCTCCCTGGAAATAAATAGAATAGAAGTAAACAAAGTAGAATACATATCAAATGTAACCTGATGTTAATGCACACCTAACATAACATAAAATAACTTTCCTTCAAGTGATAGTTTAACATTTGGGAAATAAAATATGCCCCAACTTACAGACAGTCAGACGAGATGATTGATATCAATTCTATGTCCGTATGTCCAGTATTGAGTTAGCTACGTAGTAGTTGTAAAAGTAGGCTAGCGATAGCAGTAAACTAGAGGTACCCGCTAGCATTGCTCCCAAAAGTGACAATATACTCCTATGAAAATTCCTGTGTTATTTACATGATATATCTTCTGTATCCAACCGTCTATTTGTTTCAATAACAACTTGCTTTTATATTTAAATTTCCACACGTGCGAAATACAGAAGATATAACATGTAAATAACACAGCTTTTAATTTTTTAAGGACTTTTTAATCACTTTTGGGAGCCATGCTGGCGGTTACCGCTAGCTTACTACTATCGCTAGGCTACTTTTACGACTACCACTTAACTAACTCAATACTCGACGTACGGACATACAATTGATATCAATAATCTTGTCTGAATAGGAGTGAGTTGGGGCATATCTTATTTTCCAATATGTTGAACTATCTTTTTAACATAACATAACAAAATTAAACAAGATAATGGTAATACTTTCTTTTTCTTGTTCTTTTCAGAGTTTACAATCCCCTAGAGGATGAAGAAGATTGGCCACACTAGCCATTTTATTTCTGTGGCAGCTTACCTCCCCCTCTCAATCCCCGACCTTCCAGTGTGATAGAAACTTCAGGACTTCCCCTCGGCACCAGAGCCCCAATCTGAACTGTGTCATCAAGCTAGCACAGGGACAGAGTAGGGAGAGAGTTGACTTAGCAGAACATCCGGTTTAAGCCTAAAGTTTACAAAATGGATCCACACAGTGTATTGTACTGTGGTGATGTCCACTGGATTTAAAAGAACATACACCCCTTTTGTTAGAAGGGATTTAAAGGCTATTCAATTGAACAGTTTGGCTAATCTTACAGTAACAGTGCTGCAAGCATCCTTCTCATTATGGAAGGCACATTCCACTGTCAACCAGTCTTAAATCTGGGAGCCAGCAACGTTATCGCACACCTGTCACTGTGATACACCATCACCCTGCGTCTCTCGGAATCAATATTGGGCTGCGCTTGAGGCTGCACAGAGACCCAAGACTGCTGCTTTCTGCTGCCTGTGCTGGCGCTCCAAGGTGAACCACCCCATCTGCACAGTCCCTTGCTTGGCTCAGCACTTTGAACACGCGGACATGCCGCCTGGCAGAGCAACCTTCCGCAAAACCAAAAGCTCTTGATGTATTAATCATCATTAAGAGAGAGAGCTGCTCAAACCACTGAGACAAAGGCAGGGGGAGAGAGCTTTAGTCAGGGTCTTTGTTTTGGGGGCAAAACCCCAGTGACTGGCAGCCAAAGAAGTCCTGGTCTCCTTCCATTGCCACCATTATGCGTAAAGAAATGAGGCTTAGAGGCAAATGCTGGGATATAACTCGTGATAGTAACAAACACTGTTCTTTTGTCTCATACCAAGGGTCTGATTAACCAACCTTACCACTATACAGTATATGGAATGATGAATTAAATTACTACATATATATTTTGAATTGGCCCTACTAACCTACTTTGCCATACTTGAGAAACATGTCAAATTCAATCTCCCTTGAGTAAACGTTAAAACCCCAGATTCTACTACTGAAAGCCCGTTAGTTAGCTTGGTATGAGCTTTTACCCTTTCTTTTTGAAAAGATTTATTTGTAATGTTTTTCACATTGATGACATGCCTCCAGGGGTCAATTTGTTGTAAGATCAACCATCTGAATCATTGGGGAGTGTCATCTTACAAAAAATTTGAACTACGTGCAAGGAGCATTCTGAGAGGGCAGAAACGTGTTCAAACCTTCCAGTTTTGCCCAAAGCAAGACATTCTTAAGCGAACGATAGACGCTGGAGTGTTGCCACCTATCGAGAAAAATGCTCGATGATTTAATGAACCAAAAAGTTCGGGAAACTCCATGGCCATCGGGCTGGGTTCAGGGAGGCCTAGGCCTCGGTGGGTACCAACGCTCTGTTTTAGGCCATTTCTGGGGCGTGGCTTGTGGTTCATTTCTGAGAGTGACATCAGAGGGCTCCCGGCAAGTGTACCCAAACCAAGCCACCCGCCAGAAAGCCTCCACCACCTGCTCCCTTCCCTCAGGATGCCTCCAGCGTGGAGCTGGGTCCCCTTTGGTTGTATGCTATGGTATAATATAAAACATTTAAAAGACGTATTCAGGGTGTCAGAATCATTTCTAACGTGATTCATATGGTATAACACAACCTATGGATTGCTGCTTTCCAAATGTTTAAGCGGGCAAGAAGATGGGTAGTGGAAAGAGGGTAATGGAACCAACATAGCTAGTCCTAAATCCATACTCATACCTAACAAATATAGGTGCAATAGGAAGGCTTTCCACAAATAGCCTTAAAAACATCTGTCGGAGGTGGCGGAAACATTTCATTCTGTACTTGTCTTTGTAGTTCTTCATAATTCTTTTGAGACAGCAAATTAGGCACAACATTATAAATAAAGTAACAAGTTGACACAGGTTACAACCTCACGTCTTCAGCTCTAATACAGCAATGAATCCCTCAAACAATTAGAAACATCTAACCAGTACAATCCTTAAGTCACCTACACACTGGGTCTCTGGACCACTAGGGTACTGGTGGAAAGGGAGTTCATTCACCAATATTTAATCAGTACTTGGGTGCTGTGTAATTGTGTCGTTGTGTACATTATTTAAATTTGGTCAATGAACAGATGCTGAACGCACAACGAAACAATACAAATCCACCGGGTAGAAGCGGCCAACAGCACTCACAAAGACATGATTATTTAAGCGCAGTACAGTCTCTCACTGATGTAATGCAGTATACTGCTGTTCTCACAGACATGATTGTTCAAAGGAAGTACAGTACAGTCTCACTGATGTAATGCAGTATACTGCTGTTCTCACAGACATGATTATTCAAGCGCAGTACAGTCTCTCACTGATGTAATGCAGTATACTGCTGTTCTCACAGACATGATTGTTCAAAGGAAGTACAGTACAGTCTCTCACTGATGTAATGCAGTATACTGCTGTGCTCACATCGATCGCCTTCATTTTGATTATGCAAAAGGCCCCATTAAAAGCGATAATGGTAAAGGTCCTACTATGTTTCAAAATGAAATGAAAGATGTGATAAAGAAAAAGTTATGGAAACGTTGTGGACAAATGGCGGAATATTTCCTTCATCTCTTACCAGTTTGCCATTGTGAACCAGGTGCTGTTCTGTGAGAGGCAGGTTAGTCTCCTCGTAGATGAGTTGCTTGATGTCATGGACCACAGCAGATGGAGGAACCTGGTAGGACCTGGGGCCAATGTAGTCATGACGGACTGTCACCCATGGCAACCTGGGAAGAGCACCAAAAAATCCTTTGCGTTGGCAGTGTAATTTACGCGCAATAGCTAGATTGAAAATCTATAGACATTGAAATAAAGGGTAACATAAACCAGTGGCATCATTAGTAATGCTAGTGGAGAATAAGTTTAAACACAGCGAAACAAATGTTTCCATGGTTTAAAGCACATTAAACATTTTAGGGTCTTTATTGATCAAGTAGAAAACTGTGAATCTAGTCAAATCTTGGATGGGAACCAGCTTCAAAAGTAACAACTCAGTTACATTTTAATACTCCATAGCACCCTAGATTCTGAATATTTGAATGTAATGGAGAATACTGTAACACGGCTGTAACTCAGGTTACATAGCCATTCTACAATGTCTATTGTCACAACACTAGTGGCACATATTTCAAGTATTTTATTAAGTTAATAGAAGCAAAAGCAACACGTGTGGTATTTAAAAAATGTAATGATATATATACCTTAGACAACTATATTCACCATAGACATGCCTATGGAATGCTTGTTTATAACAATGTTGTTTATTTATGGAAAGTAATGAACACGATTAATAGGCTAGTATGAAGTTAATACAATTTGAATGATATATACTCATTACGTAAAGAAAATAACGGAGATCTAGGGGCTTCGAGAGCCAGATGACCCCACAGTATACTTGTAGCAACTACATAATCAGTTAGTTTCTGTTCACATGGATGCAGGGCCACTGGTCTACTTACCATGGGCCTCGACAGTCTTCCATCGCCTCTGAGCCTGGTTCTTGTTATGTGCCGGCGTACACATTCATTGGACTTCTAGCCTATTATCTGCATTGAGCGCAGCCAAAGCCCACCCAGATCGGAGCTGTAGCACACATAAAACCGTTATTTACTCCGGTCAACCTCCCGTTTGACACAAAAAGTCAAATTCCTATATAGTTTGCAAAATTAAAGTCAATGATTTATCTGCAGTATAGTAGCATAGATTCGTGTAAGTCTTTCTGTTATTAGGCTACTATTAAGCTACTTAGCAACGTCAAGAAATACGTTGTATGTCCACTTCATGAAGGGGATGCATTTTACATCCGTCTGCCTTCCGAAAAATATTGACAAAAATTGACAGATAACAGGCCCGTTACTTTATACATGCCAATTCCTAAAACGGCGCTGTTCTAATATTGTCGGCGATTAGTAGCCTACATAGCTGCGTCAGTTGCATGTTAGTGATTGGCTAAAACCCATGGTGAGAACTCTGGTAGTTGTAGTCATACTTAACGGAACTAGACCCCGGCACATTGCAGTCCCAACTGCGCATAAATACATCCACAATCTAAGGCTATGATAAATTGCCATTTCACTTATATAGGACAGTCGGTGAAGGTTTAAAATATATATATTATAAACATTTCAAAATGTATTACTGTCAAATACTGCTGCAGTAGATTTGGCACAGAAGAATGACATCATTCATCTAAAGTCACCTTAAACTGCATGAATCTGCATTTTGTCATGCTTTATGAAAAATAGACCTACAGCCAATTCACTTTATTCACTTATGTTAATTTCTCTGTTGAAAAACAAAGAACATAAACCCTGTCAGAATCGTATTGCTTTATAATTAATACTGCATTGTAAGAGCCAGGATACTTACGTTCACTAGCAGAAGCCGATCAGCAGCATCCCTCGCGCACAGTGCGGCATCCGTGCCCTGTCCTGTATAGTGTTTAGTCTTCTGGCTCGCGCAGCCACCTCTCAATGCGCACACAGGCAGCTTGATTTCAAATCATCTTGTATTTATCCACGAACAACCCAGTGAAGGAGGTTCAATAAGACGTTAATGCAAATACTTGCTAGATGCGTGGACTGTAGGTCGTGTAAGAACATCTCTGAACAAGTTCAATATTGCAGCGTTTACGCACTCTTAAAGTGACAGCATTGTTGTTTGCTGCCAAGGTTATGGGGATGGGGTGAATGGAACCAGGTGCTAGTCTAACGGTTAAGTTTCTATTCAAATTAACAAAATCAAACAAAATATTGTTTAATATAACACCAGCTGAACTTAAAATCTTAGACTCGCACAATCACACCCACACACCAACAAATACATACACACGAAAACACACACTCGAGAGTTATACGTTTCTCTGCTAAAAATCAAAACACGACATAACGTGTATTATTTCTTCCAGTAGATGGAGACAGAGCATCAACTCAGTTTCATGACGAGGCATTTTGAGAGTCAGTAGTGCGGTACTGCATTTCACCGCTAGGTGGCAGTATTTGACAGTGACCTGCGGTCAAACATATTTTTAGTAGGCCTATATTAGGCTTATCATGTGCAGAAAACGAACTCTAGAAAATGTCATAAGAATAAGAATGTATAAATATAAATCCATATAAATAATTGTTAATATATGTGTATGTAATAAACATAATGTAAAATTGATTGCGCAAATAAATATAGGCTTATAACCTATATCCATATGTTTGCGCAATAAAGGTTAGTGTCCTGGAATTGATTTTGAACATGCCAAATTGTAATGTTTTTTTTTTTTCTTCTTTAATTTGACCTTAACTACAGTTCCACTCACACTGCAGTCTAACACAGATCAGGAATAGTTACCAGCCAAATCACGGCAGAACATTCTACAGAAGTCCCCACACCTATAATTTGCAACATTACCTTTACCACGCCCCCCGCCCATCTCTCTCAGTGTCACGTAAAGACGAATATAAACAATATGCATATCCTCTGCACGAGTTCTTCCTTAATAGAGGTCCACATAAATTGCTTGCAAAAGGTTTTAAGAAATATGGCCTAATATATAATGATTACGGTGTATTAGATAATCAAATGCAACAGAATAACAGATTGACACTAAAATCCATTAATGGAGTTAGGCACCGTGACACTTAGTGATCTCTTAGATGCTTTATGATACCAATTTAACCGAAAATTGGACTTCCAAATGTAATCTTTCCAAATTTGCAACTAAGGACCATAGCCAAGTGTGGTGTGTGTACTTTGTTCATATTTTCCGACGTACAAAAAACATAAATCCCGACTTTGTTTAGCCTTGAAGACAGGCATGATGCCTGTTTACTAAGTTTATAAATTAATCAGGCTCGACGGCAACTCAACACGCTAGCTACTACTAACTGCAGAAAGTTGACTCCACCATTCCCACAACAGTGTCCTGACGTCACAGCATCTGCAGCTAGTTGAGATGAAAGCGAATGTTGGTTTGAGGGCTGCCCTCAACTTCAAACTGGAGCCTGGCATCAAACAGCGAGTACTCAGACAAACCAAACAAACGGGAACGCCGATCGCACAGAGGGAGGCGGTGCTGGAAAGCATTGCTTCCCATTTCAACGCGGAATTACAACAAAAACAACTATCAACATATGGCAAAACTTTTGTCTTATTGTGGGAAAAGCTTATTGTCATATGATTACAATGACACGTACAGCGCTAGTGTTCGCGGAGCTTGTAACGCTTTGATGTAGGCTAGACAGGCTGCAGAGCGGAGATCCGACTATATGCGCGATCGCCATCCCTTGCCTGTGATCTTAACGCTGATGTTGGTTGAACTGACGCTGTGGAGTTAGAAAAGTCTGAACAGAAACGACGTTTGAGCACATTGCAAAGCTGAAATGGTCAGGAGACCGGTGCAATAGACACACGAGTTCCCATTGGTCTGAAACAGCATTCTTTCAACAGCACTGATAGGAGTTGGAAAACAGTTAATTTTACCAGGTAGGTATCGCTCTGTACTGAGGGTAGTTGTTTAATATGTGCTCCTAATCATGGTGGGTTTTATTAGTTGTTGTTAGCAACAGGTTATAT
Source organism: Aplochiton taeniatus (assembly GCA_017639675.1). Lineage (NCBI taxonomy): Eukaryota > Metazoa > Chordata > Actinopteri > Galaxiiformes > Galaxiidae > Aplochiton > Aplochiton taeniatus. Next base: position 11,718,117 of record CM030190.1, read on the forward strand.
CAAAAAGATTTTTGTAATTAGTTCACAAGTTAGATGTGTGGCTCTGTACTGAGAAGGAAATGTGTCATTATTTTTTTTACATAGATCAAAGATTCATGCATAGCCTACATTCAACATGTCCAACTACACAACTTCATCCAGTATTCAATCACACTTACACAATGCTCCTTTTTTAGATGAAACCAACAGTTTTTGCCAAAATGAGCTGGATTCTAAGGAACACCTTCCTAATTACGATGACATTGCATGTCATATGTTCGACTGTGGTGAGTGGTTCGGTACTATACTCAATTTGAATACATATAGGCCTATGATTCAGTCAACCATTGTTGGAAGCGGCTTTCCGTATTAATGTGTTTGCATGCTAATTTACCGGTATACCCAATGTAGGGGTTATTGCCTAACTAGTGTAACTATAGTACATTCCAGAGTGTAGATTTAGAATGCATTTTATGTTACTGCTGAAAGTGGCGATGAACCTCAGACCTTCCTAACTGCACTGTATCGTATTGATGCTTCCTATCAGGTTTCTGTGAGTGCAGAGGAGGTGATCAGAGAATGCCGGGAGCAAGAGTTTAAGGATCTGCTTGGGAACTGTAAACCATGCAAACAGTGTGACGCCGGGCAGGAGCTATCCAAGGTTGGGATCCTAATGATAACATGCCACCGAAAGGGGTTACTCTATTTCAGGGCCAATTTAACTAATGTATATAAATACCCTTCCATAGCCCCTGCTTTGCTTACATTTTTCGAAGTCCTGTTATACAACTAGATCAAACAAGTCTCTTAATCATGTTTGTACTTCCTTATACAAAAAGAAAAGACAACAGAGTTGTTTTATAGCTATGGTGGAGGAAAAAGTTGAAAAGGCCTTACTTAGTTATAGAATAGATACCAAAGATTGAAGAAATGAATGAATCTTATCTAAAGCACCATGTTTATTTATGATATTCTCTCTTTCGTTGGGAAAACATTCTAGAAACAATTCGTTTTTTGTTTTGCGATTTGCGACCTTCTGGAGCTGGAAAGTCTTCACTGTTACCCCTCCTTGTTCTCTCTCCAACTTTCCTGGCTTCAACTGTTTGAAACAGCATTTGCATAATACTAGCTATGCACTGAAAGAGAAAGGTTGAATTTTCTTGTTAATTGGGTCAAAACTGATTCAATCACTGGAAGGTAATACAGTATAATATGACCCTGTCATCTGTGACATGTCAACCTAGCTTTTTACTCCGCTACATACACACATGCACAATGGTGGTAACTTTCTTCAGTAAACTTTGTGTCCCTCCTCCAATTGTACAAGCATGAATGGCTGTGGCCCTGGGTCCTGGTTAATAATTGGCTGCCTCATTTGTTTTGAGAAGTAGCTGGATGCCATCTTGCTGTGGATGTCTGGCCAGCGTAACAGTGCACCTCCATGGGGAATCAGACTTTTCAAGTCCTCCGCTGCTTCCATAGCGATCCCTATAGAATGCGCTTTGTTCTAAAAGTCTCCTTCGGTCTCTGCGAAACAAGCTGGAAGACCTCGGTTGTCTCCTCCACAGGTGAACCAAAGAGCGCTATGCAGGGAGAATGCCTTTGAATCAGAAATCTTAGCCAGCTAGGTGGGTTAGCCTCATGCCAAAAACCTGTTAAGGAGACTACATCTTTTCCCAGTGCATGATGGGAGCTCTTGCAGTCAGCCACGGGCAAAAAGGTGAGGCCTTTTTGATGTGCTGAGATCAGAAAGAGGAGCAATTCCTCCGCCACCTTCCTAGGGCAAAGGGTTGTGAGGTAGCATTGAAGTGTGTGTGTGCGTGCGTGCGTGCGTGCGTGCGTGCGTGCGCGCGCGCGTGTGTGCGCGCATGCGTGCAACGACATCATATGGCCTGTTGTGTTAAAAACCCTGCGTTATTTTATGGATGCAGATGAATGGGTAATGGATCCGAGGAATGCATGACCCCCATCAGACACGGCCGTGTGAACCCCTCCTAACCTCCGGTACATTTCCTCGTGTGAACATGCTTCAGCCCTGGCCCCCTCGTTGCTTCACTGCTTCTCTCTCATTTGGCTCCTTTCCTCAGCATCTTAGCCAAACTAGGGAGGATGCTAGAACAGGTTTAATGCGTCGGATGATTCAGAATAAGCTGTTGGACAAGTCTTGTTGGCTAAATGCAAATAGTAGTGATGAGATGCTTTAAGGACTATCAGCTACCTTGGAATAGTAGCACATTTTTCCAGATCATGATTTTGAACTCCAACTGATCTTTAGGTGAGCTTTTATAGGTAATATATGAGCAATAATACGCTTAAATATACGGTAGATACTGTAACAAAGAAACCATAACAAACAATGAATAGGCTTGATATGGCTCTCTCAAGGAAGGCAGACCTCTGGGAGCAGCATTTCAACCATGATTCAGCATGATAGTTGACCGGGTTCTTCTTAAATACCAAACTGAAGCCTGCTTCTATTGCCATTGAAAAGCGATGACGGCACGGTTATTGTGAAATTTGTTGTGCTGAAAATTATTTGTATTTTCCAGGGACCTGATTGAATTAATTTAAAATGCTGGTTCCTATCAAGGGGGAAATCCCCATTTCATTTAAATAAAAGACTGCAGCAACAAAAAGGGTAAGCTCATTCCGTGTTTGACAAAGGACAAAGCTCTTCTTGAACTCAAAAAGAATATCGAGCCAACAAAAAAAAACTCCCATGATGTATTTCGGTATCCAGCTTGTCCAGACAAAAGCACGTTTCTTGTTTTCCGTTGAGTTTATTGTGGTTACGTTCATTACGAGCAACGTAAAGTACACAGGGGCCTTTTCTCTGCTGAACCACTCACCACAAACCAGTGCCAGGACAGGCCCACTCTATGGAAGGAAATATTCTGATTTCAATTGATCCAGGCCCCAGATCTGAGAAACGGCATCATCACAAGCCCACTCAAGTCTTGACAAAGCACTTTCAGTAAATCATGTTCCAGGACCTTAAACTACAGGGCTAGGGATCGTTCGAGCCCCAATACAGAACTTTGGCAAATCTGGTTTTGTAACTAGAATAGGATCTGAATATGAATAGTTAGTTATATGGCTCTCAAACCCACTCACTTCCATTTGACTCTTCTTACCTCACATCTTGTGGCACACCTTACCAAGTTGCAAACATCTGCTTTGGTATACAGTACAATGATTTTGTAGAAAAGTGATCTGTTGTTGCTGTCAGAAGACATTTTCTGGCTTGCCATGCATGGCCTTATGGAACTAACCAGCATTCCCAATAAATATTTACAAAAACACAATAAAACGTTATGTGAAGTGCAAATAGTGACTGTTGCAATCTTGGCAAATGTGAGACTCTAGCATGAAATCCCTTAAGTGTCAAATTGAGTACCTAAAACCGCAACCTGCCATCTAGATGAGAATGTCACTGGTTTAGCCTGTAAAAGCAGTCCATGTTAGACAACTTGGGTGGCTGTGGCTCAGGAGGTGGAGCGTGGCGCTAGGTTGGCGGTTCGATTCCCTGCTCCCCCTGTCCACATGTCAAAGTGTCCTTGGGCAAGACACTGAGCCCTAAGTTGCTCTCGATAGCATGGCCTTACCTTGTATGGTAGCTTTGTCTGCAGTGGTGTGTGTGTGTGTGTGTGTGTGTGTGTGTGTGTGTGTGTGTGTGTGTGTGTGTGTGTGAATGGGTGAGTGAGAAGCCTAAATTGTAAAGCGCTTTGGAAACTGAAATTTGATTTAAGTGCAGTCATGACTATATGCTCTGTTGGATTATGGCAGCTAAAGTATTTCACTTTTGCCAACAGAATGCATGGTTAAATGTCACTAGGTCAGGTTTTTAGCGTGTCAGAAACATTGTAGCCATTGATTGTGCACCATAACAAATGAAAAATAAATATTATCATGTTGATGACTAAATAGCTGACACCTAATGCCAAGGTCGTGACTCTGAGCTCATGTTTCATCCTTCATGATGAACTCATGGATGGGCAGAGAGTGTTTCCTGGACTGAGCTGCCAGGAGCAGGGGCTTAGCTCTGGGCTCGTCCTGTTCTGTGCCAGGCTCTTCCCGTTGCACGTTGCAGCCCCTCTGTGCTCCTGCCACCTGGATCGAAACCGTGCCAGCATGGAGCTTCCCTTTTGTGGGGGTTGGACTCCGCCCACAGCCCCTTCATCTCGGAGTGGGACGCTCACCAGCCCTGCAGCGGCTGGTGCAAACCCAATACTCTCAGCTCACCTACGCCGTCCCATAGCCTGCCTTGATCTCTGACCTTTATTGTCTCCAGGAAGACAAGATCCGCCCCTCCCCCAGCGAGCTCGCCCAGTGCCCACATTCCAACGTGCTTGCGTGCCTAGGCAGTGAAACGGGACACGGGCGAAGACTGAGGCGCCCTGTTTGAAGCTGACCTTCATGTTAATGATATATGACCCCACCACCACCACCACCACCACCTCCAATCCACCAGCTTGCTCTGAGTAGGCAACATGGCCACGGTGGGCAAACGCAGCAGACGTGGTGGCCAGCTTTTAGAGCAGACAACAATGCAATGGGTGATGTCATTCCAACAGGGTCCTATCATGTTTGCTGTGAGAGGCCGAGTATCCACTGACAGTTAGACATGTGCTGGTGAATAGTGTCCCAAGGCCTCATAGGGCTACACTGACATTTCAGTCGGTAGAAAGTACTATTCAAAGAAACTCAAAAAACATAACCCATTGGACCCTGTTAGAAATTGGACCACAAATTGTGACACAGGAATATATTAATAATATGGTATGAAATGTTGTAAAAATAAGTCCACTCTGTTAGTCAGTGAAGCTATACTTCATTATGAATGGCAGTTGGTTTTGTTATTTTTCTCCGCTCAATTTCTCAAGTTTAAACGTTCTCAGTTGAAACATAACATATTTAATGAAGTCTCATTGCTTGGCCACTAGATCAGTAATTCAGGAAGAAGATCCTTCCATATCAAGTTCCCTGCCCAGTTATTTGGAGAGGGTTTCAATAGATTCTGTGTCTACCTCTGTATAATCCCCCACAAACTAAAGCGTGGCTTTCCTACCATGGCTTCTCAATCAACAGGACATTTACGGAGTCCACTTTGGGAGAGGGCTGCACATAAACGTGCAATAACACAACAGTGGGTGTTCCCAAAGGCCTTTGTCATTCAAATGGCCATTCAGGGGATTCCAGCGGAAGGCCACTCATTGATTCCGAGAGAGTCAGGGAGATTATTGCCCGTGTAAGATAGACTCCCAGCTTTTGTCCCCTCTCCCATGCTTCCAGCCAAGATCATTCTTTAATTTCAGACCCCTTGTGGCGCTTACATTCAGCCCCGTTTCTACAGCTGAACTACCCCTCCACCCCACCTCACACCCAAGGGATTTTGTTCGGATAATTCCCCCAGGAATGTGGCTTTGGTTACGGAGAGGATGCCCGGTGTGTTCCCTGTCGGAGCAGCCGCTTCAAGGAGGACAAGAGCCTGCAGAAGTGCAAGCCTTGTTTGGACTGCGGGATCGTCAACCGCTTCCAAAAGGGGAATTGCACAACCACCAGCAATGCCGTGTGTGGGGACTGTCTGCCAGGGTAAGAGGGAGACTGGGATCCACTTGGTACTAAATGATCTACAGCCAAACAATCCACACCACATTTATCCTAAGCCGGAAACTGAAATCGCCCCAAAATCGCTTTATTTATGTAGAATATCTGTCTGATTCATTCAAAACAGGCACTATGGTTACCTTGCAGTATGACTTAGATGACTAGAGGCTTCTCAAAAAAGTTCCTTATGTAAAGTACATTTATGACTTTTTGGTTGGTTGTTCAACTCAGTTATTTTGTGTTCAAACAGTTTCTACCGGAAGACCAAGTTAAGTGGATTCCAAGACATGGAGTGTATACCCTGCGGAGACCCTCCACCTCCCTATGAACCACACTGTGAGTACTGCTACTCCCCCTCCACCTCCCTATGAACCCCACTGTGAGTACTACTACTCCCCCTCCACCTCCCTATGAACCCCACTGTGAGTACTTCATTTTCTTCATCTACTCCCCCTCCACCTCCCTATGAACCACACTGTGAGTACTGCTACCTTTCTTCTTCTACTCCCCCTCCACCTCCCTATGAACCCCACTGTGAGTACTGCTACCTTTCTTCTTCTACTCCCCCTCCACCTCCCTATGAACCCCACTGTGAGTACTTCATTTTCTTCTTCTACTCCCCCTCCACCTCCCTATGAACCACACTGTGAGTACTGCTACCTTTCTTCTTCTACTCCCCCTCCACCTCCCTATGAACCCCACTGTGAGTACTTCATTTTCTTCTTCTACTCCCCCTCCACCTCCCTATAACCACACTGTGAGTACTTCATTTTCTTCTTCTACTCCCCCTCCACCTCCCTATGAACCACACTGTGAGTACTTCATTTTCTTCTTCTACTCCCCCTCCACCTCCCTATGAACTCCACTGTGAGTACTGCTACCTTTCTTCTTCTACTCCCCCTCCACCTCCCTATAACCACACTGTGAGTACTTCATTTTCTTCTTCTACTCCCCCTCCACCTCCCTATAACCACACTGTGAGTACTTCATTTTCTTCTTCTACTCCCCCTCCACCTCCCTATGAACCACACTGTGAGTACTTCATTTTCTTCTTCTACTCCCCCCTCCACCTCCCTATGAACTCCACTGTGAGTACTGCTACCTTTCTTCTTCTACTCCCCCTCCACCTCCCTATGAACCACACTGTGAGTACTGCTACCTTTCTTCTTCTACTCACCCTCCACTGAGTACTGCTACCTTTCTTCTTCTACTCCCCCTCCACCTCCCTATAACCACACTGTGAGTACTTCATTTTCTTCTTCTACTCACCCTCCACCTCCCTATGAACCACACTGAGTAATTCATTTTCTTCCACATTAGTGCCAGCGCACTGTCATTCTGTATACAACCCTTTTCAGGAAAAAGGAAAGGATAGCATGACCATGAAAAGCTGTCAACTGCTCTGCTCCAAAGACTGTTGGACTTGAGGCCAACCATGTAGCAAAGACCTCAGAGGCCTATTCGAGTAGGAATGCAGCAACAGAGCACATACCAGCCAGCATAATGTCCTTAGAGTAATCAGAACCACCCCATGGAGGGGAGAAACCCGCAGTTCATTCACTACGACACTACTTTAGCATGGAGACTATGCTTTGTGTCCAAATAAAGGCTATTTTTTAACAAGCAGAGTTGTTCAAGTGGAAATGGATACTTGCTGCTGGCACTGTAGCAGGTATTGATTATTTTAGCAGGTACAACTTGAACCCGATTCTCTTTAGAGAGTATTTAACTTATTAACTTTCTTACCATCCTTATTGGCTTAAGCGGATCCAAAATGGAATGATTTAATACCTCTTTAATGTATGGAAATCATCTCAGTGTTTTTTTTAAAGGGGGTTATGCTTACAAAGCAGGAGTTTAATTCCAGTCAGACTGCACTTTCCTGCACTAGCCCCTGCCATTCAAAGCTGCTAAGTGTGCCCTCATGATTTTAGGCAATAACACATCGAAAGTGGTCTGGTTAACCCAACCTTTTGGTGATCAAGTGTGACTTCCTGATGGTGGGGGAGGCCCGAGGGGTTTCTGGAGCAGATTTGGCAGCCTGCGGGCGTGAGCACACTGTAGTCTGGTCTAGCACCCCTCTGCTAGACAAATGGAGATGGCTCCAAGCTACCGGACAACTCAGCATAATTCGTTTGCTCTCTGCTCAAATCCGCCAGATGTCAAGAGAAAGACTTGCCTTTGAGTTTGTTATGCATGCCACTAAATGTTGTCTTCAACACTGGCTTCTTCTGAAGTGCCTTTTTTTGTTAATCAATAGGCTAAAGGAACCTATTATACTGTATATTATATATAAAACCATCTGGTGCCCAGACTCTTCTTTTTGGCCTGTCTGTGTTGCTTGTAATTTGTGAATCAAAGACCCATGAAACAAAGTGGCCATTGTGTCCCAGAGCAGAAGCTGGAAGTTAGTCATTGCAGAGAGTCTCTGTGGAACGCTTCCAAATGTTTGATCGTCCGGTCGTCCGCCTCTGGCGTTATCTTGCAGAGAGGGTGGGGAAAACGTAAAACGCAGATCCATCCCATAGGCCGTACTGTTCCCTGGTGGAAATGCCTTCAAACTTAAGCCAAGCGAGAGCGCCCCCCCGCCGCCCCTTCAAAGTCAGTTCATTACAAATAAGGTCGCTCGAACGAAAATGATGACGTGCCAGGAGTGATGGGTTTATGCCTTCACATGGGCATCCATCGTTCCAGTGTTGAAACCATAGCGATAGATTTGTTTTTTTGATTTAACATTAAAACAGGGTGTTGGCAGTGATTATCTCTTGACAAAAAGCCACCAGTCTGAAGCCTTTGGAGATTTCCATAAAGCTAAAGAGTAAAGAAGGTGATTTCACTTGGTGTGGTTGTTAATGTCTTTCAGACACCTAAAGCACATTACCATACACTGGTTCAGGGCTTCCCCCAAGGGGCGGGGGGGATAGGGATAGGGATAGAGAGAGCACATCAGGACTTGTAGTTCTCCGCTTGCATGGTGTGCAGATGAGAACAGTATGGGTGAAGTCTCCTCCATAGCCCAGACTTTATGCATGGTGTGTAGATGAGAACAGTAGGGGTGAAGTCTCCTCCATAGCCCAGACTTTATGCATGGTGTGTAGATGAGAACAGTAGGGGTTAAGTCTCCTCCATAGCCCAGACTTTATGCATGGTGTGTAGATGAGAACCGTAGGGGTGAAGTCTCCTCCATAGCCCAGACTTTATGCATGGTGTGTAGATGAGAACAGTATGGGTGAAGTCTCCTCCATAGCCCAGACTTTATGCATGGTGTGTAGATGAGAACAGTATGGGTGAAGTCTCCTCCATAGCCCAGACTTTATGCATGGTGTGTAGATGAGAACAGTATGGGTGAAGTCTCCTCCATAGCCCAGACTTTATGCATGTTTGATGCAGTTCATTTAGAGTTGCACTGATGGAACGTGAGGGGGAGAAGCAGCATGGCTAGATAAAACCTTTAAAGTGGTCAAAATTCAACGTTTTTTTACATGCTATATTCTGTGGTTTAGTTACATGTTCAAGTAAATATTCCAGACAGTACCCATGAGGTACTTGAATTGTTCAGACAGAGAGCAAAAATGTAATTAATATAGGAGATCATTTAGGATACACATTCATTTTTTCTATCCCCCAAATGACCTGTATCACCATAGACATATACTAATCTTGCTTTAATAAACTGTTGTAACCATCTTTTGTTAACAAAGTAGATTTTTATGTTTATTTATTTAGCCCCTCCCCCTCTGGGAAAAAAATGAAATTGGACTGTTGCCATGGAGAGATAAAGGTCTTTCTTTAATGGAATGCTGACATACCCTCATCCCCTATCCTCCAGAATATTAAACCTGCACCAAAGCTAAAGTGATGTTTACATTGCATTACAAAGAGCTCTTGGACCTGGAAAGGCTCTGTTTGCTTTATGATTAATGTACTGAGAAGCAAACAGCAGTTGAAGAGACCCATTGAACTTTTTTTCTTCTTTTAAACAGTCGTCTATAGTACCTGCAAGGCATTCAAACCGATCTCAAACAATTAGGTTCCCTTCATTGGTGGGAGAGTAGCCAGTCTTTTTCATGGACGGTCTGGTACAACTAAAAGGACCCAACCTGCTCCCTACATGAACCTCCCCTACACAATGTCTGCTCTGCCACTGTCTATACTTTCATTTTCAATGCTTTTAATTCTTCCTTTTGAATCGCCATAATTTTTCTCCCAATTAAACCTATGGACTCCTGGGTTTCGTTGGGAGAAAAATGATGTTGATTCAAAACAAAGAATTTAAAAGCATTAAAAATCAAACGTACCGCTCAACATGCTTTCATCTTTGCCCCAGTTGACTGATTGCAGTGTTGAGCCCTCCCAGTAGAGCCTTCCACAGAGCAGATCAGATGGAGGACCGTGCACCAGGGCCGTTAAACGGTGTTTTGACGTCCGGCTTTGGGGCCGTAAGCTCCCTACGCGTGGGAAACGGTGCGATGAGGCGGCTATTGGCCAAGCAACACGCCTGGATGAGATAGCATGTGAACAGTATGGGGGAGGGGGGGGAGGGTCAGACGGTGATTACAGAGTCCCCTGTGGGCTAGCCTGTCTAGACCCATGGCAGCAGCTGCAGTCAGTCATAGGATCAACTCACTAGCATGAAAACGAAACACACGCACACACACATACACGCAGACACACACACACACATACACACATACACGCAGGCATGCAGACACACACACTCAAGCAGAAAAAAATAAACAGGCCTGACCTGTAGGCCTACAGCCTTGATCACAGAGTTACTGATGGGACTGCCTGTAGCCTTGATCACAGAGTAATGGATGGGACTGCCTGTAGCCTTGATCACAGAGTAATGGATGGGACTGCCTGTAGCCTTGATCACAGAGTTACTGATGTTACTGATGTTACTGATGTTACTGTGTGTGTGTGTGTGTGTGTGTGTGTGTGTGTGTGTGTGTGTGTGTGTGCACGCACACATAAACTCACTCCATCAGCCTGCCATGAACTGGCCCTTCTCTCTAAATAACGTTCTCCTATCAGGCTCTGAGAAAGTGGGGTCTGGAGGGAGTATATACACTCCATAGATACGATAAAGACCTGTGGGGAAAGGATTCAGTAGCAAACAACATCATTCAGATAAGTCCAAGTATGAAGGAACACAAAGGAACTCTTGATATATTAAAAAACAACCACTGGGTCACACTACAATTGATTATGGGTACCGTAGGAATTTGTAGGCATGGATGGTAAAACGTGTCAAATAATTACATTTAAAGATCATTGTTGTCCAACTAATAAAAAGCGGATAATCAGAGCCTTCTTTTCATGGTTCGTCTTGATTTGGTCGGCCACCTTAGGCAGCGGGCGTGTGAACCTGGTGCCCATCCCCTCGGTGGTGACCAGTCCCAGGGACATGGCGCTGGCAGCGGTCATCTGCAGCGCCCTGGCCACTGTGCTGCTGGCCCTGCTCGTTCTGTGTGTCATCTACTGCAAGAGGCAGCTCCTGGAGAAGAAGCCCGCCGGTGAGTGGCCATCCCAACCAAGGAAACCTCCGAGGAGGCCAAGGCCTCTGGACAAAGGCATACCAGCTTAGTCACGGCAACCAGCCTGCAGGAGGCCCAGTACTCTGTCTGATGAGTCAGCTATCAGCGATGGGTTACATTGGCAAATAGATTTAATATATTAAAATCCTTGGTAGTGCAATCTACTTTTCTTGTATTTGTTCCTACCCATGTCCTATTGACATTTATTATCAACTATCCCCTATGTGGTGTCTTTCTCCCCTACCCCAAACACTAGTCACTGATTCGGAGGAGTTACTAGCAGCACCACCGTGGTAATAATTCCGTAATTACAATAAATCACTCTGCAAGAAAATGCATTTTTAATATAACTTGGTGAGCTTCTTGCATTACCCATCCCTGTCATTTGTTTTACTGCTATCAGGCCTTTCAGATCGGGTTCTGTTTCAGCGTGGCCTTCGGAGCTTTGACCCATGAGGGATCTGCTTTTGTCCCATCCAGCTTCTCTCCGGTCCCAGGATGGTGCATACAGCAGAGCGGAGGTGTCCTATCTGGACCAGCAGAGGCTCCAGGAGATTCCTCAGAGACTCTGCCACTGTCACCTCTGCCCCGGGCACATCTCAGGTCGGTCTCCACTCACACGGCTAAACGGATCAGTACAAGGACCACTGTCTGTGTACAACTTGTGCCTCACAGATACCCTAACTTCATAGGAAAGTCGCTGCATTTATGTATATGATTTTTGTAATATTAGTTGGCCTTTGTTGGCGTGGTTCAAGAAAGAGAATAATGTGTTTGTCTGTAATCTTCAGGTCCAGTCCCCCTGATCCCATCTCAGTGTTGTGAGGAGAACTTCAGTCCCTTTCACTCTCAGCTTAGCCTCGATGACAGGTACGCTCACTAGTGCCTTTGACTTTATATATTTGCCATATTTTATTCACATTGTGAGTTATCCCAAATGTCATATTCACAACCAGCGCTCAATTTAGAACACAAGGTATTTTTTGGGTTTGATTGACATTCCCTGTAAACTCTAGACGCCTGTTGCTTCTGTATGTGCTGAAGGCCTTTAGGGCCACAGATATGGAACTACACCTGTACATATATATATGATCAGAGCTGCATTGACAGTTATGGAACTATGTTATATGTATCTATCAGTGCTGCATTGACAGATATGGAACTATGTTATATGTATCTATAATCAGAGCAGCATTGACAGATATGGAACCATGTTATATGTATCTATCAGTGCTGCATTGTCCTCAACATCTCCAATTCTCTACAGGAGAGATAAGGGACAAGGTCTTGGGGCTAACTGGGTTTGTCGTCAAACGATTTTGATGTCTATCAAAAGACTGGCACCCTTGGACTATGGCAGGACACTTAGACCAGGGACTGAGTTATGCTAACCCTGGCCCATCCCATTCCTCTCCACAGATGCATGAACCCAGGCGAGGAAAGCGTCTCAGCCTACCTTGGAGTCCACCCGGGCCCGGCCGCGGGCAAAGAGGCCGGGAAGACGTGGCTTCCCATGCAGCACCTGGACGGTTCTGAAGGCTTCGCAACCGGGAGGGATGAGTTGGAGCGAGAGGACCCCGAGGAGGGAGAGGCCAGGCGGGGGGAGAGGGGCTCCCTGGGGCAGGCGGGGGTACCATGAAGCCCCGTGCGGCTTCATAACCGTGGGCCATCCTCATTGGAATGTGAGCGGAAATGTTATTCGCTAAATTATACTCACACTATGGCTTTCATTAGGTGCAGATAGTTTAGGAAATATGAAATAGTAAGACAACACAGCCTCAACCACAATCCAAACCAATGTAGTCACTGCAATCCAGAAAATTGCCTACAATTTGATTGTGTGTTAAGTTATTACCTTAACAATATTAAGTGTGTTTCTCATATATATATTTTTTTGTATTTTCTTCCTCAGGACGACTTGGATTTGTTTGGATTGAGTCCCCCCCCCCCCTTGAACCCTCAACATCAAAACGATTTTACAACCAATGACTGCAGCTACACACAACAGTTTTCCATGAAGTGTGTGGAACACAAGCTTTTGCCAACGTCTGGCTATCGGCCCCGCATCTGAAGAGACTATGTAAATACTTTGTGAACAAAAGCACGTCAAGTGAAAAAAGGAAAGCAGAGTCTAAGTAACAGCAAACTATGCACAATATAAACCGGCCTGTCAGAGCTGGCATAACAAGGACGTTTGAATGAGTGACCTTTTCCAGGTGCAAAGTGATTAGGAGAAAGTGACCCTGTGAAATATGTGCTTTTTTTTTTAGAATGCCCTGGCATCCTCACCTAGCAGACAGACCACACATCTCGCGGTTTAGACTAAGGTTCTTTCAAGACTAGTTACCATCTCCAGGGTCCTAAGCAAACATTTCGCCGGTGTTATGGTGCACATTGAGGACAATCTAGATAGACCTGAACAAGTTGAGGCAGTGAGGAACATTTTTTATCATATGAAACATTTTGTAGATATTGTAAAATAGTATATAGGTCAGTGTTTTTTTGTAATATAGACTTTTACTGACATACTTGCGTTTAGTGCGGACCTGAAGTATGGCTGGCTGTTTTTCCTCATCTACCCATGAGCTGTCCTTTGATTAGCTTCGCCTTGTTTCTAACTAAACCACTGAAATAAAAATGACTATGATTCAAAATAAGATATGGAAATAAGTTATTACCATACAGTCTCCCAGTGACTTCATCGTAAGGCTTTTAGTCACAGCAGTGTATGCATGCGGTTGCAGCTACACAGCCTGCTCTCTTTGATAGGGTGTTCACACCTTTCATGAACTATAAGAGGTTCCACCTTGCCACTCCTCACTGCCCCAGGTCTCCTATCCGCACTAGGCAAGTAAGGACATTTACCTTGAGCGCAGCTGCAGCCCCTGGATAATTACAAGGGTGAAGCTGTTGAAACAGATGCAACAACAACCAGTAAGACAAAACTCACAATCCGACAGAAATCCCTTAAAGGGTTAAGTCCTATACCTTAAGAGTTGCTGGATCCCTCGCCCACCTTGCCCTCTTACAGAAAGCCTTCAAGTCAAAACACTATCCCAGAGACAGGAAGAACAGATTTCATTCTTTTTTCTTCTTGGATCCAAACAGGACATAACAATGACCTGCTCATATTTGGGTATGGAGCAAAACAAAAACAAAAAAATGGAATTATAATCCTGCACGAAAACATATAAATATACAACAAAATATTTTAAAAGAAAATAGTCGTCTTACAAAGGATGTACAAATGCCACTTGTGTTACATATTTAATTTAGAGCTATTGCATACACGCTGCAATAAAGCAAATGTCTCCATTACAATAGCACAGTGTGCTTATGAAAACCTGTGGTTATTAGTCATCCATGCCAACATTAGCTAATGAACTGTTTATATGCACCAATATAGCTAGTTACAATATCTAATACATTGTTCTAACCTGGATAATGTCACTTGCAGTTCATAAAAACAGTATACAGTGTATAAAACCTATACGTTTAAAATAACTGTACATGCGCTTTTCTTTGGTAAAACAAAATAAGAGACCAAACAGGCAAAAAGAAATGTCTAAGAAAAAACATCCATCCATATTTATTATACGCCATAACCCTTTCCAGAAAATAGCTTTTCAAAATGACACTCCCTGCCGACGCTTTGAACCAATCAGGAACGCTCTTTATGCGTCTGCGTCACTGTTCTCTCTGCAGTTAGAGAGCACATGACCTACCGGAAACATCCACAACAGATTATAACAAGGTAATTCAGCGACAAACTGTCCATCTGAGATCTTCCGCGATCACCAGACTTATGCAGTCGCATGACTCCGTACCATTGAAGTTCTACACGGTTCTTGCCTGTTGAAAGCGGAACCGTTGGCTTCTATGTTGGTCTCCAGCGCTCAGCCCTCTGAGTCCATCAGAAAGGTTTCAAAGTTGGGATTCAGTTCGGTCACCAAGGCGTCCACCAGGTCTTCCAGGGTTGGTCGCCTCTGCAGCATTCCTAGGGGACAAAAACGAGACTCCATTCATAACCCATATTCATAACCCACATTCATAACCCATATTCATAAACAAGTCGGAGAACAAATGACTGACTTGACACGTGCAAAATAGATGAGGCCATTATTACCAGGATGCCATGAAGCATACATAATCCCAAAACGGTCAGCATTTGAATCCTCATAAGCATTTCTTTAATAATATTATATCACTATATAATATAATATATATTATATAATAAATATTATAATGTTTATTTTCCCACGGGCTCTTACTGCCAGTCCTTCCCTGTGCTCCGCTCATATCAGCCATTAGCATGTATTGCATGGCAGTAGTTTCAGACTGAATGTGATAACTAGGACGCTGGAGGATTACTCAACAATCAAAGAATCAGTATGCATGCGTACAGGTACATGTTGGCTGGGGCGATGGACTTCACAATCGAAACGTCTTTGGCCCCATCAGCGGGCACACCGTGGAGTCAATAGGCCTCTGCCCGGCTACTAAGCGTGCGTTAGGAGAAGCAGTGTGACTATTGGTCTGTTCTAAAAGCCTGTGTGCTGGGTCACGGGCAGCACAGTACACTGCCTCGCTTCCCAAACCCCCCCCCCCCCCCCCCCCTTTGAAGTCAGGTCATTTCCCCTTGTGGGGCTGCCAATGTAAATAGACGCTTCACCCCTCCCCCCTCTCTTCTCCTTCCTGCATGGGTGTCTCACACTCTCACACTAACGAGAGAAGGAGAGAAAGAGAGAGAGAGAGAGAGAGAGAGAGAGAGAGAGAGAGAGAGAGAGAGAGAGAGGGAGGGAGTGTCTACCGGTCTTTCTCATCAAGTCAGTACATCTCTCCTCAGTTTTCGTTCGCTCTCCTAACTAGCTGGTCTAAAATTGAAATCTGAAGCTGGAATCCATGCGTTCAAAAAGGCATCGTTAGCACAAAATAACAAAACAAAATTATACTAGACACAAACGGTAATCCACAAATTCTTAGTGTTGTCAGGCAAAATGTGCCTCAGTGCAGGTGAATGATGACCGTAGTCTGGGATTGTACCTTGATGCTTTACCTATATTGTTTCAAATATGACTAGTTTGACTCATCCATCACTTCCTGCACTGGATCTCTATGACTCACTTTCACTCACTCACTCACTCACTCACTCACTCTCTCACTCACTCTCTCACTCTCTCACTCTCTCACTCTCTCACTCACTCTCACTCTCTCACTCACTCTCACTCTCTCACTCTCTCACTCTCACTCTCTCACTCTCACTCACTCCTCAGTAAAAGTGTTCGTGCATAGAAAGATCCCAAACGCACGCGCATGTCTGTACAAGAGAACAGATACCGCACTCGTGCCCTAGTTTGTCAGGCTCCACAACTACACAAAAGCCCACTAAGGTAGGTCACCAGAGAAGTAGCCTTGAATCTGGCTTAGCCAGTGAAAACTGAGCCTTAGGCCTCCTTATTTGGCCTACCCTGTCTCAATATAACACTGGCTCTTACACAAGAGAGACAGCGGGGAATATCATCTCTTCTTACCCACTGGTTGCAAGGCTACGACAGAAGTCCCTCCCGCACTTCGGGGCCCTAACCACACAGCAGCCACAAGGCCCCCTAATCTCTGGAACAAGACACTCAAATGATAAGGGGGGTGTTACAGCTTCAAAATGATAGCCCTTACGAAGGAAATTGCTTGGTCAACCTGCTGTGACCACTGGCGCTGTAAAGAGTATTTTGGGGGATTGTTACCATACGTCTCACCTGCCCTCACGACGAAACCTAGAGAAAATGGACTGCATGAAGCCGTAGTACAAATGAAACTAGCAAACCTCAGCTGCTGCTGTGTGATAGAGGGAGAGACAAGCTAGGAGCACCATGATCCTAAAGAGAGGGTGTGGAAGGATCTTACAAGTTCAAACTATAATGTCGAAAAATAAACAAAAAGATGCAAACAAAAAAACCCCGTCATATTTCTGTTTTATAGGTACATTATAGACTGGGCAAGGGGTGGGAACTGTTCCTCTGTCTTGACAATCCCAACTTAAAACGTTCCCCCATATGGAAACCTAAAACACATAGTCCATATTTAAACTAATAATGCTACTCTTTCAGAAAAGCACATTATAAAAATGAAAATGTTTTCACTTGTTTTCTATTCATGCATTACCAATTACCATACCAAGCCTAGAATAGGGTATAGCATAGGGGAAATATAATTTTCTTTTCAGGTGACAAAGTTTCCCTGCAGAGCTGCCTGCAGGAATAGAGTAGGGATCTCACAGCTTAAGATTGCATGTATACATTTTAATATTTGATTATCTGGCCCTGCCGAGAGTAGATATAGAGGGGGGTGGCTTTGAGACGTCATTGCTCACCGCTAAGCCTTCTGGAGGCGTCGTGGGCTCAATTTAATGAAACATCCGGGATGGAAGGTGCCCACTTCAAAACTCCAATGAAGTATCTGCTCTCAATGCAAAATCAATTCTAAATATTGTTTAACCATGTTCTCAACTTGAATTTTGGCATAATGGATATTATAACATCGTATTACAAAAGAGAGAGAGGTGTGTCGGGGGGGGGGGGGGGTAAATATTTCTTATCGCAACAAATTGGATTATCAACTAAGAAAGGAGCACGTCTCTTCCCACTTAGCTCTAGTTCAACGCTCTGGGAGAGTTGAAGAGGAATGCACTGATAAAGCTGCCAGCCATAACACAGCTATACTATCTGAGCCTTACCTCTGCACCACCACGCTGGCTGGGAACCTCAAAGCTGAATCACTCGCCCACTGATACATCAAGTACGGAAAACACACACACACAACTCAAAAGTAAAATCTTGTGACGTGACTGGGAGAACACACTCTTTCTACACAACAGACCTGGGCCATGAGACAAAGTTCAAGTGCTGGCCTCCACC
The DNA here is from genome assembly GCA_017639675.1 of Aplochiton taeniatus. Taxonomy (NCBI): domain Eukaryota; kingdom Metazoa; phylum Chordata; class Actinopteri; order Galaxiiformes; family Galaxiidae; genus Aplochiton; species Aplochiton taeniatus. The sequence continues at coordinate 11,736,154 of CM030190.1, forward strand.
CTCATGAACAATTGGCTGATGGTAATCAAAGCCCAAAGGCTCTAGGCCCTGTGGAATTAAAACATATAGAATAAACAAGGCCATGGACACATGGACTAAGTGTTGACTTGGCACTGAGCTGTAATACACTGAACCCATTGAGCTGGTCTGTTGGTAGCTCTTCACACCGATTGGATTACGTGGGAATTATGAATGTATTCTAAGCACTACTAATTAATTTATATGTTCTGTGAAGTTGTATCTAAGCACATATTAATACGTATGTGCTATAATTATATGTAGTTATTGCATGTGCGTGCATGTATGAGCTGTACTAACTATATTATGTTGTGAACCATGATAATGACTATTTAATGACTTTTGTGTGGTAAGTCTGTTATGCCAAGCAAGAATTAAAATCTTCAAGCAATATTTTCCACTGAGGAATCTCTAGATTGCATAACTATCCATAAGTCTTTAGCTAATTAAATAAAAAATAATTTGGAATTTGAGGATGGAAAGCTTAACTTCAAAATGTTTACTTTAAATTGTAATGCCAAGTTTAAGAGCGGTGGTCAGTTTTCTAGGTCTAAAGACCTTCAGAATAGGTCTTGTATGGAGATCAGGACCCAACTCATTGACTAGGGGGGCTGTAGCATTAGGGTGTAACCCATTACATGGCCTGGAACAGTTGCAGTATAATATTTAAAAATGCTTGCAGGGATCAAAAAAACAATTCCTTGTCATTTCCAAGATAAAAAAGGGGCGTTCTTTATGAAACTCCAGGAATGATGTATTGAAAGAAACTTCCCATATGTACTGCCCATTCTGACGATATGCTTCATATATATATATATATATATATATATATATATATATATATATATATATATATATATATATATATATATATATATATATATATATATATATATATATATATATATATATATATATATATACATATATACATACACACACACACACACACACAAGCACATATTTTGCAATGATCCCATAAATTGTGAAAAGATATGGCATCGCACATCGTTTTAATGTTTAATGAAATTAAATATTTAACGGTTCATATTTATTCAGAGTTGAAAAGAATAAATTCACAAAAGTTAAACCCAGACCACGTCTAAGTAGGTAGCCTACACTGCCTTTTTGATGTGCAGAGCAACAAATGAGGGTAGGAGATCAAAACAAATCTCTAAAATGCAGGTGCAGTGACAGTGACACTCCAAAAGCCTGCAAGCCAAACTTCTGGTTTCTCCATCTCAGAAACAGTCTGCTCAGAACCATTGAAAGCATGTCAAGGTGTGTAAAGCAATTACCGCTTTGTAACCTGGGGGCAAACTATCCTCTCCCTGCCTATATAATTATGGCTTTGATGGTTAGGAAGCCTGCTTTTCTTTAGTATGAAGCGCAACATGACCAGGGCGATGACACCAAGCTCTTTGGGGGTGGAGGAGGATTGAACTCTACCAAAAAATGCAGGGTACCCCGAGGCAAGATGGCTGCCGAAAACTCAGCGTGTCACCAACAACCAGGACAAGGATTGGATATGTCCTTTCAGAGGTCCCTGAGATGCACTTACCATATGCCAGCCCAAATCTTTTGCTCTTACAGTCCTTCTCTGTTACCGTGACTGTGTGAAAAAAATGATTCAAAGAGACCTCTGGTACTGACTGTATTGCTATTGGGACGTAGTGGGTCCATTACCTTCAGCACAAGGTGCTTTGTTCTTTTACCTGACGTGGCCAACCATAAAAAAAAAAACTGTATGGGGGGTCATAAAACACCATGTGTTCTGTGGCAAAATGCCTAACAGGAATACCTACGACAACAAATACATAGAACACATGCTGTGTATCCTTTAATAATGAATACCGTGAATTAATTCAAAGAGACCTCTGGTACTGACTGTATTGCTATTGGGACGTAGTGGGTCAAGCTAACTCCTTCTGACAGAGAGCCTAGGCCAGGTTTCAGCCCACGTCCTTCCGTGTGTCCCCTGCGTTGTGGTGGGCAGCAGGGGGCTATGGGAAGCGGCCAAGCCCATGAAAGCCCTCTCTGTGGCAGGGCCCAAAAGGCGGCCCGGGGGCCTGGAACAGAGGGCTTCAGTCAGCGAGGCCCGTCAGCAGATCACCTTACACTTTCTCTCCCTCCAGCTGTCATCTAATCCTAGGCCTGCTTTTCAGCACCGGCCCGCCTGGGAAACATACAGTAGCTGGGCATGCAGCCACACAGATAAAGAGCCAGGCTTCAGAGTAGCCGATCTGGGAGTCCTCCAGTTCCCTGCTCTGCCCTGCACATGGCCATAGGGGGTGACTGGGAAACGTTAGACTGCTACTTTCTTCACCATGAAAGCAGACGGGTGTTAATAGTACTGAGTGTTCTTTTATGGCATAGCCAGGCTAATAAATCCTTTGTCCGAGTGAGTTTGAGGCCCGTGTTTTCCCAAGGCAGCCCCGCATGAATGTACACGGAAAGAGTGCCGCTATGAACTCCTCAACCTCCTTCAAAAACAATAGCAAACAGCTAAATATTTCACCACATGTGCCCGCGCCATGGTTTTATGACTAACACATGCCGCTTTAGTGATATGATAAATCGTAAAGGACAGATGTGGCAATGAAAATGCCAGGAAGACTAGGAGCCTACTCCCGGAACAGGATAAGCATGTCTCCAGACCGACGGCGGACAATATCACAGACGTCACACGAAGGAAAAAAAAAAACAGAAAGGATTTTCGTCTGTGAGATAGATCGCAATCTCTCTCTCTAGCAATCGCCTATGAAAGGACAAGGCCTATATTTAGGGCTGCCTCTAGTTTGGAGGCACATCAGAAAAGATTCCCGTTGTCAGTGTAAAGGTTGACACCAGTTCATTGAGCAGCGGGTGTAATCACAGGCTGCTGACTGGCGGCGGGTTGTGATTTCAGTGGCGGCCATGTCAGGTGCCAATTGAAAAGGACAATCCTTTTGGGCAGGAGATGGCTGAGGTGACAGAGAAATATTTACTTTTCCAGCCACCTGATATTTATCCTCTCTCGTGACATAGAACCTAGCACGGGCACATTTACACCATTTGTTTAAGCCAGGGCGATGACACCAAGCTCTTTGGGGGTGGAGGAGGATTGAACTGCCGAAAGCTCGGCGTGTCACCAACATCCAGGACAAGGATTGCCATCTGGGACAATGTGAAATGGAGCTTAGTGGACTATTAGGTTCTACCCTAAACTGCGTTTTTGTGCCGAATGTGCGGCGACGTAGAAATTCCTTAAATGTTCCTGTCCCATTGGTGGCACAAAAGTGAGTCAAAAGAGCCCGCTGTATGCTGTAAACCAGCTCTGTGTTGAACTCTGCATCCTCCTTTGAAGCAGCGGCTGGGTTGCCTTCTGTTATCGTGCTGGGGCATGTTCTCAGCGCCGCTGGTACAGAACGTCACAGAACGCTTTGGGACACCGCAGTCAATGGAGCGCCGGCAAACTGACACCGTAGGTCAAAGGTCAAACAGCTGACCTCTAGCTAACGGTAAGACCCGCACAGGCAGAGGGGGGGGGGGATTGTAAGACCACCAGCCTGTTTTGAGAGGCTAACTCCAACATGAGGGATGGAGGCAGTTAGACTGACATGGCCCCTGTAAACAGAGGTTAGAGACCCAGTGAGCCGTGCACCAAAGGAAAACCTTCTCCATTCTATGGCCCCCAGAGAAGCACAGCGGCAGCAGGTGTGAATACCTGAGGGAGTTATTTATGGTCTGACAAACTGGGTCTCTGACACAAGTAGCATACCCACCAGCATTGTCTTTGTACACCTCCAGAGCTTTCCAACACACAGTCAACATACTTGATTTTGATGTTAGAGATGAAAATAGCTAGGACCTACATTGATATAAAATAAAATAGCATGATGGAAATAATAGAATGCATATCTAAGATGACCTTATGTAACAACATACTTACCTAGTCAGGTTGGTAACATTTAGACATAAGCACACGCTGACAACTGATTTGACTAGCCGAGTTAGAAAGCACCAGAATTGGGTTGTTACAGTTTCCAAAATGATCTGGATTACAATCCTTGTTTGCTTCTGACCAAGGTATGTCTTCACAGTTGGAAGATGCTAAAGAGCAGTGCACTTGGCAAGAGAAAGGAGATCCAGAATGCAGAGACCCAGCAAACTTTTAAAAAGACTCTGTCAGGCCTATGTTTGAACTGTCAGAACTGATTTTTACATTTTTTTTACCTTCATTATCAAACATCTTTTACCTCATTTTTATTTGTTGTAATACTTTCTCTTAGTTGTAAAGTGTCCTTGGATTGATAGAGAGGCTCTTAAAGTGATTATTAGTATTATTATAAAGGTAAGACCAGACTTACAACTATCTTTTCCGTCATTCGTTTTTTAACCAGTACCGAATTACATTATGTAGCCCCGCAGTGCTAACCAATTTAAAAACGAATTATAAATAATAAAGAATAACTAATGGGTACAATCAAACAATTCAAATTAAAATAACAAAGTACCAACTAACACTAAACCTTAATCTAAAATAAGTATGCCCTCCTGGTTCCTTGCAGTATGACAGAATGATTGCCATTAAGTTACATGATAATTACCCTGAAGTCATTTTTGCGGGTCATTAAGACATGTGAAGGCATGGATACTTGGTAATATAACATTGGTGGAATGTTGATTCGCCTGTTAATTATCTGACTACCCGTAATGCACTCTGGGAGATCCAGAAGTGAAGTTATTCAGGTTGTGCATGGGCAAGCCTTGTCCTTAGTAGACAAATGACATTGGAGACCTACAACGTGGCTACAAGTGGCGATAGAGACCTACAACATGGCTACCAGTGGAGAGGAAGACCTACAACGTGGCTACCAGTGGAGAGGGAGACCTACAACGTGGCTACCAGTGGAGAGGGAGACCTACAACGTGGCTACCAGTGGATAGGGAGACCTACAACATGGCTACCAGTGGAGAGGAAGACCTACACATGGCTACCAGTGGAGAGGGAGACCTACAACATGGCTACCAGTGGAGAGGAAGACCTACAACGTGGCTGCCAGTGGAGAGGGAGACCTACGACATGGCTACCAGTGGAGAGGGAGACCTACAACATGGCTACCAGTGGAGAGGAAGACCTACAACGTGGCTACCTGTGGATAGGGAGACCTACAACATGGCTACCAGTGGAGAGGAAGACCTACACATGGCTACCAGTGGAGAGGGAGACCTACAACGTGGCTACCAGTGGAGAGGGAGACCTACGACATGGCTACCAGTGGAGAGGGAGACCTACGACATGGCCACCAGTGGAGAGGGAGACCTACAACATGGCTACCAGTGGAGAGGAAGACCTACAACATGGCTACCAGTGGAGAGGAAGACCTACACATGGCTACCAGTGGAGAGGGAGACCTACAACGTGGCTACCAGTGGAGAGGAAGACCTACAACTTTGCTACCAGTGGAGAGGAAGACCTACAACGTGGCTACAAGTGGAGAGGGAGACCTACAACGTGGCTACCAGTGGATAGGGAGACCTACAACATGGCTACCAGTGGAGAGGAAGACCTACACATGGCTACCAGTGGAGAGGGAGACCTACAACATGGCTACCAGTGGAGAGGGAGACCTACGACATGGCTACCAGTGGAGAGGGAGACCTACAACATGGCCACCAGTGGAGAGGGAGACCTACAACATGGCTACCAGTGGAGAGGAAGACCTACAACATGGCTACCAGTGGAGAGGAAGACCTACAACATGGCTACCAGTGGAGAGGAAGACCTACACATGGCTACCAGTGGAGAGGGAGACCTACAACGTGGCTACCAGTGGAGAGGAAGACCTACAACGTGGCTACCAGTGGAGAGGAAGACCTACAACGTGGCTACAAGTGGAGAGGGAGACCTACAACATGGCTACCAGTGGAGAGGAAGACCTACACATGGCTACCAGTGGAGAGGGAGACCTACAATATGGCTACCAGTGGTGAGGAAGACCTACAACGTGGCTACCAGTGGAGAGGGAGACCTACAACATGGCTACCAGTGGAGAGGGAGACCTACGACATGGCTACCAGTGGAGAGGGAGACCTACAACATGGCTACCAGTGGAGAGGAAGACCTACAACGTGGCTACCAGTGGATAGGGAGACCTACAACATGGCTACCAGTGGAGAGGAAGACCTACACATGGCTACCAGTGGAGAGGGAGACCTACGACATGGCTACCAGTGGAGAGGGAGACCTACAACATGGCCACCAGTGGAGAGGGAGACCTACAACATGGCTACCAGTGGAGAGGGAGACCTACAACATGGCTACCAGTGGAGAGGGAGACCTACAACGTGGCCACCAGTGGAGAGGGAGACCTACAACATGGTTTCCAGTGGATAGGGAGACCTACAACATGGCCACCAGTGGAGAGGGAGACCTACCTTCCACCATCAGCCCGGGCTCCTTTCCTCCCCCGTGAGCCAGCATCTCCCGGCGGTAACGCTCACCCATTTCCCTGCGGAGGAAAAAGAGAGAGAGAGAGAGAGAGAGAAAGAGAGAGAGAGAGAGAAATAAAGAGATAAAAGCATGACAGAGGGATGAAAAGTGACCGAGGAGGAGGGAGAAAGCAGGAGAGAGACGGATCAGATTACAGCCACCTGCATTCTCCCTCAGTAGTTCCTGCCCTCAGACCCCCCCCCCCCCCCCCCCCGATAAACCACAGGTGGGACGAACACTACCACAGAGAGGAACAGGAGAAAGGGAGATAGAGGGCCAGATCTAGATCTGCTGTGGGGGGGTGGGGGTGGGGGCTCTGTCAACAAAGCCTGGAGAAGTCCTAGAGCCAACTGAGTTGATAGGGGAAGGGCTGGTGATGTTGAACGCTGCTCGTCTGTGTAGTCCATAAGAACCTGCCACAATGGTGTGGATTCATATTAATGTCATGTTCAAAATCAAGACTCAAAGCTACACTGGGACGGCTGCATGTCAGACAGTAATTGCCTCAGCCACCTAAATGCTGAAAGGTTTATATTTTACAGTTCTTATTCAGCAAGAACAGTAAACATGATGTCTGTGAAGTGCAGCCAAAACGGTCCTCACTTGGCAGGAAAGCCAAAGTGTGTTTATGAGTGTCCGTTTAGGTGCTTTGTTATCTCAGCACGTTTGTAATACAGTCCTGTAAATACATTGGGTTGTTAGGCACTTTTTGAAACACAGTTCCAGAGACAAACAAAGTTATTGTCTTAATGAAGTAGGCTGTTTTACTGAGATTTTAAAGCGTATTGTTGGAGTTTTCCTTTAGCATCCAAGAGGAAATGCAATGGTAGAGCAAGAAATTACATCCACTTTTTTGACATTTCTGTACAAGGCAAATATGGTCAGTGCTTTCATTAGTTCCTCATAATTTATAATTTCCAATGAATGATGTGTCTCATATGGATCCTGAATACTGCGTACAGCATTTTTGTATTACAAAAACTGAACCGAGCAGAATTGCAGAATTAAATAAAAAATAGTTCAAAGGGCAGATTGGACAAAACTAACAGGAGCTAGTCCTGTAGATATGAGTTTTTACTGGCAAGGTGCTCGCCTGTTTAGAGATATGAGTTATTACTGGCTGGGAGCTCACCTGCTTAGAGAGATGAGTTATTACTGGCTGGGTGCTCACCTGTTTAGAGGATCTTGAACAAAGCACTGCTTCCAAACCATGGAGGCTACAGCTCTGGACATCAGGTAGGAGTAGTACTTGGCCCCGTAACCTATTAGATGGCTAAATCGTAGCTGCCAGGCCTGAAGGGAAATACAGAAAGATAGACCACATGGCGGTTGACACTGTGATAAGATGGAATACCTCCAGGTAAACCACGCTTCAATGTTTGAATGTCTTAAGACTTCAATTTAAAAAGACTAAACAAAGTGGGAACAAAGTCTATGGGCTCATACACAAGAACAATCAAAAACAAATCAATGGATATCGTGATCAATTTATAAACCAACTTTGCAAATACCGGTTTTGTTTTTATCTTAACTTACAAAACCATTTGGCAAGTAAGCATGATGTACAGGTGATGTGTGTTCCGTGGGTAGATCATTGCATGTTTAACTGTTCCCTTACATTTAGGTTTACGCAGGATCACTCAGTGAGCGTTTTAATGGGACCATTCTGCAAAGTACCGGTGCTCAATACCTTCCCACTGGTGGGTTCAAATCTGGAAAGGAACGTATTCGGTTCCTTTAAAAAAAATCCCATTTTCATTTTGGTTTATCTCATTTCGATTTAATTATATGATAATGTTAATTGTTTCTTCATTTTGTTAACGCTTTTGTTTTGAAAAAGAAAATCCATTACAACTGATTATTATAATAACCAATAAAATTTTACGTGCATTTCATTTCATTTAAAATGACTTTTACAATTACTTTGGCATAGCCACGTAGAGGAAGAGGCTACAAATAACTTGTAGTCTGCATGTATCATTGTTTGCCCAAATAGGCGAGTACGAAGGATGATGACAGTTGGTTTTACAGAACATTTTAAGTCTCTGCTACACTTGAACAGAGAAATATTTTTAGGCTTGACGACTCAACGTTTGCTGCATTCAGAGGCAAGATAATTGGAAGTCATTGTTAAATACAGAACTCATTTTAACCATTAACCCTCAAAATATTACTTTAAACCTGTGATTTTTCTAGAAAACAACGTATGGGCATTTTTGAAAGCCAGAAAGCACACCTCTTTTCCCCTCTTGCTCTCTCAATGCTTCCTAAAGACAAAACTCCTCTTTGGCTCCTAGGCCGCCAGGGAAATTCAGCTGGCAAACATTCAAACAAATGCTGCAGATCCCAACAAAATTACCCTAAAAATAAATAAATGAATACCTACAGAGTGCCCCTGGAAATGGCTCAAGCTTTTCTTTTTAAACACTTAAGACCGAAAAGGCAAAAGTTAAGCAATTAGGGCATTAGAGCATTCCTGTGACCACGTAGTGCAAGAAACACTCCACCAACACTTACAGGATTACCAACCTAAGCCATGAAAAAACACCACGGCTAGTTTGGAACCGCAAAACCAAAATAGATTCAAATTAATACACATTTCAGGCCTAAAAGGCAGAATCCTAAGATTAGAGTTGTATTTCACCTGTGCATGCTTCATTTACCGTTGCATTTTGGGTAGTTAGAGTGGGTCTAAGTTAAGGGGGGCTGTCTGGGCTCTTCCAGCCAAGCTGGGGGAGTCTGAAATGGAGGGGGTGGGTTTTCCGAGCTGTTGAATGAGAAATCCTGGGTCTGGACGGAACGATCCCGCAGCGTGAAACAGGCCTAACCCTGATGTGATGTACCTGAGGTCTAATTACTTTAATAGGTCTAAACCCTGATGTGATCTACCTGGGGTCTAATGACTTTAATAGGTCTAAACCCTGATGTGATCCACCTGGGGTCTAATGACTTTAATAGGTCTAAACCCTGATGTGATCTACCTGTGGTCTAATGACTTTAATAGGTCTAACCCCTGATGGGATCTACCTGAGGTCTAATGACTTTAATAGGTCTAAACCCTGATGTGATCTACCTGGGGTCTAATGACTAATAGGTCTAAACCCTGATGTGATCTACCTGGGGTCTAATGACTAATAGGTCTAAACCCTGATGTGATCTACCTGGGGTCTAATGACTAATAGGTCTAAACCCTATTGTTCATCACACAACCATATAAGCCTGGTTACTGGCTTGAGAACAGCATAGACACGGACAAAGTGTCATCAAAGTGGCCTAAGGAACACACAATCATAGAAATGTTATCTTCAACCCATGCGGCCCCATTACTTAACAACTTAACTCCTCTGGTCTTTCTCTCACACGCTCGCTCTCTCTCTCGCACGCTCTGAAATGTTTATCTAATGGAGCTCTCTGTAACCCATAGAAATGTTCACTTTTGTGGGGAACTTTTTTTTTTTTTTAAATACGGAGGAAATGGGCTAAGAAGACAGCAAAAAAAAGTCTGTTAATGTGAAGCCTCAGAGAATTATGTTTTCTCCAGCACATATGTAATGGCATATCCTTCTGACATCAACCAGCCTGTCTGGGTTATAATAGGCAGGACTCTACCACTGTGGTCACATGCAAGAGAGGTCATTGTTGGGTTTGCTGTTGGATCAAACAGGAAAATATAACATAAACCTTGTGAGCCATTGAGTAAAGGAGTTTAATTATACAGTAAGTGGGGGTGGGGAGCATGTGGTCCTGAAATGTTCCTTACTCCTGATGGCTCTATAATTATAGCCCGGGAGAGATGCCGTATAAGGGCAGTTCCTGGATAAATGATGACTTGTCTGTTCCCCTGTTCCCCCATTCCTTCCACAGCTTGAAACGAGAACAGGAACAAAAACATGAAATGCCCTTATGTTTTCATAAAAGAACCAGTAGGGGGGAAAAAAGACGTTCAAACATTCCCCCCAGGGAGTGAACATTCAAAGTATACCTCCTCCTGTACTATTTTAGCAGGGCCCCAAAACAGCTTTAATCCCTTTAAACTGCGCCAGTGCTGGCAATACAAAGTAACAGATAGAAAGAAAGAGAGAGAGTGAGAGATTAAGTGAAATACATTTAGAGCTAACAAACAAGAGAGGACAGTGATTGAGTGATCCCCTCTGCTAGGCTATGTACTGTCATGTATGAACTGCTTGTTTCCCGCCATTTGGTAACATACGAGAAAAGCAGACATGATAAAAGTTGGGTGAAGATTAGAATGTTCCAGAAGCATTGAATAACTCTAAAAGGCAGAAATGAAGCTCATTACTAGCGGTTCTGGACAAAGAGCTTGGTCAAAGCAAAAGGGGGATGACATACTGTATTTTGAAGAGGCAGTGTTTACCGTATTTGGTGTGTAGGGCAGACCGTAGTACTTTTGCTGCATGTCCGTTAGGATCTCTGTGGTGGAGCGGTTCTGAGGCTGGCCATGGTACATCTGGTCTAAGATGGCATAGAAAACCTAACCCAATAAAAAACACACATTCTTACTAGATCTTCTTTCTATGCAAAACCCCAAATGATGCGCAAAAAAAAAAAAATACCAGGACATCTTATGTCATCGCCTAAATCTCCTCCAAGAAGTGACACTGAGTATTCATCTGTCAATCACTCACTACAAGCACTTATGCGCGCCTTAAACCCTATTGTGTCCCTGAAGAGCTCTGAAAGCAACACTAACAACATAGGTACCATGTAAAACAGAGGTAAAGATGAGTGGACAACCGTCTACATGTCAGGGCTAACGTTTACAGTAATACTGCGAACCCCCCCCCCCCCCCATGTTGGTATCACGCACAGGCACATAGGATGAGATTGAATGGCTTAAGTGTTTGGTCTTTAATAATGTCGTGTGAGAGAAATCAGTCCTGGGGGGACTCACCTGTAGCTGGGTGTCAGCAGCACCACAGACCTTCTTGGACTCACAGAGACGGGCCACCATAGGCTCAGGCAGAGGCTGGACAAAACAGAGAATTCAACCTATCGCAAAATATTTTGCTATGCTGGCCTTTTTCTGTTGCTAAGTCATGAGTAATACAACTACTACGCAGTAAAAATGCAATCACATTATTAGAATATTAGTGATGATCTAAAGTGTATTGACTTATTACAATGACACAGGAAGTTTATCTACCTGCCCAGTTTGATAATGACGTGCGAATTGGCTCAAAACCCGGTGGTCATTTGCAAAGTACTCCATTAGGATAGAGGGGACCTCAGCAAAGTCTGTGGCACAGCGGGTTCCTTTTGGTAGGAGACAAAACTTACTTTAAAAGGTGTCAAGTACATGCCTGTATCGTTTCAGAGGGAAAATCTAATTTGCCTTCGTTTTATTTGTAAAAAGCATATTATGTATGACACACATTGACAAACATTATGAACTGTTTAGACGAGTTGGTTGGAAAATGAATGTCCATTACTTAGACAAATCATCCCACTCACAATTTTGCCTTTAAACTGAGAAGGATTAGGTAGAGGCCGCAAAGAATACCCCCCCCCCCCCCCCCCCCCCCCCCCCAGCATAGGTAAATAATGAAAACACAAAGTTCACCTGTAATGTGTTGGTAGCGGGTGCGCCCCAGCATTGAGTGCATGGCGTGCCCCATCTCATGGAAGAGGTTCTCCATCATGCTGGGCGTCAGCAGAGTGGGGGCGCTCTTGGTGGGGTGGGGCAGGCTCAGCATCAGCACCACCATGGGCAGCTGGTACCCTCCCGTCTCCTGGCACTGACGGCCCCCTCGGATGGTGAAGTGGCAGTCCTGGAGGATGAGCGGAACATTGCCGTTTTCCCAATGGACCCCAGGAGACGGTCCTGGTGGGAATGTGTGTGTGTGTGTGTGTGTGTGTGCGCGCGCTTACGAGTTATGAATGAGTCTGTACCTGTTGAGGCTTATCTTTCCTGTGGAAGAAGTCGCAGTAGATGTACCCGAGCAGGCCTTCAGTCTCATGGACCACAGCCTTGATGGAAAGAAAACAAACATCAAACACACATCCAGAGCATCCAACATGTTCCTGGTAACGGTCACAATCCACAAACTACTTATGCATCGACACAACTGCAGGTTGAAATTACCAGTTTGCGCACATCTTCCGTCCACACCTCGCCTGCACTGGGGTGTTCGTTCATGAGTGAGATGCCGTAGAGCTGGGTGAACAGCCCGCTCAGCCCCTCCATGCACGCTCCCAGAGAAAGGTAAGGGCTGTACAGACTAGGCTCGATGTTGTACCTGAAACCAACACACCAGCACTGTTTAAACCTGCGTCTTTTCGCCCACCAGCCCTCCATTTAGGACGGAAGCTGCTGCCCCTGAATATCAAGATGAACAGAGGTAGAAACGGGACTACCCGGTCTTCATCCAATGATCAGCTCAGACCTTGAATACTGTATATGCACAGTGAGTAGGCAGACGCATGCCACTTGGAACCAATAAGAAGGCCACTTGGATTGAATTAGAACCAATCAGAATGACTCTTGGATTGAATTGGAACAAATCAGAATGCAACTTGGAACCAATCAGAATGCCAATCAGATTGTTTCCTGGGCCCGGATTCGCTGGTTTGACAACGAATGATAATGGTTATCGGGATGACAGGCCACAACATGGTGATGAAGATTTGGCCTTCCTTTGTGTGCACTGGACAGTGGTTTCTGTATTAGTTCTGCTGCTGGCTGCTCCACCATTTCACGCTGATAAATCACGATGAACTGGAGATCCCCAATTGACTTCAGACCATGATATCTGTTCAGCGCATCAAATTACGGCCACAAAATAGTAAAGCTGATCCTACACTCAGCACACTGTAGTCTTAGACACGCTGTTTGAATCCAGTCTTATGGCTACTTGCTGTTATGAAATGTATGCAGATTTTCAAACTCCTGTGTAAACCGACGAATTACTGGTGGTAATTACACAAAGAGAAGCAGAGGAGCGGAGAGGGAGAGACCAAGAGAGAGAGAGAGAACAAAACAGAGAGGGAGAGACCAAGAGAGAGAGAGAGCAAAACGGAGAGAGGACCAAAAGTCAGAATAAGTGGTGACAACTCCGGGCAAGAAACTGTGGTTTAATACAAACCTAGTTTTGGACTTAACTCTCCAGCAAACTCTTCCAACCCCAACTTTAAAGGCGAGGAGAGATTGAGTGGGGTCTGGAACGTTCCAGTCAGAATGGAGAGACCGTTTCTTCAGTTAAAGAAAATAAACCGAGTCTCTCTCTCCACTCATCTGAGAATCCAGCCAACAGCCCGTGAAGACTGTGTTGCAATAAAACTCGAATAAATGGTTGTTTGTGATGTTTGGCACACTGGACTACTGGCCTCTGGTGAGTCCTTGAGAGACGATTCATTAATAATGTCGGCAAAATGATAGCGTCTGCCCAGCAGAACAGGACTGCAGACGCTAGCTAGGAGGGAAAGCAAGCCCACCTTCCACAACCCCCACGCAGGTCACCCCGACACGGCAACAAACGTTTGGCTCCCTGTCCATTTTGGATGTGTTCCAGTGCGCGTCACAGACGCTGCAGCCAGCCGTTGTTGGAAAAGGATCCTTTGTTTAGTCTTTTAAAGAGCAGCTGCTGACTTCAGGTCAGATAAGGTGACCGTGAACGTCAGCAACCAAAAAAAAAGTGCTAGATCAGATGAGATTGCACTGTGATCAAAGATCACACTCAATAACCTTCCCACAACTCTCACGGTTCTCTAACCCTAACCCTAACCCTTCCCACAACCCTCACGGTTCTCTAACCCTAACCCTAACCCTATCCCTTCCCACAACTCTCACGGTTCTCTAACCCTAACCCTAACCCTTCCAACAACTCTCACGGTTCTCTAACCCTAACCCTAACCCTTCCCACAACTCTCACGGTTCTCTAACCCTAACCCTTTCCACAACTCTCACGGTTCTCTAACCCTAACCCTTCCCACAACCCTCACGGTTCTCTAACCCTAACCCTTTCCACAACTCTCACGGTTCTCTAACCCTAACCCTTCCCACAACCCTCACGGTTCTCTAACCCTAACCCTTTCCACAACTCTCACGGTTCTCTAACCCTAACCCTTTCCACAACTCTCACGGTTCCCTAACCCTAACCCTTCCCACAACTCTCACGATTCTCTAACCCTAACCCTTTCCACAACTCTCACGGTTCTCTAAGCCTAACCCTTCCCACAACCCTCACGGTTCTCTAACCCTAACTCTAACCCTTTCCACAACTCTCACGGTTCTCTAACCCTATCCCTTCCCACAACCCTCACGGTTCTCTAACCCTAACCCTAACCCTTCCCACAACTCTCACGGTTCTCTAACCCTAACCCTAACCCTTCCCACAACTCTCACGGTTCTCTAACCCTAACCCTTCCCACAACTCTCACGGTTCTCTAACCCTAACCCTTTCCACAACTCTCACGGTTCTCTAACCCTAACCCTTCCCACAACCCTCACGGTTCTCTAACCCTAACTCTAACCCTTTCCACAACTCTCACGGTTCTCTAACCCTAACCCTTCCCACAACCCTCACGGTTCTCTAACCCTAACCCTAACCCTTTCCACAACTCTCACGGTTCTCTAACCCTAACCCTTTCCACAACTCTCACGGTTCTCTAACCCTAACCCTAACCCTTCCCACAACTCTCACGGTTCTCTAACCCTAACCCTTCCCACAACTCTCACGGTTCTCTAACCCTAACCCTTTCCACAACTCTCACGGTTCTCTAACCCTAACCCTAACCCTTCCCACAACCCTCACGGTTCTCTAACCCTAACCCTAACCCTTCCCACAACCCTCACGGTTCTCTAACCCTAACCCTAACCCTTCCCACAACTCTCACGGTTCTCTAACCCTAACCCTTCCCACAACCCTCACGGTTCTCTAACCCTAACCCTTTCCACAACTCTCACGGTTCTCTAACCCTAACCCTTTCCACAACTCTCACGGTTCTCTAACCCTAACCCTTCCCACAACCCTCACGGTTCTCTAACCCTAACCACAACTCTCACGGTTCTCTAACCCTAACCCTTTCCACAACTCTCACGGTTCTCTAACCCTAACCCTAACCCTTTCCACAACCCTCACGGTTCTCTAACCCTAACCCTAACCCTTTCCACAACTCTCACGGTTCTCTAACCCTAACCCTTCCCACAACTCTCACGGTTCTCTAACCCTAACCCTTTCCACAACTCTCACGGTTCTCTAACCCTAACCCTAACCCTTCCCACAACCCTCACGGTTCTCTAACCCTAACCCTAACCCTTCCCACAACCCTCACGGTTCTCTAACCCTAACCCTAACCCTTTCCACAACTCTCACGGTTCTCTAACCCTAACCCTTTCCACAACTCTCACGGTTCCCTAACCCTAACCCTTCCCACAACTCTCACGATTCTCTAACCCTAACCCTTCCCACAACTCTCACGGTTCTCTAACCCTAACCCTTCCCACAACTCTCACGGTTCTCTAACCCTAACCCTTCCCACAACTCTCACGGTTCTCTAACCCTAACCCTTTCCACAACTCTCACGGTTCTCTAACCCTAACCCTAACCCTTCCCACAACCCTCACGGTTCTCTAACCCTAACCCTAACCCTATCCCTTCCCACAACTCTCACGGTTCTCTAACCCTAACCCTAACCCTTCCAACAACTCTCACGGTTCTCTAACCCTAACCCTTCCCACAACTCTCACGGTTCTCTAACCCTAACCCTTTCCACAACTCTCACGGTTCTCTAACCCTAACCCTTCCCACAACCCTCACGGTTCTCTAACCCTAACCCTTTCCACAACTCTCACGGTTCTCTAACCCTAACCCTTCCCACAACCCTCACGGTTCTCTAACCCTAACCCTTTCCACAACTCTCACGGTTCTCTAACCCTAACCCTTTCCACAACTCTCACGGTTCCCTAACCCTAACCCTTCCCACAACTCTCACGATTCTCTAACCCTAACCCTTTCCACAACTCTCACGGTTCTCTAACCCTAACCCTTCCCACAACCCTCACGGTTCTCTAACCCTAACTCTAACCCTTTCCACAACTCTCACGGTTCTCTAACCCTATCCCTTCCCACAACCCTCACGGTTCTCTAACCCTAACCCTAACCCTTCCCACAACTCTCACGGTTCTCTAACCCTAACCCTAACCCTTCCCACAACTCTCACGGTTCTCTAACCCTAACCCTAACCCTTCCCAAAACTCTCACGGTTCTCTAACCCTAACCCTTTCCACAACTCTCACGGTTCTCTAACCCTAACCCTTCCCACAACCCTCACGGTTCTCTAACCCTAACCCTTTCCACAACTCTCACGGTTCTCTAACCCTAACCCTTTCCACAACTCTCACGGTTCTCTAACCCTTACCCTTCCCACAACCCTCACGGTTCTCTAACCCTAACCACAACTCTCACGGTTCTCTAACCCTAACCCTTTCCACAACTCTCACGGTTCTCTAACCCTAACCCTAACCCTTTCCACAACCCTCACGGTTCTCTAACCCTAACCCTAACCCTTTCCACAACTCTCACGGTTCTCTAACCCTAACCCTTCCCACAACTCTCACGGTTCACTAACCCTAACCCTTTCCACAACTCTCACGGTTCTCTAACCCTAACCCTAACCCTTCCCACAACCCTCACGGTTCTCTAACCCTAACCCTAACCCTTCCCACAACCCTCACGGTTCTCTAACCCTAACCCTAACCCTTTCCACAACTCTCACGGTTCTCTAACCCTAACCCTTTCCACAACTCTCACGGTTCTCTAACCCTAACCCTTTCCACAACTCTCACGGTTCCCTAACCCTAACCCTTCCCACAACTCTCACGGTTCTCTAACCCTAACCCTTCCCACAACTCTCACGGTTCTCTAACCCTAACCCTTCCCACAACTCTCACGGTTCTCTAACCCTAACCCTTCCCACAACTCTCACGGTTCTCTAACCCTAACCCTTTCCACAACTCTCACGGTTCTCTAACCCTAACCCTAACCCTTCCCACAACCCTCACGGTTCTCTAACCCTAACCCTAACCCTTCCCACAACCCTCATGGTTCTCTAACCCTAACCCTAACCCTTCCCACAACTCTCACGGTTCTCTAACCCTAACCCTTCCCACAACCCTCATGGTTCTCTAACCCTAACCCTTTCCACAACTCTCACGGTTCTCTAACCCTAACCCTTTCCACAACTCTCACGGTTCTCTAACCCTACCCTAACCCTAACCCTTCCCACAACCCTCACGGTTCTCTAACCCTAACCCTTCCCACAACCCTCACGGTTCTCTAACCCTAACCCTAACCCTATCCCTTCCCACAACCCTCATGGTTCTCTAACCCTAACCCTAACCCTTCCCACAACTCTCACGGTTCTCTAACCCTAACCCTAACCCTTCCCACAACTCTCACGGTTCTCTAACCCTAACCCTTCCCACAACTCTCACGGTTCTCTAACCCTAACCCTTTCCACAACTCTCACGGTTCTCTAACCCTAACCCTTCCCACAACCCTCACGGTTCTCTAACCCTAATCCTTTCCACAACTCTCACGGTTCTCTAACCCTAACCCTTCCCACAACCCTCACGGTTCTCTAACCCTAACCCTTTCCACAACTCTCACGGTTCTCTAACCCTAACCCTTTCCACAACTCTCACGGTTCCCTAACCCTAACCCTTCCCACAACTCTCACGATTCTCTAACCCTAACCCTTTCCACAACTCTCACGGTTCTCTAAGCCTAACCCTTCCCACAACCCTCACGGTTCTCTAACCCTAACTCTAACCCTTTCCATAACTCTCACGGTTCTCTAACCCTATCCCTTCCCACAACCCTCACGGTTCTCTAACCCTAACCCTAACCCTTCCCACAACTCTCACGGTTCTCTAACCCTAACCCTAACCCTTCCCACAACTCTCACGGTTCTCTAACCCTAACCCTAACCCTTCCCACAACTCTCACGGTTCTCTAACCCTAACCCTTTCCACAACTCTCACGGTTCTCTAACCCTAACCCTTCCCACAACCCTCACGGTTCTCTAACCCTAACTCTAACCCTTTCCACAACTCTCACGGTTCTCTAACCCTAACCCTTCCCACAACCCTCACGGTTCTCTAACCCTAACCCTAACCCTTTCCACAACTCTCACGGTTCTCTAACCCTAACCCTTTCCACAACTCTCACGGTTCTCTAACCCTAACCCTTTCCACAACTCTCACGGTTCTCTAACCCTAACCCTAACCCTTCCCACAACTCTCACGGTTCTCTAACCCTAACCCTTCCCACAACTCTCACGGTTCTCTAACCCTAACCCTTTCCACAACTCTCACGGTTCCCTAACCCTAACCCTTCCCACAACTCTCACGATTCTCTAACCCTAACCCTTTCCACAACTCTCACGGTTCTCTAAGCCTAACCCTTCCCACAACCCTCACGGTTCTCTAACCCTAACTCTAACCCTTTCCACAACTCTCACGGTTCTCTAACCCTATCCCTTCCCACAACCCTCACGGTTCTCTAACCCTAACCCTAACCCTTCCCACAACTCTCACGGTTCTCTAACCCTAACCCTAACCCTTCCCACAACTCTCACGGTTCTCTAACCCTAACCCTTCCCAAAACTCTCACGGTTCTCTAACCCTAACCCTTTCCACAACTCTCACGGTTCTCTAACCCTAACCCTTCCCACAACCCTCACGGTTCTCTAACCCTAACTCTAACCCTTTCCACAACTCTCACGGTTCTCTAACCCTAACCCTTCCCACAACCCTCACGGTTCTCTAACCCTAACCCTAACCCTTTCCACAACTCTCTCGGTTCTCTAACCCTAACCCTTTCCACAACTCTCACGGTTCTCTAACCCTAACCCTAACCCTTCCCACAACTCTCACGGTTCTCTAACCCTAACCCTTCCCACAACTCTCACGGTTCTCTAACCCTAACCCTTTCCACAACTCTCACGGTTCTCTAACCCTAACCCTAACCCTTCCCACAACCCTCACGGTTCTCTAACCCTAACCCTAACCCTTCCCACAACCCTCACGGTTCTCTAACCCTAACCCTAACCCTTCCCACAACTCTCACGGTTCTCTAACCCTAACCCTTCCCACAACCCTCACGGTTCTCTAACCCTAACCCTTTCCACAACTCTCACGGTTCTCTAACCCTAACCCTTTCCACAACTCTCACGGTTCTCTAACCCTAACCCTTCCCACAACCCTCACGGTTCTCTAACCCTAACCACAACTCTCACGGTTCTCTAACCCTAACCCTTTCCACAACTCTCACGGTTCTCTAACCCTAACCCTAACCCTTTCCACAACCCTCACGGTTCTCTAACCCTAACCCTAACCCTTTCCACAACTCTCACGGTTCTCTAACCCTAACCCTTCCCACAACTCTCACGGTTCTCTAACCCTAACCCTTTCCACAACTCTCACGGTTCTCTAACCCTAACCCTAACCCTTCCCACAACCCTCACGGTTCTCTAACCCTAACCCTAACCCTTCCCACAACCCTCACGGTTCTCTAACCCTAACCCTAACCCTTTCCACAACTCTCACGGTTCTCTAACCCTAACCCTTTCCACAACTCTCACGGTTCCCTAACCCTAACCCTTCCCACAACTCTCACGATTCTCTAACCCTAACCCTTCCCACAACTCTCACGGTTCTCTAACCCTAACCCTTCCCACAACTCTCACGGTTCTCTAACCCTAACCCTTCCCACAACTCTCACGGTTCTCTAACCCTAACCCTTTCCACAACTCTCACGGTTCTCTAACCCTAACCCTAACCCTTCCCACAACCCTCACGGTTCTCTAACCCTAACCCTAACCCTATCCCTTCCCACAACTCTCACGGTTCTCTAACCCTAACCCTAACCCTTCCAACAACTCTCACGGTTCTCTAACCCTAACCCTTCCCACAACTCTCACGGTTCTCTAACCCTAACCCTTTCCACAACTCTCACGGTTCTCTAACCCTAACCCTTCCCACAACCCTCACGGTTCTCTAACCCTAACCCTTTCCACAACTCTCACGGTTCTCTAACCCTAACCCTTCCCACAACCCTCACGGTTCTCTAACCCTAACCCTTTCCACAACTCTCACGGTTCTCTAACCCTAACCCTTTCCACAACTCTCACGGTTCCCTAACCCTAACCCTTCCCACAACTCTCACGATTCTCTAACCCTAACCCTTTCCACAACTCTCACGGTTCTCTAACCCTAACCCTTCCCACAACCCTCACGGTTCTCTAACCCTAACTCTAACCCTTTCCACAACTCTCACGGTTCTCTAACCCTAACCCTTCCCACAACCCTCACGGTTCTCTAACCCTAACCCTAACCCTTCCCACAACTCTCACGGTTCTCTAACCCTAACCCTAACCCTTCCCACAACTCTCACGGTTCTCTAACCCTAACCCTAACCCTTCCCAAAACTCTCACGGTTCTCTAACCCTAACCCTTTCCACAACTCTCACGGTTCTCTAACCCTAACCCTTCCCACAACCCTCACGGTTCTCTAACCCTAACCCTTTCCACAACTCTCACGGTTCTCTAACCCTAACCCTTTCCACAACTCTCACGGTTCTCTAACCCTAACCCTTCCCACAACCCTCACGGTTCTCTAACCCTAACCACAACTCTCACGGTTCTCTAACCCTAACCCTTTCCACAACTCTCACGGTTCTCTAACCCTAACCCTAACCCTTTCCACAACCCTCACGGTTCTCTAACCCTAACCCTAACCCTTTCCACAACTCTCACGGTTCTCTAACCCTAACCCTTCCCACAACTCTCACGGTTCACTAACCCTAACCCTTTCCACAACTCTCACGGTTCTCTAACCCTAACCCTAACCCTTCCCACAACCCTCACGGTTCTCTAACCCTAACCCTAACCCTTCCCACAACCCTCACGGTTCTCTAACCCTAACCCTAACCCTTTCCACAACTCTCACGGTTCTCTAACCCTAACCCTTTCCACAACTCTCACGGTTCTCTAATCCTAACCCTTTCCACAACTCTCACGGTTCCCTAACCCTAACCCTTCCCACAACTCTCACGATTCTCTAACCCTAACCCTTTCCACAACTCTCACGGTTCTCTAAGCCTAACCCTTCCCACAACCCTCACGGTTCTCTAACCCTAACTCTAACCCTTTCCATAACTCTCACGGTTCTCTAACCCTATCCCTTCCCACAACCCTCACGGTTCTCTAACCCTAACCCTAACCCTTCCCACAACTCTCACGGTTCTCTAACCCTAACCCTAACCCTTCCCACAACTCTCACGGTTCTCTAACCCTAACCCTAACCCTTCCCAAAACTCTCACGGTTCTCTAACCCTAACCCTTTCCACAACTCTCACGGTTCTCTAACCCTAACCCTTCCCACAACCCTCACGGTTCTCTAACCCTAACTCTAACCCTTTCCACAACTCTCACGGTTCTCTAACCCTAACCCTTCCCACAACCCTCACGGTTCTCTAACCCTAACCCTAACCCTTTCCACAACTCTCTCGGTTCTCTAACCCTAACCCTTTCCACAACTCTCACGGTTCTCTAACCCTAACCCTTTCCACAACTCTCACGGTTCTCTAACCCTAACCCTAACCCTTCCCACAACTCTCACGGTTCTCTAACCCTAACCCTTCCCACAACTCTCACGGTTCTCTAACCCTAACCCTTTCCACAACTCTCACGGTTCCCTAACCCTAACCCTTCCCACAACTCTCACGATTCTCTAACCCTAACCCTTTCCACAACTCTCACGGTTCTCTAAGCCTAACCCTTCCCACAACCCTCACGGTTCTCTAACCCTAACTCTAACCCTTTCCACAACTCTCACGGTTCTCTAACCCTATCCCTTCCCACAACCCTCACGGTTCTCTAACCCTAACCCTAACCCTTCCCACAACTCTCACGGTTCTCTAACCCTAACCCTAACCCTTCCCACAACTCTCACGGTTCTCTAACCCTAACCCTTCCCAAAACTCTCACGGTTCTCTAACCCTAACCCTTTCCACAACTCTCACGGTTCTCTAACCCTAACCCTTCCCACAACCCTCACGGTTCTCTAACCCTAACCCTAACCCTTTCCACAACTCTCTCGGTTCTCTAACCCTAACCCTTTCCACAACTCTCACGGTTCTCTAACCCTAACCCTAACCCTTCCCACAACTCTCACGGTTCTCTAACCCTAACCCTTCCCACAACTCTCACGGTTCTCTAACCCTAACCCTTTCCACAACTCTCACGGTTCTCTAACCCTAACCCTAACCCTTCCCACAACCCTCACGGTTCTCTAACCCTAACCCTAACCCGTCCCACAACCCTCACGGTTCTCTAACCCTAACCCTAACCCTTCCCACAACTCTCACGGTTCTCTAACCCTAACCCTTCCCACAACCCTCACGGTTCTCTAACCCTAACCCTTTCCACAACTCTCACGGTTCTCTAACCCTAACCCTTTCCACAACTCTCACGGTTCTCTAACCCTAACCCTTCCCACAACCCTCACGGTTCTCTAACCCTAACCACAACTCTCACGGTTCTCTAACCCTAACCCTTTCCACAACTCTCACGGTTCTCTAACCCTAACCCTAACCCTTTCCACAACCCTCACGGTTCTCTAACCCTAACCCTAACCCTTTCCACAACTCTCACGGTTCTCTAACCCTAACCCTTCCCACAACTCTCACGGTTCTCTAACCCTAACCCTTTCCACAACTCTCACGGTTCTCTAACCCTAACCCTAACCCTTCCCACAACCCTCACGGTTCTCTAACCCTAACCCTAACCCTTCCCACAACCCTCACGGTTCTCTAACCCTAACCCTAACCCTTTCCACAACTCTCACGGTTCTCTAACCCTAACCCTTTCCACAACTCTCACGGTTCCCTAACCCTAACCCTTCCCACAACTCTCACGATTCTCTAACCCTAACCCTTCCCACAACTCTCACGGTTCTCTAACCCTAACCCTTCCCACAACTCTCACGGTTCTCTAACCCTAACCCTTCCCACAACTCTCACGGTTCTCTAACCCTAACCCTTTCCACAACTCTCACGGTTCTCTAACCCTAACCCTAACCCTTCCCACAACCCTCACGGTTCTCTAACCCTAACCCTAACCCTATCCCTTCCCACAACTCTCACGGTTCTCTAACCCTAACCCTAACCCTTCCAACAACTCTCACGGTTCTCTAACCCTAACCCTTCCCACAACTCTCACGGTTCTCTAACCCTAACCCTTTCCACAACTCTCACGGTTCTCTAACCCTAACCCTTCCCACAACCCTCACGGTTCTCTAACCCTAACCCTTTCCACAACTCTCACGGTTCTCTAACCCTAACCCTTCCCACAACCCTCACGGTTCTCTAACCCTAACCCTTTCCACAACTCTCACGGTTCTCTAACCCTAACCCTTTCCACAACTCTCACGGTTCCCTAACCCTAACCCTTCCCACAACTCTCACGATTCTCTAACCCTAACCCTTTCCACAACTCTCACGGTTCTCTAACCCTAACCCTTCCCACAACCCTCACGGTTCTCTAACCCTAACTCTAACCCTTTCCACAACTCTCACGGTTCTCTAACCCTATCCCTTCCCACAACCCTCACGGTTCTCTAACCCTAACCCTAACCCTTCCCACAACTCTCACGGTTCTCTAACCCTAACCCTAACCCTTCCCACAACTCTCACGGTTCTCTAACCCTAACCCTAACCCTTCCCAAAACTCTCACGGTTCTCTAACCCTAACCCTTTCCACAACTCTCACGGTTCTCTAACCCTAACCCTTCCCACAACCCTCACGGTTCTCTAACCCTAACCCTTTCCACAACTCTCACGGTTCTCTAACCCTAACCCTTTCCACAACTCTCACGGTTCTCTAACCCTTACCCTTCCCACAACCCTCACGGTTCTCTAACCCTAACCACAACTCTCACGGTTCTCTAACCCTAACCCTTTCCACAACTCTCACGGTTCTCTAACCCTAACCCTAACCCTTTCCACAACCCTCACGGTTCTCTAACCCTAACCCTAACCCTTTCCACAACTCTCACGGTTCTCTAACCCTAACCCTTCCCACAACTCTCACGGTTCACTAACCCTAACCCTTTCCACAACTCTCACGGTTCTCTAACCCTAACCCTAACCCTTCCCACAACCCTCACGGTTCTCTAACCCTAACCCTAACCCTTCCCACAACCCTCACGGTTCTCTAACCCTAACCCTAACCCTTTCCACAACTCTCACGGTTCTCTAACCCTAACCCTTTCCACAACTCTCACGGTTCTCTAATCCTAACCCTTTCCACAACTCTCACGGTTCCCTAACCCTAACCCTTCCCACAACTCTCACGATTCTCTAACCCTAACCCTTCCCACAACTCTCACGGTTCTCTAACCCTAACCCTTCCCACAACTCTCACGGTTCTCTAACCCTAACCCTTCCCACAACTCTCACGGTTCTCTAACCCTAACCCTTTCCACAACTCTCACGGTTCTCTAACCCTAACCCTAACCCTTCCCACAACCCTCACGGTTCTCTAACCCTAACCCTAACCCTTCCCACAACCCTCACGGTTCTCTAACCCTAACCCTAACCCTTCCCACAACTCTCACGGTTCTCTAACCCTAACCCTTCCCACAACCCTCATGGTTCTCTAACCCTAACCCTTTCCACAACTCTCACGGTTCTCTAACCCTAACCCTTTCCACAACTCTCACGGTTCTCTAACCCTACCCTAACCCTAACCCTTCCCACAACCCTCACGGTTCTCTAACCCTAACCCTTCCCACAACCCTCACGGTTCTCTAACCCTAACCCTAACCCTATCCCTTCCCACAACCCTCATGGTTCTCTAACCCTAACCCTAACCCTTCCCACAACTCTCACGGTTCTCTAACCCTAACCCTAACCCTTCCCACAACTCTCACGGTTCTCTAACCCTAACCCTTCCCACAACTCTCACGGTTCTCTAACCCTAACCCTTTCCACAACTCTCACGGTTCTCTAACCCTAACCCTTCCCACAACCCTCACGGTTCTCTAACCCTAATCCTTTCCACAACTCTCACGGTTCTCTAACCCTAACCCTTCCCACAACCCTCACGGTTCTCTAACCCTAACCCTTTCCACAACTCTCACGGTTCTCTAACCCTAACCCTTTCCACAACTCTCACGGTTCCCTAACCCTAACCCTTCCCACAACTCTCACGATTCTCTAACCCTAACCCTTTCCACAACTCTCACGGTTCTCTAAGCCTAACCCTTCCCACAACCCTCACGGTTCTCTAACCCTAACTCTAACCCTTTCCATAACTCTCACGGTTCTCTAACCCTATCCCTTCCCACAACCCTCACGGTTCTCTAACCCTAACCCTAACCCTTCCCACAACTCTCACGGTTCTCTAACCCTAACCCTAACCCTTCCCACAACTCTCACGGTTCTCTAACCCTAACCCTAACCCTTCCCAAAACTCTCACGGTTCTCTAACCCTAACCCTTTCCACAACTCTCACGGTTCTCTAACCCTAACCCTTCCCACAACCCTCACGGTTCTCTAACCCTAACTCTAACCCTTTCCACAACTCTCACGGTTCTCTAACCCTAACCCTTCCCACAACCCTCACGGTTCTCTAACCCTAACCCTAACCCTTTCCACAACTCTCTCGGTTCTCTAACCCTAACCCTTTCCACAACTCTCACGGTTCTCTAACCCTAACCCTTTCCACAACTCTCACGGTTCTCTAACCCTAACCCTAACCCTTCCCACAACTCTCACGGTTCTCTAACCCTAACCCTTCCCACAACTCTCACGGTTCTCTAACCCTAACCCTTTCCACAACTCTCACGGTTCTCTAACCCTAACCCTAACCCTTCCCACAACCCTCACGGTTCTCTAACCCTAACCCTAACCCGTCCCACAACCCTCACGGTTCTCTAACCCTAACCCTAACCCTTCCCACAACTCTCACGGTTCTCTAACCCTAACCCTTCCCACAACCCTCACGGTTCTCTAACCCTAACCCTTTCCACAACTCTCACGGTTCTCTAACCCTAACCCTTTCCACAACTCTCACGGTTCTCTAACCCTAACCCTTCCCACAACCCTCACGGTTCTCTAACCCTAACCACAACTCTCACGGTTCTCTAACCCTAACCCTTTCCACAACTCTCACGGTTCTCTAACCCTAACCCTAACCCTTTCCACAACCCTCACGGTTCTCTAACCCTAACCCTAACCCTTTCCACAACTCTCACGGTTCTCTAACCCTAACCCTTCCCACAACTCTAACGGTTCTCTAACCCTAACCCTTTCCACAACTCTCACGGTTCTCTAACCCTAACCCTAACCCTTCCCACAACCCTCACGGTTCTCTAACCCTAACTCTAACCCTTCCCACAACCCTCACGGTTCTCTAACCCTAACCCTAACCCTTTCCACAACTCTCACGGTTCTCTAACCCTAACCCTTTCCACAACTCTCACGGTTCCCTAACCCTAACCCTTCCCACAACTCTCACGATTCTCTAACCCTAACCCTTCCCACAACTCTCACGGTTCTCTAACCCTAACCCTTCCCACAACTCTCACGGTTCTCTAACCCTAACCCTTCCCACAACTCTCACGGTTCTCTAACCCTAACCCTTTCCACAACTCTCACGGTTCTCTAACCCTAACCCTAACCCTTCCCACAACCCTCACGGTTCTCTAACCCTAACCCTATCCCTTCCCACAACTCTCACGGTTCTCTAACCCTAACCCTAACCCTTCCAACAACTCTCACGGTTCTCTAACCCTAACCCTAACCCTTCCCACAACTCTCACGGTTCTCTAACCCTAACCCTTTCCACAACTCTCACGGTTCTCTAACCCTAACCCTTCCCACAACCCTCACGGTTCTCTAACCCTAACCCTTTCCACAACTCTCACGGTTCTCTAACCCTAACCCTTCCCACAAACCTCACGGTTCTCTAACCCTAACCCTTTCCACAACTCTCACGGTTCTCTAACCCTAACCCTTTCCACAACTCTCACGGTTCCCTAACCCTAACCCTTCCCACAACTCTAACGATTCTCTAACCCTAACCCTTTCCACAACTCTCACGGTTCTCTAACCCTAACCCTTCCCACAACCCTCACGGTTCTCTAACCCTAACTCTAACCCTTTCCACAACTCTCACGGTTCTCTAACCCTATCCCTTCCCACAACCCTCATGGTTCTCTAACCCTAACCCTAACCCTTCCCACAACTCTCACGGTTCTCTAACCCTAACCCTAACCCTTCCCACAACTCTCACGGTTCTCTAACCCTAACCCTAACCCTTCCCAAAACTCTCACGGTTCTCTAACCCTAACCCTTTCCACAACTCTCACGGTTCTCTAACCCTAACCCTTCCCACAACCCTCACGGTTCTCTAACCCTAACCCTTTCCACAACTCTCACGGTTCTCTAACCCTAACCCTTTCCACAACTCTCACGGTTCTCTAACCCTTACCCTTCCCACAACCCTCACGGTTCTCTAACCCTAACCACAACTCTCACGGTTCTCTAACCCTAACCCTTTCCACAACTCTCACGGTTCTCTAACCCTAACCCTAACCCTTTCCACAACCCTCACGGTTCTCTAACCCTAACCCTAACCCTTTCCACAACTCTCACGGTTCTCTAACCCTAACCCTTCCCACAACTCTCACGGTTCTCTAACCCTAACCCTTTCCACAACTCTCACGGTTCTCTAACCCTAACCCTAACCCTTCCCACAACCCTCACGGTTCTCTAACCCTAACCCTAACCCTTCCCACAACCCTCACGGTTCTCTAACCCTAACCCTAACCCTTTCCACAACTCTCACGGTTCTCTAACCCTAACCCTTTCCACAACTCTCACGGTTCTCTAACCCTAACCCTTTCCACAACTCTCACGGTTCCCTAACCCTAACCCTTCCCACAACTCTCACGATTCTCTAACCCTAACCCTTCCCACAACTCTCACGGTTCTCTAACCCTAACCCTTCCCACAACTCTCACGGTTCTCTAACCCTAACCCTTCCCACAACTCTCACGGTTCTCTAACCCTAACCCTTTCCACAACTCTCACGGTTCTCTAACCCTAACCCTAACCCTTCCCACAACCCTCACGGTTCTCTAACCCTAACCCTAACCCTTCCCACAACCCTCATGGTTCTCTAACCCTAACCCTAACCCTTCCCACAACTCTCACGGTTCTCTAACCCTAACCCTTCCCACAACCCTCATGGTTCTCTAACCCTAACCCTTTCCACAACTCTCACGGTTCTCTAACCCTAACCCTTTCCACAACTCTCACGGTTCTCTAACCCTAACCCTAACCCTTCCCAAAACCCTCACGGTTCTCTAACCCTAACCCTTCCCACAACCCTCACGGTTCTCTAACCCTAACCCTAACCCTATCCCTTCCCACAACCCTCATGGTTCTCTAACCCTAACCCTAACCCTTCCCACAACTCTCACGGTTCTCTAACCCTAACCCTAACCCTTTCCACAACTCTCACGGTTCTCTAACCCTAACCCTTCCCACAACTCTCACGGTTCTCTAACCCTAACCCTTTCCACAACTCTCACGGTTCTCTAACCCTAACCCTTCCCACAACCCTCACGGTTCTCTAACCCTAACTCTAACCCTTTCCACAACTCTCACGGTTCTCTAACCCTAACCCTAACCCTTCCCACAACTCTCACGGTTCTCTAACCCTAACCCTAACCCTTCCCACAACTCTCACGGTTCTCTAACCCTAACCCTTTCCACAACTCTCACGGTTCTCTAACCCTAACCCTTCCCACAACCCTCACGGTTCTCTAACCCTAACTCTAACCCTTTCCACAACTCTCACGGTTCTCTAACCCTAACCCTTCCCACAACCCTCACGGTTCTCTAACCCTAACCCTTTCCACAACTCTCACGGTTCTCTAACCCTAACCCTTTCCACAACTCTCACGGTTCTCTAACCCTAACCCTTTCCACAACTCTCACGGTTCTCTAACCCTAACCCTAACCCTTCCCACAACTCTCACGGTTCTCTAACCCTAACCCTTCCCACAACTCTCACGGTTCTCTAACCCTTTCCACAACTCTCACGGTTCTCTAACCCTAACCCTTCCCACAACCCTCACGGTTCTCTAACCCTAACCCTAACCCTTCCCACAACCCTCACGGTTCTCTAACCCTAACCCTAACCCTTCCCACAACTCTCACGGTTCTCTAACCCTAACCCTTCCCACAACTCTCACGGTTCTCTAACCCTTTCCACAACTCTCACGGTTCTCTAACCCTAACCCTTCCCACAACCCTCACGGTTCTCTAACCCTAACCCTTCCCACAACCCTCACGGTTCTCTAACCCTAACCCTAACCCTTCCCACAACTCTCACGGTTCTCTAACCCTAACTCTTCCCACAACCCTCACGGTTCTCTAACCCTAACCCTTTCCACAACCCTCACGGTTCTCTAACCCTAACCCTAACCCTTCCCACAACTCTGACGGTTCTCTAACCCTAACCCTTCCCACAACCCTCACGGTTCTCTAACCCTAACCCTAACCCTTTCCACAACTCTCACGGTTCTCTAACCCTAACCCTTTCCACAACTCTCACGGTTCTCTAACCCTAACCCTAACCCTTTCCACAACTCTCACGGTTCTCTCCTAACAGTTATTGCTACATTTGACACCCGAGAAGACCATAAACAATACCACCTGGCAAGTATAATATCATACACTGTCCTGAAATATGAGGTTACAACCACAACGAACACAAAAGAGATACAAATCTAGCTTTAAGGTGTCTCAAAGGTATCTCTTAAAGTTGAGCTAAAAGTAGGTAACTATATTTGGTGATATTATTTTTAAATACACACCTTTCAGCTCGTAAGACACCACTGAAGTATGGGTGATCCCATGGCATGAGATCCTGAATATCAGAAGAGCAGGAAATCACATTAAACGTACACCCAGACCATTTGAATAACGTAATTAATAGGAGTATATTCTGATGTCACTAATAATACCATTCATTTCTAGATATTGCAGTATATGTCCTGGAGAAGTACATAGAATGTGTTATGTACATAAGTTCCAAGGCTAATATAATTTCCAAAATGACTCCATCAGAGGAAGACAATGCACGAGTTGAAGAGTAAGTGTGTGTGTGTGTGTGTGTGTGTGTGTATGTACATATAGAAAAGACATACTGCATTATGAGGGTTGAGTTTTGACTTCATGTCTTTCATCATCTCAAAGTCTTTGGGTACTCTGGAGAAAAAAGAAAGAGACAAAGTGAACTTTAAATAAGTGAATAAAAAATAAGTGCTTCTTTTGTGTGCCTCGAATCAAATATATTTAAGCAATGAATGGGCTTCACATCCCATATGTAACATTATTACTTTGTTCAAAGTAATCTCTGTAAGTAAAGCTTTAAAGAAAACCAGATCATTTATACAAGTTACATGACAAATGTACCCTTCACTTTAGTAAACAATTATCAGACTCTGCTGCCATCTTGTGGTCAAACTGAAACGACACATCCAATGCCAACTGTGCCATGAATGGTCTCTATATTCTATATAAGGAGCACGTTTGTGCCAAAACAATACAAATCCCACAATGGCAACTGCACCTGTCCGAGAGCTTGTCCGTAAGCAGCTGCAGGAACTTCATCACAGTCTCTGTGAACGAAACCAAAGGAAAAAGATATCAAATCACAGTTTCTGTGAGCGAAACCAAAGGAAAAAGATATCAAATCACAGTCTCTGTGAACGAAACCAAAGGAAAAAGATATCAAATCACAGTCTCTGTGAGCGAAACCAAAGGTAAAAGATATCAAATCACAGTCTCTGTGAGCGAAACCAAAGGTAAAAGATATCAAATCACAGTCTCTGTGAGCGAAACCAAAGGTAAAAGATATCAAATCACAGTCTCTGTGAGCGAAACCAAAGGTAAAAGATATCAAATCACAGTCTCTGTGAGTGAAACCAAAGGAAAAAGATATCAAATCACAGTCTCTGTGAACGAAACCAAAGGAAAAAGATATCAAATCACAGTCTCTGTGAACGAAACCAAAGGAAAAAGATATCAAATCACAGTCTCTGTGAACGAAACCAAAGGAAAAAGATATCAAATCACAGTCTCTGTGAGCGAAACCAAAGGTAAAAGATATCAAATCACAGTCTCTGTGAGCGAAACCAAAGGAAAAAGATATCAAATCACAGTCTCTGTGAGCGAAACCAAAGAAAAAAGATATCAAATCACAGTCTCTGTGAACGAAACCAAAGGAAAAAGATATCAAATCACAGTCTCTGTGAACGAAACCAAAGGAAAAAGATATCAAATCACATTCTCTGTGAGCGAAACCAAAGGAAAAAGATTTCAAATCACAGTCTCTGTGAACGAAACTAAAGGAAAAAGATATCAAATCACAGTCTCTGTGAGTGAAACCAAAGGAAAAAGATATCAAATCACAGTCTCTGTGAACGAAACCAAAGGTAAAAGATATCAAATCACAGTCTCTGTGAACGAAACCAAAGGAAAAAGATATCAAATCAGTCTCTGTGAACGAAACCAAAGGAAAAAGATACCAAATCACATTCTCTGTGAGCGAAACCAAAGGAAAAAGATATC
The DNA here is from genome assembly GCA_017639675.1 of Aplochiton taeniatus. NCBI lineage: Eukaryota > Metazoa > Chordata > Actinopteri > Galaxiiformes > Galaxiidae > Aplochiton > Aplochiton taeniatus. The sequence continues at coordinate 11,768,318 of CM030190.1, forward strand.
AAATCACAGTCTCTGTGAACGAAACCAAAGGAAAAAGATATCAAATCACAGTCTCTGTGAGCGAAACCAAAGGAAAAAGATATCAAATCACAGTCTCTGTGAACGAAACCAAAGGAAAAAGATATCAAATCACAGTCTCTGCGAACGAAACCAAAGGAAAAAGATATCAAATCACAGTCTCTGCGAACGAAACCAAAGGAAAAAGATATCAAATCACAGTTTCTGTGAGCGAAACCAAAGGAAAAAGATATCAAATAACAGTCTCTGTGAACGAAACCAAAGGAAAAAGATATCAAATCAAAGTCTCTGTGAGCGAAACCAAAGGAAAAAGATATCAAATCACAGTCTCTGTGAACGAAACCAAAGGTAAAAGATATCAAATCACAGTCTCTGTGAACGAAACCAAAGGAAAAAGATATCAAATCACAGTCTCTGTGAACGAAACCAAAGGAAAAAGATATCAAATCACAGTTTCTGTGAGCCAAACCAAAGGAAAAAGATATCAAATAACAGTCTCTGTGAACGAAACCAAAGGAAAAAGATATCAAATCACAGTCTCTGTGAGCGAAACCAAAGGAAAAAGATATCAAATCACAGTCTCTGCGAACGAAACCAAAGGAAAAAGATATCAAATCACAGTCTCTGTGAGTGAAAGCAAAGGAAAAAGATATCAAATAACAGTCTCTGCGAGCGAAACCAAAGGAGAAAAAGATATCAAATCACAGTCTCTGTGAGCGAAACCAAAGGAAAAAGGTATCAAATCACAGTCTCTGTGAACGAAACCAAAGGAAAAAGATATCAAATCACAGTCTCTGTGAACGAAACCAAAGGAAAAAGATATCAAATCACAGTCTCTGTGAACGAAACCAAAGGAAAAATATATCAAATCAGTCTCTGTGAACGAAACCAAAGGAAAAAGATATCAAATCACAGTCTCTGTGAGCGAAACCAAAGGAAAAATATATCAAATCACAGTCTCTGTGAACGAAACCAAAGGAAAAAGATATCAAATCCTTCTGTTAGGCCTCGACTTCGTAAGCAAGCAAACAAACGTACACTGCATCTCTACACAGACAGTATTGCATATATACAGTGGGGCCAAAAAGTATTTAGTCAGCCACTGATTGTGCAAGTTCTCCTACTTAGAAAGACGAGAGAGGTCTGTAATTTTCATCATATGTAGACTTCAACTATGAGAGACAAAAATGAGAAAAAAAATCCAGGAAACCACATTGTAGGATTTTTAAAGAATTTATTTGTAAATTATGGTGGAAAATAAGTATTTGGTCACCCACAAACAAGCAAGATTTCTGGCCCTCACAGACCTGTAGACCTTCCTTAAGAAGCTCTTCTGTCCTCCACTCGTTACCTGTATTAATGGAACCCGTTTGACCTCGTCATCTGTATAAAAGACACCTGTCCACAGCCTCAAACAGTCAGACTCCAAACTCAACCATGGCCAAGACCAAAGAGCTGTCGAAGGACACCAGGAAGAAAATTGTAGACCTGCACCAGGCTGGGAAGAGTGAATCTGCAATAGGCAAGCAGGTTGGTGTGAATAGATCAACTGTGGGAGCAATTGTAAGAAAATGGAAGACATACAAGACCATTGATAATCTCCCTCGATCTGGGGCCCCACGCAAGATCTCATCCCGTGGGGTCAAAATGATCATGAGAACGGTGAGCAAAAATCCCAGAACTACACGGAGGGACCTGATGAATGACCTGCAGAGAGCTGGGACCAAAGTAACAGAGGCTACCATCAGTAACACATTACGCCGAGAGGGACTCAAATCCTGCAGTGCCAGGCGTGTCCCCCTGCTTAAGCCAGTACATGTCCAGGCCCGTCTGAAGTTTGCCAGAGAGCATATGGATGATCCAGAAGAGGATTGGGAGAATATCATGTGGTCAGATGAAACCAAAATAGAACTTTTTGGTAAAAACTCAACTCGTCGTGTTTGGAGGAAGAAGAATGCTGAGTTGCATCCCAAGAACACCATACCTACTGTGAAGCATGGGGGTGGAAACATCATGCTTTGGGGCTGTTTTACTGCAAAGGGGACAGGACGACTGATCCGTGTTAAGGGAAGAATGAACGGGCCCATGTATCGTGAGATTTTAAGCCAAAACCTCCTTCCATCAGTGAGAGCATTGAAGATGGAACGTGGCTGGGTCTTCCAGCATGACAGTGATCCCAAACACACCGCTCGGGCAACGAAGGAGTGGCTCCGTAAAAAGCATTTCAAGGTCCTGGAGTGGCCTAGCCAGTCTCCAGACCTCAACCCCATAGAAAATTTGTGGAGGGAGTTGAAAGTCCGTGTTGCCCAGCGACAGCCCCAAAACGTGACTGTTCTAGAGGAGATCTGCATGGAGGAATGGGCCAAAATACCAGCTACAGTGTGTGCAAACCTGGTGAAGACTTACAGGAAACGTTTGACCTCTGTCATTGCCAACAAAGGTTATGTTACAAAGTATTGAGTTGAACTTTTGTTATTGACCAAATACTTATTTTCCACCATCATTTACAAATAAATTCTTTAAAAATCCTACAATGTGATTTCCTGGATTTTTTTTCTCATTTTTGTCTCTCATAGTTGAAGTGTACCTATGATGAAAATTACAGACCTCTCTCATCTTTCTAAGTAGGAGAACTTGCACAATCAGTGGCTGACTAAATACTTTTTGGCCCCACTGTATACACATATATATACACACATATATATACACATTAGCCATCATTGACAGAGAATAAACAGGACAAATGAATTAAGACATCTCGAGCACATTGATTTGGAACACTCGCCCCCTTGAGATCCGAAATGCAGAGTCCCTGGACACGTTTAAAAAACTTGTTCAAACATACTTGTTCTGGCAGGCCTTTAGCTCCACCTGACCCTTTTATTATTGTTGCGTACTTGTTTTAATTGTCTGTTTTTAATATACCTTGTAAAGTGTCCTTGGGCTTTAGAAAAGCGCTCTTAAATGAAAGTTATTATTATTATTATTATTATTGACACTAGGAGGACTGTGATCATCCTACCAGGGGTCTTGGCCATGGTTCCTTTCAGGGCCCTGTGTCCGTACGATGCATAGCCCACCAGCTTGGCCAGCTGGTACCTGTAGTTCAAAAGGTCCTCCAGGCAGGCCAGCAAACTGGCATTGGGGTACAGAAAGATCCTGTAGGCAACCTCCCTTACCTATGAATGGTAAGAATAACATTGCATACTAAACAAGCAGCTCTATTTTAGGTCAATTAATACATAAAATAATTTGCATGAACATGCAACATCAATCTGAAGATGTACAGACAGTTCTCAGAGGCATGGATGAAATAAAGGCTGTAAGTTGTTCTAAGACCACATAGGTCTAGAAATTACACCAAAAATATATTACGTGCTATTTTTGTTTTGTTTCTCTTTTTAACAAAAGAATGCTTTGGCCTTAATTTTTATTTACAAATGGCACCATCGTTCTGTTTAGACTGCACACACGATGACAGCTCATTTTAAGACACAATGAACCATATGTTTTAACAAATCTTTACATGACACCCTACTAATCAGAGTGTGCAAGATGTTTGTCTACAAAAAAGTTTGGCTTTGTTTGTGTGGCGGTCACAGGTAGCACACTTGGACTTGTACCAGGTCATCGGGGCAATCAGCATGTAGACCACCAATCTGGATGAAACTGCCCTCTTGGCCAAAGAAGCGGTGGATGTGTTCAGGAAGAGCCGACTTGGCGATTCTGTTTGGTAGGTGAGAGCCCATCAGAAACTCATTGTTCAGGTCCAAAAGCTTCACGTGGAGGGCAACAGCTTCTTTCCTCTGCCAAAGAAGCACAGAGGAGATAGATTCATCACGGTTCCTAGTAATCGTGTTTACTATGTATTTCTAGTCCAAAGTGCTTCATGGTCAGGTATATTACCTGCTGTCTATTTAGTATTGAAGGTCTTACCAGCTTTTCGTTCAGATGAATTCCACTAATCTCAAAGTCAAACATGAAGAGCTCAGCAACTCGCCTAGAGGGGCAAACAGATCACTATAATTGTACTATTATACAATCTATTCCTGCATGGCAAGCACAATTTTGCTTCATATCATCTCTCTCTCTCTCTCTCTCTCTCTCTCTCTCTCTCTCTCTCTCTCTCTCTCTCTCTCTCTCTCTCTCTCTCTCTCTCTCTCTCTCTCTCTCTCTCTCTCTCTCTCTCTCTCTCTCTCTCTCTCTCTCTCTCTCTCTCTCTCTCTCTCTCTCTCTCTCTCTCTCTCTCTCTCTCTCTCTCTCTCTCTCTCTCTCTCTCTCTCTCTCTCTCTCTCATATTAGCGTTTTGACTCAAAATAATGATTGACTTCCGATTTAGCTCACGCAAGTTTTAGATCATGCTGAAGAAAAGCGTACCTTGTTTCTGGGTCTAGGTTATTCAAAACCTCCTGGCTGTTCAAAAGATTTTGAAGGCTGTCGCAAAGCTCAACGTTGGTGTTTAGTCTGCAAAGAAAACAGTGAATCTACTGTATTTACCTGTGACGTACTAGTGCCAATAAAAAATGACTAATTCAGTGAATTGTAGACTCTGGGTTATCATGTTTTATAAGGATATCCTCTCTTTTGTTTGATATCCTTATCTCTTAATATAACTTCAAAAACAATTAATCAATTCATGAATAAACATGCTGATGATTACATGCAGTCCAAGAAATATTATTTTAGCTTCTGAACTATTGCTTCTACAACAGCTGTCTTATTGAATTCACATGCCAGACGTGCATCTTGAAATATTAAAATATGTGAGCCTTACTTTTCCACGACTGTTCCAATCTCTATACAGGTCTTTTCCGCTGCCTCTCGGAAGGAGGGGTCCGGGTGGGCCACTTTCACAAAGTCAGCCTAGTATTGGATGGATGGTTAAGTGTAACCATAGTAACTCACTGAGGATGAATGACATTGGAGTACGGAACACATGGCACTTGACAAGTTCAATCAGACATAAGGACCTCACTCTGTGCTGTGTGGAAAAACATTTACGTTATTTAGAATAAAAAAAAAAACCTCTTAATTACTTACCATGTCCGCCACCTTACAAAGGCCATTTGACAGCTGGTCAAAAGATTCCACCGTTAAATCTCCAGGGGGGCTGCTGCATGTCTTCACCACCAATCGCTCTGTGTCTTTCAGAGCCCTCAGAGTGACGACCTCAAAGCCAGCAGGACAACTCAACTCTGGGACGCCAAACAAACCCTGTCCCCAGGAAGCAATCAACAGAGGTCAATGAGAAGGGCAAGGGTTGAAACTTCCTATGCCATCTATTTTGGATCAAATCCACATCAGTGCCTCGACATGAATTTGCATGCCTGATCTGACTCTGCTGAACCCTGTCTCTGCACCCCGGTGACCTACACCGACCAGACCGCCCCCCCCCCACCCACTACCTGCACTCCAGCGACACCCCAACCTCACCCCCCCTACCTCCACTGTACCTGCATTTTATTCACTTACTTGCACTATATATTCATTTATTACTTACAGTCCTATTTACTATTATTATTTATACTACTTTCAATACTGTACATATCAGACTATTGTATTCATACTTACTACTGTCCATATTGTATATATCTGATCTATAGTCTGCACAGACTTGTCTGTATTGTTTATCCAAGTATTGTATTGTATTTGTTTGATATGTACCTGTGTTTGAAATAAAGATTAACTATAGTGTGTACACCATGTTCATATCCACTGTATTTATTCGTACTGTATTAGATATCTACCCTATACTGTACATTACCTTCCTACATATATCACTATTTATTGCCACACATGTATACAATCTACACTTTAACGCTATTTTGCACTCACATGGTTAGATGCCAAACTGCATTTCGTTGCCTCAGAACAGTATTCTGTCTAATGACAAAGTTTAATCTAATCTAACCTATTACCGACAGCTTTTTCAAATCACAAAGTAAATGACTGGTGAATGTAACAGAAAGATCAGGATTGAGACTCGATGCATTTGTAACTACGTGGTGAAATAGCATGTCTGTCAAGCAATACAGACCACATTCTTTTCCAAATGTTGCAGTCTTCGGTGCGGTTTGGCATTGAAGGAGGCTCCTACAGGTGACCAGGTAGTGACATTTCTCCGTATGGATTTCCATAGTCCTCTACGCATCACAATGCTAACTAATCGGTTACAAGCCAACATTGTTGTTATATATCGTTACCCACTCCACTGTCACGACTATATCGACCTGCAGTAATGTCAAAAAGAGCACATGTCGTTGAGGTATCTATTTAATCAAAGTAAATAACTTTAAAACACCGCAATTCAGAGCGACCTACACTTGCAAAAATGTAGGCTACAGCTTAATCATGACAACTGAATTGTTACGCAGTAAACACATTTAAACGTGCTACGAGCTTACTACTAGCAACATCAAAGTAGCCTACTTGTCAGAAATGTCGCGGGTGTATGACGAATAGCGTTAATTTGAGCACTTTCACGTAAACGCAAAGGCCATGGTACTTTGTACTACAAGTAAACGTGTTAGTCATTTACTAATGTCAATTCTTCTCGGTGAAAATTGTCAAAATTATTTGATAAGACCCTTTTTCCAATGCTGGAACGACCTCATGGTAAAGGGGAGTGAGCGCCGGATGTAGTCTTTTTTGTCAAACAGTTTTGTAAACCTAGTCGTAGTCTTTGGAATTCGGTTTAAGGGTATACTTTGTAAATTCTATAAACATATAGCTTTGTGATAGCATGTGTGATAAATGTGTAGAGTATCGTTGTCTTAGGTTACTTAGATAAGCAAAAAATTATAAAAATAAAACAGAATTGAATTAGTTGTATTTAATTATACGAAGAAAAACTAATTTGCAATCCACCACCATACCCAGTTACTTGTTTTCTGGGAAGTCTGTTTATTATTAAAGTGTACGAAAAACATTAAGGAAAATGTCATAATGCAACTGTAGCTCACGACCCGTTAACAATCCAAACTTTGACTGGGAAGGAGTATGAAGTCAACTCTGAAAGTAAGAATTTAATACTGAGAGTAAAGAAGCTAAAATGTCTTCCCAATATGAGAAATCACAGCATTTTGCAAGAAGTACTTATTGGTTTTGTGTACTTGGCAAAAATGTACCAATTTGTGACATATGGCCAGACAATGCATTTTAATGTCTTACAAGAAAAGTAATGCTTGAATTTAAATAAACACTTGCTACACAATGATCCTCATGAACCTCTCAAAAGATGCCATCCTCAATTTCATATTTACACCTATTCACTACAAAACACAAAATATTTCCAGAAAATTAAAAAAAGAAAAAAAAAATAGAAAAAGAATACAGAGAACTATGAATTTATATTTGAACATTTTGGCTCATATCAACACTCAATATAGTCAAGAATAGGTTGCATGGGTTTACAAAGGAGTGCTGTAGTCAAAAGAGGGTGAAGTTAGTTAGTTAGTCTGTCCCAGTGAATGTGCTTGGACTTGCCTTCCCAGAATTATTTGTCATCGACCTACTCTACAAAAACAATTGCAGGTCTGAGACTACAGTAAACTTAGCTGACCCCTGAGTTTCTAATGCAAAACTAGTGTATGAAATACCTCACTACAGTGTATTTTAGTGCAAGCTGGCAAAATATGCTTGATTAAACAGAGGTATATTATTAAGATAGCACCCAAGCTGACAATGCTCCCCAAACAGTTATTCCCCAGGCCTAATTAGAAAGCAGTCTGGGAGGTCTTTTGCTCTATTATCCTGTGAAAACCAGAAGCTCAAGTGCTTGGACTCATTACTTTATAAACATTGGTTGTTTTTTCATAGAAAATATAAATATCCCTGAATGAAAGAGATTCACAGCATTTTCTCTTGAGGTTTCCAGTGCTACTACCATAAATGTGGCCATCCGGTGGTCTTCAAGGGTCTCCAGTTAGTGTCTGTACGACTACCCCCCCCCCCTCTACAGCGAGGGACTTCATTCGCTGTCGTGATACGTTACTGTCCGCTTGCCACGATTTCGGGTCTTAACACATGTTTTCCCTCCCCCTCGCTGTGGTTTCCCATACGACTCGTCACTGTCCTCTGAAACCGGCTGTCGGCGTGGTCGTAAGGAGCGAGCGGCAGTCTTTTTGCTGATCCTCGGCCCCTTCTTGGCCCTGTGGTTCGACTCGGAGCTGGTAGAAGACTTTTCAGAAGCTGAAGACTGCTCTTCGCTCTCAGAGGCAGAGCTTTGAGCGCTGCTGCTGTAGCTTTCCTGACGCTTGCGTTTCTGTTGTCCCGTTTTTTTCCTGCCCTTCTTAGGAAGAGCCTCTTCTTCGTCGTCTGAACCTTGGTTTGAGGAATCCTCTTCCTTACTGTTTCCATCCTCTGGCTCAGACTTGAAGGTGGATTCTTTCTTGGGACGCTTGTTACCAGATCGCTTCGCCTCCCTTTCTTTAGAATCGTGGCAGTTCTCTGCCTCAACTTTGTCTCTATCTTGGCTATCTTCGGAGTCTGAGGTGTAGATGCGTTTTCTCTTGGAAGACGTCTGACGCTTTGTTTCAATCGGAGAGATACTTTTTGACTTGCGCTCGTGACCTTCATGGACAGCTGTAGCATTGCTTTTCCCGTTCCTATGACGACCTAGGCTTTCCAAAGGTGAATCCTCCTCGGAGTCATTTTTTATGTTCTTCTTTTTTGGTAGGGCTCGGAGGCAAGGCCTTCTGCGGGGGAAGGACTTAACGTCACCAGATTCTTCCCCTGTGGAACCCGTGGCCTGTTGTTTTCTCCTGGGCTTCCTCTGAGTTCCAACTTCCTCCTCTGATTCGTCGTCCTCTGAAGGGGGTGCCTTGTTGCTTTGAGTTTTCGACTTGCTCTGGGTTCGAGTCGGCCTCCTCTTTGCCGTTTCTGGCTTTGAATTTTTGTCAGAGGGATTGCTGTCGGCATCCACCTCGTCCTCTTCGGATTTCGCCCTTTTCCTACCGGAGACAGATTTCTTTGAAGCGTCACTCAATTCCTCCGATTCTAACACCTCTCTTTTGTTGGCTGTAGCAGAGATTTGCTTGAGGCTTTTTGATGGCAATTTCCTCCTTTTTTCTGAGCCTTCCTGGGGTTCTTCCTTGACTTTTCTTCCATTTTGGTGAGGGTTCTTTGGGGTGTTACAATCTTGGTCGTCCTCCTCCTCCGAGCTCACTGAAGGTTTACGTTGTGGGATCCTCGAGGAACTTGCACTAATCTTTTCCACCTTTCTAACGTTTTTTTCCTCAGTAGAACTGTTGTCCTCTTTCAATTTATTGCTTTTAGATTTCTGGTGTCCAGTTGTGTGTCCGTTCACTTGGGAGGAAACATCTGAAAAGGCAAACGCTACAATTAATGCATGCAGTATCCAGAGGAAATATATAAACTACAACCGCACCGAAGTGTAGACTGACTTTAGGCATGGAACAGTAAAACGAGTCCAATTAAGCCATGCTCACCCTTTCCCTCTGTTCCAGCAGTATGACTGGTCATCCTGCTCTCTCCATTCTGCTGACACTGAGGGGAAGATATGTCAAACTCGTCCTCCGAATAACTTGCATATTCCTTAGTTTTGTTAGAACCTGAGTAGGACAAAAGGGAAAGTACGTCAACATGAAATCTGACGATGTCTTGTAAAATGTTTGGTCAGGCCAAAAAATGTAATTCTTTTTTTGCAGTGGACACATTACCTCCAGAAGCAGGGTAAATGGAAATACAGTGGGGCCAAAAAGTATTTAGTCAGCCACTGATTGTGCAAGTTCTCCTACTTAGAAAGATGAGAGAGGTCTGTAATTTTCATCATAGGTACACTTCAACTATGAGAGACAAAAATGAGAAAAAAAATCCAGGAAATCACATTGTAGGATTTTTAAAGAATTTATTTGTAAATGATGGTGGAAAATAAGTATTTGGTCAATAACAAAAGTTCAACTCAATACTTTGTAACATAACCTTTGTTGGCAATGACAGAGGTCAAACGTTTCCTGTAAGTCTTCACCAGGTTTGCACACACTGTAGCTGGTATTTTGGCCCATTCCTCCATGCAGATCTCCTCTAGAGCAGTCATGTTTTGGGGCTGTCGCTGGGCAACACGGACTTTCAACTCCCTCCACAAATTTTCTATGGGGTTGAGGTCTGGAGACTGGCTAGGCCACTCCAGGACCTTGAAATGCTTTTTACGGAGCCACTCCTTCGTTGCCCGAGTGGTGTGTTTGGGATCATTGTCATGCTGGAAGACCCAGCCACGTTCCATCTTCAATGCTCTCACTGATGGAAGGAGGTTTTGGCTTAAAATCTCACGATACATGGCCCCGTCCATTCTTCCCTTAACACGGATCAGTCGTCCTGTCCCCTTTGCAGTAAAACAGCCCCAAAGCATGATGTTTCCACCCCCATGCTTCACAGTAGGTATGGTGTTCTTGGGATGCAACTCAGCATTCTTCTTCCTCCAAACACGACGAGTTGAGTTTTGACCAAAAAGTTCTATTTTGGTTTCATCTGACCACATGATATTCTCCCAATCCTCTTCTGGATCATCCATATGCTCTCTGGCAAACTTCAGACGGGCCTGGACATGTACTGGCTTAAGCAGGGGGACACGCCTGGCACCGCAGGATTTGAGTCCCTCTCGGCGTAGTGTGTTACTGATGGTAGCCTTTGTTACTTTGGTCCCAGCTCTCTGCAGGTCATTCATCAGGTCCCTCCGTGTAGTTCTGGGATTTTTGCTCACCGTTCTCATGATCATTTTGACCCCACGGGATGAGATCTTGCGTGGGGCCCCAGATCGAGGGAGATAATCAATGGTCTTGTGTTTCTTACAATTGCTCCCACAGTTGATCTATTCACACCAACCTGCTTGCCTATTGCAGATTCACTCTTCCCAGCCTGGTGCAGGTCTACAATTTTCTTCCTGGTGTCCTTCGACAGCTCTTTGGTCTTGGCCATGGTTGAGTTTGGAGTCTGACTGTTTGAGGGTGTGGACAGGTGTCTTTTATACAAATGACGAGGTCAAACAGGTTCCATTAATACAGGTAACGAGTGGAGGACAGAAGAGCTTCTTAAAGAAGAAGTTACAGGTCTGTGAGGGCCAGAAATCTTGCTTGTTTGTGGGTGACCAAATACTTATTTTCCACCATAATTTACAAATAAATTCTTTAAAAATCGTACAATGTGATTTCCTGGATTTTTTTTTCTCATTTTTGTCTCTCATAGTTGAAGTGTACCTATGATGAAAATTACAGACCTCTCTCATCTTTCTAAGTAGGAGAACTTGCACAATCAGTGGCTGACTAAATACTTTTTGGCCCCACTGTAAGTCACATTAAGGTAGAAGGAAGCATAAGCCAAACATAATGCTCATGGCTACAGCTCTTACCTTTGCCAGACGATTCTCCCTCAGAATCCGAACTGCTCTGGATGACCGCTGTGCGTTTGACAATTCGCTTTGAGTGGCGCCCACCGCCCCACCTTATCTTCCTCTCCTCTTTCTCCTCCTCCTCCTCCTCCTCCTCATATTCTTCGTCAGACGCATCTAGAAGCTTCATCTTGTTGACAGCGGCCCGGGCGGTCTTCCTTTTCAGAGCTCTCCGGCCCACTGCCTCGGTCTCCTGCTCTCCAAACGCATCGGATCCCTGGGACGGCGTCCTCTCTGAACTGCCACGGCGACGCCGATCCCGGCGGGACGATCTGATGTGACCGTTGGTCTTTGCTTTGCTGACTAAATAGAGTCCAAAACACGCACAACGTTTAGCGTCATCACTGAAGATCATTCACAAGAACGAATCACCAACTCTATTATATCACATTCCAAACATGGAATTTCTTACTAGTCTGGGATTGAGTTTTGTTCCCTATAAATTTGACAAGACTGGTTGAATGTTATCTACTGTATGCTAAATCAAAGAAGATCTACAAGGAAAAGGGAAACGGGACACATTGGAGAGAAAGGCATAGAGAACCCTGTGTCTCGTGGCTGTGCTGGCTGGTGGATGCCCTTCTCTTTCCTTCCCAAAGCTCCAGTATGCCTCACGCGAAAGCACACTTTTCCCGTTTGTTTGGTTCTTTTCCGCTTGTTCGCCAAGACTGACTCTACACTCGTTCTGTTGATGATGTGAGTTTGCAGTAGCACCCCAAGCCTACAGGAGGGCGACGAGTTAGAAAATGTGCGCATATTTTCTAACTTCTTCAGGAAAAGCTGATCTCAAATATATTCATAGTTTTCTTCTCTTTAAAATTCCTATGTTTTCTAAACGAGTGCTGCTGTGAACAAAACAGAAAGTTTAAATGCTGCACTCGGAAACCCCACACAGCCATCCAAACCTCTCGTCATAGCAACTAGGCTACCTCCCACCTGATTAGGATCAATCCTTGGATGTTCGGCGGAGTTCGCTTTTGCCTTGCTAGCCGTAGAAAAGATATGGGCAGCGCAGGAATGCAGAACGCAAACGAACAACCCCAAAGCGACGTCTTTTTGCCGATTTCTGTCCGCTTACCCCCGGCAAAATCGAACTATTTTGCTTTGAGATTTTTTTTGGCATGCTGTACACAGTACCTGGTGGCTTCTTGTCCACAGCAGCGCTAATCCTGGTAACCCAGCTCCTCCCTCGCTTAGCCCTGCTGGGGTAGCGGCGAGACGATGGGTTGGAGGACCGCCCTTCAGCCTCGCTCTCCTCAACAGATACGTCTTCGTCCTCCTCGCTCTCACTCTCGGCAACTAAAGTTTGCAAAAGTAACCATTAATGGAGACTCAGCGCCTCTTAAGGAGAACAACGTCAATTTCGGCGGAGACTTTTGGAGTACTGACCTCTTTTGTTCTTTGCTCCAGTCTTTCTGGTGACTCTTGCTTTCCCCCTTGTCCCTCGGCTGTGTTGACGCTTCGAGGCCCCTGGGCCTTTATCGTCCTCCGAGTCACTCAACTGTAAGTCACTGTCACTTTCAGACTCTGGACGGGGTGAAAAGACCAGCGCACCAGTTAATATCAACTTAAACGGCCACTGATCATTACTACGTAAAAGCCCTGCGGCTTAATATGACTGTGATATGATAGCCCTGCGGCTACATTTGACTGTAGCCTTCTCTACCGCTTACCAAGAACAGACACTAGCATACATTTATGTAGGGTTATAAACGCTACACATCAAATTATTGAACAAGAAGTCATATTTCCTAGCTAAGGATGGTTATTCAAGGTGGCATTTGAAATCTTGTTTTCGGAGAGGCCCCCAAAAAGAAGAAGCGTTTGTTATACCTTGAGTGGAGGACGCGTGTTTGGACCCCGAGGAGCCCTCGTCTGAGGTGTGGCCTAAGCTGTGGCTCCGCCTCCTTGCCCTCTCGGGAGCAGACACTTTGGCAGAGGTAGATTTGGTGGCGGACGCAGTCTGGATTTTTACCTGAGATTTGACTGCAGCCCTCGTCTGACTAAATAGAAAACACAGAGGAAAACCGGTTGGCAAATATAGCTGTCGGAAACTGACAATTAACATCCTCTCAACTAACATTGCCATTGACTTAAACCCAAATGAATCTTACCACAAACAATCCATTATAAACCAATCTATCCAGCCTAAATCTCCAGAGACCATGAATCTGACCTTGTTGTGTTTTTGGTCATGGTGGTAGCAGGCTCCTGATGCTGAGGTTTCTTCCGGAACCTCTGGCTGCGACGCAGCTTCTCACTGCTCTTCACCGCCGATTTGTATTCTGATATGATCGCTCGGATATGCTCTTCAAAGAACGCAGAGAGACGCAAGGTCATACTGTATATCTACCGAAGAGAAAGACAGACATAGAATCAGCTCACCAAAAATGACAGGTCTCTCTATTTGGATTTATCTGCTTTGCTAACCCTATTCTGGGTAGGCTAATGTACATGAATCTGCTGTATGTTGTCACATATTGTAGACAAAAACTTCTAATTATTTGGATTTCTTATACGATGACTTAATATAAATGTGCCGTTCTCTTAAGTTACTAAGGTAACACTACGAAGTTACTATGGTAACAGTACTATGTTACTAAGGTAACACTACGAAGTTAGTAAAGTAACACTACTAAGTTAGTAAAGTAACACTACTAAGTTAGTAAAGTAACACTACTAAGTTACCATGGTAACACTATTAAGTTACTATGGTATCAGTACTATGTTACTGAGGTAACACTACTAAGTTACTATGGTAACGCTACTAAGTTAGTAAAACCATGGAATTCGTGGCATGCCTTGGAGCGTTTGTTGGGAGTGTAGGCTTTAGCGTTGACAAAGATCAGTCGGATGTCTTTGCAGAGCTCTATGGGGTTCTCATAGCGATCCTGTTCCAGGGTCCTTTTCACGGAGCCAAAGTCCATGGGAGTGTCTATGATGCTTGAATAGTCCTGGGAACAATAACCAAAACAATCAGCTATGAGGATCAGTTATATAATATCAGCGCTCTGGTCACTATTACAGTGGGATAGTGCAGGTATTGGCAAAGTAGTCCTTATATATATATATATATATATATATATATATATATATATATATATATATATATATATATATATATATATATATATATATCACATGGGAATTATAGGCAGAGTAAACAAGTGTACACTCAATGCAATATTTAACATATGCAATCCTAGTTAACAAATGTAATCCTGTTCTATTTTTGCATTCAAAAAGAAAAAAAATCCACCCTAATTTTAAAAACGACTTTTTAAGCTCAGGTAGAACAGAGTAAATCATTTACTGGATTTAATCGTTAACCGGTATTCTCTGGTGCTGTCTCAAAGCTCCATCAGGCCTGTCGGTGCTGGATTTGTAGTAAGCTGGTGTAAACCGGCTTATCAGTAAGAGCTGGTACCTTTTCCCCACAGCCGTGGGTTAGGGTGTTTGGAGACTCTTGTGCAGGGGAGCAGAGGAGCCAGAAACACAAAAGGGCTGTTGGGGTACAATCAGCTTGAATTGTTTTCGATGGCACAAGGGACACAAGTTGACAACCAAAGATGTCAAATGCAGACAGATCACCTAGTTTTTTACAGGGGGCCTGGATAACGGTTGAGCTCCCAAACTCACCAGCTGGGGGTGCTGATGAGTACGTTTGGAGGGGTGAATTCAACGGTTTGGGGGGGGGGGGGGGGGGGGGGGATACAAGAGTAAGCCAATAAAAACCAGCTCATTAACTTTAGATACGATCACTCGCATTGTGGGTGTGGGCATCTTTTAGCCTACTCATCAAGGTTTGAGATCGGTCAAGGGTAAACAGGCGAGGAAAACGGTCTTCATTAAACGGACACAAGTCAATGACATGCACACACAGCACACGTTGACCCACATCAGCTCTGGTTCAAACTACTACTGGAAATTACAGAACGTTGTTTGGAGGCCTTCTCGAGCCGATTTAGTTTGATGCAGGTAGATCAAATCTCACGGTCGATGTTATAATGTTTTTCTCTTTTGTGAAGTGAATTATCCTAAAGAGTTTAAATCCGTGTAACTTTGCTTTACACTCAAAATATGGTGGAAAATTTGAGAAAAGTGACAAAGCTTAAAAGTTCAGGAACAGCACACACGGTCTGTGTTGTTTTCCACAAGGCTTTTTTATTTTTAATTTATTTTTTTTACAAATAAACGTTAGTTTCATCACGTTGTCTCAATTTTGTCTTACCGTTAAAAGCAACTCAACGTTTTTCCCCCCATGTATTATTGATAACTTACGGGATATGAGGCGGGGTCCACGGGCTGCCTGAAGGGCTCGGAGTCCTCACACTGAAAGATGTAGTTAAGGAGCTCCTTGCACTTCCCCTTCCACGAGTCTCTGTCAGGCACCACCTCTACAGAGTGCTGGGGGAGAGAGAGACACTGAGCGTCAAAGGTACGGTAACTACCTACCAGTCACTACGGTAACGCTACCTACCAGTCGGCACGGTAACGCTACCTAGCAGTCACTACGGTAACGCTACCCACCAGTCACTACGGTAACGCTACCCACCAGTCACTACGGTAACACTACCCACCAGTCACTACGGTAACACTACCCACCAGTCACTACGGTAACACTACCCACCAGTCACTACGGTAACACTACCCACCAGTCACTACGGTAACACTACCCACCAGTCACTACGGTAACACTACCCACCAGTCACTACGGTAACACTACCCACCAGTCACTACGGTAACACTACCTACCAGTCACTACAGTAACACTACCTACCAGTCACTACGGTAACGCTACCTACCAGTCACTACAGTAACACTACCTACCAGTCGGCACGGTAACACTACCTACCAGTTACTACAGTCACACTACCTGCCTGTCACTACAGTAACACTAACTACCAGTCACTACAGTAACATTACCTACCAGTCAGTTTAGCCTTTAGATTGACCAGATTTAACCATCAAAGCCAAGACATTCACACAGCCCACTCAATTGCATTGGCTGTGTGTGTGTGTGTGTGTGTGTGTGTGTGTGTGTGTGTGTGTGTCCGTCACTATTCACCTGGCGTATTCTGTGTCCGGTGGAGGTGCCTGGTGCCTCTGCATTCTCATCCTAAAAGGACCATCCCACCATCAGTTAAACCACGACAACAAAGAGTTACAGCGACCTAGACTCCATTTTAGTTTTGAACATGATTCTTGCCATAGACTGACTACCTCATCGTCCGTGTAGTCCATCTCCTCCACAGCATTGTAGATCTCCATGATGTCTGTGCAGCTTGGTTTACTACAGAAAGAGCACCCAGGGCCATTAACAATCCCGCCTGTGGTATGGGTAGCTGTGCATTTATTACGGGTATCTTTGATTTCATTTTTGTATTGATTTATTTCAGTGTATCGGAGAATTCGAAATGTGAAGAAGCAAGCCAAAAATTCCCTTAAGGTGCCTTTGAGCAATCGATCAACAACTACAAAGGGTTTGTTTGCAATTTTAGCCAACATACTGTGGGTACCCTACGAAGTTACTGACTTGTTATATATGGAAATAATGTGTGCATAAAGATCGTGAGCTCCAGACCCCTTTGGTAGATTACTCACTTGACAAACTTAAGCAGAACATCGGTGATTAACTTTGCAGAGTGGGCGATCTTGCTAACGGGCTCGTTGAAGGTGCGGGCATTGTGTACGATGTATCTGACGTCCCAAACCAACGCTGATAGTCGCCTGAGGACAGCCACCACAATATAAGGTTTCAACAAAAACCTCCATGTTACTCGAACATATTCACTACAGGATAACTACGTTTCAGAAAATTAAAAAGGGCCCCCTTTTGATTGGCTCTTCTAAACGTCACTCACTCTTTGGCTAAACCCTCCTCATATCAAGACACACCCTCTTCCTGGTTTGTGTGTATCTATTCCAATACGGGAGAGCACCTAAGCAGTAACACAGCTCTGTCTTTCAAGCTCCACCCATGTTAATACTTAATTGGTTATTTGTGAATAGTAACACAGTTATTCTCCACCTCCTTCATACGGACTTTGACGGTCAAACTTCCCCAGGCTTTCGAGCCAATGTCTAGGAAGCTGAAACCTAGGCTGTACAGAAGCTAGGCTGGGTGGTCCTGGGGAGAGAGGCTGTACAGAAGCTAGGCTGGGTGGTCCTGGGGAGAGAGGCTGTACAGAAGCTAACAGGCTAGGTGTAGAAACAGAGGCTACGCAGAAGCTAACAGGCTGGGCGATGCTGGAGAGAGGCTGTACAGAAGCTAACAGGCTAGGTGTAGAGACAGAGGCTACGCAGAAGCTAACAGGCCGGGTGGTGCTGGAGAGAGAGGCTGTACAGAAGCTAACAGGCTAGGTGGAGCTGGAGAGAGAGGCTGTACAGAAGCTAACAGGCTAGGAGTAGAGAGAGAGGCTGTACAGAAGCTAACAGGCTGGGTGTGGAGACAGAGGCTACGCAGAAGCTAACAGGCTAGGTGTAGAGACAGAGGCTACGCAGTAGCTAACAGGGTAGGTGTAGCGACAGAGGCTATGCAGAAGTTAACAGGGGTGGAGCTGGAGAGAAAGGCTGACCTGTAGAAGTGGTTGCTGAGCCTCAGTCTGATGGTGCCGAGGTCTGTAGGGTAGGCAACCACAGTGCAGTAGGTAGGGTACTGGATTATGTCCACTGGACCTGAGAAAGGAGCTGCAATAGCTATAGGGAGTGGGGGACAGAGTTTTAGTTAAAAATAAGACTTTACCATACTGATTTGTATTAATATATAGATTTTCATTTGCACATACTAGGAATACACGCATGGAATAGGACCAATGTCATGCTCAGCACCCAGGAAGAAGCACAAAGACAGGGAGGCTGTTCTAGAGTTCCAATGTTAACTAATAGAGGTGACAACAGTCTGAAGGTTTGTCTGAGCGTACCGACGGTGATGAGCTGGTTGATGCCCGCCACGATCCGCTCACACTCTTCGTCACGAGTCCGGTCCCCCCACTCGCCAGGCTGGGGCTTGTACATGACCTCCCTCATCTCCTCGGCGGTCACTGGAATCCCCCCGCCTATCGTCTCTGGTTGCTGGGCTGGGGGTCACACACACACACACACACACACACACACACACACACACACACTGTTACGGCCAACACACACACACACAGTTACGGCCAACACACACACACAGTTACGGCCAACACACGCAGACACAGACACAGACACAGACACAGACACAGACACAGACACAGACACAGACACAGACACAGACACACACGGCCAACACACACACACACACACCCTCACGGCCAACACACACACACACTCTCTTACGGCCAACACACACACACACCCTCACGGCCAACACACACACACACACACACACACACTCACGGCCAACACACACACACGGCCAACACACACACACACACGGCCAACACACACACACGGCCAACACACACACACGGCCAACACACACACACGGCCAACACACACACACGGCCAACACACACACACGGCCAACACACACACACGGCCAACACACACACACGGCCAACACACACACACACACCCTCACGGCCAACACACACACACACACACACACACACACACACACACACACACACACACAGGCGTGCGTCAAAATATACACGTCAATTATTTTCTATGTACAACCCCACGACGGCGGTGGTAGGCATTTATATAAATTATAATACATATATACACACTATACGCCACGGCGGTGATAGGCATGCCGCCCCAACTACACTAGACACCACTGTCCTGTTCCCAGCATCGCCGCCCCAACTACACTAGACACCACTGTCTTGTTTCCAGCATCGCCGCCCTTGAAGAAAAAAATAAATAATAATAATACTGAGTGCTATATATTGCAATATATAGTGCGGTTTTATGAAGTGCCGGAGCACACCTGTCTGAGTGGAGGAGCGTGCAATTTGATCAACAGAGGTTGCGTGCTGTAGACATCATAGTAATGAGATTCATGTTGCTGAGGCTAGATAGATCACTGGGATAGTTAATTCCTTAACCCCTTATTCATGTCCCCTCTGAAGCCATCTCACTTAACTAAATGTTTCAGCTCATGTCTGCACTTTGTTGACGTTGCACAGCGCTTGCCATGTGTGTTAAGGGCGGGACTTGACGCCAGCCAATCAACGTGCCGCGGCGCTGGTGTGTACCAAGCCTCGACCTATCGTCAAAGACGCAATGCCAGATTTCTGGCCTCAAATCTTTATCTGGTGCCACTGAGGAGGAAGGGAACCCTACTCTGAGGAATGTACCAGCACAGACAAGCAGGTTTGCTTTGAAGCAAGTAGTGGCATGGACGAGAATATTTTGCTACTTGCTAGTGAATGGCTAAAGTAAACAAAAGCAAAGTAACCACGGCAACACATTTGTCACGCTGGGAGGAATGCACATGGCTGATTCTGGGAAAACATTTTTGAAAGCATTTGTCATCTTTAGTACTGGTTTTGATCTTGACGTAAACAGAGACCGCTCATCAATATATTGTTAGCGTTAGATGCATGTAAATATATATTTATTACCTCTCATCAATATGTTGTTAGCGTTAGACCCATGTAAATATATATTTACTACCTCAGTAATATAATCTTAGCGTTAGACCCATGTAAATACATATTTACTACCTCAGTAATATAATCTTAGCGTTAGACGCATGTAAATATATATTTATTACCTCAGCAATATAATCTTAGCGTTAGACGCATGTATATATATATTTATTACCTCAGTAATATAATCTTAGCGTTAGACGCATGTAGATATATATTTATTACCTCATCAATATATTGTTAGCGTTAGATGCATGTAAATGTGTATTTATTACCTCTCATCAATATGTTGTTAGCGTTAGACCCATGTAGATATATATTTATTACCTCAGCAATATAATCTTAGCGTTAGACCCATGTAAATATATATTTATTACCTCATCAATATATTGTTAGCGTTAGATGCATGTAAATATGTATTTATTACCATCCTCTGGAATTGCTTCCACATCCCAAGGACTGAGTTTTTCCGTCTCCCCGTTGTCCCATCTGATAGAAACAGACCGGAAAGCCAGACACATAAAACACATAACTTTAGCATTCTCCTCCTCATCCAATCACAAAACTGTATTAATGTATGACTCTCGAAAATGTTGTCTTGAATTCATTATTCTTGAATTAATGTATTCAACAATCCCTTTAGTATGTGTGTTTCCCCACCTGACTTTAAAGCACTGAAAATGGCTGTCGGGGTATTGAGGTTGATATGGCTCCTGGCACACGATGGTCCCGAACCACCAGGCGTCATCGATGACTGACCGGAATCTGTCATCTAAAAAGGAAAAACAATGAAATGTTTCTCTGAATGATACACCTAAGACATCGACATTATTGTTACACTAAAATACAAAAAAAACAATAAAACACATACTCATTCCCGCTCTCTCCTACGTCCCTTCCTAACTCACTACCGTTTTCCTTTTCCTATGTCATCTGTAACCATTTGTCAATGTCTTTCTTAGTTTTTCAATGTATCTGTTTTAATATGTCCCCAATGGTAAAGTGCTTTGGGTGTCTGAAAAGCGGCCAATAAATTAAATGAATTATTATTATTACTAAAATGCAGTTACATACAAAAAAACGCGATTGTGCGTATAAGGCCTACTAGTATGCATTCCGAGTGAAGTCGTGTTCAGAACTTGTGGTGTTTCTGAAATTGCACGGAACGTACTTGGCTGCCAGACTCTGCTGCGTGCTTCTTCGTAGCTTTGCCGCAGCACCAGGAAATCGATCACGTCGGGCATATCATGATACCTGTTGGATTACCACACATTCACATCGTTGTGGCGGCATGTTCAGCTGTTTGGCGAAAGCAAGCAGTGTTGTAACACGATTGCATGTGTCTCAAGAGTGCCAGCAGTGCTTACTTGACGGAGAAGGACTTGTCCGTGGTCTTGCCTGTACCGTGGTCGATGAGGGTTAGCTTCAGGCAGCACAGGGTGGGAGGACACACCTCGTAGCGGATCCCGGTGATCATCACAAACTCTTGGTCCTGCGGAAGAGAGGCCGTTTAGCCTGGGTTCCTAAAAGCATCTTTCTGGTGCACAAGAAGTTTAGAAGTACAGGTGGCTGCACTCCATCTGTTCGGGTGTGACAGAAGCACTCGTTAGATGCGAGTGTGTTGGGCTCACCCTCAAATCCATCTTCTTCCAGGGCTGTTTGTCCAGGTTGATGGGGTACAGGTCTGTCCTGCTCACTGCCTCCACATAGGCCTCATGGCCCTGGCGGAAGTAGATCACCTGAGGAAGCACGGGGGGTGGTGTTACAGCCTTCTTTAACTCAGTATTACTGTGATGTGTTGATTTTGGATGTGTTGCATTGTCTTCTCTACACTCTCGACACTTGACATTACAACCGCCTAAACGTTGATCTTATACAGGTAACAATTTATATATATGATTATATCTTATAAAGGCAACAACATATATATACCCATATATATCTTATACAGGTAACAACATATATATCTGAATATATCTTATACAGGTAACAACATATATACCTGAATATATCTTATACAGGTGACAACATATATACCTGAATATATCTTATACAGGTGACAACATATATACCTGAATATATATTATACAGGTGACAACGTACCTCGTCTCCCATCTGGGGCACAAAAGGAGACTTCCGGGGAATGACATCCGTGATCCAGGCTGAGGGTCGGAACTCATTGGATACTTCTCTGTTTATTGACGGCCTGGCTTTAGGCCGCTGGTTAGACACGGGGAAATCATTTTAAAATGGCATTTGGTTTCATATTGATTAACAATGAGGAAAATGCCAGATCATTTGAGGGCCCAGCTGGTCTAGGGGAAGCAGTGTGCAGTGGCATACCTTGGGTGTCCTGCTTTTGGATTTTTTGGACTTGTGCTTGGTTGCCTTTGCAGGCGCCGCCTCTTTGTCGCTGGCTTGCTGCTTCTCCTCCTCTTCCTCGTTGTCTTCTTCCTCCTCCTCCTCTTCTTCTTCCGAGCTGCTGAGCTGACGGCGCACACGTCTCCGTGACAACAGCGGGGTGGAGGGGTGCAGGTTGATCCCCGCGTCGGCGGTCCAATCGGAGTACTCACCGGATGAGTGGCTGTCAATATCAAATCGATTCATGGTGCTCAGTTTAGCGCAGGGTCCCGACAACAACACCTTTACAGATAGCTGTTCTACTAAATGAAGTGACACACTTTTTCACCAAAGTAGTACCTTGAGCTGTCGCTCTTCCATTCCTCATCATTGGACGTATCCAGTTCACTGCCATCCAGTTCACCATCCTGCAAAGGCCAAAATAACGCTCACAAACCTCTTCTAGCCGAGTACACTGGATTCATTAGAGGCTAAAAAACATCATGGATTTCTATCAAATCCTACCTTTCCATCGTCTACCCTGTCCTTCTGTATGATTAAGGTCAAGGAAAGGTCGCAGGGAAAAGAAAGGGGTTGCAGTTTCTCTAAATGGAATGCAGCCCAGACTTTCCCGTCACTGAGGTGAGAAGAATGTGAGGTACCTCTGAGGTGGCAGTCTCCTCTCCCTCCTCGCAGGAAAACTCGAGGAATTCCGAGTTGAGCTGGCCGTCGCGGCCCGGGAACAGCATGTCGTGCCTCTGCTTTTTGCGGGAGTGGGCCCGTTTCACGCACGGCACCTCTTCATCGGAGTCATCCTAGATTGGAAAAACGGGAAATGTGTCAAACGTTTGGGGGGAAAAGCAGAACTTTTACAAATGTTTTGGGAGCGGGGGTTTGGACTGCGAGGGCCGCTTACTCTGCAGCTGCCATAGGTCACGCGCCTCTTCTTGGTGTTGTACAGAGCCATCTCCTCTTCTCCCTTCGCGGTGCGGAAGTCCTCCTGGCCCCTGGAGAGAGAGGAACCATCCACCGTTAGTCAAAGAGGGTTCACATTTAACTTTTTCAATACTTCTTTAGTCAAAGAGGACGCTTCTTATAATGAACACTCGGAAGAACTCTGCGAGAGTTTGCGTCTCTGCACACAACAAAAACACGGGGCTAAAGACGGCGGTGTTCCATCTCAACTCAACAGCGGCTCCATCAACGCCTCTCACGGAGGCCATAGGCTAAGGCTGCGGAGGTGAAGGACGGGAGATCCTGACCTGTAGCCGCTGTGAGAGAGCTCCGGCACCACCACCCTGTTGCTCCAGGCCTGCAGGTCCCTCTCCGTGGCCATCTGGGAGCGGGGGGCGTTCTGGTGCATCTGCCGCACGCCCTCCACCTGGCCGCTGCGCCGCAGGCCCACGTTGGGGGACGACTGCACTTCCACGCGGTCGTTCACCGACACTGCAAAGGGGGAGGGCGACAGGAAAACACCGCACTTTGGTGACTCTCGTGAGATGGGGGGGAAACGAACAAAAAAAAATGTGTTTGGGTTCACCGAATCGTTATCTGTTCATCTTATTAACGTGGACAAACTGTGTCAATCGTTGCATTCATTCAAGGCAACACCTTCGTAAAACAAAACAAAAATCGCGGAATCTGTTTTCGTCCAAAAGGCCCAAAATAAGAGGCGTGTGGTACCTCTGCGTGGGGTGCCGGGGGCCAGGGCCGGCCCGTGCGGTGCCACCAGCGGGGGGGGCGGCGCCATGGGCCCCGGCTCTGCTATGCTCTGGCGGTCCTGCTGCTCCTGCAGCTGGCGGATGGCCTCGTCCAGGACGCTGCGGCGGGCGGCCGCCTCCTCGAGGTCAGAGGTCTGCTGGCTGATCACCTGCTCCACCACCTCGCCATCGCCTGTGGGGGGGGGGGGGGGGGGGCACATCAGCACACTTACTTTGACTCCTAATCGACAAACGGCTCAACTCGGAATCAAGCGGCTCTCTCTCAGATGTAAACACCTTACACATAGGCACAGTGCCACTTGCGTGTGCTTACGGCAGGCGTTTTAGCTTAAACGAAGGTTAAAACCCTCTCCTTCTTCTCTTCACGCAGAGCAAGAAATACATCGCAAAATAATAGTATAAGAACATAGATACAAAAGTTTATGCCATTGGTAAAATGCTAATAAAAATGTACCCCCTTTCAAATGCTAATGCTGCCATTCACCTAAAGCTGTTGATGATAAGCCCACAGGTAATCCAAGTGCCAGAGGCTACAAGTAACCCAATTACTGTTGACATGCCATAGACACTAGAACTATTAAAGAGGGGAACGGGATAGGTCTCCTTGCTGTAAAGTACATCTTGACTCTTTGAAATTGCCATGTGTCACTAGTATTGGCCTGGATAGTCATATACGTGTTTTGGGGGGGGACTTTGATATGGTCCTACGTGTGAAATGTGGAATCAGTCATTTGCAATCATCGTTGGGTCATCGTCACAGTTAATTCCTATTATGAGTCCTTGTCCTCTTTAGCAGTTCCTTAGGGAGTTGGTCGGCTAGGCTCACCTATTCTATTATTCTGGTTCCAGTTGCAAGCATAGGAGGTAGCACACCTCTTATTAACTACTATTAACCGATTCAACTTCTGAGTTTGTTTTTTAATGGGTTGTATGACTCAACTCAGGTTCTATCCAAAATATAGAATGTTCGTTGCACCTCATGGCAAACTCTACCCACGGATATGAAACGAGACTACCACTGATGTCCGTTTCAGTAAGCTTTGAGGAGACAGTCCTTACCTTCACAAATAAAACGTTTCAATTATAACCTGGATACTTTGATCCAATGTGACTGAACTCGCCTATGTACGATCTATTTCTGCTCGTTCACTTACTACTGAGCGGACAAGAGAAGTATAGACAAGTTGTAGTCACATAGTACTCACGTAGTGATGAAATGTCTGTCAGCATTTGACATCTGTCTGGCTCTTACTTGTGGCAACGTATCCCAGTTGGGGGACCAGGTGCTCTGCCGAGATGTTTTCGCGCCCTGGTACCAGGCGCTGGTGCCTGGGTGGGTGGGGGTTCCCGTCCACGTCGACCAGGAAGGGGGGGGGCATGAGGTGAGGTGCCTGCTGGGTCTGCTCGTCCAGCACAAAGCCGTTGGCGTCCCGGATCAGGGGCCGGTAGTCTGTGTGGAAGAACACCTGGTCTGGCAGCTAAGGAGCAAAATTCAACCGTTAACAGGAAGACCCAATTACAAACATCCATACACTACTGAAGATAGACTTAAGTGTGCAACAGTCTACTAGATTCTCTGGTTAAAGGTCAATTAATCAATGATACATGTAAATAGGTATAAGACCATTGGACACTATTCTGAATGCCCAATATATTTCTCCGGCTTTGAAAAAATGAACACAAATGAGACAATCCACCAAGTAATGGGGCTGCATCACACACTATCCTGTCTGTAACTAGCTTGCTAACATCTGGAAGGAAAACAGACCTTCGTCCCATTTCTGGATGTCTAGGCATGAGCTTAAGGAGCTGTGCTATGCATAGATTATGGCTTATTTTTGTTGTTTGACAGTAAGCAACTGTATTAGCAATTGGCTTGGCAGCGCCTCTGGCCATATCCCTAATTTCACTTATGTAAAATGTAAGCTATAGCCTACACACGACGCAGTTACAGGAATCTTGACTGGAATTCACAAAAATTGTGTAGAAAGTGTTTTGTTCCACTAACAGTCAGTATCTTAAGACATTGAGCACAGCAAGAGCCCAGCGATCAGTAAATCGTACGCGTTTTTGGCACCTTAGGGGAATAAAGCGGGAAAAGGCCATCATGACATTTGGGACTTCCGGTCGTGAACCCTATGAGTGTATCTAGCGTGGCGGCGCGGGTTCTGGAAAGAGCTTTTGGCTGCCTTGCCTTTTCATAGGGCTTGGAGCTGCCAAAGCCAAAGATGATCAGATGACCATGGGAGTCGGTGCAGGCGAAACGCTGACCATCGGGGGTGAACTTGCAGTCAAACACCGCTCCATGGCCCTGGCCCTCGATCTAGAAGACAAAACCACACGTCACACGCGGCCATTTCCCACCGGTCTGGAACAGTACGAGAGAGGCAGCTGACACAGAAGGGTTCGGTTTTTGTTTCGATGTAACAACGGAAAGTTGCAGGCAAAAACCGCAGTTTCATGCTGATGAGACTAGTCTACAAGGAAATACACAACTCGATATATTTGGGGGTGGACAGATCGAGGTGGACAGTTACTTTACCATGTTGAAGTAGTGCTGTGTCTTGGTGCCACGGAGCAGGTCCCAGATGAAGACATTGCCATCATGGCCCGCCGACAGAATGATCCGAGGGTCAAAGGGATGGGGCTCCAGGACAAACACCTCTGCTTCGTGGCCCTGAAAAGAACGCACCACACATAATCTCATGGACAACCCTTAGGTGTTGCTATGCATGTAGCGATTCAAAAACCATACTCGCACTGATACATTCTTTTTTTTTTTTTATGTGGAAAAGGTTAAACTTTTAAAGACATGTTCTTATTGAATAATAGAAAACTGTTAAGGAGCCTGGAAATTGGTTCAGGTTCGGTGGGATGAAACTATTGAGATCGATAAGAAAATAAAAGATTCCATCAGCTGAGTGAAGTATATGTCCTAATCTTACAAAATGACTAGGGTTGAAGCTCAGGACCAGATTTACCAGAGCATTAGGCTTAAACAGAATGTGACCAAGGGCTCATCCTTGATGTTTATTAAAAAAAAAAAAAGACATATTACAATTACTTTTTAAATTAAGGAGTATTGGTCTTACTTTTAAAATGTGCAGCAGTTGACCGGAGTAGGAGTTCCACACTTTGAGGAGATGGTTGTTGACGGCTGTGATGACCGTGTTGTCATGGCGATCCCACCCCACCATGGTGACCTTGGGTTTGACAAAGCTCTCTTCGTCCGTCATCGGTTGAGCCCTGAGAAATGGAGAGAGATGGCCGAGATGTAACGAATTCAAGGGTAGTAAAGACGCTCAGCGATTCTATTGTTTCTTTCACAAGGTCCTTCCCCTTCCCACAACATGACGCGGTAACCCTAAAATACCTTTCGAAACCTTAAAATGCCTTTTGATAAACCGATGAAAACCGATGGCAGAAGGAATAAAAAAAAAAAAGAGAGACAAAAGTGTTCCTTTGGCCTCACCCGGGGAGAGTGGCAGCCATGTTGAGGAGAAGGCTTCTCCATTGTTGGCGCTGGTGGAGCTTCCAGATCCGTGCCGTTCCATCCCGACTGCCGCTAACAAACCTAAGCGACCAGGACATAGTGAGAGTAGAGTCAGGCCTCAGCATACATGGTATGGAATCATTGAGGAAAGCTATTCTGAGATGGGGGTGTTAGTTAGTCCAGAAAGAGCAGTAACTCTATTCTGACCGAGTCTTACATTGTACTACAAACAGATCCCAATGCCTACCTTTCCCCAGTGTGGCAAAACTGGATGCTGTCAACTTTATCCTGGGGGGAAAAAGAGTGTAAAGAGATTTATCGAAATCCTATTATTTTCTTGGCACTTTAATAAGGAAGTAAAATCCTTATTTGACTGAAATGTTTGGTTTTAATACCAGCTGCTTATCTTGCTCTAGGGTAATTGATGCTGCTACACTATGTTGTGGTGGTCTAGTCATCAGTTCTTACCGTGTGTGCATCGAGCTCTGATATTTTCTCTGGGTTCCCACAGCCCAGGTAATATATTCTGATGACATCGTCAGTACTCCCAGTTGCTAAGAACATGCCACCTAAAATATTTTTACAAAACAAAAAAAGCTAACGTCAGCTTTAGGGTCTTCTTCAACCCCCTCCCCCTGCCGTTTCCCTCTCCTTACCTGGACTGAAAGACGAACAAACTGTTTGTACACCAGGCCTTGGTCTCTCTGTAAACTTGTGTGGCCGGTCACTAAAATATTAGAGGGGACATGTTTAACACTTTAAACTGGTTCAATAATACAAGAATTGAATATGTTTTATTTTTTTTTTTTTACAATTCTCCCAAATGTGATTGTTTAAGGATTCACTTGGACATTCAATTTCCCCTTAATGAATTTAAGGACTTTCAACTAGAACTTTGACTACTCACTTGAAATTAATGTTATTGACGTCCCACTGCCAGAAGCAGACGGTGGCATCTGTACCAGTGGATAGCATGTATCGCTTTGAGCCCTTAGCAAATGGTGAGAACTAAGGACAGAAGAAACAGAAATCAGCCCTGACACACATTACCATCAAAGATCTAACTAAACCTAGATAGAAAGGCTGGTAAAAGGTCCTTTAACTATCGCTGACAGCAAGTGTGCAGGCCATTGACAAGAAACATAAATGTGCAATGTCATTCCTCATAATCCACTTCATTACTGGCGTATTTGATACGGACGATATGAAGGACCCTCCCTTACCTGTAGGGAGGTAATGGATCCACTGTGCCCCTGAAGCACAGCCACAGGAGCACATGTACGAAGGCACCACACCCGGATAGTCTTGTCGCAGCTGCCTGCCGCGATCAACGTGTTCTCATAGCTAACAGCCAGGTCTGTGATCTCTGCGGAGTGACCTCGCAGCGTCGAGTGAAGCCGTCCGTCGAACGAGGACCAAATCTTCACCAAACAGTCGTCCGAACCCTGGAAGACGGCGAGATCATAGCAGAATCAAATCTCCCAATCAACTGTCAGTTCTTTTTCCAGCTCAACTGCTTTGTTTATTGTGGAGGCCAAACTCACAGTGAAGATCCTGAGGCCGGTTCGATCAAACGCAATGCAGTACACTGCTGACAGATGCCCGAGAATCCTTCTATGCATCCGCATGTGCTGATAGTTGCTGACTGGGTTGACAGTACTGAACCGTTGAGTACCTGTTAGCTCCCTACCTCTGCATGCTTCCACTGCCAAGAACAAGAGAACAAGAAGCCTGAGCGTAACAGCAAACATTGAATGAGTCGGACACAACTATAGCTAATCCAAGCCTATTCTCCTTCCAGTGGGCAGAATCATGCTGGGAACAATATGCCTTGTGTTATTCATGCAGGTACAAGGTAACAACGGTAATAGTATTGTTCTAATATTTATAGAAAAAGCATATAAAAACATTGCTAATCAGTACCCACCGAGGTTGGCCGGATTCTTACAGGTCAAAGGCTTCTCTGGTGGTCTGCCCCTGTGAAGGGCTGCATAGGATGAGCTTTTCAACCGTACACTGTCACTGCCTGGAATAGATAATAGGTTGGTTTTAAAAGATGTGGTAAGCAAGTCTAGAGAATTGGACAAAAGTTTGCTCAAATTTAAATCACGGCAGCCCAAAAAGTCTACCCCCTGAGTCTCTGATCCCTCCTATCCATCTCCTAAGCACCCCCCCTCTTCAACTGGTGTTTACACATGCCTGCTCACTCCCTGACTTGAATGAGCTTGAGCAAGACAGAAGGTTTGCTTGGTCAAAACGCTCCAATACAGCCATGATTTTAACCATGAGGTGATTGACAGCCAGGTAGCCACGCCTCTTTGTAACAACTGTCCTGATTGGTTAGTGATTGCTGGGCTTACAAAGATTTTTGAGAGGTTGAAAGCAGGGCCAAGGGTGTTCATAGAGTGCATTTCAAGACAAAAAAAATCATAATAATAATCTATTAAAGTTCAACTTCAATTGCAATTTTTTTTTACAATTACTGTCAACTTCTCATGCCCAAAAAATATATGTGTATGTATACATGTTTGTATTTACATATTTGCATTTATGTAAAACTATGAAGAAAAAAAAACTGCACCTTTTGATGTTCGAAGCATGGACTGTTTGCCTGATCCCAGGAGAGAATGTATGCCTGGAACACAAGACGGCACATCTTTGTCCAGAATGGGCCCGATCTGCTTGCATATCTGCAGCAAATGGTCTGGTGCAATATGTCTGTTGGCCGAAACCTAAAAGGGGACGGACAAGTGTCACAGTTACAGATATCTGTTTAGATAGGATTCAGATTCGATAACTTTTACATTTTCTGTGTTTTTTCGTATGTGCCTTATCAAATAGCATTATTTTTTTTTTTTGTCTATATACCTTTCCTAGTTCCACTTAACAATAACCGGGGAAATCTAAACGGTCATTAGAGGAATGTTCACAACAACGTGCCTATGAAACCATTCCGAGTCCAACACTATCTCAAAGTGGGCTGGGCTTTCTATGCAAAACACTTCACTAAATCGACCAATCATTGTACAGGTGACAAGCAAAATAACGCAAGGAAAGCGTATCTCGGTCGTGGATTGGTCAGAAGAGACGTCTTACGTAGCTAGAGCCCATGAGAACTACCCATCCTATATGCAGTAAAACACTTGACGAAATAATATAAAGGATCATATTCTGTTACCCCCCCCCCCATGTAATTGTACCTCGCGTTGTAGTGAAATATACGTTTACATTTTAATCGTTATGAAACATGTGTCACATATGTCAATTCACAATAAAGCTGAAAAACGGATCGCATAAGAACAAAAGATATAGTAAACAAGGAAATGCATGGATGCAGACCTCCTGTCACGCAACGAAAACAGATCACAGACAATGAGTAAAATAAATACTTGGCACGTCTTACCAATTCTTGGTATGTTCTTGGATGTTCATTTCCTTCCCAATCCAATCTGCTGGGCAAAAGCTGTCAAATAGAAATAGTATATCAAAGTAGTTGGTGCGCGTGGCGAATAATAGCTGCTAGATAATAAGTTAGTGTGGTGTCAAACTACTTAAACGTCCACAGCAGTATTAAAAGTCGAGTGAGCTAAAGCAAGTTTTATGTTGCGGACCAACGGGGATAGCAAGCAAGCATGCAGCGACGACAGCAAACTCGACAACCGCACATAATACACACCTGATATTCTTGTATTTCGCTTGCTAAAACCTGCAATAGATTGAAGTCGGCATTTAGAATAGATATTTCACTCTAATCATCCACAATATATAACAGTCTGCAAGACTTTGTGACAATGAGGCACGCTAGCTCACCTCAGCCGCTCTTCGACATGGACCAGTTGTTAGAAAACGAGATATCAAGTAATATAGCTCTGTGAAAGAATAATTAACAAGTAACAACGGTTCAATTTCAATTAAGCGATAGCTTGCTGTGCAAATTGAGCAATGAATTGGGTTATTTGTGTGTACCTTACCCGACTCAAGGAGCGAAATATTCCGATTTTTGGCCATTGAATCGGCCGTGATTTGGTTAGTGTACAATTTTAGACTAACTTTATGACAAGTGCGAGTATGATATATTTATTTAATTTCTGAAACACTGCTCTGACCCCCTCCACAGTTGCTCCCGCTTTCTATTCAGCCTGTTTTCGGTCGCCATTGGAAGGATGAGGCCTCAGCAATACGGGTTACTTCCGCCAAAGCAGAGGAAACAGGGGGTGGGGAAGGGCGATCTCTTGTCGGTTCTATAACAAAGACAAAGTGAATCTTGAACACGATATTCATTTACAATTACTTATGAAATTGTTTTAAACATCTTAATATATTCTTTCAAGAAGCATAGTTTTCGTAACATGGAACGAATATGTTTTTACTGAAGGTCGAGGAATCTGTAGATGACGTAATGATGGCTAGTTTGTTTGGCGAGCTATCAATCTGGTTTAAGCAACGAACAATAGGCTACGTATCATCTTAGTTTTATGAAATAAATTGCTGCTCATTAGCGTTTACTGTTTTAAGAAACTACCGAATGGTCTGATAGAGTCTACAGGAACCGAAGCAGGCCTAGGCTTATACATTTAGTATTTATGTGAAACTAAATAGTTTTAATTATGCTTTTAGTTAGTCTCTTGCTTGGACAATCCAATTTCGGCTGACTATAGTTGCAGTCGAGTAGCCTCATCTTAAATCCTTAGTCCCCGTGAAACTATTAGGTCTACCTTCCCACACAAAGCTATTAGTTCAAATGTATTCAATTATCCTTTAGGCTACTTTCTTTCTAAGAAGAAAAAAAAACTTTGGGGGCTTGTAGAATGCTGCAGCATTTAGAGAAATACTCATTTAGCGAGTACTTGTTTCAGCTTTGTTGTAGGCTATTGGCTTCTTGTTGATTTTTTAAAATATTAGTTGAAGCTACTTACACAGCCTAAACCCTAAACGTAAATGTTTCGCGACTGTGTCTACATTGAAAACAAGGTGATATGGCTTTTGTTTTTAGGGCCTCGGAAATGGTCTGCATCAAAATGTAGGGAACAGCATAGCATACCCCTTGTGTTTTTTCGTCTCCTAAGAACCAATACAAAAAAAACAATTGTTTAATATAGCTAGTCTTTATAAACCAGCTGGATCTAATACTATTTGAGAGCGATTGAGCAGCTGGTATCACCAATTTTTGAATTAGGAAGCATTGTGCTGCAGATTTGATAGGCTTTGCCAGGATTGTCTGTACATTGTCTCGACATGTAAGAATCTACCAACATGTTGTCATGTTTTTTTTAAACATTAACCAGCATATACTTTCTAAATGTTTGCCATTTCCTCCTTGGTGATTATACAGAAAGATCAATTTATAATAATCAGCCCAATATTTTGATGACTTTCATGTAGGCGTAGGCCACCCATCGAATCATGACATGACAATTCAGGCTCTGAACTGACCTATGTTGAGTAGATATTTTGCCAGTTGGAGTATATTTTTTTGTAATCCAATTAACCTTTTTCCTTTGAACTATTTGTCTTGTGCAATTAGTGTCAGGGAAAAACACCAAAGAGAAATAACATCAATTTTTAATTGACATGTTTATACCAGTCATAACACAGACACAGCTACAAAAAAACTGAGAAAACTGTACATTGGTACATAAATGCTAAAACCACATGAAATTCTTGCTACTTCTGCCATGTTCACTTGCAATTTATAAGTGAAATTACAGTAAGTTGATTTTCGGAAAGCGAAAACCAGTATGTCTAACACTGTAATGCAATATTGTGTTATTAGCTTGGCTAACTAAACACAAGTCCATTTTATATCATCTTCAGAATGTACCGATACATACTGCATTTTGGAGAAAAAAAACTAGTTTTACAGCAGCTATACAAATGTTATTGCAATGTCATTGCCAAACTGAGACAAAAACAATTTCACATGATGCACAGACCTGACCTATTCCAGTACTACTGAGCATGATGGTGGAAAAAAAAAAACTGCATGAAAAAATGATTTAACAGAAAACAACTTTAACAGTCACAACCGTTCTACATTTTCTTCATAAACAAAAGAAAGTATTATCGTGTATAAAACCCCAAAACAATACAAGTTACAAACACAGTCCCTCATATAGCCTATGGAATGTTAATTGCAGGCATACTCCCCAAATTGAACCACAAATTCCTGATATGGGCATGATTGCATGTTGTACTGTACAGGTAGCTGCAACCTGCCCCTCCCTCTTTTGCAAACAAATTTAGACCACAAAAAATAAAATAATAATAATCGACCACATAATGACAAAATTCCCTCAAGCTGTAGAGTTGTGGGACACTGTCTCGCGCCAAATTACTTTTTTTCCTTATTTTTCAAAAATAATATGTTTCTACAATCATACTACTAAAAACGTGTATTTTTCTTAAGAAAATAGTTGATAAAAATATCCTCTGCATTGTACAAGAAAGGAGGTACAGGGAGCATTGGTGAACGGGTCAAGGTGTTACTCTGCCTCTTCCTCCTCATCTTTCTCAGCATCCTCTGCTTCTGCCTCGGCATCAAGCTCCTCTGCAGCTGTGGCCTCCTTGAAGATGTAAACAAACATGGTGTCAGATTGGTTCCCCCCACAACCCACTATACTTGTTTAAGAGTAGTGTCTTTCATCATTTTAACAGATCTCGATTAAATACTTGCTCTAAAATGTTGTTCCATAGAGGACACTTCCTGATCCAGTGTAACAAAGTTATCTTATATAAGAAAGGTAGTGAGCAACCGCCATCCCATGTTTAACCCCGGACTCTTCCTAGCAACCCCTAAAATGTAATTTTCTTTAGAATGAGATGTCTTCACCTCTTCCTCTGCCTCAGCTTTGGCCTCTCCGTTCTCTGCTGGGACCTCTTCCTTTTCGGTCTCAGGTTCTTCTTTCTTCTCCTCTGGCTTGGCCTTCTCTACGACCTCCTTTGCCTTCTTAGGTTTGACAGGTGACTTCTGTGGCTAAGCAGACATTTAAAATATAGCTTCAATTTTTCAATGAGGGATGGGTTTTCCGAGTGGAGGGTGTGCTTTACAATAATAAATGCCTTTGACAACAGTATCTATTTACCTTTGCCTTAGCCTTGGGCTCTGCCTGTGGTTTCTGAGAGGAAAAGCAAAATAATTAGATAATGTGTACCAATGATTGATTGTGTTTTCTTAAACATAATGCACCAATGGACAACTCACGTTTGTCAACCTCAGGGACCTTCTCTTAGGCTGGTAAAAAAAATGGAACCAAATGTTTAATTACTTTTCATAATAGTGACCAACATACCACCAAACAATATAAGATCATTAAAGTTAGAAATACTAACCTCCACTTCAGTGTCATTGTTGGCCTGTGAAGAAAACACAAAACAAAGAAAAAAAACTGTTAACCCACAACAATCCCATATTCATGAGTATAAGTAGGTGTGTAATGCAAGGGGGATGGGCTCACATGCTGTGCCCCCCACACCCCCCAAGTTAAAGAGGAATTATGTAATCTCAAAATTGGGTGGGGGAAGGGATAGGATAGTAATGTATGCCTAACATCTGGCAAACCTATTATGAAAATAAAGCCGATATGAAACACAAAAAAAAATTTGCAGATAACAAAAACGAAACAAAATGATTGATTAGAAAGTGTGTAGCTCTATGTACAATGAAATAAGAGGGAAAACCCTGCCCCGCCCCCACGTGCATTCATTCACCAACAACACACGGGACTTGTTACATGACCCACTAGCTCAACCAGTCTACTGTATGTTCCCGCCATTAGTTCGAACATTCTGTGATTCTAAACCCCATGGTTTTTGTTAAAATGAGTGCATCACAAAACCCAGAATGGCCTGACCTACGTGGACCAATTGTTGTGAAAGAGTAAATTAATTTGAAGATGCATCGGTATAGCATAAATTATAATTAGCGATTATTTTTTCCCTCTCCAACTCACAAAACGGCATGACTGCAAAAATAATGGGAAGATCGATGACAGTGTCTTTCGAACGAGGCTGCCATGACACTCATAGGCTACCCTCTCCAAAGTGCAGTACGGGTGTCGCGCTTTACAACACGCCTTATCGCACATAGGTCAAGAAGTGGTCGGCCTGAATTCTATTTATATCATCATATTCATCGCGTAACAACACTGAATTTCGATCGAATATAAAATCGAACCATGACGCTGCTTTTAAAAGCTTTAATAATATCCTCAAGAGTCCCTATTACGCACGTATTTCAGCAATGGCAACATCATGTACATCGCCAGTGGATACACCCCTTTGTCTGATCTTGCTGTTTAGAAAGCTAATTACGCTTGGGACACATTGCTCCATTAACACTCATAAAACATCACTGTTTGCCAATGCGAATGCCATATAGGACTAATGAATGTCAACAAAATGCACCAAATGGTATTACATGTTAAATGATAGAATGTTTCAATGCGGGCTAAGTAAAAAGGCGCCACTTCCATATCAACAGGGCCGACCTAAGAGACATACCGATCACGTTGCAAAGGTGTTTTGCAGTGTAGATTATCAAACTGTGTAACGTGCATGGACATGCAATATTGTCACCGATTTATAACACACTTACTATGTGAAACGATACATTGTAAATTATACTTTTATCAATTTTATACAATGTACACATTTCCACTTACTTTGTTTCTTTTCGGCATGGTTGCTTAGGTTCAATTATCTACAGAAAAAGCAGCTTTCAATAGCTAATGAAAATGAAATGTGAGACAATGAATCCTCAATGCTACTCAGCCTATACCTTCAGAACACACTGTAACTTACTAACATAAATGTTCCATCAGTACAAGAACTAGCTCAAACCGGATTGGATCTCTCCTCTCTATATTGTATGCCTTATCCTACCAACCTGACGTGCAAGAAGGCTAATTCTCCGCCCCCTGCTACCAATGATTGGCTTTGAGGGCTAGGCAACACATTTTTAAACCATAGCAAGTTACCTGTGTGGATAGGTCGGAATGCCAATCAGTCGTCCTTTCCCTTGTTTTTTTTCGTGGGGTGGGAGTTAAATTTACCCAAAACACACAAGTTATTTGTTAAAATGCAGACTTCCAAAAATATAATCAATATATATTACTTAAAACAGTCCAGGCTAGGCTATATCCTAGTTTATAACTTTAATTTTTTTCCCAGCCATGAACAAGTTTTATTAACAATATATAGCACACGCATATGATATACAATAATATACGCCTATGATATGCGCTATAATATAACTCTAATATAATAGTTTTTTTTTTGTCATGTATTTTCTTGCTCAGTCGTAACCAGAAGCAGCACAGCTGCAGTAAGCTACTGTCTGGTTGATAAGGAAAAATGGCGACCGAGTCCGCTTGGTTTTTGGTCCTGGGGTCTGTCTTTCTGTGTAATCTCATCAAAACACTTTTGCCATCCATTTCTTCCTTTGTAAGTAAGCGTACTATTCGGCTATGCAAAAAAAAAATGAGGGTTACAAGTGATTTTGTTTTTTGTCAAGTACTTTATCCCCGTGTGTTGGTCGAATGAGTCTATAGCCCTAAGGACAACCCCCACTTGGCTAGCTTGCTATGCTAGCCACTGTTATAGAGCTGTCTAACCTACAGTGTCATTAGTGCCATATACATAGATAGTTTGTAATAGCTTTGAATGTGTGGCTTTAAAGTGAGATAGAAAAGAAGATATTTCGCCAATGTGTAACATGTCTGTTTTGTTTTTATGCACGAACAGCCTATTTAACAATTGGAACGAAAGACATTCATTCTAAACAGCATATATGAAATATAAGAAAATGACTCAAGATGGCCTCTCAAGCTTCTAAGATTAGAACAATAGTATAAACTGCTATTTTAATGCATCATTGCATCCCAGCCACGTTATTGACTTCACTTGCCAAGCCAAAGGTCCAAAGCTTAAATATGTCTGATAGGGTCATTCATGTGGACCAAGTGTTAATGCAAAGTAATATCAGTGTTACTCAAGCTGTTTATGCATGTTTTAATCACAGTGTTCCATCTTTCAGATTAACAATAGCTATATGTTATTATCGTCAAAAGATTTTAAAGGCAATTCAAAAAGATGCAGAGCAAGATTGTGAGATGAGGTCCGAGATCCAGGAGATGAAGAAGGAACACTCCTCAATAAGCATGATGGACGAGTTTGCCAGATATGCCAGACTAGAGCGCAGAATCAACAAGATGACAGACAAGCTTAAGACGCATGGTAAGAGACAACGTAGGAGATGTTTGCATTAGAGTCACTAAAACATATCACAGTCCTAATAAAAAAAAAGATATACAGTAGATCTATAAAGACAAACATGGGATTAGACATCATCACATGCTCTAAAGAAGACCTTTTCCTTAGGATCCCTAATCAGCTACTTTGAGCTATGCTGCTGAGGCAAAAAGAGAAGGAGGGAAAAAAAGTAGTCGTTAAAACAATTCTGGGTCTTTATTCCAACAACTCTATGTTGACGTGAAAGATAGCTTGCATACGTAGACACCAAGTGTGGTAAGAGCAGGTGGGTCATGGATAACAGTTTGTGTGTTCACTTGTGGGGCCTAATGGGGCAGCTGCTGGCTGTTGGTCATCTTCAACCACACCATTGTTTTCTGAAGAAAGTACAGTGTGGACGTCTTCTACAAGTGGCTTTATCAATGGCACTGTGTGGAGTGAGTGGTCAGGCCTCAGCCTTACCAGTTAAATGGCTATAATAAAAAAGAAGGCCCTTTCGATGTACAATTTAGAACATTTAAGGTCCAGAAAAAAGTGTGTATTCTTTGAGTCAAATTAAATCCTACAAAACTATCCTATTTTCATTATCAAACTAAAATCAAGCGACAGTATTAGTGGCCTAAATGTATAGCACACATGTCTTTAGGGTTCGTTTTTTTTTCCCTAAAGAAAACCGCCTTTTTGCCCCAGCATATGAATACGCTCCACCCATGCAGCTGTCACTCACTGTCTCCAGCTGTGTCTACAACATGCCCCACTCCTCTGCTGTACCCCCTGCACATTCAAACCCTGTTCTCTAAAGGGGAACATTTTGATACTTTAATGAACAGCCTAGCATTTTCACTTTGGAATGTGGGCTACAGCATTAGCCAGTTAGACATTGTAATGAATAAATATTTGTTACACATACAATGGATGTGTGTCTACATGTGACCCTCCCATATCCAATACTCAATCAAAGAATATAAAAAAACCACTAAAGAGAACACAGAGTAATTAGTGAATTATCAAACGCTTTATAGATAGTATATATTAAAAACATATGTCAATTGATTTATTATCATTGAAAAAAAAATCCTTCCATTGATCAAAGTCCATTTTGCTCTAACTCTGGTTTCTTTCTTTTCTCTAACAGTCAAGTCTAGAACTGCTCAGCAAGCCAAAATGAAATGGGTGGTGAATATAGTGTTTTACATCTTGCAGGTAAAAGAGACAGAAATATTCAAATATAAAATGTTTGTAATGCAGAATTAGGGCTGGGTATGATTGTAATATGTGTTGCCAATAGTCCTTTGTCAGCTGGACATTGTGAAAAATCAATTAATGGAACAGCCTGTACACTTTCCCTAGCGTCACGGTGTATCCATATCCTACTGTTATCCCAATTAGCACATCTAAAATGATTGTAAGTAAGTGATGAATCTGTTGCGTGTTTTTAAACATTTAAAGAACCAAGAGCTGCCACAGTGGTATTCGTTTATGGCAAGCCATATTAAGTTCAAACCATGTTCAAAACCTGATGCATTTTGCTACATGTATTACCATTCATTTGGTTGGAGCCTAATCGTTAAGCACTTCAACACTTAACCTTATCTAAAATAACACGTCCATAAACTTCAGTTGTACTACTGTATTTATGTATTAAATGCAATTGTCATTTGTTGCCAGGCTGTGTTGATGATTTCGCTGATTTGGAAGTATTATTCCATCCCGGTAACGGTGGTAACCAATAAATGGCTCACCCCCCTGGAGCGCCTGGTGGCTTTCCCAACTGGAGTAGCAGGTGATTTGCTATTACAGCGGGAGGCATAGTGCTGCTCTACATTATATTCACATATTGTTTATTGTAACATACTAGATTGAAAAGACACACGATCGTTCTGAAGGTTTAGTCCAAATAGGATTTCTTTTCTTCGGGGAAACTAATTTCATGAAGCGTGAAAATCTCAAATCAGTTTACCAAACCAGTGTCCTCGTTTATACTGAGGGTGGTTGTGTTAGTGCTGAGGACAGGAATAGGATCAATACATTGATCACAAAGGCCGGTTCCATTGTGGGGTGAGCCCTGACTCCCTCGAGGTCATCGCTAAGCAGAGGAATACAGCAGACTCAGTATCCTAGTGGTTATTGCTTGCTGCAGTTTAGAGTTGTTTAATTGGTCCTCGGTACCAGCGCAGGCTTTAAACAATTATGATTATAATAATACAAGTTACACATGCTGCTGCTGTAAGGTGGAAATATTCCTGGAGAGGTTTTTACAATTGCTATTAGTGCAAACATTTTTCTGCAGCTACCACTATGCTGAGATAATCCACTGAACCAAAAAAATATAATAATAATAATTGCCACTGCCCCTCTCTGTTATTGCTTTAATATTTGTTCCTACTGGAGTTTTAACATATGAACTATTTTCAACTAGGAAAGTGCTCTAAGCATCTATTCTGCTAAACAATTTTAATTTTGTTTGCAGGCGGAGTTGGAATCACATGCTGGCTGGTAGTGTGTAATAAAGTGGTCAGTATTGGTCTGCATTCTGTCAGCTAAGCAAACAAGGACGTTGGCTCTTTTTTTCATCTATTCACCCAATGTTTGGAAAGGAAGTCCAGGCACCTTTATTCTAAGTTGTGATATTCTTTTGTTAAGCTACAATAGAAATGTGCCATTGACAATCTTCACCGGCGACTCTTACATTCAAACTGTGTCTTAAACTCCAGTGCTATTGTTCTGTTCTTGAATGTCATTCCAGCTTTGCCAATGCACAGCAGTGGTTGCGTTGATGATCCTGTGTTTAGGTTCCAAAGACTATTTAGTAATGTCATTCTTTTTTTCCAGTTTGCATGTGACATTGATTGTTTACCCTTGTTAAATGTGTTATATTCCATTATAAAATAATGAAATGTAGGTCTCAATCTTGCTTCCTAATTAAAGGCATCACCTTACAAAGTCAGCAACTTATGGTATGCTTGCTTCAAGTGTATGGCTAATAAACCTGCAATGCAATACTAATCATAACCGTGGTGCATTTGCTTGCAAACTTAAACAGGAACCTTTTAGCTCTAAGGTAATGGCGAACGGATGTTTTTAAAAATTGAACAGCCACAGGTTATCTAAAAGGGTAAAAGTTTAATTTCTGGGAGAATACTTCTGGTCAAAACCTGAACAAAAGTAGGCCCTACACATTGCACTTTGATTCAGACAAATGCTTTAGCACTGAAAATTCGTAGCTTCAGTATGTCCCCTTTTTTTTTTGCAACGTTCTCGACTTTTTATTTTTTGTATCAAGTCAGACTCGCTTGGCCAACCAGGGGATGAAACAAAACTATTGCAATTTGCCCATACATTAGAGAAAAACGTCACACTAAGTACACTGAACCGTCATCGCAGTTTGAAAGGTTGCAACCCCCCAAAAGACAATTCTGTCATGCCCACGCAATAGTCATGGCCGCCGGATTGGAGTATTTTTCAAAAGTCACAAGGATGCCTACCCAGGAGGTTAGTGCAAAACTCTTAACATGATGACCAAGTGAAATTTCTTTGAACACTCACAGAAACTGGAATTATTCATATAAAGGGAGCCATACTTTCAGCTGTGATGTGCTCAGATTATTTAATCAGATGAAATATTTCAACACATCCAAAGTTAGAAGGTCCATTTGGTTCTCTAAAATAATGTGTTCAATCAAAGGTAATCTTGGCCTTCCTCCCAGAGGAGATAAGACTTGAGTCCCCGGTTTGGTGGCATGACAGTTTGTCTACATTTGACTCTTTGGTTCTGGCCTTCCCTGTCGTCACAGCAACCATCTGAGTCTGGCCGAACAGCTCCTTCATCAAGTCGCTCTTCTTTCGGTGCACTGCTCCCTCTTCAGAGAAAGGCTCATCACACCTCAAGCCCCTCCCAGCGGGCAGGGTCACAAAGGATGGTTGGTAGGAGCCAGACCCCAGGTCGGCCGCCTGGACCTGACTCCGGAGGTACCTTGGGGGGCTGCTCCTCAAGGTGTGGCTGCTGTAAGCAGGCTTTCCACGGTGGAGATTCTGGATGGTCTCTTTGAAGGTGTAGTGACGTTTAATCCTGGGGGACTTGTCCTTGCTGTGGAGACGGGCCAGGTTGAGGAAGTCCTCCGGGTTGAACTGGTGGTCCAACATCTCTGTTTGCTCTCCTTCAGACGTCCGGCCGTTGTCTGCCACCTCCTCGGGGATCCCTTCTTCGATCTGAGGCTGTGGATCCTCTTTGCCCAAGTAGCCATCTTGCTCGCTACGATCTGTATGAACGAATGTTAAAGTTGTAGCTTCGGCGGTAGTCTTTTGTGCTTGTTGGTGTGCATACTGCCACCGACACATTACTCAATGATACTACCAGTTAGTTGGAATGTTGTCTCCCGCCCACACTTCCGCACCTTCAGAGCTGTGCGCGATCGGTAGTGGTGGTATATCAAAGATGTATCACGA
Source organism: Aplochiton taeniatus (assembly GCA_017639675.1). Taxonomy (NCBI): domain Eukaryota; kingdom Metazoa; phylum Chordata; class Actinopteri; order Galaxiiformes; family Galaxiidae; genus Aplochiton; species Aplochiton taeniatus. Next base: position 11,810,573 of record CM030190.1, read on the forward strand.
TGATGAATGAAAAGAGTTTTACCATAACATTCCTTGTCAATTGGAGATGTGTCACTCTCCCTCGGGCTGTCAGCTTCTGCTTCATCGATGTCTTCGGCGAAGGAGTCCTGCGAAGTACATCCAGATACAAAAATATAAAACAGCCAAAATACCCCCAAAAGTTTGAGTTTACTAAGTTGTTGCATCTTAATGGTGCAGTAACTAGGTATATAGATGAAAATTAGAGAAAATGTAAGGTGTCCTTCTGAGAATTTCTGAAAAGGAGTTAAGAGATATCGGACCTTTGTTGAATACAAGTAAAAAAAAAAAAATTATATATATATATATATATATACTGTATATATATATATAAATGACACACCCATGTCACCAAACTTCTCTCCAGCTCTTTATCTGCGTTTGGATACTCCAGCCTCAAGTAACAGGGTGCCTCGATAGGGAGAGGGGTTACAGTCTCTGTTTGAACCGCTTTAGATTCCTTTAGTCCTGTAAAAGAGAGAAACACTCAGGCATCAAGATAAAATAGATCAGTTTTTTTATATGGAGGTAATTGCACTACAAATTAAATTGACTAAATGATGCTTGTGTCTACCTTTTCCATTACAGCCTTTGGGATATCTGTGGGAGTAGATATTGTTGATGTCCAATTGCCTCTCTCTGTCCTATTTCATGAAAAAGTAAAAAGGTGTAAATAATGCTCAATAGAAACGATATGTTGACATTCTCTTAATAGGCCTGTCTGTTCGGATAGATATTTTAGTTGAAGTAGCAAAGCTTAGTACTCTGTAGTTTCAAGCTACCTTGATTTTCTGGGTCAACTGATCAATCTGAGCCTCCAGATAACCGGAGAGCTCTCTTGCTTCATTGGTTTTTCTGGCTTCTGTGGTTATTTGGCGGTTGAATGACGTATTGCTCAGTTCAAGATTCCTCTCCAAGTACTACCAATGAACAATATAATGAAAATTTATATTAACCACTACCTAAATGAGGCCCAAAACAACATAAGATCGCACCTTATGGAGCTGTTGCTGTTTGGCTTCAAATTTCACAACACAGAACACGAAGTTATAATATAATAACCATTATGCTGTCAGCTTAACTTAACATGTTTGATGCATTTCACTGAAAATTGAGATACTACCCCTCAGAAATATTATTTTACACCATACCTACAAAAAATGTTTTTTTTTTAATGTTTTGTTGCCATTGTAGGTGTTGTATCAATGATATATCAATGAAAAAACATCTGATTTTGCAGAGGTTTTAAAAGACATGATGGAAAACAAAGCTGTTATTTTTATACTTTATTTATAATTTATTGAAACATGTCTCCAGTTGCTTTGTCCTTCCCTCATGTCATGTCTGTGTACATGAATGCCTAAATAATATAATTTGGATTCTCCCTAGATGATATACAGAACTGTGCAAAAGTTTTAGGCAGGTGTGTACGGTAAGAATGCTTAAAAAAATCAAAAGTGTTCATAGTTTGTTTTTATCAATTAACTAAATGCAAAGTGCATGAACAAATAAACACTCTAAATCAAATCAATATGTGCTGTGACCACTCTGCTTTCAAATTTTTGCCAGCATTTTTTCACATCTGCCTAAAACGTTTGCCCAGTACTGTATGTGTGTGTGAATTCAAGATAGAGTGTGTGTGTGTGTGTGTATTGGTCCAGTATCAGTACCTGTATCCTCTTGTTTTTCTTGTCGAGGTCGGTGGAGGCCTCTGCCAGGCGGCCAGCGAGCTCCTCTCTCTCCATCAGACTGCGGTCCTCGCTGAGCAGCTGCAGGTGGTGCAGGGCGTCCTTGGTGCGGAGCAGCTCGCCCTCCGTGGCCTGCAGGCGGCGGGCCAGGCTGTTGCGGCGGAGGCGGGCCTTGCGCAGGAGCTCCTGCATGGCATGCACCTCGTTGTTGTGTTTGAGTAGGAGCTGGAATAGGCAGGTGTATGTTTGGTACCCGGCTATTATTTGGGATCCAAAGATGCATGGTTTTGGCATCCGTGGAGATGAAGGTTAGGGTTTGAACAACTGAGTGGTCAAAACCAAGCAAAAGTGGTCATCTGCATACATAGTAAGATCATTTGACGAGACATCCCTGAAAACCACTTCAAATTGATTCTGAAATTACAATAATAAAACGCTTACTTGATTCCATACATGTGAGTGGAACCATGCAGCTATAGGAGTATTTACTTATTATGATTTAGAGTCATGTTTCATACAATATTATCACTTGACAGAGAAAGACGGGGTGGGTAAGAAACTATTTCAAACCTGTGGTAGGCCATCTTGTGATTCTTGGATGTGTTGGAGCGCCACCGTGTGGCGGTTCTGGACCTGTCTTAACAGCTTGTTCTCAGTTGTGGCCCCGCTCAGCTGCCTCTGCAGCTCCCACGCTTGGCTGCCCAGCTGCTTAATGCGCTGTACATGGGCAGAACATATGCGCTGCTGTAGGCCCTCCAGAGGTCTCACACGTGGGGATATTGGGGTTTTGCCTTTCCACGGATGGCTTTTCTTTGGCTTTAGGTTCTTCTGTCCGCCTTTGTTTTTAGCTAAGATGACAATGGAGTTCAGATATGACAGAATGCAGTACAGTAAATAGAGTCCTGAAGCAGAGCGCTAGAAGATAGGAGGAGGCAGGGATGGACAATGTGATGCAGTGATGCAGCATTGACATGAGAAAGACCAAAAGAGGATAGGTGAAGGCAAGGCATCCAAGGTGGTATACAGATTTTCAGGCTTACCTTTTTTACTGTCTTTCGCTGTCTTTGACCCTTTATTTTTAGGTTGTGAGGAAGTGGCAATGCTCTGGATTGGAGGCATGTCTGCTTTTTCCTCATAGTCAGAGTTATATGGCAACCCAGCAACGGACGCCCTCTCCCTACTGCTATATTCCCCGCTGGACCGAGACCTGGATTGGCTTGAGCGGCCTGAAGAGTTGCTAGCTCCATCGCTGTAAGAGTCTGCGTCTCCTGGCCCCTCTTCACAGAAGGCCTCGGCCTGTCGCAGCAGGTTCTGGTGTCTCACAGACATGACCCCATTGAAGGAAGTTTCACCCTTTCTGTGGAGAAAAAGGTACTATACATAAAAATAAATGGCTTGTGAAAATGTATTTATAATCATTCACAAAAAAAATATTTAAGAACTAAATCAAATTGCTCTTTGTATTTTTCTGCAGGCCTATCTTGTGGTATCTCACCAAGATTTGAATCTTTTATTTTACAAAGCAAGATGAAGTAAAGTTAGCTGGCTAAACGGAGCATTGTTTCAAGAAGCCAATCAAGTTATCTATTGACTCACTGTCTCAATGATTCCAACCATTTGTAATGGTAGAACGCTATTTAGTTAATAAACCTTAGGCCTACTAGACAGGTAATAGATGCCTCAGAAGTGAGCTAGGCGCAAACTCAGTAGGCTATGCGCTAGTAAAACAAACTAAAATGTCTTAACACCATAGAAGTTGAGTAACAGCATACTGGATATATAGGTTTTCTTACTTGTATTCACTTAGTTGAGGTAGCAATGTATCTTCAACAATATTGCCTTGCTATCAGCTGTCTCTGTGACCGAAGCGTAAGAAAAGTATACATAGTTTCCGTGGTAACAGTGAGGCGTTGACTTTGAATGGAACGATAAGCAAAAGTTTTTAATAGAAAAAAAGAATGTTGGATGAAAAGGTAGCGCAATATGTAGGGTTATGTAATGTGGGGAAAAAAAACAACTTACAGAAACAATTAAGTTATTTCTTACTTTAGAAAAAGGAATGTATATATTTTATTTCTCCCCCATAACCAAATAGAAAACGCTAACCAAGTAGCTGTCACACTAATTGCTAGTTGCTCGTACTAGTTTTATTTAAATTGATGAAAAAAATTATCGAATTACATTTAATATTATCTTAATCAGTTAGGCTCCGGTCTATATCACTAAGCAGAAAAACGAAAGGTAGTTATAGGGCATAGCCTATTACGACTCCTGTTTTTGGCAAGTATAGCTTATTCATTTGTTATAATAAAAAAATTTGTTTCTTTTTAAATCAAAATATGCGTTTTAGCAGGCTAGTATCAGACCACATGCTGCATCAATACAATAGATGCATAGCATGGTTCATTGCAATGACATAAAGCATGATATATGAAAGCATGTATAGTTTACAATTTTGTATGCAGTTTATATTACATTATACTGTTATTTAGATGATGAATGAATCATTGAAACTTTAAATGAGAGATTAGACTTTCATTTTAACAAAAATAATTCTCACTTAAATTGGTGCAATATAATTGAAAAATAAAAAAATGCAAAGTGGATTTGGTGGGCTTAATAGGTAGGCCTACATTTACCCTATTGCCTTTCAAACAAACCAAGTCTCTGGCTACCTGAGTTGTTTGACATGTTGGGATGTTATGTTGCATGTTGACACGATTGGAAACTGTGTGCCTTTTCCATCAGGCTCACTTCCTGCCCTGGCGGTAGCACATGTTATATGCAACAACAACAAAACAGGGTTCCGCTTCCGGCCTCGCCATATACAGTGTTTGATTGAAATAAATAGGCTTAATTAAGCTGTGTGATATCCCTACTTTATTCCTGCAAGTGTGCAAATTTCATGCTCCTCTGGAAAGCTCTATACCCTCCTTTGATGAATCATTTTCCTTCCCATATTCTATTAGCCCAGCAGGAAACTATCCTTTAATATCCATATCTCCCAACTCTATTACTGATTTGGTAATCTTCATAAGCTTAAAAAAAGAAAATGACAGGTGAGTGTGCCAGCAGCTGAAGCATAAGCCAGATGTAACCTGTTACGTTAGTCAAATGTGAAAACACTGCTTGTAAATAAACTCACAGGTTCCACCTTTGCAAACCAGTGTATCCTCTGCTAGATTGAAGCACTGGCAGACAAACTCAGGTCACAACATTCACCTTTCACAACAGAGACAAGGTGTTCTAAGATCGATTGATAGCCTAAAAATGTAGAGGTCACCTAACTTTGACCTCACTTCAAATTAACCATTGATAGACATAGCATAGCTTTGGCCAATGTGCAGGCCATATATGAAAACAATGTCACAGTCTCACGCATTTGCCAACATCAGTTTATTTCTGTGTGGTATACTCCAATCGCCTTTAAAACACTAGTGGAAAGGCAGAACCCTATGACACTAAAACATGAATTCTTAATATCCTGAGCTTTACGCATGCGTTGACCGTTAATAGGAATTAACGACCCATGCCCTTCTTAAAAAGAAATGTCCTGCTTTAAAACAAGGCTCTCAAATCTAAAATGAAAATACAAGGAACTTCAAGACAACTCATTTATTTTGTTAGAAACATACAAAAGGCTCTAGCAGATCTAAATTAGGGCATCTTCATGTATATAGGAAGAGGGGGGATTGCCCAAGAAGGCGGTCACGCGCCTCACTGGCAACAGCTAGTATCGCAAGTCTTCCCTTTGCACACGCATCCAGACGCGCACTTGGTGCATCCGGTAGGGCAGCATGGGCAGCAACCTGAGAGGTGAGATCAGTAAGACGTCAATATACCTGGTTTCAATCGAGCTAAATAATGTCAAGATTACAAAGCTAAAATGACGAAGCTCTTTGGCCACGAACACACTTGTTCACTCTCGATTTTTAGAGGCGAAATGCTTTCAGCAATATAAAAGAAATCTTGCTCAAGTAATAATGTTTAAAAACGGGACGTTTAACTCACTTTTCTTGCAGGAGGTGCAAGAGCAGTTGGTACAGGAACAGGAGCTACCACAGTTGCAGGTTCCAGCTATGAATCAAATAAAACCCAATGTAAATTGAAACGGCACAACAATTTGGCTTGTCAAAATAGTTAAATTTCTTAAGAACCGCATAAACAACTTACTTTTGGAGCAATCACAAGGATCCATTGTACGGTTTGAGTGTCTCTTCTTTATCCCGTAGTACGAACGATGAGTCGATCTTGCTGTCTGAGCAGTAAGTTCAATGTTTGACAGTGTTGTGGAAAGCGCTCTCTTTATATCATTCGAGGCATAAGGACCGGGTGCAAAACCTGATAGTCATTCCCGTAGAATAATTAACCGGCTGCACACGATTTCAACCAGGCAGGTAGCGCCAAAGAAATTTTCCATGGAGGCTGAATAACGTTTTGTCATGTAAATCATATAATTCCTTAGTTTTCGGGACAGTCGAATAATTGTCACAAGTACCACAAATAGGCCTGAACAACTAGGTCACAACAACAACAACAGAATCTTGTTGTTATAACTTTAAGGCGTTTATAACGATATCGTTTTGTAATTTTGGTAAAATCAGGCGGTAGGCCTATCTAAGCAGTATATGGGACATTAGTGGCTTACACACATTTCAGTGCTGAAATATTTAATAAATTATAGCCTGTCATGTCTTAAATGATTGCTCATGATAATAAAAATAAAATGGTTTAAGGTTCTGCTTGTAAGCCAATCATTTAGGCCTACTTGTAAATCAGAAACGAACTATCTTAACTAACAAAATTTAATCTTTGAAAAAGTGTAAAAAAAAAAAAAATATATATATATATATATTTGTAAAATGTAGGCTAATTGAGGCCAGCTATATATATGTTATAGCCTTAAACCGATGGAATTCAAAACATTAATTGAATTGTCATTCATCATGTGATTATTTTTGTTTTAATTAGGGCACTGCACACGGTACTGTTCAAACGTCTTTGAAAGATCCCCATTGTCACTTTTCGGGGACGTGTGACCTCATGCATTATCAGTGCGCACTTCTCTGCACTCTGTGTCGGCTGCGCGCTCGGTTGTCAACAGACTAAAGTAAACATGCATTGTTATGGTAATTGCAAAACTTTGCACTCATTCCCAATTGTGTTTTCTTTTCCAGAAACTACTATCGCCGCCTAGTTGGTGCCTGGAAAGAAGCTGTGTCATGCCTATGAAATAGACATACAATGACTCAGCGAATACATTTAGCTAGCTAACTAAGCCAATCTTATGAAACAGTTGTGCTCACAGTTAGTCTCTAAAAACCAAAAAATCTAAGGCTATCCATCAAGAGTTAATAAAAACAAAGACGTAAAAGTAACAAAGCCTGGTTTTAAAGTTAAGACAATGGGGGTTCAGAAGAAATATGGATGCTTGTCTGGGCAGGAGCATCCGTTACATTCTGCTATTTAGACAGAATCAAGAAAAATTGGGGAACATTTTATTAGCCGCAGGAAAACCGTGACGTCACCCACAGGGGCAAAGCCTTGTTTCGTTGCCTTGGCACTCACTAGCAAGCCTCAGCTAGCCAGTTAGCTTGCTGGTTCACACAACCACCCTTAAATAAAGCCGAAGCCGCTAAAGAAGGAAATAATTGGTAAGCCAATGTGTATTTAATTTTACTATGCTATAGAAAATATAACACATACACAACTGAAGCTATGTGTAAGGTAAGGACTTTGTGCGAATATCAATAATTCAGATCTCGAGAGCTTGTTACTGTAGAACCACCGTACTTGATAACGCTACGCTATCTCCTCGATCACGATTTCAGTTTTATGGCCAGAAACAGCAAAACATATCCATAGTGAAATGCTTTTTCGTAGTTACGGTCGTTAAATGTGCGGAGATTAAGCTGAAAGCAACTCGAGCAAACGTTGGGGATTAAAGTTAGCCAGTTGAAGAGCTTTGACTAGTTACTGTGTGTTGCTAGGCAACTGCTCTCCCAGTGGGTAAGCTGGTAATGACATTAGAATGGCAGAAGGCAATGCTTGATATAAAATGGGTTCAATACACATGTAAAAAACACTTTGGGTTGGTGCAATATGTTGACATCTGATCGATTGCACGTGCGACAGGAGAAGCATACCACCAGTTGTTGTGTGCTCAACTGAAATGTTCACCAATGCGTTAATGGTAGCTGCTGTCTTGTCTTTTTGTGCAGCATCGTGCCACCATGTTGGTCCCCATCTTCACCCTGAAACTGAGCCACAAGATCAACCCACGCATGGTCACCATGGGGAAGTTCGACGGCGTGCATCCGTGCCTCACGGCCGCCACGCAGGCAGGGAAGGTGTTCATCCACAACCCCCACGCACGAGGCCAGAGGCAGTCAGCCCACAGGCTGAGCCAGAGCACCCAGGATTCGGACATCTCCCTGCTGAACATCAATCAGGCGGTCAGCTGTCTCACCTCGGGGACACTAGGACCCAGCACCACGGGAGACACCCTGCTGGTGGGGTCTCAGACCAACCTGCTGGCCTACGATGTTCATGACAACGCCGACATCTTCTACAGAGAGGTTGGTAGGCCAAACAGGGACAAAACTGTCAATGAAGAATCTTCGGTTCAGATCAGATTAGTTCCCCACCAACGAGCAGTTGTAATGTTATTGATGGAGAGGTAGGGTGTTGTGAAGAGCAGGTCTGGAAAAGGAACTGTCTTGGGGGGGGACTTTATCTACAATAAAGTCTACAATCAAACTGCAACTGAAGTGTACTCCTCCTGTGTCTCATTGTGCCTGACTGCACACCCACAGTGCCCCTCATATTTCCTGGAAGTCAGCTTACCCCTCCTACAGCCTTGATTAACCCAAACATCCTACACAGGGGGTAGGGACATGTGTGTGTTTTTCCCCCCGTTTGTAACACCCCCCTCCCTGGTTTTGTGTGTGTCTAGGTGTCCGACGGTGCCAACGCCATGGTGCTGGGCCGACTAGGGAACATCCAGTCCCCCCTGGCCATCATCGGAGGGAACTGTGCGCTGCAGGGCTTTGACTATGAGGGCGTCGATCAATTCTGGACGGTACGCATCCCTTTGCCCCAAACCCGCTGCCAGCAGAATGCAACGACGAACTGCTTTTAATGAGCAAGTCGTGTGTGGACGGGTCCACAGCTTTGGCGCCAGTCTTGTTTTGTGTGTGTGTGTGTGTGTGCGGGGGGGGGTTACTGCCATGGCAGTTTTGGCATTTCATATGATGTGTATGTGATTTGTCGTTGCAGGTTATGGTTCATATGTTGCATGCTTGATTTGTCTGTGCAGGTTATGGTTGATGGGCTGCGTGTGTGATTTGTTGTTGCAGGTTATGGTTGATATGCTGTGTATGTGATTCTTCTGTGCAGGTTATGGTTGATATGCTGTGTATGTGATTCTTCTGTGCAGGTTATGGTTGATATGCTGTGTATGTGATTAGTTGTGGCAGGTTATAGTTGATATGCTGCGTATGTGATTTGTTGTTGCAGGTTATAGTTGATATGCTGCGTGTGTTTTTTCTGTGCAGGTGACGGGGGACAACGTGAGATCCCTTGTGCTCTGCGACTTCACAGGCGACGGCAAGAACGAGGTGAGGCCAGAGGCTTCGCCGATCCTGTTCGATCGAATACGAGACATGTGATTAACCTAAGCCACGTGTGTTTTCTCCAGCTCCTGGTGGGCTCGGAGGACTTTGACATCCGAGTATTCAAAGAGGACGAGCTGGTGTCTGAAATGGCAGAGAACGAGGTAAACACTCCCATGAAAGTGCTTTGGGCCTCTGGAAAGTGCTATAGAAAATGTGATGAGTTATTATGTATATAGACGTCAAATCTGTCGTTGGAGAAGGGAGCTGGCAACGTCCCGGTGACCTCCTAGTGACCCCCTTGCCCTCCATGCCCCTAGACGGTGACCTCTCTGTGTCACATGCACGGCAGCCGGTTTGGCTACGCGCTGGCCAATGGCACTGTGGGAGTGTACGACCGCACCGCCCGCTATTGGAGGATCAAGGTAAACGGCACACATGGATGGACGGACATGAAGGGCCAGTTTCCCGGACACAGATTAAGCCTAGTCCTAGTCCCAGACTAAATCTCACTGTCATTGGAGGTTCTTCATTGGAAATGTTTTTAGTCTTGGCTTAATCTATGTCTGGGAAACCAGCCTGTAAGGTGTAACGGGAAGAGTTCACACCCCTCTTACCGCCACGCTCAACACAGGGATTACATCGTGCCTTTTAAAGGTGGGTGTAGCCGAAGAAAGGATGTGGGCGAGCCCGTGGCATGCTAAGCCCATCAGTGTTGACCTGCCGATCTGATTAGCATATGAGCAACCTGGGAAGGTTAGGGCTAGGGTTAGGGCTAGGGTTAGTCTGGGGAGCTTATGGGAGAGCAGTGAGGGGTAAGTGTAGGGTTAGGGTAAGGGTTAGGGTTAGGCTAGGGCTAGGGTTAGGTTAGTCTGATTAGCATATGGGAGGCCTGTGGTTAGGGCTAGTGTTAGGGTTAGGTTAGGGCCAGGGTGAGAGTTAGGGTTAGGTTAGGGCCAGGTTGAGAGTTAGGGCTAGGGTTAGGGTTAGGGTTAGGTTAGTCTGATTAGCATATGAGAGGCCTGTGAAGGTTAAGGCTAGGGTTAGGGTGAGGGTTAGGGCTAGGGTTAGGGTTAGGGTTGGGTTAGTCTGATTAGCACATGAGAGGCCTGTGAAGGTTAAGGTTAAGCTTAGGTTAGGGCCAGGGTTAGGGCTAGGGATAGGTTAGGGTTAGGTTAGTCTGATTAGCATATGAGAGCAGTGAGGGAGAGTAGGGCACCTCGTCTGTGGAACGGCTGTAGCCTTTGACCCTCGTTCATAGTGCCACTGCCACCTATGTCACCTGCTGGAGTACCCAGGTACTGCAGGCCCATTATCTAAGTACTACAAGTCCATTATACTGCAGGCCCATTATCTAAGTACTACAGGTCCAGTGTCTAAGTACTACAGGTCCATTATCTAAGCACTACAGGCCCATTATACTGCAGCTCCATTATCTATGTACTATAGGTCCATTATCTAAGTACTACAGGTGCATTATCTAAGTACTACAGGTACATTATACTACAGGTCCATTATCTAAGTACTGCAGGTCCATTGTCTAAGTACTGCAGGTCCAATATACTGCAGGTCCATTATCTAAGTACTGCAGGTCCATTGTCTAAGTACTGCAGGTCCATTGTCTAAGTACTGCAGGTCCAATATACTGCAGGTCCATTATCTAAGTACTGCAGGTCCATTGTCTAAGTACTGCAGGTCCATTGTCTAAGTACTGCAGGTCCATTATACTGCAGGTCCATTGTCTAAGTACTGCAGGTCCATTATACTGCAGGTCCATTGTCTAAGGACTGCAGGTCCATTATACTGCAGGTCCATTGTCTAAGTGCTGCAGGTCCATTATCTAAGTACTGCAGGTCCATTGTCTAAGTACTGCAGGTCCATTATACTGCAGGTCCATTGTCTAAGTACTGCAGGTCCATTATCTAAGTACTACAGGTCCATTGTCTAAGTACTGCAGGTCCATTATCTAAGTACTACAGGTCCATTGTCTAAGTACTCCAGGTCCATTATACTGCAGGTCCATTGTCTAAGTACTACAGGTGAATTATCTAAGTACTGCAGGTCCATTATACTGCAGGTCCATTGTCTAAGTACTGCAGGTCCATTGTCTAAGTACTGCAGGTCCATTATACTGCAGGTCCATTGTCTAAGTACTGCAGGTCCATTGTCTAAGTACTGCAGGTCCATTATACTGCAGGTCCATTGTCTAAGTACTGCAGGTCCAATATACTGCAGGTCCATTATACTGCAGGTCCATTATACTACAGGTCCATTGTCTAAGTACTGCAGGTCCATTATACTGCAGGTCCATTATACTGCAGGTCCATTGTCTAAGTACTGCAGGTCCATTATACTGCAGGTCTGTTATAGGCCCGTCTCTGTTCCCTCCAGTCTAAGAACCATGCCATGAGTATCCATGCCTTTGACCTGAATGCGGACGGGGTGGTGGAGCTGATCACCGGCTGGTCCAACGGCAAGGTGAGACAGCACCGACGACGTTCCGGCATAAACCCAGCCAGCAGTCCTAGCCGTCTTATAGTGGTGTGTGTAGACGTTTCAAACATAAACCCAGCCAGCAGTCCTAGCCGTCTTATAGTGGTGTGTGTAGACGTTTCAAACATAAACCCAGCCAGCAGTCCTAGCCGTCTTATAGTGGTGTGTGTAGACGTTTCAAACGTCGTGACGTGAGGCCTGTGGGGGCGTTGATTCAGATCGACGCACGCAGCGACCGGACCGGGGAGGTCATCTTCAAAGACAACTTCTCGTCGTCTGTGGCTGGAGTGGTGGAGGGGGACTACCGCATGGACGGACAGGTCCAGCTCATCTGCACCTCTGTGGAGGGTGAAGGTACGGGGGGCTTAGCGCCCTCTACCATCAGACAGTCCGCTTTGTGACAATACCATTCTTTAGCGTCTGGTTAGCAGCAAGTGTAGTGAATTGTCTGTCTGTCTGTCTGTCTGTCTGTCTGTCTGTCTGTCTGTCTGTCTGTCTGTCTGTCTGTCTGTCTGTCTGTCTGTCTGTCTGTCTGTGCGCAGTGCGGGGCTACCTGCCGGCCAGTAAGGAGCTGAAGGGGAACCTGATGGACTCCAGCGTGGAACAGGACCTGATCAGAGATCTGAGCCAGAGGAGACAGAATCTGCTGCTGGAGCTCCGCAACTATGAGGAGAACGCCAAGGTACACACACACACACACACACACACACACACACACACACACACACACACACGTTCACCGTGTCCTTAAATCGACACAGCGCTGGGAGTTATCGGAACTGGATGCAACGCACAAACTGGCTGTATACATCAAGGGTCTCGTTTCTTGGTTAACGTGCACACACACACACACACACCCTTGTCTGCGTGGCGGTGCTGTGTGTGGTGCGTTGCAGGCCGTGCTACCAAACAGGGAGGGTCAGACAGGCTCCATCCCGGCCAACACGCAGCTGCAGACGGCGCTGGCGGTCCGAGGGACTACGGAGGCCCAGAGGGCTCACATAGAGCTGAGCATCTCCACCCCCAACGGTGAGCAGGTCCCGGGCCAAACGCTGCCCTCCGCCCCCTGGCCCCGCGGCCCGTTGAAAGGCTGCCGTTCCGGGCATGTGTTCACCCCCCGCCCCCCTTTCCAGAGACCATCATCCGCGCCGTGCTGATCTTCGCCGAGGGCATCTTCGAGGGCGAGAGTCACGTGGTGCACCCCGGGGGCCAGAACCTGTCGGGCTGCGTGCGGGTCCCCATCGCCCCCCCTAAAGACATCCCCGTGGACCTGCACATCAAGGCCTTCGTAGGGGGCAAGACCAGGTAGGGCCGCGCCAGCGAGGGGAAACGTGTCTGAAAACCAGAGCAGAGATCTGTGTGGCGGGGTCTAACCTGACAGAGTGTGTGTGTGTGTGTGTGTGTGTGTGTGTGTGTGTGTGTGTGTGTGTGTGTGTCTGCAGTAGCCAGTTCCACGTGTTTGAGATCACGCGGCAGCTGCCCCGCTTCTCCATGTACGACCTGGCGGTCGACCCCACCGCCCCCCCGCCCACGGGCAAAGTCACCTTCAGCGTCAACGACCGCTCACAAAGGGTACGCCCCGCGAACCTACGCCGCATGTCTAAGGACGCCCCTCGGCTTGTTGGCCTGAACTCATTATGCTGTGTGTGTGTGTGTGTGTGTGTGTGTGTGTGTGTGTGTGTGTGTGTGTGTGTGTGTGTGTGTGTGTGTGTGTGTAGGTGGTGATGTGGTTAAACCAGAACTTCCTGCTCCCTGAGGGCATCGACAGTCCGGACGTCACCTTCACCTCTCTAAGAGGAGGGGGGCTGCTCTCTATCTGCATGTCCTCCAACGGACAGGTACACACACACACACACACACACACACACACACGCGCGCGCGTAAGCTTCTTAACCGACGTCCGGTGTGGTGACCCTCCGACTCAACCTCTCTCCATCCAATCAGATCACTCTGAAGACAGATGACATCGACCTAGCTGGGGACCTGGTCCAATCACTTGCCTCCTTCCTGGCCATGGAGGACCTGCAGGCCGAGGCCGACTTCCCTGTTTACTTCCAGGAGCTGCGCTCCACGCTCACAGAGGTGTGTCTGTCCGCCTGGCGCTCTAAGGGCTGGGACCAGCAGGCTATGGTTACTATGGTTACTAGCCGGGGAACTTCTGCCTGAACCTGCTGAGGTTTTACCTGTGTGTATACTAACTACAGCGATGAATGTTTTTGCATGTGTGATTTTGTGTGTGAAACATGTGATTGTGTGTGTGTGCGTGTGCGTGTGCGTGTGCGTGTGCGTGTGCGTGACCCTGATGCAGGTGGATGAGTTCCACTCGGTGCACCAGAAGCTGACGGCGGCCATGGCCGACCATTCCAACTACATCAGGAACATGCTGGTGCAGGCCGAGGATGCTCGCCTTATGGGGGACACGTGAGTAGAACCACACACACACACACACACACACACACACACACACACACACGCTTCCACAGCCCTTGAAGCAAAGGAGAGTCACACGTGCCTATGAAAGGTGCTGCTATCTTTTAGATTAAAATATGAAAGTGGTTTAGGTGAGAGTTAAAGTGGTTTAGGTGAGAGTTAAAGTGGTTTAGGTAAGAGTTAAAGTGGTTTAGGTAAGAGTTAAAGTGGTTTAGGTGAGAGTTAAAGTGGTTAAGGTAAGAGTTAAAGTGGTTTAGGTGAGAGTTAAAGTGGTTTAGGTGAGAGTTAAAGTGGTTTAGGTGAGAGTTAAAGTGGTTTAGGTAAGAATTAAAGTGGTTTAGGTACTGACAGACCTCTGGCTTCTGCTCAGGAGGAGCATGAAGAAACGTTACATCGAGCTGTACGATCTGAACCGAGACCTCATCAACGAATACAAGATCCGCAACAACAACCACAACGCCCTGCTCGCCTGCCTGAGGGCTGTCAACCAGGCCATCCAGAGAGCCGGCCGTCTGCGAGGTGAGGGAGGGAGGTGTCTGTGTGTGTTGCTTTTACTATCTTTGTGTGTTCATTTTGATATCTGTGACATGAAGACATCTGCCCCACTCTTTCAATTCTCTCCCTCCTCCTCCTCTCGCTCCTTCTCCACTCTCTCCCGTCCCCTCTCTCTCCTCTCTCCCCTCCTCCTCTCTCCTCCTCCACCTCCTCTCTCTCCTCCACCACCTCCTCTTCCTCCTCCTCCCTCTCTTCCTCCTACTCTCTCCTCTCCTCTTCTTCCTCCTCCTCTCTCTCCTTCTCCTCCTCTCTCTCCTCCTCCTCCAGTTGGAAAGCCGAAGAACCAGGTGATCTCGGCGTGCCGCGACGCCATCAAGAGCAACAACGTCAACGCCCTCTTCAAGATCATGAGGGCCGGCACCTCCTCCTCCTGAGTCAGGACGGTCCCATGACCAAGAACAGGAACAGAGCGCTTCCCCTTTGTGGACTCAGAGAGAGAGAGACAGAGAGACAGAGAGACAGAGAGACAGAGAGAGACAGAGACAGAGACAGAGACAGAGACAGAGACAGAGACAGAGACAGAGACAGAGACAGAGACAGAGACAGAGACAGAGACAGAGACAGAGACAGAGACAGAGACAGAGACAGAGACAGAGACAGAGACAGAGACAGAGACAGACCGTGTGTGAGCCCTGTCATCTACCCCGGGCTTCTCACACCTCCCTCTTCCCTCCTCCAACCAGAAGCCGCTCAGAACTGTGAACCGTATTCAAACTGAAGAGAAGCATGTCGAGTGTTCAGTAGAGCTAGTTTGGCAAACCGCAGTTTTCCCCCTTTCCCTCACATATTTGAAAGCTCTTCAAATTGGTGTATTGCCTGAGTTTGTGATTGACTGGTGTGTTGGCTCCTGGGGAAGTTCAGCCCGCCATGGCCCCTAGTGTGAGCGCGGAGTGTTGAGAAACCAGATCTGTCCCGGGTCTAGCCCTGGCGATCCAGATCACCAGGGCGTCTTAGTGCTGACTGGGCTTAGCAGGACCGGAGGGGTACATACACAGTGTGTGTGTACATACACAGGGGTACATACACAGTGTGTGTGTCTGTTTAGATGAGAGCAAGGGAGAGAGGGAGACAGCAATAGAGAGGGAGAGGGGGAGAGAGGGGGAGAGGGAGACAGCAATAGAGAGGGAGAGGGAGACAGCAATAGAGGGAGAAAGAGGGAGAGAGAGAGAGGGGGGAAGAGAGAGAGAGGGAGAGGGGGAGAGGGAGACAGCAATAGAGGGAGAGAGAGAGAGAGAGAGGGAGAGAGGGAGGGGGGGGGGGGGGGGGGGGGGGGGGGGGAAGAGAGAGAGAGGGAGAGACAGCAATAGAGAGAGGGAGAGGGAGACAGCAATAGAGAGGGAGAGAGATCTGTTACTGTGGTATCTAGCCAAAGACAACATTACCGATACTTGAGACCAACCAACTGGTACTGTGAATGTTTACTGTGTAGAATGTAAATAGAGAGGTTTCTATGTCTATTATAGCTCTTAAAACTGTGTGTTTGTATGTGTCTATCCAAATTAAACTTCTACAATGTAACTCATATTCCCTTAAAAGGGTGATTATTCACTGGGTTAATATTAGGTTAATTATCTGTTTCTGGGATTTCAAACAGTTTAGAAAGGGTCAGTCAAACAGTATGCTGAGCTTCCCAGCTGTTCAGGTTAGTACTTCTCAGCTAGCTAGTTCTGTCCAGATGCAGGCGGAGGGGCTGGCCATAGTGCTACAGACATGGACAGCATATAGAAGCCGTAAATCCCTCTATAGGGTACTGTATGGTACAGCTGGTCTACGCCTGAGTTATACTGTGCGATCTGTGGCTTTTTTGACTGACGTCATGACGTGCCATAACCACTTTTTCCTAGTCCCCACGTCGTTTTCTCACCAAAAGACAACACGCTTTTTCTGTTTCTCTGCTCGCCTTACCCCCTTCTCGATCTATTTACACAACCCCCCCGGTTTTCTTCTCGGACCTCTCTTCCCTTTTCGTGGTTCTCTATTCTTCAGTCACCCTTTGATTCTAATGGTCTCTAGTTGCTGTGTTGGCATCTGGCTCATATTTGCTCCAACCCACGGTGCATCACGTGGGCAGGCCAGCGGAAAGCTGCCGGTCGTTAAAGTAGGGCGCAGTGCCAACTCTGCACGCTCTGGAGGAAAAAAAGTTAACTCTTTTCTCCGCATCCAGCATTAGATAGACTCACACACCCACCCAGACGAACAGCATCTCGACTCGAGTTCCTTTTCATTTTCTGCTTGGAAACTAATGGTAGTTTGTACTAGACATCAGCGTTAGTCTGGAGCGTGCTACGTTTTGACTATCGAAACCAGATGTTTTGAGTTAGTCAACTGCAGGCTCATTACCTTGGTGACATCACTATTGCTTGGTAAGTAGCGTGATCTTTGAGCAAGATGCATTCTGTACCACTTTAATTAAGACTTTTAATGACGACATTCTATATTTCTTTATTTGCTGCGCAGCAAACACTTCATGCAAATGTCTTTGGAAACAATTCAGGGTTAGGGTTGCACCTCATTACGCAGCTGGAAGTCAATGATTGAATTCTCCGACAGCGACACGGTCATTTTTTTTTGCATGTCAATCATTTAAAGGCAAATGTAAAGGGTGTTTATTGATACATCACTAATCTACTGAAATCTGTTTATTCAGTGAGATCATTACACTGATGAATTACAATGCTTGTGTAATATGGACATCACCAGAGGTCCTAGAAACCCTTTCTGGTACACTATGTTCTAAATACATAGAAAGTCGTGAAGCTTGCATAAGTGACACGCCCCCCTCAAATGGCAGGATTACTGAATTTGGGATTGAACAAAAGTTAAATTCTTTCTCCAGAACTACCAAATGAACGTATGTTATTTACTGCCTGACTGGGAAAACGTCCAAGTTATAGTTGGCAGCATCCAACACATGTTCGTTGGGGCTTGGCTTAGCTTTTTTGGACCAAAGTTTATAATACAAAACATATTTTTCTCCTCCAATACAGTATGTACCTTTTCCAAGAATTCCAGATGACCAGAGACTGAGGAAGGCTGGTCAGAGGAAGAATGAGATAATGATGGTTCTCTCTGGGAACGTCCCTCTGACAACGATGAAGAACGACCGGAGAAGCACAACATCAACCCTCCAGTAGTCGTCTTCTCCTCGGCTAGACTGAGAGCCCAGCTTACAGTAGGACAGTCGGAGCGAGCCGGCAACGATGAGGAGGCTCCAGGTGAAGGCTGACCTGGTGTGTACCCTCCTGCTGCTGGCTCTCGTCTGCTTTCTGCTGTACGTCCACCAGGGGCTCCACTCCTCACCCTGGCAGCAGGGCCAGGGCACCCTGTGGGGGCTGCGGGTCCACGGCTCCACCAGTGCCAACCGAGGCCTGCGGGGGGCCGTTGCTGCGGGCCGGGCCATCCCGACAGGGCCTAAGCAACGGCCGTCCTCTCCCCCAGACCAGCAGCCGCCGTGCAAAGCAAACCCCAAGCCCCAGTCACGCTCCAAGTCCTCCCAGTCCAAGCCTAAGGCTCCCAGCAAATCCAAACAGTCCAAGGGCAAGTCTAAAGGGAAAGGCAAAGAGGGGGGGAAGAAGGTCGCGACCCCTACCAAGGCCTCTGCTGCTTTGCCCACGCGGCCGCCTTTCGACTTTGAGCAGTACATGAGGCAGAAGGACAACCGGGACTTTCAGCTGCTGATAGACCAGCCGGAGAAGTGCTTGGTGAAAAGAGAGGCTGGACACCGAGGCAGAGATGGTGGCCCCACTTCTGCCCCCTATCTGCTCATCGCTGTCAAGTCAGTGGCCGCAGACTTTGACAAAAGACAGGTAAGGAATTCTAAATGTAGACTATGTATACATATGACTAAAAACAACTTTAAATAACAATATAAATTATTGTAATTATAGTGCAGTAAAAATGATGATTAGCAATAATCACAGTCCCTTTTTCAACCCTCCAGGTAGTGCGTCGGACCTGGGGCCGGGAGGACGTGTTCCATACGGGTGTCACCGTGCGTACCGTCTTCCTCCTGGGCGTACCGACGAATGGCTCCGCCCTCCCGCTCTGGGACCGTCTCCTGCAGTACGAGAGCAGCACGTACCAGGACATCCTTCTGTGGGACTTCCAGGTAGGCCTAACCCCAAACCTATCCCTAACCCTAACCCTAACCCCAACCTCAACCCCATCCCTATCCCTATCTCCAACCCTAACTCTATCCCTAACCCAAACCCCAACCCCATCCTTAACCCAGGACATCGTTCAGTGGTGCCTTCAACATGAGTCGATTGGGAGTAACTGCGGTGCTGTTAATTTTGAAACCAAAGTAATGTTTTAACCCAGTCAACCCCCCTTCCCCGTGGGGTCAAGTCTTCTTCTGCTCCCCTTCTCCTCATCCAGGACACGTTCTTCAACCTGACCCTGAAGGAGACTCACTTCCTCCAGTGGGTCAACGACAGCTGCCCGGGCGTGCGCTTCATCTTCAAGGGCGACGCCGACGTCTACGTCAACGTGGAGAACATCCTGGAGATGCTGCGCTTCCAGACCATGGACCGGGACCTGTTTGTCGGCGACATCATCTTCCACGCCAGGCCCATCCGCCGCCGCAGCTCCAAGTATTTCGTGCCGGAGTCGGTGTACGGCGCCGGCGTGTACCCGTCGTACGCAGGGGGAGGCGGCTTCGTCATGTCCGGCCACACGGCCAGGCGGCTGAGCAAGGCTTGCCAACAGGTATTCCATTTCACCTCGGTCCGTGCGAACCTCTGTTGTGTTGATAAAGTTGGGTTTATATTTAGTTACTTGGCACGTTGAGGTGTGTCTGTCAGGGACTGAGTAACCTGCTGTTATTTTCAACAGTGACATCCGGGGTCTGTTTTTTTTTTACATGGTAACGTGTTTGCCGTGGTTCAGGTGGAGGTGTTCCCCATCGACGACGTCTTCCTGGGGATGTGCCTCCAGAGGATTGGTGTGCGGCCCCTGCGTCACCAGGGCTTCCGGACCTTCGGCATCGTGCGTCCGTCGGCGGCGCCCCACCTCCAGGTGTTCGACCCCTGCTTCTACCGCGAGCTGATGGTGGTGCACAGCCTGACGCCGCCCCAGATCTGGCTGATGTGGAACCTCCTCCACGACCCGGCCTTGCGGTGCCATGCCAGGCACGCGCCCACGCCGTGGCCCTTCCGGTGGAAGTACCGCCTCCGGGCGAGCCCCGCTGTGGGGCGCGGGGGCGAGCAGGAGGAGCCCGAGGAGGAGCCCGACTACGGGAGGAACGTGTTTGTGAAACACTGAGAACGTCTTCCAGTCGAGACCAAGAACCAGAGACTCGCCGAGAACGTGAGATGTTGTATGCCAGCGTTTCTAATTCAGGGAGAGGAGCCGAGGAGTGGGGATACTGTGAAAGAACATGCCAGCCTCTGCTGTCTATAGACAGGCTGCACAAGTCCAACAGAGACAAAGTTGTGTGTACCAAAAAATAAACATATACCAGTTTTCAGAAACAGAAAGTTGATGAGCTTCACTTAAACAATGCATGCAGAATGTTACAAAGGACTATGATGATGTGCGTAATAATGTAAGGTGGGATATTACCATGGTGGTGAATATGTGTACGACAACAGGTTACAGTGAACGCAGCAGACAGTTTGTCTTGACTTGAAAGGATAAAAAAGGGGGAAAGCTCTCTCTGTACAGGAAATGCCCTGGACTCTCACCAGCTAGAGGCTGGACAGGAAGTGCCCCGGGGGACTCATTATGCCGTTACGCTCTGCAGGGGAATGCCGTTGGAGATGGAACCACTTTGGCCTCCATCAGAAGGACTGCTAACAGTTAGACACTGTGAATGTTCTGGAATATCACTTGGCTTAGTAAAGAGCTAGATTATCAGAAAATGCAATTTGTGATGATATATGTTGAATAGTATTATTATGGATCTTAGGTACTTTTCTCTATTTGAAGGGGGCAATCGTCACCAAACCAACCAAGAATGTGATATCCTTCACAGTTGTTCTTGGCCTAGTGTGCTGAACACAAAGCCTCAGCAGTACTTAATGTTGTTAGACGTATGGGAGTGATGTTGTTTTAATAGATACAAAACCCGTTGCTGGAAGAAGAACCAACACAAGCTTTTTGTATTGTTTAATGTCTTTAAATATAAAATAAAAACAAAATGTTGGGGTAATCTTTTAATATAGCTTTTTATTACATCCATTTTTTTAGTCAACCATGTTATACACATATTAACAGAACGTTGTTATGGAGATGAACACGTAGTTTGTTTCTATAAAATCCCAAATGGGGAGAGAATGAAGGGTAGGTTCCGTATATCAACACAGACCATGGCCTTATCAGAAGCATTCTGCAGCAAAGCTTGGAACTGGAGCTTAGTCCTTTTTTCATCACCAACAATATGGTTATTGCTCTTTTTACGGACATGCTGGGAAAACCGGTTCATTAATTCATAAACAAGTCGAACAGATCCAACATGTAAAACGGCACATCCCAAAATCGCCGATTCACATGTTTTCATTAAGTACAGTTGCCCATCTCCAGAAATGGGTTCACGTGTATTGACGCCGTAAAATAATGGCTTAATGAAGCAGGGCTTGATGGATACAATATAGGGGAAAGACAATAATACATAGCATTAATATGAGTATCATCAACTATTACACTGAACTGAAATTGCCG
This sequence comes from Aplochiton taeniatus, assembly GCA_017639675.1. Lineage (NCBI taxonomy): Eukaryota > Metazoa > Chordata > Actinopteri > Galaxiiformes > Galaxiidae > Aplochiton > Aplochiton taeniatus. The sequence goes on from CM030190.1 coordinate 11,832,030, forward strand.
TCGTTAACTACAACCTAGGGAACAATCATTCATTCAATCATTCGATGCAAAAATATTTAATATGAAAAAGATGGAACGTGTAAAACAACAAAACGTCACCTGTTTCCCTAGCAGTATAAAACAGCAACAAATAGGTATCGGATACGTCCACCTGAGTTTGGGCGTGAAACCACGGCATCCTTGCTACCTTCCCCTCTCTGGTGCTCTCTGTCTCAACGACATGTCATCGAGAGCGGCTGCTCTGGTCCGAAACACTCCACCAGCCAGAGCAGACATGGATCCTTTTTCAAATTCAATAAAGGCAGCTTCACCACTCGCCGGGATAAAGCTGTACAGTAGAGACACAAACCAATCACTGGTAGGAGGGGCACAGGAAATAACATCAGTTGCCATGGCGGGCCTACGGGGTAATCCCTGTCTAGACTCCTGGCATTCTTTCCAGCACCCAGCCTGAACACGCAACGGACTGGGATCTTACTGGGATCTGTACCGCCAGAGGAATGAAGGCAACACAACAAGACAGTCTACTGGTGATAACTTCTTACCAAGTTACTCACAGAACAGTCACACACACACACACACACACACAGAGGGAGACACCACACACTCCACACTGCAGTGGAAAAGCCCTGTGGACTTGTCCAGGGTTGGAGTTAGAGAGGAGGCTGAGATCAGAGACGGTTAATAAGGGGTAGGCACGATGGAGGCTTCCGTTTCTCTGGCTTTGTCTTTACACATCTTGCAGAAAATCAAAAGGAGAAGTTTACAACAACTAGTCAACAAGATGACAGTTAAAGTACAGCCGTTTATTTCTCCATCGCGGCTTTGCTAAGTGGTAACAGAGCTGCAGCTGACCGTGTCTGTTCGCCTGGCAGTCTCCCAGCAAGGCTCGGCGACAGACCCACTTTGTCCCAGTCCCGTCTATCACTCCAGAACCCGGGCCTCCTTTACCAACCAGGCTGAATTAAAGGGCAGTCTACAGACTTCAATGAATTAGGACGGTCCTCTCGGCTGCGTCCTGTTCCAGACAGGCGGCTTTTTGGAACGAGACCCGGCCCAGCGCGGGCTCTTTGCCCTTACTCTTTCCTCCTGTAGGGGGCGGCCGCTCCAGCCGAACCACGGACCCTCTGCCACCCCGGAGACGTTGACAGAACCACCGCCGCACCGTCCAGGGCAAAGGAAACCAGGAGTGGGGGCGCGGGCCGTAAAGCCAGAGCAGAGAGAGAGTCAGATCCTCCGGTACTCTACCGCAGGCAGACGGGTACGCACACACACCAAAGGTAAGATCATACACATCACACTGGGTATTGTCTTTATCAAAACTTCATGGGAAACAAAACGGACTGATCTAGATTGAAAGCTCTTTTTGTTTCTACCGCAGAGCTCCAGGCAGTCGGAGGGAGGGGTTTCATACTCAGAAGAATGGTGAAACAGAGGGACGGCAGTGAGGGAGAGAGATGCAAAGACCAGGGTGCAGACAAAAACAAGCAATCCCAAGGAATGAGCTGAACGCGTCTTAGAATGTCTTTGGCTACTATGTTTGGCAACTTAACACATCACTGAACAAAGTCGAGTAGAGAGAAACATAGGATTGGGATGGAGGGGGGAGGAGGTGTGAGAGAGAGAGAGAGAGAGAGAGAGAGAGAGAGAGAGAGAGAGAGAGAGAGAGAGAGAGAGAGAGCCCAAGAGTATGACTCACATGGCAAAAGGGAGAAGACACTGTCATCTCAACCATTCACACCCAGACACACACACACACACTTTCAGAGGGTAGGACATATTAAAAACAATCAAGTAAAATAGGTCGGGGCCTTTTAGTGCAAAGGTACACAATCCCCCGTGTGTCATGTTCTTGAGAAATGAGGACAATAAAACCTGTTCTCCTGTGGACTCAACGGAACCTGTGTCAAGTGCCAGGAGCCAACCAAAGGCTAGTAATACCCAGTGTGCGTGTGTGTGCGTGTGCGTGTGTGCGTGAGTTTCAAAATGCTAGAAGGAGAGTGTGAGAGAGCATGTGTATGTCCACCTGCTAGGACCGTAGCTCTCCTTTTGAAATGGTCATGCATCCATCAGAATTGATCCCACTGTCAATCAAACACAAGGCTAATTCCAGCTTAGAATAGTTCATTCGCACGCAAAAATAACACATGCCAAGTTCCTGCAAGTACCTGTGTCTGTGTGGACGCAGCCCTGCCAGCCTTCTAACATGCAAGTGAGTGTGTCTGTGCGTCAGTGTGTGTGTGTGTGTGTGTGTGTGTGTGATGGTGCTTGACAGGTTGCATTCATCATTCATAAACACTGAATATCTACTGGTGAGGATAGGAGGGTTGAAATGCATTGGGTTCGAGTCTGTGCATCTTCGTAACAGGCCAGTCTTAAAATACATGGTTCCAAACAGCAGCATACATGCAAGTGCTCATTTTGACTACACAGGTGTGTGTGTGTGTGTGTGTGTGTGTGTGTGTGTGTGTGTGTGTGTGTGTGAGAACCAGCACCCAGAGGAGTCCTGATGTCCTTAACTGAGACAGATGTGGTCGGGGTGATGAGGACAGAGGTGGGTGATGAGAGGAGAGGACGGGGGGTTGGGGGAATGGGGGTTGGGGGTTAACGGGCGTCTGCCATGGCGTCAGGTGGAGGTCGCTGTGGCTGGGTTCAGGTGGGGTCCGTTTCGTGACTATCAGGACGTCGGTGCGGTCGGCCCCTGGAACAGGTTAGGACCGGGTCTGGAGGCTGAGCTGGGTCCGGCTGGGGCTGCGTGTTATCGGCCAGCCATGGGGTCCTGGCGGAGGGGGAGGGGGGTTCTGGATCAGTGTGGGGCTGCCTGGATGCTCAGTGGGTGCTGGACTCCGGCCGGGCCGCACTGCCAGACGGAGGGACTCTGTACAGGGTCACGGACGCTATGTGGTTGTTCTGCATCACCTAGGAAACAGCACAGGGACCATGGCTTAGACCGTCACCTAGCAACCACAGACCATGACCACCCTTGGAGAAGGGGTGTCCCCGACTACAAATTTACATCGTGGAATCTGATTCGTCAAGTCTTGCCTATAGTTGACTGATCGTCAAATCATCTATTAATATTATTCTTAGGATTTAAAGCCCAGCCAAGATGCTACTCTGATGGTCAAGCCAAATTGGACAGTGCAACTTAGTCTACCATCATTTATTCATGCACACTAAGGAGATTGATTAAAACCACATGAGTTATTTTTACATTTTATGAGCCGCATTAATCCCGGAAAACAAAATCCAGGTCTATGGGGAATTTACTACTGATAACGGAATGAGCTCACGTTGGACACACACACACTCAACGGAGATCTATTAGTTAGACTGAGAGGACCTTGTTGAGGGCGAGGGTGCCCCCCTAACTGCCTGACATAAATATGGTCGCATAGGGGGGTATTTCAAAATAGGCTGAAAATTATATCATGATCTATTGGGAGAAAAACAAGCAATTCTATGTAAAAGTCTGACATTCAGCACCATATATATCATATTCCGCAATGGAATGACCCTAGTTTCATAAGCACATTTTGCGATGATTCGACTGAGACAGGCAGTGGAATCAGGCTCCTTGGATGGACTGGTCAAACAGTCGGCCATGCGGGGTCCCCCCTCCCCCAGGGGTCCGTGATGCAGTGATAACCTTCATACCAGTAAGGCCGGTCTCTCACCTCAAAGATCATCCTGTGCAGGCCGAAACAGAAGGTGGAGCCAAAAGGATTGGTGTTGTTGGCAGAGGACGACCTGTCAATCACACAAACAATGTAAGACATCTCCGTGCAGTCACATAGACAGGCAGGAGCTTAGCTTAGCCTGCTCTGGCTAATCTGTACAATCTCCGATATTACACGTACTGTATGAGTTGGTGTGTGTGTGTGTGTGTCCTACCGGTGCAGAACCACAGGTTTCTCCAGAGGGTGTCCTAGCAGCTCCTGAATCTGATCCCACTGAAGACAAACACCCAAACAGATTGAAAACAAAATAACTAGCAACAGCATGAAAAGCAGTAGTAGTGGTAGTGTGAGTGAGTGAGTGAGTGAGTGAGTGAGTGGTCACCTTGCTGTAAGTGGTGAGGATGCAGTCCTCCCCCTGAGACGCTGCTCCTTCTGAAAGAACAACAACACAACAACATCAGTGGTTACAATGCAGACCCTAAACACGTACCATGACAACACAACCATAACCATAACCATAACAACATCAGTGGTTACAATGCAGACCCTAGACACGTACCATGACAACACAACCATAACCATAACAACATCAGTGGTTACAATGCAGACCCTAGACACGTACCATGACAACACAACAATAACCATAACAACAACATCAGTGGTTACAATGCAGACCCTAGACACGTACCATGACAACACAACAACAACCATAACAACAACATCAGTGGTTACAATGCAGACCCTAGACACGTACCATGACAACACAACCATAACCATAACAACAACATCAGTGGTTACAATGCAGACCCTAGACACGTACCATGACAACACAACAATAACCATAACAACAACATCAGTGGTTACAATGCAGACCCTAGACACGTACCATGACAACACAACAATAACCATAACAACAACATCAGTGGTTACAATGCAGACCCTAGACACGTACCATGACAACACAACAATAACCATAACAACAACATCAGTGGTTACAATGCAGACCCTAGACACGTACCATGACAACACAACAATAACCATAACAACAACATCAGTGGTTACAATGCAGACCCTAGACACGTACCATGACAACACAACAACAACGACCTGCTGACTCACCTCTCTGGATGACCAGTGGAATCTTGAAATCACATCGATGATATCTGTCCAGAACGCAGAGAGAGAAAGAGAGAGAGAGAGAGCGAGAGAGAGAGCAACTCTTTACTGTCATTCAAATCAGAGAAACACATTTAAGACTATGAAGCTGAGTGAGAGAGGGGAGGGAAAGAGAGGGTAGGAGAAAGAGAGAGAGGAGAAAGAAAGGGAACATTGATGAAGAGTGAAAGACCAGGGATAGAGAGGTGACTGTGTGATGGAGCCGGGTCCAGGTGCGTACATGTTAAAGTTGTAATGTCCGGGGAAGTTGGTGTGGAGGACAAACTTCTTGACCAGCTGAGTGGTGGAGTCAAAGAGAACGTCCTGAGAACACAGAGAGAGAGAGAGGACATCAACCAAACCCAGTCCCCCACGCCAGCATGGACCCCTCACAGCAGCACCAGGCTCCGAGTGCGGGTGTGTGTGTGTGTGTGTGTGTGTGTGTGTGTGTGTGTGTGCCTACCATTCCCAAGGTGAAGTAGTTGTAGAAGAAGTCGTTGCACTTGGAGGTAACCTGCTTGTGGGGCGAGGGAGAGTGGATCTTCATCTGAAACACAGCGCGCGCACACACACACACACACACACACACACACACACACGGGAGGTCAGAGGAGGACCAGCCAGTCAGACAAAAAGCAAACGGAAGGAGTGACTGGGAGGAAAACAGAGCAGGAAAGGGAGAGGGATGAAGAGAGAGAGAGGGATGAAGAAGGAGAGAGGGATGAAGAGAGAGAGAGGGATGAAGAGGGAGCGAGGGATGAAGAGGGAGAGGGATGAAGAGAGTGAGAGGGATGAAGAGAGTGAGAGAGGGATGAAGAGGGAGAGGGATGAAGAGGGAGAGAGGGAGAGAGAGAGAGAGAGAGAGAAGAGAGAAAGGGAGAGAGAGAGATGAAGAGAGAAAGGGGAGAGATGAAGAGGGAGAGAGGGATGAAGAGGGACAGAGGGATGAAGAGAGAGAGAGATGAAGAGGGAGAGAGAGAGGGAGGGATGAAGAGAGAGAGATGAAGAGAGGGAGAGAGGGAGAGGCGGGTGAGGCACCTTGTCCTCAGACTTGTAGAAGATCTTGTGCGGTGCGCCCAGAGCACTGAGGATGTCCTGACAGGACTCCCCAAAGTGGACCCTCCTCTCCACCACCCGTACCTTGGCGTCACCCATCAGGCCTGCTCCGCCGCCTGCACACACACACACACACACACACACACACACACACACACACACACACACCACAACGTGAGACCTCGCCCCCGGCAACACAGCCCAGCTCCAACGGACCGGTGTGGGGCCCGTTTCACCTGTGGTCAGGAGGCGGACTTTCAGACCCAGCGGCGCCGTCCCGTCCCTCAGCACCTCCACGCTCTCCGCAAACACGTTGCCATAGAAACAGGCCAGGGGCATGGGGGGTGCCCTGTTAAACACAGAGATGACACATGGTATCAGGATTAGCAAGGTGTGTGTTAGGGATGACTAACGTCCATAACGTTGTTCTGACACTGTCCTACTGGGATAGAAGAATGACCAAGACGCTCTGGAAATACACGGTTCACAATATCGTCACTCCACAAGAACTAGTGCTACCTTCACGTTGCCAAGGTTACTGCCTGGGAAGCTGTGTCTCTACAAAGCATCACAGATTGTAAGCATTCCACAGGCTGTTACGGTGTAGACATGTAACTGTCTAGGATGTGTGTGTGTGTGTGTGTGTCTCACTCGGTGTTCCCCTAGTCTATTGCCGCTGTAAATGTTTGTGTGTGTGTAATCGTGTGTGTGTGTTATGGTGTGTGTGTGTGTGTGTGTGTGTGTGTGTGTGTGTGTCTCACTTGGTGTCCCCCAGGCTGTTGCCGGTGTAGATGTGCATCCTCTTGACCATGGCTCCATGGGGGATCTGCAGGGAGGCCAAGCCCAGGGCAAAGTTAGGCTGCCAAGGACAATGCCACACAACGGAACACAGGTAACTAACAAGACAATGCCGTATAACAGGACATAGAGGAGAACCAGGACAATGACACAGGACACAGGTAACTACCAGGACAATAACACAGGGCACAGGTAACTACCAGGACAATAACACAGGACACAGGTAACTACCGGGACAATAACACAGGACACAGGTAACTACCAGGACAATAACACAGGACACAGGTAACTACCAGGACGATAACACAGGACACAGGTAACTACCAGGACGATAACACAGGACACAGGTAACTACCAGGACGATAACAGGGCACAGGTAACTACCAGGGCAATAACACAGGACACAGGTAACTACCAGGACCATAACACAGGACACAGGTAACTACCAGGACAATAACACAGGACACAGGTAACTACCGGGACAATAACACAGGACACAGGTAACTACCAGGACTATAACACAGGACACAGGTAACTACCAGGACAATAATACAGAGGACAAAGGTAACTACCAGGACAATAGCACAGGACACAGGTAACTACCAGGACAATAACAGGGCACAGGTAACTACCAGGACAATAACACAGGACACAGGTAACTACCAGGACAATAACACAGAGGTCAACAGCAGCAGGTGGGAGTGTCTCACCTCATACTTTGGAGCTTCGTTCCAGGAGTCCAGCTGGAAGGAGAAGGACAGGCCCCGGAAGTTGAGGTGAAACAGCTGCTCGGCTGCGTTGTAGACTGGGAACAGACCAAGGCGGAGGCTCGTCACACACACTCTTCACACACACACTCCTCAAACGCCCTGGCACACAGGGCTCTTTACAACACTTATAACAGCATTACTTCACATTACTGCCATTTAGTGGAGGCTTTTATCCAAAGGGACTCGTCCATCACTTAGAGGGCATTTAGCTAAAGTGGGCGGGGGGGGGGGACCACAAAATGTCAAGCGCTCCAAACCAAGCGCTGCGCTGCTTTAACAGTGCGTGGAAGGGCCAAAGCCAGAGAGACTGAGGCCGTGTGTTTTTCTGTTTGTTCCTTTCCCTTTGGGAAACGCTGTGCTGGCGTGGTGTGTTACCTCCAGGGTGCGTGGCTCCAAACGACTGGTCTATCTGCTCTATGGTGGGGGCTATGGCCTGAGCGTTGAAATGGACTCCGCTGGAACAGAACAGACCCCCAACCATATTATTATACGGACAAGCAGTGGAAGGGTTATTTAGCCTCACTATGGCAACATCTGCACCGGGAAAAAAAGAACTATTTACGTCTCAACAGCACAAAAGATTCATTTGGCAACCACTGAACCTGTCGAAGACAACCTCTTCTACGCTTCATTAGCACTAGGACTTTGTTAACGGCTTGGTGACCATAGCCCCACTCCCCTTAAAGGAAGCCCAGTTGATATGAAGTCAAAGATGCTGCCGTGTTGATCAATAACGCACTAACAACGTGGGTGCTAGTGTGTGCTGACGTGCACTCTTCTCACACCCTGACCTCGCTCGTGCACTTCGTTCTTTTGGCGCTCCTCCTCACCAGTATTTGAGCTTGACCTTGCTGAGGTCGTACACCTCGATGACCTTTAACCTCTGCGACATGGCGTCAAACTGCAGCTTGATGCCATCCTGGGTGAGGTTCTGGATCAGGTCGTGACCCAGCGGCGTCTGACAAAACAAATAAACCGTCGCGTCACCAACTAACAGGGGTTCGTCAACACAAGCAGGAAGGGTCAGGGTTCATAGAGCTCCCTGCAGACAGGCTTAGCCCTGTTGGAAGGGTGCAGTCAGCGGGGGCTGGCTCTGAGGTGTAGTGTTTTTGCCCACTTACCTGCTCCCTGTAGAGCAGCTGGACATTCTTGATGATGCGGCAATACTTCTGGAGGATAGAGACAGCCTGGGCCATTGGCATCCCTAGGAACACACACACACACGACAAAAAGACAACAAAGCCTCTGAAACAACATGGCAAAAACTGTTTAACTAACGACTCGACAATACGGCAACAGTATTTTCGCTGCATCCTCCCCCCCACCCAACGCCGCAGGGCTGAAGAGGTCCACTCACCTAATGCAAATTCCCATTGTTCATTTCCTAACGATCTCTCCGGCACCACCTCCAGATCAAGCATTGGGTAGATGTCAGGATGCTGGCCCGCCAGGCGTCACAGAAAGGCCCAAGGCTGGACCCACCCCTCTCTCTCACTATCACTAGCTACAGCCCTACCCCACACTCTACTACCTACCTACACCACATGAAGGCGGCAGTACAGTGGCACTTAATGCATAGGTATGAACGGTGACTGTTAGGCGTTACATAAAACTGGCTCTGAAATACAGTGACAATGACATGAACGAGAAAAAACACAGGCTGTCACAATGCAGAGCTCCAGTTGCTAAGACTGACAGTGAGCATTTAAAAAAAAAAAGATTATGCACTCTAGCTAACTGGCACTGCAAAGGATAGCTATCTATGCACTGCTCAGTGCTAGCTTGTTTGTTTTTTAAATCAATATGACAGAACAAGCTTTCCACGATCGGTTAAAACTGAATAATATACATAGTTGCAGGTATATATTGACCGATTCGTAAATTACATCAAACGGCTAAAAATTCCAGTGACAGATGAAGTTTAAAATGAAGTAGGAAATACAAACTAGATATCCTGCAACGCCCCTGGACACGGCGTTATCTTCAGCTAGCTCGAGCCTGTGAACACAACTGCCCCTCGGATGAAACTGTATTTGACCGGCTCGAGGCTATATTTCTGCTTTCCAATAACAGATTACTTCCACTTGTAGCTGTGTGGCTAGTGTAAGATTAGCTTGCTAGCTAAATCTGATATAATGGTTTTATAATATATAAATAAATAAATCATACAAAAACTGCATACACTAGGAAATTGAAAACCCCCAAAAAACGCAGTTGACCAAACTTCTGTTGTGACAAGACATACACAAAGAACTTGTCTCAAGCGGTTGACAGCCGTTTTTTGTCGTTGCTTCCTTTCTTCTTCCCGAGGTATCTGCTGCTAGCTCTCATGCTAGCGCGCAAATTCAAAATATTTCGGTGACACTTGGTTTCTATAGCCTAATAGATAGGTTATTGACTTCTTCGTTCCTTTTAGAATTGAAGTGTGTCTTCAACGACACAGCAGACAAAGGAAATAAAAGACAGTGTGTGCAGGGATAACATCAACTTCCATCAACAACAACAGTACCAGCTGATTATTCAACTTCCTGTGTGCGTTGCATGTTGTGGGCTGGCGCTTCTTGTCAGCAGACGTGATTTTGACGTTTTTTTTTTTGTTTTGCTATGAAAAACGAAGTTAAATAAGCTAACATATTATAAGACAAATTGAAATGTATTTTCAGATTTTTTTTAACTGTTAAAAAGTTTAACTGTTAATGACTGTTAAAAAGTCTAAGTTTATTTGGAAAGTCGTGAATGTTCCAGCTGCTCTTAAAATCCTAACAAACAACCAAATACCAACAGCTGCTAAAATGATTGCGCCAACGTCTGACAAGATTATGAAGATTCAAGAGTCAACACTAAGTAGCAAACACTTATCAAATGCAAGATGTGAACACTGACTGGTTTGAATAATTTATATTTTTGAGGGCGGTTCTATTTTTTTCAGTAACGTTACAAAACTGTTTATATTTACTCATCTTTGACAAGGACACACGACATACGCGCGCGCGCACTTACACCTGCGCACGCGTATCAAGTATGTAACTTACAAAATGTAAAGGAATTGACTGTCAAGGCCTACAACTAAAACAAGTACAATAATTTCATGTTCTTTAATGTTTTGTGTTGTACGGTGTTAATGAGATCGTGGGAACAGTTTACAAGCCTGGTCATTAATTTGAAGATGAGACAAAAATACAGAAAGACGACACAATTCGATATCATTTGAAAACTCAAAGTAAAAATAGATGTTACAAGTTTATTATGAAAAATGTTAAAACAAACACTTCAGAATTCAATTCCCCCTTTCAGTAAACAAGCTAAACTTGAGATTAGAGAAAAAGCAAATCATTCTTGAATTCTTTGTAATTCTTCAGGAAAATATCAAAAAAATATGGATGCCTCTTAACAGACCCAGTTCTTCATTGTGTCACATGAAAACTGAGCAAACCAAGGACGAGCCCAAGGACAAATTATCAATAACTTAAACAAATGAAGAAAATAAAAACATGTACCATGAAATGAAATGAGAACAATACAAGGCTGTGAGGGATAACTTGCCTTAATGCCAGCATTAAGAGAGCGTACAAATGTCCAGGGTAATAGCAACCACACACGGTACCATCTCTAGAATGGACACAAAGTAGGAACCCTCCGGTGTCAACACTTCAAACCTAACCCAATATCTTAGTCCAAGCACATGCACTATGCTACAAATTAACCGTTGAAAATCACTCGATATTTGAGGTGCTACCTGGTATTGGTTTGGTCTGATACGACTACGACCTAAAATAATCTGACAGAAAAAAACTGAAACCTAATGCTGGACTGCATACTCAGAACCTCTGTATCCGTAATAAGCTACAGCCTGTGGGTCAGGGCTCCACACTAAACTCAGCGCCAGCATATTTCTATCTCCATCATCACTGACATGGGGTTTGGTCTTCTGGCGTCACAGTAAACCATTGTCTGTCTAATTATCTGCATTTACGTGGATTTCGCTTCTCATGCGATGACGCAGAGTGACATCTGTATCCGACCTACGTCGGCTGACCTGTTAAATTGAACAAAACCAAAACAACTTGACCGTAAAGCCATACGAGTGGCCTCCCAGACCACAGCAATCCAGCACAAGCTAACAATTAAATGTTTTCCCTTGTTGCGTTCGACATTTCTACGAGCTCACCTGTGAAGTCACATAACTGGACACAAAAGAACAGGGTCGAGTTTTGAAATAAAGGAAGCCTTCATTAAAGCCTTTGACTCTGATTGATTTGTTAAAGCCCCACATCAGTGAAGATCTTTGTTTAATGTTACAATAATATGATTTAACCGTTAAATGCAATGTAAGCGTCTGCCTCCACAACCGTAAGTTACATTTCAGGGTAAACTTGTATCTAGAAAGAGAGAGACAGAGCCACACCAAAACAAAGGCGGTGTGTAACATACACTGATGCTAAAAACACTTGGACGATAGAAATAAAGAAAATAAACTAAATCCAATTAAGAGTAAAAAACGAACCATTTTGATTCACTTCCTGAATTGACACCTACCCTGGCAAAAAGGGCACAGCTGAAGACAACCAGCTGAAGAAGATGATGCTACCGTCAATTAGCCAATAATCAGTTAATCAATGGAACACTACAGATTTTCACTCCTACTAGCTCAAGTAGAAATACATGGACCGAAATACTACAGACAAAGAGATATGGGCCGTTATGCAAAGAGTAAACATCATGACTTTCAAACAAACAAAATTAATAAGATAACAACATCATAATCTTTATGAAGATACATATAATGCTAAGAAAGGTTGGTAAATAGCTGCAAAACAGTATTTTATTGAGCTTCTTTAAAACAGCATCACTGGATGGTGGTCACTAACTTCAAATCATTTGTTGGATATTTTGAACAGAACATCCTACAAAAAAACTAACATTTAAGGGTCAAACATTTAAGATTTTGAAAGTTATTTTTTTGAAGGTCCAAAATACATTCCCCTTCCAAACAAATAATGTGAACCATCTAGTTCAGGCCAGTAAGTTAAAGCCTAGTGAAACAAACTTCGACCAGTAAGTAGCTTGCATAGGGGACAACAGAACATCTACGGGTACTGATCTCGTCTCGTGCATAAAGAAATAAGTTGGAACTAAAAAGTTTGTATCACATAGTGCAAAACCCTTGGCAGAATAACCCTGACTAACCCTGGGAATAGAATAACCCTAACTAACGCTGGGAATAGAATAACCCTAACTAACCCTGGCAATAGAATAATCCTAACTAACCCTGGGAATAGAATATACCTAACTATGCCTGTGAATAGAATAACCCTAACTAACCCTGGGAATAGAATAACCCCAACTAACCCTGGGAATAGAATAACCCCCACTAACCCTGGGAATAGAATAACCCTAACTAACCCTGGGAATAGAATAACCCTAACTAACCCCTCCCCCCTCCATCCCCCATCCCTCCCCCCCTCTCCCTAACTGAACTTTGGTCTCTGGGTAAACAGCAAGGTTCCAAGGGAAAAGAGGATGGCTCTACAAAATCAACAAGGGCTCGCCCCCCAAAACATTTACTATTACACAAAGTTCTGGAATGAGACTTTGTTTGTGTAAATGGTGTCTCACTTTCCACTGTCGTAAAGTTATACTCTATTGTACCAGGTAGATTGGAGTTAACCCTAACCCTTTCCATTGTTGTAAAGTTGTACTCTATTGTACCAGGTAGATTGGAGTTAACCCTAACCCTTTCCATTGTTGTAAAGTTGTACTCTATTGTACCAGGTAGATTGGAGTTAACCCTAACTCTTTCCATTGTTGTAAAGTTATACTCTATTGTACAAGGTAGATTGGAGTTAACCCTAACCCTAACCCTTTCCACTGTTGTGGAGTTATACTCTATTGTACCAGGTAGATTGGAGTTAACCCTAACCCTTTCCATTGTTGTAAAGTTATACTCTATTGTACCAGGTAGATTGGAGCGTGAAGTCAGCTCCAAAGAGATTCTCCTCCCCCCTGAAACATGTTGCTTTGTGTTTGTTTGTATACGGTGAAGAGAGTTTGTTTTAGTGAACTAACCCCTGTTGACCCTGCTCCACCACCCCCTCCCTCTGACCCCTTCCCTCCTCTCCTCTGTCCTCCTCCTCAGCGCATCTTGTGATCGATAGCCATGTTGGATCCAGGGCTGGGGTCCTGCTGTCTCCTGGACTGTGGAATATGGAGAGAGGGTGGGTGGGTGGGGGGGGGGAGGAGGCAGTGGTGCCGTTGAGGTGACAGAAGAGATCAAATTAATTCCACAACTTAACAGTTAGCACATTATTTAGTTGCTGTTTTAAATAACTTTGGAATATTTATAGGCGTTGGCGGACATTGCGGTGTCTAAAATATCCACTAGATGGTGTGAGAGAGCTTCATGCAGCTGCTCAACTTCACCGAGCTGGTTATAAACGAGCGCTAAGTTATTTTAGTCGAAGTGGCGGACAGTCAGACAAACAGGCGGGCATTCGGGCAGAAAGGCGCGCAGACAGACAGACAGGCTGGCGACGGGCAGACAGACAGACAGACAGACAGACAGACAGATATATAAATATTTAAATATAAAAAGGAACTCTTCAACACTATATGTTTTATAAATACTGGATGACTTGGGCTGCCTGTCACAGATACTCCTGTTTACGTCTATGGCTAAATCTCTCCCAACATAGATATCTGTGGGAGTCCCGCACAGATGGAGAGAGAGACAGAAAGACAGGCAGAAAATAAACACAGTGGAAGTAGGAGAGAGAGAGAGAGATAGAGGAGAGAGAGAGAGAGAGAGGAGAGAGAGAGAGAGAGAGAGAGAGAGAGAGAGAGAGAGAGAGAGAGAGAGAGAGCCTACGGTCAAAGTGTGCATGTCTATTCTCTATAGCGTAACGTTAATCTCGTGATTAAGTTGAGGAATCTTGTTTCCTGAATGTAAACAATGAGGCTGGGATTTGGCCTCCAGCACTGTCAAGGTTCCCTCCAAGTCCATGCATTATCGGAGCCATAACACACAGACACACACACACACACACACACATACACAGACACGCACACGCACACACAAACGCGTACACACACACACACACACACACACACACCCATACACGCACGCATGCACACACGCACGCAAACACACACACCCCTAACCCTAGCCCTAACCCTAACCATAACCCCTAATCCTAACCCTTAACCCCTAACCCTAACCCCTAACCCCTAACCCCTAATCCTAACCCTTAACCCTAACCCCTAACCCCTAACCCTAACCCTAACCCTAACCATGGCTTAGTATCACACAATTGCAGCTGCCTGGCAGGGACAATAGGAAGGCTGCCTCCATCTCCCGATTTGGCTGAACACACAACAGACTACAGGCCTCCTAGGCTGATAGGCTACTTGACCACAGATCGATGTATGCATCTGAGTGTGTGTGTGTGGGTGTGTATGTGGACATGGAAGAGATTGGCTAGTCTAAGGGGCTAGATAGCGATCAATACTAATGATATATTAATGCTTTTACTGCAGGTCATAATTCAGCACTTAATCTTAGTCAGGGGAGTGGACCCTGTCTGTGTGTGTGTGTGTGTGTGTGTGTGTGTGTGTGTGTGTGAGTGTGTGTGTGAGTGTGTGTGTGTGTGTGTGTGTGTGTCTGTGTGTCTGTGTGTGTGTGTGTAAAATAACATCCTAATGACTAATGGAACATTTATACATCCATCCAGGCTTCATCCATCACCTAGATGATTTTATCTACAGTATTCAACCTAAGGGTCAGGAGATGGCCTCAAATTATCAAAAGAAAAACCATAACACGTAGACATTGATCTTTTTTTGTGAAAGTATTTGGTTCCTCACTGGCCTCACTCAGATTTGGAAATGTTTTCAGAATATGTAGTATACTGTTGTATAGTGCAGTACAGTATTCTATATTGGGTGTAGTCCTTCTAAAATATACAAGCCTCTACCTCCATCTGGTCCTGGTTGTTCCCCAGTAGACGCAATGTCTGTTCAGGAGAAGCTGGCTGTGGCAGACACAGCTCCGGCATGATTATACGGTTTCAGATTGCTACCACAGTCAGGCACACACACACACACGCACGCACGCGCCACACACAAACACACACGTACACACACACACACACGCACGCACGCACACACACACCCGTGCACACACAAACGCACACACAAACACACAGACGTAACCATTCTGAGGGGACAATTCTCTGCTGGCCTAATACCAGAACTGAATCTGAGGTTTGGGCTCACATGTATCGGACATATACACTGTATATTTATATATATATATTTATATAACTTCAGATAACATATATAACGTCCAGAGTATGGACTAGCTGATCAGCCAATGGAGTCGGGTAGGAACAACAGTCCAGTTTATTTATCCAACAAGAGCCATGTGCCTACAGGGTAGGACACACAAAGAGCCATGTGCCTACAGGGTAGGACACACAAAGATCAAGACAACCCTCCCATCACATGATCTCTCTCTGTGACTCTCAGATCTAACTTTAAATTATAACTTATACATACAAATTATATAATATATAATATATAATTGTGAATGATATAAGTCTAGTCGGCAATGGGAAACAAACAACAACACAGCACACCATCAGTATATAGACATGCAAACACACACACACACACACACACACACACACACATACACATGCACAGAGACAGATCACTGTGAAACAAACAACAACACAGTACACCATCAGTATATAGACATGCACACACACACACACACACACACACACACACACACACACACACACACACACACACACACACACACACACACAGAGGCACTGAGGCAGGCAGGCGGTTTAGTGCATGACAGAGTGGTGTGGATGTGGAACAGGAAACAGACCCTGGTTGGTGATCATCACCCTCAGTCCCAGATTTTGGACGCCACGGGGTCCTAAAAAGACACAATCTTTGGGTTCATCTCACGGTCAAAGTTCATCTCGGAATGCCTGGCGCTCCCAAAGCCTTCCTAGGGACGTACACCCGCCCCTCGACCCTGCTGTCCGCACGCGACCTGACGCCGTGAATCACCGTGGCAACACAAGGTTTGGTGATCTCAGTCGGAACGTGGACACATATAAATCTGTGGGAAAGAATTCTGAAATATCCGCTTGGGTTTGACATGATCTGGCGAGGCGACGGACAACAGGAAAGGGCTTTGCTAGCAAGACTTCAGGAGTGCGAGGTCATCAATTCTCTACAGCGGTCATACCGGTGCCCAGTTTGACCAGATAGACCCGCCACAGTGGGAGCTATGGTCAGAACTCTTCATGCACTAAACATATAGGGACGCTGATAGAGCGCTGGAGACCTTAGTGGAGGGACCCCCCCCCACACACACACACACACACACACACACCCACACACCCACACACCCAGCCCCGGCCCAGCTGCAACGCTACGCCCCCTACTGGATGTTCACCGTTAGTGCTTTGCCATCGTATACGGGACTATCGTTACGTCGTCGCGCATGGAAATGCGTCCTTCCCAAGGCCGGCCTCGGATGCAAATCCCGTTTGTAAATCCCGACGTGGCTGGAGAGGGTTTCCCGCTGGGAGGAGACCGAGGCGGTCGTTGGGAAGACAAAGACCGGCCGACAACATCCCCTCCATGTTTAATCATGGAATGAGACATCCAGTAGGGGCGCTACAGTTGGACCGCCCCCCGCATACACAAACATCCCCATCCTTCCTCCCTCCGTCTCTAAGCTGTCCCTAGTCTGAGCCCCTCTGCTCCAGCCGACCCTAACCCCCCCCCCCCCCCCCCCCCTTTACCCCCCCCCCCCCCCCCCGCCCCCCCCCCGCCCCCCAGCCTCCTCTCACCTCCATGTCTTCTCTATGAGAGCGATCACGGTCCTCAAAGTCTCTGGTTCTCCGACGGGCCTCTTCGAACGCCGTCTGGGCCAGAGCATCCTCCTGCTACACACACACACACACACACACACACACACACACACACACACACACACACACACACACACACACACACACACACCAGACACACGCACAAAACTACCATCAATGGCCACCAAGCTGGCATAATCACCTATGGTTTTAGGTGGGTTACCTGTGTGTGTGTGTGTGTGTGTGTGTGTGGGTGTGTGTGTGCGTGTGCCTCACCTGTGCTCTCTCTTCGTCGTACTCCAGGCAGCCCATGCCGTCCAGACGCTGAAGGTCGATCCAGCCCCTCCACATCACACACACCCCGTTAAGGATCATGGGCGCCTTCAGGTACACCTGAGAGAGAGAGGGAGAGAGAGAGAGAGAGAGGTTAGATGTGAAGTGATGTTCATGGACAGACAGACAGACAGACAGACAGACAGACAGACAGACAGACAGACAGATCCTTATAGTGACCGCTCTGTTTAATAAACCTAGACACATTAGGATCCCTCTGCACGCAAACACACAGGCACACAAACACACAGACACACACCAACACAAACACACAGACACCCACCAACACAAACACACAGACACACACCAACACAAACACACAGACACACACCAACACAGGCACACACCAACACAAACACACACCAACACAAACACACAGACACACACCAACACAAACACACAGGCACACAGACACACACCAACACAGACACACACCAACACAAACACACAGACACACACCAACACAAACACACAGGCACACACCAACAAAGACACACAGGCACACACCAACACAAACACACACCAACACAAACACACAGACACACAACAACACAAACATACAGAAACACACCAACACAAACACACAGGCACACAG